>OY796680.1:42960970-44176249 GCA_963680715.1 Tetragnatha montana | reverse complement strand
ACTGCAAAAGTTAAACAAAAATACCTATAATTTTAGTGGTGACTATTGAATTGTTTGAAACTTAGTATTTCTCGTATTTCAAAATTTAAAGAAATGTGTTTTCATATTTGAAAAAGAAAGCTTCATCTCAATATGAAACCCCATCGATGTGCTCAGATTTGAAATCATCATCTTTCTCAGTGCGGGAGTTAACCCTCTGAGTGGTGGAAAACTAGTTTTTCTTATTTAGTAACTGCCAATCAGAAATTAGACTACCGGTTAACGGCTGGTCAACCGCCGGTCTGGTTACCGGTGAATACGGTCGTTAATGATTAAAATCGTGATTTAAAAAATGTTCACAGCTGTAATAAATGTTATTTATTTTATTACATTTTTTTCTAAATATTCCGACTCTATTACTTGCAGATCTTCTTGAATTTATAGTTTATTTCATAAGTGTGCCGTAGTTGGATAAAAAGCATTTTTGGGAACTCACCCTTGATTTTTTCCCTTTATTTCATCTTTCTTTTTTTTTTTTAACAAAAACCACATATATTTCGAAAGTAAGACCCAATTATTTAGGGGGTGGCGTACTCCCGCATCCCCCTCCAATTTCATCATTATGTTTATCCACAATCTCTCATGGTCAACACCATTCCCAGTTTAAAGTGATGAAAAGTATCTTCAAAACTCTATAACCAAACAACTGACCCATGCTCCACATTTTCTGAGCTACATTTCAAACTCAGACTAGAAATATACCCGTATTTCCTGTAAACACAACATTAAATCCGCTTGTTCAAATCCCGAGTTGCCGCGTAAACCGTTTTCAAAGCAAGATAATCCAGTTTTCAAAATCTGTCCTCCAGCTTTATTTATAAGGGCAAGTATTTTTTTCCTTGCTTCTTCTTACACATCCCGCGAGAGAAAGTAAAAGATTTTCCAATACCCCGCATTGAAAAAAAAACTGCCAAAAATAAACAAACACCTTGAACAGGATTTCATCCTCCCGAATACAGGTCACACACCTCTAAAAGCTCTCCTGGCGACTTTGCTCGGAACCCTATCTCCTTCAGAAAAAGCCTCAAAGTTCATTAAAGCGCTATGTCAACACTAGCTCCGCCCAATCGATCAAAATGTGTACACAGAAAGAAGGATCATTCGATAACCTTGATGTGCATAATAAATTACTTGTAAAACATTCAAGGTTCATTCAAGAGAGTGCGGAGGAATTTTCGAAGGGGGGTGGACCCCCCTTCATCATGACTAATTTAACACCCCTTTTTTGCTGGTGGGTACACACTGTAAAATAAACCCCTTTTCCCAGGTCTCGGATATATCCCGAAACAACAACAAACGCAGAAGGGAGGAATTTTAAAATAATAAAAACATAATAATAAAGATACGGGTGGAGGAAGGGAGTAACTTAATGTTATGAAGAGTCTGGGAACAAAACAGTGTTTGCCCATTGATAAATATTCCCGTAAATTTGCATAAAAAGTGTTCCGACATCGGCCTGCTTTGTTAAATATAATGAAAATGCTACGCTCGATATATTCCTTCCCCGTGCCGAAGTTTTCCTGGGGGTTGTAAATAACGTGCCGGGATGGGGGTGAAGTAAAAAGTGTTGTAAGGAAATTTATACGGTGGCGTTTTTTTTTTAGGGAAGGGGTTTTTTTTTTAGTTAAATAAGTAATGAGAATAAATACGATGTAACTTGTATTCAGCCGTGCAAGTGAACTTTATTCTGATGCCGTTACTTACGACTTGCTTTCTGAGCTTTGTATAGCCTATAGCTTTAGGGAATGAATTAAGGGGTTTAGGGTGGGTTTTTTGTTTTTGTTCATTGTCTTATAATCAGATTGGGCCATGAGACTTAATGAGAGTATATGTATACTAAAAAAGAATTGAAGAGAACTAAGTACAAGATCATTTAATTTTCTTGATCCTAGTAGTAGTAAAGCAGTTAAAACATTCAAGTGAACTATTTTTCCTTTGAAATTATTATCTATCATGGAAAAGAAATGTAAAAAAAAAAAACTTAGGAAGTTTTAGCTTACACTTGTATTATTAATTTTCTAATAACCTATATTTTTATTAGAAAAACAAAAGAGAAACTCTTTAAAGATATTAGATTAAATAATATATAATATTAATTCAAAAATATTATTATTTTAATAAATATTTTATAACTTATGAAACGTATTTAATGGTAAAAGGGTTAAAACAACTGAAACGTAGATTTTTCTTCTTACTGAAAACTGTATGAGAATTTAATTTATAAAATATTCTGTAAAAGTACACTAATCACTATGCCATTTAGCTGATTAAAATGCATAAGAAGTATACATAAGCTTCATAACGTAAAACGTTCGCGAACGAAAACGCGTAACGAAAACTTGAAACGTAAATTTTTCTTCTTACTGAAAACTATACATGAATTCATTTATAAACTATTTTGTAGAAGTAATATGCTAATCACACACTACCATTTCACTGATTAAACTGCACAAGAAATGTACATAAGCTTCATACAAGATAGTGTCTAGTTTCATTCTTTCCATTATACAGAGGTAAACAACTATCCACAACAACATTTCCCAGACATCCTCTCATTTCCCATGTCTGTATGTTCCTCCCGCATTAAAAAAAATAAAGCCAACACTCTCTCCTCAAAAACGTCTCGTTTAATATGCTCAAAGCCCGCAATTATTAGCAGCATAAAAAAAAATAATGTCCTGCTTGTGCTCTCGGAATGAACTGCTAATAGCTTACAGGTCTTGGCTCGTTATTCTCTCCAAAAACGCCAACGTAATTACACAGGGAATTTGTGGGCTTTAAAACCTCAAATTATGCATGCGAAAAACACCTGCAGGCTAAATATTCTATTTCTGCCTCCTTTTTTTTGCGAGAGGGAGGTGCGAGGAATTTTCAATTCGGGGAAAGGGGAAAGGGGGTGTTTTCTTCCGGGTTTCTATCTTTTTAACTAGATTTATTACTTATTTGAGTCTTGTTATTTTTTTTCTCGTTTTCAGGGTGGTGCATCTCAGGCACGAATGAATAAGGCCTTCTGGGCTGTTAGAACTACTCAGTGTTGAAAAGGCGGGTCGTGTTTAACTGAAGGTGAACGTGGTTGTGAAGGTGAAGGTGAGTGTGGCCAGATATATGGTTGGACATAATCATATCTGCGTGGACATATAACCCTTTGATGTTAAATTTGAAAAGGCACTATAATTAAATGAATAAAAGTATCAGTTAAACGAATAAAAGTATCAGTTAAATGAATAAAAGTATCAGTTAAAGGAATAAAAGTATCAGTTAAATGAATAAAAGTATCAGTTAAATGAATAAAAGTATCAGTTAAATGAATAAAAGTATCAGTTAAATGAATAAAAGTATCAGTTAAATGAATAAAAGTATCAGTTAAATGAATAAAAGTTTCAGTTAATTGAATGATACAAAATACATTTTTATATTCATTTTAAAGAAAAGGAATATTAAATACATAATAACAAATATTTTTTCAAAATAAAAATATCTATACTCGACACAGCAACGTTTCCTGCACCCAGGAAGGAGAAAATGGGTCAACACAAAGCCTGTTGGGTTGCTAGGAGGAGTTTCGGTATGCAAATCGTGATAAAAGGACGCTATATATACATGGGTTTAATAATCATATTTTTATATTGACGTTTTTCATTTCACTCAAAATTCAGACACCGTGATCGGAACTACTTTGTTTATTAGTGACGTCATAGAGTCAACTAACAACAGATTCATTTTCATACATCAGAACGATCCAACTGAATCAAAACATAATCTTAAAAATTCTAGTTTTATGGAGTTTCACACTAAATTCATGGTTGTAGTTAAAATAATTAACTCCTAAATCTGAGTAAATTAATTTTTCCAATTTGATTTGAAACTCTGTTTCAAATATGAAAATCTCAGGTTCTTCCAATTTTGAAACACCATAATACTTATTACAATACATACAATAGTCGCATCCACTCAAATTATATTTAATCTGGGAAAGTCAGAAAATTATAGAAAACAATTTGAAACTTTATATCAAACATAATTACTTCATTGTGATCTTATATCATGGTCACAGGACATAGTGGAGTACGAAATTACAGTGGCTAGAAGGGGATAGTGTATTTATCGCCATAGAACCGTGAACAAATTTCTGTTTCCGAAAAGGAGAGAACCACCAGAGGGCGATGGGTTCCCGTCGTCCCGTGATTTCTATCGTGTTTACATTGAAATTGCATTGTGAGTTCGAAAACATATTAATACTTTGATAGAAGTTTAGGCATTTGTTTGATTTTTCACCTGGACAAGTAAAGAATTTGAGTTTTTTTTATTCTTTTAGAGCAACTGAAAGATTTTATTTTTTGCAGAAAATAGATGGCGCTAGCGTTCTAGTCGTCCCGATGTCATCAATTTTTTTCCTCCTTTTCTAAAGCATTATTTTGATAGCGGTCCTAGCTACTCCTATCACTACTACTAGCCTAGCCACTATAACGGAACCCTCAAGACCGTGGAAGCGGTGCCACTGTACACAACACACATATTATCTGAAACATGCACCTACTCAAAAACTCAAAAGTGAGCTCATGATGTATCATTTTTGAGTATCTGCATAGCATTTTCAGAAATGAGTTTTGCAAATACATACTTCAAACTTGTGAAAACGTTTATTGCCCAGCCAGTTTCTAGGCGAGCGATGGCAGATCGGAGACTATTTTTTACTCAGTTTTGAAAATGTCATGCACTACAGAAAAGTGAAAATCATGTTGATAACACTGAAATAAATTTGCGACGCTCGAATCTAAAAATAAATTTAAACGAGTTGCTATGCCCTCTTCTTCTTAATCAATGTAACCTTTTTCAGATTTTCTTTTATTGAGAAAGTGTTAAGGATCAGTTTTACTTGTAAAAGTTGTAGTATCTACGTTAAAGAAATAAAGCTACACACAATTTCTCGATGTTGGAGTTTATTTAACTGTAATAAGTTATTAAAAAAATAAGTATAATTTCTCACACTTTATTTTGACGGGTTTAATTCACCTTCTCTAATCTTTATTATTCAAATATTAAGAAGACTCTAAATTGAAAAACAAGTAAATATATCCATCTTTAAAAAGATTAAACTTGCATGTAGCTTAATCTTTCTATTGAGATGGTATTAAATTCATGCGCTAGACTAAAATTTTATTTATTTTTCTGTCTACTTACGATAATACCCGAAGGATATTTTAATGAAATTTTGTCGTAATAACTTAACTTTTCAATTTAAATTTTGGAGAAAAACTTCCAACTAGTATTAAAGAAAACCTTCTTCATTTACCCAGGATCTAGTATCAAATTACCTTACTTGAATTTCCCTAAAAATTTATTCTGTAAAGAAAAAAAAAATAAGAGAAAGAACGTTAATTTACATTCAACTTGTTTTATGTTACAATTGTATATTTTTAAAGATAGCTTTTAAATTCAAAACAATGAATTTTTACTGAAGACGTATTTTTTTTTACTTACTCGTATTTCAGAACTGTCTACTATCTTTCATATTTTTCTGTATAGGCACACATGCAATCACCTCATAACTTTTTCAGATTAAATGTAAATTAAAACTTACTAAAGCAACAACGTTTTACATCAAAATAATCTATTGAATAAGTAAATAAATTTAATTCAGTCATAATAATATGCGGGATTAAATTTTATTAAAATTTTAAATAAGAGCTTACAGAACAGCCACAATATGCGTATGCAACAAATTGCTTTCAAAGAGCATTCCACAAAAAGTAGACAAGTTTAAACATCTTAGTTCTTAAAACAATAGTAGGTATAGAAACTGAAGGAGTATTTGGATAATACATGTTTTAATGAAAGGGGTTTTAAGTAATTAAATGCATGCCAATTTTAAGTACTTTTTTATTTATATCAAATTCTGTATTTGACTAACTGATTATATAAAACACTAGTATTTTTACCAAGATGCTTACAATAATATTATGAACAACATTTCCTATGAAAGGAATACCGTATAAGTAGCTAAGGGTCGACGTTTTACAAAGAATTAATTAAAAGACAGTTAAATAATTTATATACAAAGAGTTAGGTGTGAATCGAAATACTTATTTCACATCGGATTCGATTTAAGCCATCGGCTACTAATCCAGCCTCTCCCAAGGGACTTCAAAGCCAAAATCGATCCGGCACAAAATAATTAACGTTACTCTAAGAGGGAGAGAGAGAAAAAAAAATAGAAAACGAGCTACTGTTTAGATTCAATTACCTAAGGGGGAAATCTTTTGAGAATTCCAGCCATTCGCACGAAAGAATACTTGACTTTATCGACTTTCCCCCGTCCTCCCATAGACTAATTCTCCAATGAAATGTCATTGGCATCATTAACAGGGTTGTTTATCACCGGCAGGTTAAAGATCTTTCATTAATGGTCTTGTACCTGCTATTGATGCCGAAAGTCGGGTGTGGGGCCCATTGTTTCCGCCTTTAATGGGCAAGACGGAGAAAGAAGACGCTTTAACCGGAGCAATAAAGCGCTACGTGAGTCTTGTTCCTGTCCTTGGCTGTGGAAAGGGATTTTTCATGATGCATTTGCATTTATTAGGCTAATGGCTTTACCTTAATTATTTAGTGTTCGACGAAACATGGCCGGGATGATGCATTCTCGATCTGTTCTTTTGAGATTTTTCAGTCACAAACAGGTGTAATAATCATTAAAAGCCTCGAGAGTCATCTGTTACTTTGTATGGCGGCGTATGCTGCTAATGAAGATGTGGGAGGGTTTATATATTGGGTGAAAGGAAAGATTGATTGCTCGGAGGATTGGATTGGATTTTTCAATTATCTGTTCCCTTGTTTAATGTTTTTCCCCCAAATAAATTAATTTTTCATACATTTTTTTTTGTTAATCGGGAGAAAGAGCTATTTATGATAACATAATGATGTTTACACCAGTTTATCTTGTGTGTTATGAAAAGATCAATATCTTAAAGAGTTTAATGATTCCACTTGAAAAACCTTTTATAAAAACTTTTTATTTCAAATTTTTTTTTTCCTTAAAAGAATTCTGAGATTTCAACCAAATCTTCCATATTTTTTTCTAAATAAGAAAAATAAGTATTCAATAGATTAGTCTTACAAAATGCTATTCAACACTGGGTCCACTGCTTAATGGCCGATACATTGTAACTCGGGGACCACATTGTAAGCGAAGGTAGTTGTATCACTATAAAACAATACGCACATCTTTGAGGGGATGATTATCCATGGGTTAAGTTGAGAGGATTGCGATTTCATATTTTTTAAAAAATTGACCAGCCTTTAATTTTCATCCCGAGCACACCCCCGTGCCGTCAGGCATGGAATTCTCATAGAAGACGACAAACCTCGCCATTACCAATCACTCGCTACGGACATTCCTTTGGTCTAAGCTTCACACAATTTGACCAACTCCTTCTTGGCTGGGAACACTTCCGCTACTGAAGAGATGGATGACCGAATCGACTTTGAAAGTTCTTTTCTTTGAGATATAAGCCTCCGAGAGGCTTCCAAAAATTGCCTATGCCGACGGTATTTCACGTCGCCATGGCGGGGTATTGGGAAAAGTTTTCAACTAGCAATAGTCACGCCTCGGTAGGACCTCATTGGCTATGACACTGCTCCTGCGCAAGGCTGAAGACTGAGGTTTCAAGCAACCGCTATAAAGAAAAATAATGCGATATAATAGCGGTGACTTATCGTCATGATTTAATTTAGGTAATGACTGTATCAAAATTAACAACTATCGAATGAAAAGTAAAATTGACAGCTACATGAAAGCATGACAACTAAGTCTTCAATAGAGGGGGTTTAGAAGAAAGATGTAAGCAAAATGGCAGAACAGATTAGCAAGGGAATTTTCGAAGCGGAATTTCCACAGAGAAATATCCTAACAGAGGGTCCACGAGGCTATTTTCAAATGCGTTACTGATGTGAGAGCGCCACTCTAGAGTCTGGAACGTATGCCGGCCGCTTAAATCTCTCGCCAAATTAGAACTCAGCGCATGCGCAAAAAGATGTTTTCAATCTCCCATAGGCAGCCGGCGAATGATTCAGACTGGATCCAGATGCTAGTGAGTTTAGTGCGATCCCAGCGCCACAATTCTCCCAACCTGTAACAAGATGTCATATTTTCGATTTCCATTATGGCCTATGGCCGTGGACTCTCTATTCTAGTACTCTGTGGGAATTTCCATCAAAGAGAGAGCAAGGCTGAGCAGCCCACGACTTCTTTTAGGGAAAGGTGTAATCTTCTCTTTTGTAAATAAAATGGACCTGCGCAAGCGCAGAGTCCGGCTACCAAAAATTATACACCCCAAGCTACCACATTTTGTGGAAGTGGCGAACATCAACCCATCTGAGTGCAATGACGGGTTTTATTTTCCATCTATGTATTCCTGCTGTAATGTAAATAATGCTGCCCAAAATACCCTAAAGACATGAAAAGAGTACTATTTACCGAAAAGTTTTCTTTACTTCACCTGGGAAAAAAAATAGGTTTTTCAATACATCAAAAGTTCCGTAATCTAAAACAACCAAATTTGCACAAAAAAAGAAAATCCTACGAAAAGTTAATTTAATCAAATCTACCCTCACCATGGTAGTTCTGTAATAACACGCACGTATGAATATGAAAATTTATAATGTAATATTTTATTTTAACCTCATTAAATACTACCTCCTTTACTTCTTTTAATTAATTTCGTTGATTGCTTCTTTTAATTATTTTTGAAATCTTTACTTTTAAAACCGTTAAATAAAGATGTAACCTATCAAAATCAAATATATCAGTGGGATTTAATTTTCATCGTACATCAAGCGGAAGGTTATTTATAACCGTTATTTCGTTACAGCACAAAATTAATTAATTCCAATACGATTGAGCGGTAACATAAATTATTCCTTTGGCGTCCAGACCAAACAAACAACTATCGCTTTAGTGGGATAATGTATTCATTTTGAAGTAGTACTTCAATAGGCATACAATGAAGAAAAATTAGTTATGTGGAATTTCTACACCTTAAAACAACTTCAAATGTTAAAACTGAATTTATTACAATTGAACAACTACACTACACCTTAGAATTCCAAAGATATTTTCAGCCTTAAACCATTTTATACAAATACAAATATTGTCGACCAGCTACAGGCTCAAATCCCAACAAGGCTGGTCCTTCGTTTATTAATTCACCAATTCCCACTGACTGTCCAATTTTAGCTCAAACTCATACACACCCTTCGAATTAACTATATTTTCTGGCAATTACCCATAATTAAGTAGTAGTACTTCCTTAGATCCCGATTAAAATGTGTCTTATTCAATTTGTACCCATGGCCCCTTGTTCTGTTATTATTATTGATTAAAACTATTAGTAAAATATTAACAAGTAGTGTGGCAGTAATAGTGATGCTACTAAAGTGTTGGAGTTATACAGGGTGATTCAAAACTCGTAGGCAAAGAAGGTAGGGAGTGTAGACAATTTGAGTAGACAATTAATATAGACAATTTTTTAAATTCTAAGACAATTCAAAATTATTCTGGTCTGGTTGGGCGGCGCAGCAATCCTAAGAACTTAGAGGGCGTACAAAAATTACTGAAAACGATGAAAAATGAGTTATTATGGGCAAAAGTTAGGGTTAGAAATAAAATTTCATTGTGAAGTACTATCATGCTTTACCTGATTTATCAAAACAAAAATTTCCTTAAGGGACCGTCTTTAAATTGCAAAAACAATAATAACTTTGTTACTCTCGAAATTATTACCGCTCTCTAGCTCCTCAGGAGTGCTCCGCCACCCACCCAAACCAGGGTGATTCTTAATTATATTAGGGTAATCTACACCCCCATGACGTTTGATCCACCCTGTATTTTAGATCCTCATAGAGCTTCCCATAAGGCAGATATTTTTTTGGGGGGGATATAGGTTTAATATATAATTCCAGCTCTTTTCTCTCGGAGGAGATCCCTTTGAAGAGGAGGGGGGGGTTCGATCTCTTTCCTTTTCTTCAAACATTTTCGGTCTCTGGAGAGGACGTCCTCGTTTCAAGAGGGCCAATTCAATTAAGAACCAATTTATCGACGGCGGTCTAGAACGTGACCGCTTTATTTCGGGTTGAGAGGTTTATTGCATCACTTATTCACAAACTTTTATATTGTCGCTTTGTGGGAACCCGTTATTTCTTAATGATGATAGTGAATCGAACGGTTTTGAACCTTTAATTCGATGGTTTGTGAGAAAGGTCAAATCGGGAAACCGAGAAAAGGTCATTTCCACTAATTTCCAAAAATCTCGTGGGTTTTTTTTTCAAAGTCATGATTTGGGAAAATACTTTTGGGATTTAAACATTCCATTCTGGTAAAACATCCAACCACCAAACACAGGTGTATTTAAATACATGTGAGGGAATTTCCTCACATCGCTTGATAACATCTGGATTTTAGTTTATAAGTAAAAGAAAAAGGTCTGAGAATGTGAAAAAAAAGGATAGCTTTACTAATAAATAAAAAATAAAAGGCTAGTAATAGGGGGCCGTTTTTCAAAATTTAATGTATTAAAATAATTATATAAAATAATTTTATTAAAGGGTGATTTGTTTTACAAAACTGATATGTTTTGCCTGCAATCCCATATTTTTTTCATATCCTTAAAGAAAACTCACACAAAAAAACATAAAAACTATTATTATACCATTTTCATA
The DNA here is from genome assembly GCA_963680715.1 of Tetragnatha montana. Lineage (NCBI taxonomy): Eukaryota > Metazoa > Arthropoda > Arachnida > Araneae > Tetragnathidae > Tetragnatha > Tetragnatha montana. The sequence goes on along the minus strand of OY796680.1, from coordinate 44,165,497 downwards.
GGTACAGTCGGCCGCAAAAAAAAACGTTACAGAGACGATTGTGAACGATCGGATGGGGTTTAGAAAGATAATTTAAACGCCAATTTTCATGAATTGACGTCTACTTTAAAATAAGCCATGATTCAAGTCCTTAGGGGGCCGTCTACGTATTAAACGAAGCACTAACTTTTTTTTCCTACGGACGACATCAAAAATTACCCCAGATTCTGACAGAACACCCCTCAAAACCCCCAAAAACCAAGTTTCATATTTTTTGGTCCCCAAACAAATCCAGGGGGAGGATTTGAAATACGTAGAATTTAGGTTGAAATCTCGTCTTTCATAGCCATTAACCCAAATTGATCCTGATAGCCATTAACCCCGTGCACACTGTAGGAAAGTTTAATTTGAAACTTTCCGCCAATCTCTAATCGCCAAGAACTATATAGCTTATGAAAATTACGGTAACCCGCAATAGATAATATACTAACTCAAACCTTTGATCACATTTCTTATTAATACCACCCTAAACATAGCCGTGTGGCCAAACGGCTAGAGTACTGGGTCACTGAGTTTTAGAACTTGGTTCGAATCGCATACCTAACCCACGGTTAATTTTAAAAGTTTGAAGATAACTTAAATTTAAAGTACTATTTAAAACTATTTTTATTACTTCCTTATTTTTTACACTGTTATTTTTAGTTAAAAGGAAAATAATCTATAATAATGATCACTTTTAATTTTAAAAGTTTATGATATTTCGAAATTAAACTGCTCGAAAATAGTCAATTACATACTTATTTTTTTTTACTTATTTAAGCCCTTTTATGAGACTTATGTATTTTTATTATTTCTGAATTTTTTAATAAATATTATATTCTTAGTTTAGGGGTTTCCTTAAAATGCAAAGTCCTTTAAGAAAAAAAATTATTTTTCGAAAATATTATCTGTTAAAACATAATTTATAAGATGTCGATATGATTTCACCAGCATTTGCATCCAGAGTTAAAGAGTGTATTTATTGAAAATAACTGAAAATAAAGTAAGGGATATGAAAATACATATATTCAGGTTTTTCCATCTGTTGAAGTTGTTTGCATACAGAAATTCTAAATGCAATCAGCTAACGCTTTCTCAACAAATGTTTTCTAAAAATATTTGGTTATATGAAAAGTTTAATTTTAGGAAGTTTCGTCGGTCTAGAAATAGAACGGTCTCATTTGTATTCCTAGTCCTATTAATTGAGTTATAATGTTTAGAGACTTCCAGATCAAATATTTTTTTTTTTTACTTATTGCAATAAAAATGAAAAATCATGCGGGAAAATAATCGCTTTTTAATATAAACACTTACACTTACAGGGCCGTTTCCAATGGAGGGTTTTGGGTTCAACCCCCTTAAATTTTGATACTGTTATTTTCCTGAAAAATTATGTGACTCAGAAAGAGCGGTCCTCTTCGGGATTAACCCAAAGGGTCTCTAAATGAGTCAAAACCCTACTTTTAAATTTCACCCATTTAATAAATCTCCCTACCTCAGCGAAAAATCCAAATTTCGAAAACCTACAACCAGCAATGAATGATATCTTTAATACCAGAGTTGGGCAAAATGTAATCAGATTAATGATTGATGATTACGATTACAATTGTAATCTGATTACAAATGTAATCAAGAAAGTAATCACATGGAGATTAATGATTACAATTGTAATCACGAAAGTAATCACATGGAGATTAATGATTACAATTGTAATCTGATTACTGATTACAAATGTAATCTGTAATCTGATTACTGATTACAAATGTAATCTGTAATCTGATTACAGATTACAATAAGTAATCTCATAATAAATCTTGATTACTTTTTGATTGATAATGTGAAGGCACACAGAATGTACTTGTTGGTTCGCATCTTGCCGGAAGTGGTCCAAAACTTTCCGAAAGTGGTCCAAAACTTACCGGAAGTGGTCCGAAACTTAGCGGAAATGGTCCAAAACTTACCGGAAGTGGTCCAAAACTTACCGGAAGTGGTCCAAAACTTATCAGAAATGGTTCACAACTTACCGGAAGTGGTCCGAAACTTAGCGGAAATGGTCCATAACATACCGGAAGTGAACCATAACTTACCGGAAGTGGTTCACAACTTACCGGAAGTGGTCCTTAACTTACCGGAAGTGAGTTGCGAACCACTTCCGGTAAGTTGTGACCCACTTCCGGTAGATTGATCACTTCCGGTAAGTTGTGGACCACTTCCGGTAAGTTGTGGACCACTTCCGGTAAGTTGTGAACCACTTCCGGTAAGTTGCGAACCACTTCCGGTAAGTTACTGACCACTTCCATTAAGTTATGGTTCACTTCTGGTAAGTTTTGGACCACTTCCGGTAAGGTATGGTTCACTTCCGGTAAGTTTCGGATCACTTCCGGTTATCTAAGAACCACTTCCGGTTAGCTATAATAACCACTTCCGGTTAGCTAAGAACCACTTCCGGTGAATTGCGGACCACTGTAATTAAGTTGTGTCAATCTGATTTCAAAAGTAATCTGATTGACAAATGTAATCAGATTACATCAATCAGATTACAAATGTAATCAGATTACAAATGTAATCAGATTACTTTCGGTCAGACTACAAATGTAATCAGATAGATGGTTACAAATGTAATCAGATTACAAATGTAATCAGATTGATAATTACAAATGTAATCAGATTGATGATTACAAATGTAATCAGATTACAAATGTAATCTGATTACTTCAATCAGATTATTAATCTGATTACAAAAGTAATCTGATTGCGCCCATCTCTGTTTAATACCCATTCAGAGGCGATTTTGAGTAGGTTTCTACTACCGAGTGAAAGCTTATGGAGGTAGACAAACCACATTAACTTAATAATAATTAAAATATTGGTGGTCAAATCAAAACAGATTATTTACTGTAACTTAAAATTACTTACCACTTAAAAATTACAGTTTTTTTTTTTGTATATAATCCTTCAGCCCTACGAAGTCTACCAGCAGGTAGCAGTGCAAAATATCATTTTGTGATGCACGTTTGCCGAAACATACTCTCGCGTAGGGAATCACTCTCCGATGGAGGTGGGGAAGGATAATAAGGTGGACTCATGGGGACACGCTGATTTTCTTTGACAAGCAAATACTGTTTTGAGTAGTTACGACCCCAGCAGCTTTGTTTTCAATCTACTTTTAAAAACGTACCATTAAATAATTGGTAAAATTAAAATACCTATTTTTTCTTATTTTTTTGTAAATTAATATTCTCGTAAATTAATCTTTCCCGACTCGATTATACAAGGAAGAACTACTTACTTAGGATTGATTAATTTATAAGTCACAAAAACTATACTCAATATTTAACACTTAACTGGTCAATCTTCATAATATAATTAATTCACAAAGCAAATATGTTTTAAAATTAAAAAGTTGTTCTCAAAAATCAATTTAACCCTTTCATTCCCAATGATTCCAATTGGAATCATGACTTTTAGAATTTTTTTTCTCCTTTCCTGTGACTCCCAGTTATATTTAAATTATGCTATCAGAATTACCATTCTTTTTCCTTTTTAAAAATATTTTTTCTGATTGCGTGTAGATGGCAGCATATTCTATATTTATCGATTAAAAGGTAGTAGTTGAAGTTTTTTCAAAGTTGCTGAATCAGTGCTTTTTTATTTTTATTTTAAAGAAATTCAAAGGAAAATTTCTATACAGATTCTCTTTTATTTCAAAGATAAAGATTTATAAAAATGATTCCGCACATTTTTGAGGAAAAAATATTTTGAATATTAAGTGTAATATTTTTTTCAAAAGTCATGAGTCCAATTGGAATCATTGGGAGTCCGGGTGCAACTCAACGTTTCAACTTGGCAGATTGTTTTGATTCAGTGTTTATATGTTTAGATTTTTCAATCCTCCTCGCCAATGCGGTGAAACATTTTTCGGAGTTTATTTGAATTATTAATCTATATTATTAATTAAAATTGATTTTAAATTATATTTTTCTTATATTCATATGGTAAATGTATAAACGAAAATCACAAAGCTTGACTGCTGAGCAAGCAGTGTTTCTGCTAATGCATGGAGATTTATCAGAATTGGAGGACTCTGATGAGGATCTAGAAAATCTTAATAACTCTAATAATGATGAGATAATACAAACTCATCCATTAATTGAAAAAAATAATTTAGAAATTGAACTTGAAAGTGACATTGAAAACGAAGAAACCAATGATGACAAAGAAAACAAGATTGAGAATATTGAGATTGGACCTTTGCTACAGCAGCATCAAGGTGAGGATTCAGAGGCTGGACCTTCGCTTGAGAAACATCAAGGTGTGAAAAACATCTCGAAGAAACTCGTTGAAAAGAAACTCAAAGAATATGTTCAGTGGAAAACGACAGATCATGTGGTGTGTGATACTAGCTATAAAGAGCAGTTTTCAAGGCCTCCAGAGGAAATACCTTCTCCCTATTCATATTTCAAAATGTTTTGCTCTGATGATATTATCCAGAACCTTACTGATCAGACAAATATCTACTCCTGCCAAAAAAATGCAAATACCATTGACACAAACAAAGCTGAAATGGAAGTTTTCTTGGGCATTCACCTAATGATGGGTATAGTGTCAATGCCATCAATGAACAATTATTGGAGTGGATCAACTCGGTTTCCCCTAATAGCTGACAATATGAGTAGAAATCGTTTTCAAACTTTAAGACAGTTTCTTCATGTGAATGACAACAGTCAAAACATACCTTACAAACAACCTGGTCATGACCGACTCTTCAAAATTAGACCACTAGTCGATGCCTTGAGGGAAAACTTCGCAAAGGTTGAAAAAGAAGAACATCTCAGCATTGATGAGTTCATCGTCCCATTCAAAGGTAGAAGCCGTTTGAAGCAATATAACAAAAACAAACCTCACAAGTGGGGAATAAAAGTTTTTGCCTTGTGTGGGAAAAGTGGTATTCTATATGACTTCGAAATTTACACGGGGAAGGATACCATAGTAGATAAAACCAAACTCGGTATAAGTGGTGATATTGTAGTGAGATTAGTAGATACTGTTCCAGCGAGCATGAACCATAAAATTTATATGGACAATTGGTTCACTTCCTACCATCTGGCTGTCCATCTGCAGGACATGAACTTGTTGATGGCTGGGACTATAAGAGAAAATCGAATTCTCAGACCAAGTAGTAAGGGAAACGTGTTTTCTAAAACAGAAAATGAGTTAAAGTCTTCTGGACGGGGAAGTTTTGATTATGCTTCTGACGAAAAAAATGTAACCGTCGTAAAATGGCTCGATAATAAATGTGTGACAGTGATTTCCACATTTTGTGGAATTGAACCAGTGAAAGATGTTAAAAGATGGTCAGTGTCATCAAAAGAATACATTGATGTTAAAAAACCCAACATCATTGATGTGTACAATAATGGAATGGGGGGTGTTGACCTTATGGACATGCTTGTAGAACTTTATCGTGTGGATATAAGAGGCAAAAGGTTCTATCTGAGAATAATATTTCATTTGATAGACATTTGTGTGGTAAATGCTTGGCTGCTTTATCGAAGACATGTAGAGCAGATTGATAAAAAAACAAAATATATGTCATTATATAACTTCAAATCATCAATTTCTAAATCATTACTAATGTGCAATAAATACCCTCGTCCTGTTGGGCGTCCCATAAAAAGTTCGGACTACTCTCTGAAAGAAACAAAATTACCCATGGAACTAAGGCCCATTCTAGATGTCCGGTATGATACCATAGCTCATTGGCCCCTTACAACGGATGACAAGAAACGTTGCAAATTATGCATAGTATCTTATTCCAGAGTTATGTGTGAAAAATGTAACGTACACTTGTGCTTTACTAAAAAAAAAAATTGTTTTAAAATATTCCATTTAAAGTAGGAAATATGTCATTTTATAATTAACAATTCATAAAAGTAAAGCTCTCTAATTTTAAAGCTTATTGAGTTATTAAGTTAATTATTTCTTAATTTACATGCATTTTAAGTATTTTATATTTCTGATAAATAAGCAATTACTAAATTAAAATCATTCTAGTTTATAGTTAAATTAACTATATCAATATTATGCAATAAATGTGATGTTTTTTAATATTATGATTAATAAGTTATTTAATTAACTTATTTTTTATTGAAGAAATGTAGAGAAAGTAATGTTTTGTAAGATATGGATGATTTAAAGTATTGCTTAGCAAAAAAATACAGGCAGTAACAACATCTAACTAATTTTTTGACTGAAGTATTATGTATTTTATTCTAGAGTATTGTTGAAAAAGATATTTGCAAAATAAATAGGTTGAACGGAAGTATTGCTTTGCAAAAAAATAAGCTATAACTGATTTAAAATTATACTAGTTAATTAATCACTTGATTAGCTATCTAATTAATTTGTTGACCTATTTATTATGTTTTAGTCAAGAATTTTGTGCAATAAAAGTGATATTTTGCAAGAAAAAAGTAGTTTTTAAGTGTTATCAAGCAAAAAAAAAAATGAGCAATAATTTATTTAAATAAGTAATTTTTTTTTAAATCATAAATATATTAACAACAATTAATATTTCATCATAAATTTAAACAATATTTGTGATAAATAAACAATATCCAACTCAAAATGAATCCAAATGACACAAATCCTTTTTCTCCATATTTTACCCTTTAACTCCCAATGATGCCATTTGGACTCATCAAAAATTTTTATGAAGATATTAAAATTAATTTTTTTCCTTTACACCATGTTCTTCTGAGTGATAAATAAGCCTATTCTGAAAATTTCAAATTTTTTTGATGAAAATTAAAAAGTTGGGAATGAAAGGGTTAAACTACGCACCTAATTTATACAAAACCAAAATTTTATTTGAATTTTATAATTTGTGAAACAAAATACTATGAGCAATGCATACATTGAAGATTTTATTTCTTTAATTCAAAAAATTGGGTTTTATAACTATTAGAATTGTTATAAACTAATATAAATATTACAAATTGATGGAGTTTTAAAAAGTAACTTTAAATCATTGAGTTATTTATTTTAAAGTAATATTTTTATGTAGAATAAACACTTTTATCATGTAAAAGTTATAAAACATCTTTTAATAATTGGATAATTTTTAAGCAGTCATCAATTATACACTAAAGTAGTTTAACCTTTTACCTGCCGATGTTCCCAAATGGGAACATCACTTTAGGGAATTTTTTCACCACTTAATTTTTCATGCAGGAATTTGATACTTGGTAGTAAGCTACTCAAAGATATGAAGTTATTTTACATGCAAAAGTTTTTCACGTGGAATTTAATCCTTTTTGTGGAATTTATATCAAAATTACAGATTTTTGGCTCTTCCAAAAGTTGCACAAGTTTCAATTTATGATAAATTTAAATAAATTTAGTTTTAAATAATAATACTGTGTTTAGGTAGCTTAAGTACACATCTTTTCAATTGGCTTCGCAGAATAGCTTCATATTCCAATTTCGGAGAGTAATTACCAAGTCAACGTATATGTTCCCAAATGGGAACATCGGCGTTTGGGGTATAGTTTTTGAGGGGATTTTTATAACATGTAAAAATTCAAGCTATTTCTTATTTCTTTTAATTTTTTTAACCTTTTCGGTCTCAAAAGATCTAAACAGGTTAATAATGATGTTTTAAATTTCTAATTCTTTAATTTTATTTTTTTTTACCTGATTTATAGAGGAATAAATGCCAAATCTTTATGGCAGATTCCTACTATTGTATATTTTTCTAACTCCCCGACAGGTTAATTTTCAGTAATTATTATTAGGGGTTATGCAAAGGGCATATTTGGAGTACTTCTGAGGACTTGGGTATTTATTTTGTTCAAGAGCTCTTTTTTACATAAAAATTTTAGGTATTAATTTGATGAATTTTGAAAATAATGAAAAGTTTGTCCATCTAAAAACACTCTTGTAACGTAAGTTGGATGTAAGAGATATGTTGTTTAGTTTGGAATCTTCCATGAGAAACGCAGCTTTAATAAATCAATGGAGATAATTATGATTATCACTTTTGAAAGCTAATTAAATTTGAATGCAATTCATGGATTTTATGCTAGATATCCAGATAGAACACAAATTAAAACTAATTTTTCACGCAAAAAGATAACTGTTTAGCTTTAAAACGCATGGGAACATTCTTTCGTATTTTTTATACCGAAAAATTACCCATTGTGCAATAAAAATGTACGGAAAAGTGTCACGCCTGTAATAAATATGTAAATTTTTTCTTATGAAAATCTATAAAATTTTACCCAAGCGTCCAACCATGGGAATTAAATATGAAGAAATAGTCCAAGATCATAAAAATGTTCAAAATTATTGAGTAGAAACCTATTTCAGTAGTTTTACTTGAATTAATTTTGAAATAAATGCCTTTTGGAAATCCCCCTAAAAACTTCACTCCAAACGCCGATGTTCCCAAATGGGAACATCCTCAAAATCATACTTAGGATTTTTTTTCTGCCAAAAAACGTCAAGATTGATTTTAGTAATGATGAAACAAGCCATTTAAGCCAAAAATCCGAACCTTTAATTTGAAATTTGAATTGCGGCGTTTAAAAGGTTAAAATATTTTTTACATTTTTATAGGAATTACAAAAAAAGTAATCTGTAAAAAAAAACAATCATAAACCATTAAAAGTATTTGAATTTTGAAAATTTATACAACTCTTATTTAGCTTTGCTTTTGCTTAAATACCCCGAGATAACCTTAAGCATTTGAAATATGCGACCTCAGAAAACACTTAGCTATGAGGACCGAACCTGCGAACCTTTGGTCATGAGCTCGTTACTCTAACCACTATACTACAACTAAGACATTTTTGATTGAAATCGAAATTGCGCCAAATCATGGATAACTAGCCAAATACGTTTCCTTAACTTAGATATTAGCATGATTCTCGCCAATTTTTTCCTTTCAGAAGAAAGCTTCCCGATTTTTTCAAATCCTCCCCCTGGCTTTGTTTGGGGCCCAAATGGCATGAAATTTCGTTTTGGGGGGTTTTGAGGTGTGTTCTGTCAGAATCTGGGGTAATTTTTGATGTCGTCCGTAGGAAAAAAAAAAGTTAGTGCTTCGTTTAATATGTAGACGGCCCCCTAAAAACATGAATTATGGCTTATTTTAAAGTAGACGTTAATTCATGAAAATTGGCGTTTAAATTATCTTTCTAACCCCATCCGATCGTTCATAATCGTCTCTGTAACGTTTTTTTTGCGGCCGACTGTACCTATACAATAATACTAAAAGGAAAAAATCTTCTGAACACAGTACAATCTTTAGGGACTTATCCCTGGTATCTAGGGAATACATAAGTGTCAAAAGGTTGAACTATGAGCAACTTTTATTTTTAAGAAAGTTTTAAAGGAAAGAACGCAGTAATAGCTGAATTTTGCTAGTTAAAGTAAAGGCAAAGAAATAGAAAAAATATCGAATATTTCCAATTTTATTCTTGTTCAATTTTATAAATCTTATGAACGCTTTTACTATTCAACAAACTAACACATCATCTCCCTTTACAATTAGTTATCAAACAAAAAAAATATACCTTCCAAGAAACATTCCATACCCTAACCAAACTAAGTATTAGATCAACGGAATAGAGTTTCATCCATAAACAGATGTTAAGATCTGTTATTCTGGAGATCACATAATCTCCAGACTTATCCAAACAGTATTTATCCCCAAGACCTTTTCCTTTTGCATCGATTAGTAAACCAGGGATAGAGGGGAAACACGGTTGGGTTAGAGAATCCCTTCAAATCTCATACCAACGGCTAATACAGGGAAGCACTAACGACAAAAGATGATGAAACCAACACCCTTTGCCAGTCATCAGCCAAATAAGAACTTTTTTTTCCATCACAGCAGATGGTGTTAATGAAACACAACCTGAAAGGGGGAAAAAAAGCCTCATAGTCTATCGGAGTTCTTGGTTATTAGATAAAGTTCAGTTATACTTTTGGTGTGGTAGCAAATGGATAGAGACTGTAATAGAGTTTCTCAAGGTGTTGAGCATGCCTTTTGTATCGCATGACGAGTATTTCAGAATAAACTATTGAACTAGTGGTTTAAAAAACTTAATTAGCTTTTATTTTTGGGCTTATATAATGTTTATTAATCAACATTTGTTGTTTAAGAACTATTCTTTTCAAGAATTTCTTACCTTATATAGATCACAAAAATAAGTTAAAGATTCATTTGAAGCATGCATGTGGAAATTTCAAAAGCTTTTCATCAAAACCTTTTAATCGAATTCACAATCATCATCCTAATTCAATTATTTCACCTGGGGATATTCAATTTTAATTTAATTAATATCTTAATTTTGTTAATAATGTCTTTATTTTTGTGTGGATCGTTTTCTGTGTTGCTATGGGGCATCCTATTCCAAATTTTCAATTTATTTAATAAAGCAATAGGCCAATATATCACTACCTACATCGCGGTGCCCAGCGGACACCTCTGGGCCCAAGCAACGGAAGACCCACAACTTTTTTTTAACAGGTGTCTAATTCTTTCAGAACCAAACATGACCACAAGAAGAGATTCCAAACCAGGGCGCCCTGTTTCATAGACATAGACTAACACATAAGCCATCAGCGTCGGTGTTGACCAGCAGCTAAAAAACGAAAATTTACCTTTTCGCTGCCTCTGATTGGTGGAATCCCTTCCTTGACCAAAGGACTTAACACCGACGCTGATGGCAGTGAATACGGCTGACAGAAATTTGCGTAGAATGCGCATCTTAATTTCAAACAAGAAAACTCATCCCCCTTTCAACCAAAAGTCCACTCTCAAAGACTTCTGACTGATTCTCTCAAACTGACTGGCTCTTTCAAAGGAATTATCAATCGCGTCACGTACGCACATCGATCCGACCGTGATTTCTGGCATAAAATTTCTTCCTCTCTCTCTCTCTCAATGCGAGACTTCACCGCATTATTTCCATCCTTTCTTCCCGATGCGAGTCCCGATGACTCGACAAAGATCCACGGAAAAGGAAGTGCCTCATAAGAACTCGAAGGTAGGCTCGTCGTGATGAAGATATACACGCTTTTCAATGGATAGGAATGCGAAATGAGTCGGCGTGAGTCGCCTGTTTACTCAAGTTGAGGACACAAAAAGGAGCAGGGGAAGGGAGATTTTGTTTTCAGCCAGCCAGAGATCCCTGCTGTGTTTGAGTTTGGAACCAACTCGCGGGGAAGGAAATTTGAATATGGATTTGAGGAGAAATGCGTGAATGAGAGTAGCAAGGGTATGAAAGTGGTGAAGGAAACGTTTGTTGATACAAAGTTTGGAAACGTGCGTGTGTCATAATGGGTGGTGCGAGTGCGTGTGTCATAATGGGGACTCATTACATGATGAGTTAGCTAGACTGTCAGCCGAAGAAAACGTATGACATTTTAATAAAATCCCAAAATTAGAGCATTGCACTCCCTCCTAAAACGGCATTTTCAAAACTGAGTAAAAAAAAATACTCAAATCTGAGTACTTCACAAACCTAAACTCTGGCTTCGAATAAAATTTACTCATGTTTGAAACAATTGAAACATGTATAAATTCATTTCTGAAATTATGCAGAAACTCAAAAATTATACATCATGTCCTCGTGGCCTCTGAGAATATTATCCCCGTCGGTGGTACAGTATTTTATAAGAATGTGATTACTATAGTCTACTTGTAATTAAGAGTGTGATGCCACATTTGAGCAAGGCGGGCTATCACGTTTTTAAAAGTATTTGCTTTTCTTCACGAACTCAAGGTTAAATTCGTAAACTGCAAACATTAAACAAAAATTGATATAATTTGAGTGGTGACTATTGAATTGTTTGAAACTTAGTATTTCTGGTATTTCAAAATTGAAAGAATATTGTATTTTCATATTTGAAACAAAAAGTTTCATATCAAAGCGAAACTATCGATGTACTCAGATTTGAAATCGTCTTTTTTCTCAGTGTGATAACATATCAATAAATTTCAAAATATAACTTTAAGTATTGAAAACTAAAACGCTTTAAGGAAATTATTTGAAAACCGATCTTTTAACCTATCAATATATTTCATAATATAACTTTAAGTATTGAAAACTAAAACGCTTTAAGGAAATTATTTGAAAACCGATCTTTTAACCTATCAGTATATAAATTTCGAAATGAAACTAAAACTTTTTAAGGAAATTATTTGCTGCTTATAAAAATCATTTCACTAAATCAAACAAGTTGTTAAGTCTTTTATAAAATTGGAAAAAATATTGTGAAGAATGCTAGATTGAGTTAACTAAACCAAAGGAGTCGTGGTTTTGGAAAGGCTCTGTGCTTTATGTATTTTAATGTATAAGAAAAGCACTGTGGCTCACAAAGCAGCTCATGCTATGTGACAAAAAAAATCATTAAAACAATATTTTAAATAATATATATTATTTCATATATTTTAAAAAGTGTAATAAAAATATCCCTTTCAAATGATAGGGGATTTAAGTATTTAAAAAATATATAAAACTTCTAAAAGTAAAAAAAGAACACTAATTCCAGCTAATTTTGCTTTCATCGCAAATTAGTACAAGTACTTTTTACTTGAGAGTTTCAAGAAGATTTAGGAAATACGCTGTACATTTCGTTCTAAAGGGAAAAAAAGCTAATTGTTCGTCTTGGCAAAATTCCAGCTAAAACTACTTATAATTGAGACACCAGATTCTTTATCATCAGAAAATTCTTTAAAACAAGCAGCATTTGTTAAACCTCTTATATTCACACATTTTGTCAGAAATTAGGAGTTTTCTACCATACTTGGCACTTTACCAGAAATTTAATAATTCACTCCACAAGTTATAACAGTTTACCTAAAAGCCACAGAATTAATCTTCATTCTAAATATAAAACCTTGATTGGAATAATTCTTCAACCCCCATATCTAAATTTCCAACATAATATTAAAACCATTTGTAGTTAAATGGTAAAAAGCACACAGGCAATTTTGGTATTTAATTTCAAATATTCACTAGATGTATTTTAATTATTGTAGTTATGTTAGAAATTAAATTAAACTTTTAGGTCAAGGAGCTACTTCCAAACAGTATTTTGAATGTAGTTGTATAAAAAAATATTATTAAGAAATTTTACTATTACAGTATACATTGTAAAATGTTTATTAAAAGCATATGGTTATTATCTTAGAACTAAATTAAAATGACAACCTCTAAAGAATTAATTTTCTCAAAAAGCAATTTAAAAAAATTGTGTATGAGAGCAAACCTTTACTCATTTTTATATTGAAACACTATTAGGAAGATGATAGTTAATTAAGTATAGTAAAAGTTTTTAACAGATTTTCGTCCAAGTATATTTCAATGGAAGACACTACATTGTGTTAAAGTATTATGTTTGTTAATTCAAATCAGTGAAAAAATAAAACTTTTGCTGAAAATACAATATATATCTAAATTACTTAATTACGATCAATATATGCAAGTAATTTTAGCGATAAATGCCCGAATTGGATCTGAAATTTAAAAATGAAACAGAACTAGAAGTAAAGAACCCCTTTCCCCATAACTATTCAACAAGTTCCCTGTTACACAAAAGAGTGACAATCTTGCAATTCATTCAAGCAAAATAAACATATCAAGTAATGCACATGCATTATTTTTGCAATTAAATTGCACAAATTAATCGCAAGTAAATAAACGATTCATTAAATCGTTTATTTAATTGTTCTCCTCAATCAATTCAAACATTGTATGACACTGAGGGGAAAAATACCTTTTAACACCACAAGGTCAATAAATATTTTAAATACAGTTTTCTAAGTACAGTATAATAAGCGAACATTTTAAATCTATGCGCACATTAATCTTCCGTTAAAAGCCTAAAGTTCATTTAATACATGTATATGTAAAAGAGGTCCATTGCAAAAAAAAAAAAAAAATACAATATTCACACTCCATTAGCAGTCAATATTTTTAATAATTCATAGCAAAAAAGACCAAATAACAACAGCTGTAAAAACCTAAAAAAATATCGATTGAATCTGTAAGCTTAATTGTATCAAGAAGTCAATTAATACACTAATGAAATTCATAAGAAACGTGAAAACCAGTATTCTGTGAAATGACATGACATAAATGTCCTGTGTTGAACACAATAGGTTTTATTCTTAGGCAATCATGCAAATAAATTCAATTATTTGAATAAAGTTAGAAGTTCTTTCAAGAACTTTAACCGTGATTCCTAAGATTTTTTTTCTGAATTCCTTAATTGTATTTTATTTAGAATACTAGCTGATATGCCCGCCGTTGCTCGGGGGACAAAAGGCTTATCAAACTGTGTGTTAAAATAAATAAGAATTATCGTTTAGATGCAATAGAGTCAGCAGTCTTCCCGCTAGGATTCTTTTTTGATGCCATACCACTTCGTTAAGATGTAAAAAAAACCTTTAAAAATACCACCTGTTTAGATTTAATGTGTGAAATCCCCATCCCCGTTTTTAAAGAGTAATTTTTCAAAATAGAAAAAAAAGTCAGGGGACCTTCTGAACCCCATTATTTTTTTCTCTTTTGTCCTTTTCTCCCTCCATCCATTTCTGCAATTGGTATAAATGTATATTTGAGGCAAATTTCTCCGCCTTCGCTTCACAATAAAGATATATTATTGAACAGCAATGTCTATAGATAAAACTTATTTCCCCCTCATCCCGCTAAATTTTTATAAAATACAAAACAATTAAATATACTACATACTTTTATAAGATGTTAAACAAAATCTTAAAAAACCGGTTTAGAATTAGTGTTTATAACTACTTTTTTAATAATGATAATTTTTTTAAAATCAGGGGGAGACCCCCTGAACCCCCCTTTGCTGATTTATTACCAACTCATTCATTGAAAGAAATTTCAAACATGAAATAAAAGTAAACATCATTTGAATCGACACTGAAAATGCCTGTGATAAAATATTGTTTAATTTGAACTTTGCTGGAAATACTTAAATTTGATTAAATAGAAAAAAGAATAAAATTTTTCAGTGGAACGGTTTTTGGTTATCATAAAAAAAGTATTTAATCACTAAAAATTATTTCCTTATCATATTTTTTAAAAATTCACCTGTTATAAAACATTTCAAAATAAATATTTCCAACAATAGAGGTTTTGCGTGTCATGGAAAGAGCAATAACCGCAATAAATTTAATATTGAAGGCTAAGCTTAAGAATTTAGAAAAGGGACAAAAAAGGCTCCTTAGAATGCTTTGATTCAGAAAATTCTTTTTCGCAAACCTTCCTGGTTGTGTGAGGAACAACATGCTAAAATTTCATAACAATCACATTAATAATGTGGGTGCTAGGATCCAAAAACTAAAAACGGGAGTGAATATTCAAACCCCCGTGCACCCCCTCCAGAATGGAATATCAAAAAATCCAGAAATTACTTTCTTTGAAATTCTCTCAAGAAGGTATTACCAACAGTTCAATTCGTAATATCGATTTCTCGATATTGTTTTCTTCGAAAATATAAAACTTTGCTTATGCTCAGCAAAAACGGGTTTTTGGAATATTCAGACCTCTTAAAATTCGAATATCCAAAATCTGAAAAATGCCTTTCTAGATATTGTTGCTAGGTACCTTCCTGCGAAATAACAAAGATCTGGGGTCATTTGGGACGCTGCTGGGCTCAAAAACGTCGAAAACGCTCCGAACCCCCCTGTGGGTCAGAAAAAAGATATATCGAAAAATCCCTTCTTAGTGCGCGTATACGCCGTAAGGTCTTCGACCCTACCAAGTTTCGAGTCTTTAGCCCCAGTAGATTTTGCTGTGCGTTGGTAAGTGAGTGAGTGAGTGGTAAAGCTCTTTTATTATTATAGATTTCTTTATTCCTGTCAATGTCAATGCAATATAAATATCTTTTCCCTAGAAAAAAATTAAATTTTGCAAAAAAAACACTTTGCATCCTCTTTCTGTTATTAGGTTCCACTAGAAAGTTAATTTGAGGAGATGGCTCAGTTTCTTATCAAGGATCGAATATTTCATTTATTCCCTCATTTTTATAAGTAGAATAAAGATATCATTTTCCTATTACTTTTATAAACCAATATGTTATTAATAAATATTTTGAAGAATTTGTAAACTCTTTAAGTTCTTAAAATTCTACTTCATCCCCGATTGGTAATACTAACTCTTCAAATAGTATTTGTAATATCTGATTTACAGTATATAGAAATGGATAATATCTTTTGCATCTAGGTAACACTGAAGGCTTACTTTATATTTCAGAAACCTACTAAGTAAAGTACAATGTAGTAAATAGGAGAAGAATATTAAATTTTATATCGGATTTCGTTGATATAGAGTAGCAATGTAGCTAATTTTAATCTATTTCGCTAGAAAACTACCATTCCTGTATATTGCACCAAAGTTTTATTTTGCATTACAAGTTCATGGTAGAATTACATTAATCTGGATTATTGACATCTATATTATAATAAAACTCCACTTAAGGCCGGGAAGTCTGTTCACAGCAATTAATTTATATTTATTTGCAATATATTATGTTGAATAAATGACAATAAATGAAATATATAAATACATACTCAGTAAATACAACTGCAGGCTAAAACTTCGAGAAACGCATTAACTGGCTCACTAAAGGCCGTATTCACCGGTAACTTGACCGGCATGTCAAATTCTGATTGGTAGTTAAAGAAGAAAAACTAGTTCTCCACCAATCAGAGGTTTGACTCACAGTTAACCGCCGGTCAAGTTACCGGTGAATACGGCCGTTAAAGAAGTGAATGAAACAATCTCCTCCGAAAAATCTTTAAAGTATCAGCAGAGAAAAAACAATTACAATTATCAAAGAATTTCTTCTCAAAACAAATATTACTATCCAAGAACAAATGAATATTTTATTTTCCTCGTATTTAACAATTCCTAATAAAACTACCAACATTACTCGAAATAACAATTTAAAGTGCATAAAACTCAATTTAATACACTTCATTGATTCATAGAAGAAAGGCAACTTGTTTGTGATTTTCCTTTGAATAATACAAGACGGAATGATATCAAAATTATTCCATTTGCCCTAAAGTAGTTTATTAAAGCCCATTTGCTTTTATCATGATTTCGATCATCCAAGTGATTTAATATTTTTATAAACAGTAGAGCATATAATGTTCAACGAGGATATCCAATGTAATTGCATAATCCACTATATTCGTATTTGTTCAGAGAAATTTTCACGGTACCGTACTTTAATCTTATTCTAACAAGGATGATAAAAAAAACATGAGTGTTAAGTTGAAGATACATTTGAGAAATCGAAACTATTTACCGTTTCCATTTATTTTCCTTTTCAAATTTCAGAGTATATTATTATCTCTATTTGTTATTGTAAATGACTCAGAGTGTATTTTTTTCATTGTTGTATTTATTTACCTTTCACTATTAAATTGAAAATATGGTTATTTAGAATAATTCTACATCCTCCCTGTCATCTCAGAATGTGATGTGTATACTTATTTTGTTTATTAGCTTAAAATTATCATTTCAACAATGATAAAATTTAATCTAGTAGGTATTGAACGGATATTTGAGGTTATCCTAATTAAGTAAAACATTCGTTTTTTTTCTCTTTTTAACGATTCTTAGTGCTAGATACAAATATAGTAAAAAAAAATTTCATAAAGCTTTTAAAAAAACCCATAAAATCCTTTTTACCATCAACAATTTTTAAGTAAGTGGTTACATTTCATTGATTTACATTGATTCAGTTTCTGCAATAAAAGTAAAATAAAAATATATAGACGGAATAAAAAGATTAATTTATTTGAATATCCTTACTTTATCTTTTTACCTTTATTTTAGAATGCAAGATTTTGGTTAATTTTAGTTTGCTAATTCAGAAACAAAAAACAATTTATACAAATACTGATTATTCACTGATTATCTTAAGGATAATTAAATTCAGTTCATTTAGCAAATTCATAAAACTAAGTCTCACTTTAAGAATGGAATTTATTTCAAATAAATTTGTCAACACCGATGTAAGCAGATCCCTTCAAGGCAAAAATTCAAGTGACTTCCAGTTTAGTTGAGGGTAAAAGGAGACAAACTAAGCTGGAAAATTCTCGGGAGGAATTGAATTTCGTCATTTGACAGGCTTGAAATTTTTCCGATGACACAGTAGCTGAAATAAGAGGGTTGAGGAAATAAAGAAGTGGCAAAAACCCTTTCAAATCAGAGAAATCTGTGACAATTTATAGATAGAGCAAAGAAATGGATCTCTTAGATGGAGGATCATTGCACACTTTCTCAACATCGGAAAGAGCTACGCTAACATTGCACGCCATTATTTTTTGGAACGTTATAAGAGAAGAAAATAGATACAGTAAAAGGTCCCTATGGAAGAATTTCAAAATACTTGGGATAAGTAACAATACAGTTTTTTTATACGGAACAAAATCCAAAATGATATGTAACTGCTTAAAGTAAGAGAAATGAGATATATTAAAATATTTTAAGGTGTTTAAAAAAACAAAGTACTAATATGTTTATGTCTTCCTCAAGGATTTCACCACCTGGACTCTGCACTTTCTAAGTAAAAAATAAATGGGGAAAAGCATTTTGATCTTTTTAAATAACTAAAACCTTAGACTTAGAAATTTAGAACGGAGAAAATAACAACAACAAAATAATGACGGCGGAGGAGTGAAATTATGAGCACATATATGAATATTGGAACACAATAAAAACGAAAAAAGAAGAAAAGGAGAAAAAGAGAGAGAGAATAATATAAATGAGAAAACGCGCTGGCTAAGGACTACCAAGGAAGGTCGCAAAGGCAAAATATTTAATGAAATCTTTACGACCTATCTTCATTCCGAAGCCCAAGTTGTTATTAAAAATATCTTAATTGAAATTTTGAAATCTTTTGGAAAAATAATTCTAATAACTTGCTGTATTAGTCTAAATAAACCGAAATTTCTATGCCAAGTCTAACAGCTAACTTGGTAAAATAATAGTTACCTAACATTAATAATATCTAAAAGGGGTTCATCTTAACGTTTCTTGAAATTTGCATTAAAATGTATAATTATTTTATGACTTTATATTATGTTGTATCACTTAAGAAAGCTCTTTCTGGTGTGCCACTGGTAAAGTCGGTTAGGCCTCTACAGCTCAGAAATTATACAGTAAGGCATGACGCCAAAATACAGACAGCCGATAAGAACATAACGGGTAATAAAAATTATATAGTCTGAAGTGACGCCAAAGTATGTATAAAGTGTAACAATACCTCCCAAGTTGTTGGGAAGTGTAAGATTTTATGACAGATACAAAGTCTTAAGGTCCCTAGATTGAGAAATTTCCTTCCATGTGGAAATTAATTCTTATTAATAATAAAATTCAAATTAATAAGTAATTATTATATAGTTATATTTCATATTTTTAGGACATCGCACTAACTTTTCACTTATCAACCGCAAGAGAATTTCTCAGGTAAGATAGAACCGAAAGCTTCTAAAATAGAGCAGTTTCTTTTGACGGCTAATTTCTATATGGCACTCCACGGCGAGAAAATTCCAATTGTGAAATTACGATCGAGAATACAGCCCACACACACACACGAGGCGGGATATTTCCTCTCCCTGCACTAGACAACGTCGTTAGATCAGTTGGCAGCATTTCTCTAATGAGATAAAGCGAGATTTTGAATGCGCTCCCGTCTGCCATTAAAGGGGGATTAAATTCAATCAGTCCCAGTTGCACCAAGGACGTGATTACACCCGACGATTTTGAGGCTTTGTCTCTAAGTAGGGCGTACATCCCCCTCTAGGGGGATCCGGAACAAATTGCTGGAGTTCTTTGGAATCCCGCTTGTTATGATAGGGGAACGGTTCAGGAATTTTTAGGAGTGACCCCTCGGATTGACTAGTAATCCATGTTTTGGTTAATTGCGTCTATTCATTTTGATTTTTTGAAGTTGCGAAAATGCAGATTAGAGCTGTTTTGTAGGATGTTTTGAATGTGTTAAGATTTCATAGTCTACTTTCAGCTGCTGCTTCTACATATATTGGGTTTATTTCATTTTATATAGCAGATAAAAGGGATTAGCGTTGTATATTTCAACGCATAAATATTATGTTAAACATTTATTGTAAGCGTTCTCTTTGAGCGAGCTTAAATACTGTTTCTTTTGTTTTATGTTTTTGAAATTATAATTATAAATTTACTGCTTATGTACTTTGTGGAGTATTATTATTTCTATACGATAATGAAACAATCAGAATGGAGTTTATTAAAGATGTTTCAGAGAACAGTTTTCTTGAATTTTAGAGGAAAATAGCATACCTCCCACACAAAGTCATTTATTAAGTGAAAATGCAGTAAAAGACCTTTTTCATTATTTTTTTTTAAATATTAATTTCAGAAAATAGCTCTTTGTGTATCAAATTAGGCTTTTTGAGTATTTCCAGGTAATACTCATCTAAAAATATCTTCAAAAGAGAAAACGCTTATTAAAACTTTCTATCATCCCTTAAATTATATTTTACGCTACTTTTGTCATTTTAGTGCTATTATTATACATTTAAATAAGAAGTATGTTTACAATTTGTCCTTAACCTGTAAAATATTCATATTTTTACATGAATTAAGTTCTAATGGAATTGCTATAAAAGTGTCTTCCCTGGTATCACTCAAATCTGCAGCAAAATGTACTACAACTTAAAAATCAACCATAAAGTTTTTTGCGAAAGATTCATTCTGTCTAATCTAATAGAAATCGTTCATTAATTAGTTTAAACTTGAACTATTTAACCGCTTTATTTTCATAAAAATTTAACTTTTTTGTTTATCAGATATAATTTTTAATCAGAAAACTTATAACACATTTTATTTACTTAAGAATAATTGTGATTTTTTTTTTCATTTTACAATTTTTATCCTACTATTTACAAACATCACAAGTTAACTTCTTCCTTCTGACAATATAAACTTTCCAGTAGGTATTTAATAATTTTTAGCATTCAATTCGTGTTACACAGATATAATTTGACCTACCTGGAGAATTTTACTGCACCTGTCCAGACCTTACATTTGTCATGAAAAATATTCAATCCTCCATTCTAAAAAAATATATTTATGAAGTAATAGAAAATTTTTATTTCATTTGATGATAATTTAAAAGTCTATAACAAATTTAAATTATCGCCAAATGTTTCTATCGGCGTTTTCGCATCATCCTATCAAAAAAATTAACTACAAGACATCTAATTAACAGTTTGCAACCAAACAATTCCACACAAAATGATATTTATTAAAGATCCTAAATAATACACAAATAATATGTTATAGTAGTAAGAACTTTGTTCAAATGTTCTGTAATTGTTTTATATAGTAATCATTCAAAAACTCATCATTTTTTGGAGGAGTAAAATACTCCTTGACTTTTTTAGGAGGAGTGAAATTCAATTTTGAGGTGTGAAATACGGAAATAGCATTAATTACATATAGAGACCAATTTTCTATTAAAAACGCTTACTTTTAATGGATAAATTGAATTTGAAAAAAAAAAAATAGGATGTTTTTTGGGGGGGTTTAACAATTACATCATATGTTAAGTATTAATAGAAAATAGAAAATATTAAACATTATACAAGGTGAATTTTTAAGCTAAACCATTGTGAAAAATTCAAAGAGTGAAATTTTTTTTTTTATTTCCAATGGCAGGGAATACATAAAGATAACAAAGAACATAAAACACCAAAAGGTGAATTAAACAAAGAGACCGAGTTCATCTTCCCATGAGCTCTCTCGCACGCCAATATCATGCGGTCTCGGACTTATGAGTGTGGAGCATCTTGCAGCGATGAAGATGCTTTCTGTTCATTGGTTCCTTTGCGTCACATATTCTACAGTCAGGATGGTCATAAATGTGTAGACGATACAAGTGTTCGCCCAGGCAGTCGTGGCCTACCAGGAGACGAAAGAGGGCTAAAGCATCTCGACGAGGCTTATCTGGTATTGCCACAAGCTCCACCTCACTCCAATTCTTATTCTTTATACTTTCCTGAAGCCAAGAATAGGTTCTTAATTTCATTATGTTTTTTATGTATAGTTTTATGGAGTGGTAGGATAGGCCAGAGCACAGTTTGGTTGGACTAACTGCGTTCCCTTTCGAGCGAGGAAGTCAGCCTGTTCGTTACCGTAAATGCCACAATGGCTGGGAATCCACTGTATGACCACACTTTTTTCCTTCTGTACCAAAAGCGTGATGAGCTCCCGTCATTGCAGAACCGTATCAGATAATGCTTTTCCCGGTGAGTCAACAGCTTGAATTGCAGCCTGGGAGTCTGAGAGTAGAACAACTCTTTCAAACTTATTGTGAATCGCCAACAGTTGCTTTAATGCAATCAATAAGGCATTTACCTCACCATCAAAGGCTGTTCTATATTTTCCGGCAGATGCATAGAATGAAAAAAGATCGGAAAAACTCCAGAACCTGCTGTCATGTTCGAGTTAGAATAGGAGCCATCTGTATATACATGTAGCCAATTTTGTTCTGGGTAATCCGTATGAATTGTTTCCAATGCAAGGGATTTCAAAATTTCAGGGGCTGTTTGACTCTTCACAACAACATCTTTAAGTTTTAGACCAGTTACAATCCCTCCAGACTCAATAGGGTTCTGTGGTTTTATATTTTTCTGTACTACATCGCAAAATTCTAAATTTTCTCTTACAGACTGAACCTTTTGAATAAAACCAATTTGTGTTTTTAAGTTTCTTACTTTTGGTTGGTAGTTTACCCAGTAAGAGCTTTCACTTCGTATGAGTTTTTCAAATAAGAGCAAAGCTCGTTCTTCAATGATGGATTGAACAGGTCTGTTTTTTGTTAATAATAACATAGCCTCTATCGAGGTTGACTGAAAGAGTGAAAATACTCCTGGCTAGTTTTTTTAAAGAGTATTTCCGATTTTCAAGGAGTGAAATACTCTCTCAGAGGAGTTAAAAATATCTCTGGTTATATTATATCCCATATCCATGTCTACGACCACAAAAAAATTAATTACTAGACCATCTAAATAACACACGGTGAATATCCCGTCATTCACACCGTACGCTCCAACCCCACAGCACAAAACGGCACAAAAGTTCCACACACAAAAAGAATCATCCCCACCTCCCAATACGTCACCATCGAAATAAGAAGAAATCGCACTCTTGTTTGCTCCGATCGTATAGTTACCATCGGACGGAAGGGAGGGCGCGAGAAGTAGCAGAAGGGATAGAAAAGAAACAACAAGAAAAGTAACAACAATAATAACAGAAGAAAAAAAATATATAGGAAGGAAAGGATGCGGCGGCAACTACGGACTACATTGTTCTGACAAGCTGTCAGCTTCGCTAGCCTCCCCCGTTAAAACAAAAAACACGTGCTGCTCATAAGAGTTTTTGGAGCGGATATATCGAGATAAGATGAAGATCTGATAAAGGCGTTTCTGTGACGTAGCAGGCATATTTGCCGTTCCGTCCTTTTTGGCAATCAGATGGTATATTGTTTGCTGTCGTTTTTTTTTATTGTTAGTTGGTGCTGTAGGAAGTAATGGCTATTCATATCGCATATTGTGAGAGGAAGTGAGCAGTGATGCCTGGGGGTAGATTCGGATGGGGGGGGAATGGGAATGGAGTCTCTCTCTCAATTATGTTTCTGTTTTTCTTACGGAGGGTTTGGATGGAACTAATGAAGTGTCTGTAAATGTTTAGTGAGTCGGTTTTTCTTGTTGTTGACTTTGGAGTGAAGTTTGACTTGCATTAGCATTTTGAACTTTGATGGAGACTTGTTTAAATCAGTTGAAGAAGAAGGATTTTATTTTTACGTAAATGTTTCTGTGTTATTTTACTTAGTTCTGCTTAGAAAACTATGCATGAGATAAAGGCAAAGACTGTGTGTGTGTTATACTTATTATAATGAATATAAAGTACTTTTAATTTTATAATTTTAATAACTGTTTTTATAATTTTACTAGTTATAAATATTTCCCTTTCTTATTGCGACTAAAGAGGACTTTTAATAGCTTACTAGCTGAACAGCAACCCGATGCGTTGCGCCGAGTGTAGTTTTAGTTCTACAGTTTTTACGATGTATACTTTAATATTATATTTTTAGAGAAAAAAACTATGTAAAAAAGAAAAATTCAATAATTTTCTTACATAACATTCTATCTTTCCAACGTAATTAAATATATGTTTTGACTTAGTTTTATCTGCTGTAGCCACTTGTCCCACATTTCCAGCCTTGCACGGTTGGAGTATATATTATGTTACGGGCAAAGTGATAAATCGGGCATTATTAATAATGCCCGGAGTGGAGGCTGGCAAAGGGATAAATTTCATTGATAAATGGCACTGAATTTATTGCATTGCCCGCCTACTCTTCGGGCATTATTAATAATGCCCGATTTATCACATTGCCCGTAACATATACATTTTTAAAAAGGTTTTCTCAAAATATATTTCTAATTTTGTATATCAGCAATTACCACAATCGTTCAGGTATCCCAAAAATTACAAGGAACACTGGGATAGGAAAGATTACCGGGAATCCCGGTAATCTTTCCTATCCCAGTGTTCCTTGTAATTTTTCCTATCCCGGTGGCCGTTGTTTTTATTTTTCATCTTAATAAAGCAATTAATTTGAAACCTTTTCATAAATATATTATAATCTTAAAATAAAGGAAAATAATGTTAAAACAGTAATAATTTTAATTTATTTTGGTGTTTTCATAACTGAAATTAGTTTTAATAGATATTTATAGGATTTTTACCCATTAAAATATTTAATTTTGAGGTTTTCATCTCATTTACAATAGAGTATTTTCAATCACATGACTCTGCCTAACAACGGCCTTAGCAACGTTGTTTATTCGCCAAGTGACGTCATGTGCGAATGCTGCTATTGGATACTTCTATGTCCCGCCCCTAACAACAGCCTTAGCAACGTTGATTTTGTCCTCCAAGTAACGTCATGTGCGAATGCTCTATAGTGAGTGGGTGAAGCAGATCTACTCTAGTAGAGAAAAATTTTAAAAACATAATACAAATCCTAGTAAATTTGTAAGTCTAGTGAACCGTGTCTTATGAGTTATTCCATAAATATTTTTATTTTAAAGGAAAAAATCTTAAAATTAAGGAAAATAACGCTTGAAAATAAATTATTTGAATTTATTTTGGCATTTTTATAGCTGATGGAGTTTTTAAATCGACAATTATCGAGTTTTTCCTGTTAAAAATATTTAATTTAGCGGTTTTCATCTCATTTTTACAACAGTGAGTCAAGCAGATCTACTCTAGTAGAGAAATGGAGAAATAAGCGTAAAAGAGCAGAAAAACGCAAATATCTCGAAAAGTATTTCGAATTTCGGAATGAAAATGGGCGACTCGGCGTCCCTGGGTCATTTGCCGTCTTTTGGTACCTCGGGCGCCCTTCTGCGTTCAGTGGTTTCGGAGGAGATAGAGGGACATACGGACAAGCGGACATACGTTTGTTTACTCTCGGATTTTAATAGTATAGATAAAGTTTAGATTATTATCTACTGTTTAAAGTATACACATAATAAGGAAGTAAAAGATGAGACGAATGGGTTGGTTTTAATTTTTATTTTATTCACTCTAGAAAATGGATTTATTTATGAGAATATTGTCAATTACAAAGTAGTCTATCCACATTGGTTAAGTACAAAATGGTGTGGTTTTTTTTCACAACGTTTCGTATTTTTAGTCATCAAACTTTCTTTTATATTCTTTTGATCATTTTTTTTCAAACTCTACGTCGTAATTTTTCTACACCACCCTCCATCTAAAATGTAATTTTACTCAATGTAAAAACTTAACAGATATACTATTTTTAATAACATCTCCACTTTTTTTCACATTTATATAAAAAAAAGAATGATGAATCATATACGTATAGTAATATGTATGAGATTTTATTTCTTTATGGAAAAAATTGTTACATATGTTTTTAGCTTTTATTTTTAATACGTTTTGAAATAACCCTCAGCTTAAAAAAATAAAGTAAAATTAATTATAAATATTATTAAGTGCAGATCTTTTCCATTTTAATATTAACAAACAACATGATCCAAGTATTTATTATACTCTCTTTTTTATTATAACATTAACTTAATAGAAATTTAAAAACACTGTCATGAATGTGCTATCTTTTAGTAAGGAAAATTATAAACATTAAATATGAAACTGAATTCTATGAATAAGTTACGAATTCCTAGAATACAGAGAATATAAGATCATAAAGGAAATACTAGTAAAGCAAGCATTGTTTAATTATTCCGTACGCAAACTTGATTCCATTAAAAGTTAGTTATAATAATTCATGAACAGCATGACGAACTCCTAGCCCAATTCATTATGCTTCAAGTCTCATTACGACAAAGAATAAATCAATTATTATGATGAATGTAACCGAGCCGCCACAGTTCCTTCGAAGAAAAACAAATGGAGAACGAACGGCGGAACATTATATTTAAATTAAAGAGACAAATTATACACACAACCATGATAAATATTTTCTTCAATTCCCCTCGCGGAGAAACTATTTAGTCCGTCGGAATTCCCCGTTAAAGTGGCCCAGTCCCCCCGAAAACGTAAATATTAACCCCGAGAAATCAATATCGTCTGCGACAAACACTGCATTTTTTGGGGACACTCGTCTCCCAGTTGTATTTCCACTAATGAGCACGACTCTAAAACGCTTTCATATGATAAGGCTCTCGATGCTAACGAAATTCCAGAGAAATAAATAATTAATTGCTGGCAATTTTTTTTTATCTGTCCCGTATTAATGACCGATTCTTAATGAAAACGGATTCGTCTATATAACTAAAACACAAACCGAGTGTGGGGGGTAGGAAATGTTTAAAAATCATCGTTCCCGGCGAAATTGAAATGTTAATGACCCGGCTTGCTTCGAGGTATTAAAGGTAAAGCTCCTCAATGCCGTTAATTATACGCTCCCTTAAAAGAGAAGAAAATACGGAGTTATAAAAAAGTATTTTTTTTCGTCGCCATTTTGGAATTAAAGGTGACAGTATATTCATACTTCGTCGGGTTTTTCAGGGCCTTGGGATTTTGATGCAGCTGTTTTTTTTTCTTTGATGGCATTGATCCTTCCTTTTAAGGCCATTAAGTATTGGTATTAAGCATCATTAAAGCTTAATTTATGGTTTTTAATTTTTTTTTTCCACCTCCATATTAAGTGTGGAATCGTTTATGCCAGTGGTGTATAATTTTGGAATTTTTGATGACATAGGAGGAGGAAGTTATTACTCTTTTCTTTTTAACGTGTATTTCACTTTTATGCCCAGGAGCTATCTGCGAGTAAATTTAGAATGAAATATTTCAAAATTTTCTTTGGGTATCTTACTTATTTCCGTTCAGCTGTTTTTGGGTGCTCCTTTGAGGGTAAAAGAAGGTAGTGCAAGCATCACAATTTTATTTAAAGAAAATTTTTTTTATTATTTTAAATATTAAAAGTTATTCCCACTTGTGTTGTATTGGGGTAAATTATAAAGGTACCTAAATTAATTTTTTGTTTTGATTAAAGTAATGTGTTCAACATATTCATGACAATTATTTAAACTCTTTAAAAATCCATCTTAAATCTAAATAACTTTCTTTAAAAGTTTTCAATGTGACGAATTGATGAACTGAAGAAGTATTCATGTCTTAAAAAGTTTGGAATCAGTGCCACAAAAGTGCTATACATCTCTTTATGTAAAGCTTACGATCTAAAACCCGGTTATCATCAATAGGATCATAAACGTAATAAAATAAAATTATTATTTATTGATTTAAAACGTCATTCTTTTAATTAACACCACAAATATAAGAACTCACTATCCTACTTGACAGTAACGTTTCCTGACCCTATGACGTCACTAAACTGGGTAAACCGAAAGCCTGTTGGGTTGCTGGGATGAGTTTCGATATTCAAATCGTGATAAAAATACGCTATTTATACACGGGTTTGAAAAAATAATCATATATTTTTAAAAATTGACGTTCTTCATTTCACTCAAAATTCAAACACCTCGATACGAACTACTTTGTTAGTGACGTCCTAGGGTCAACTTAAGTTGCTGTCTAGTATAGAAACAACCACAAGAACAACTCGCAAGAAATTCTGATACTCATTATCATACAGTAACTACCACATTTTGGTAATTATTCACCAATAACACAAAGAACGACGTTTCCTTTTTTATTTAAAAATGAACTTGCGTTTCCTTAACAAAACACGACGCAGATATATCAATCGATGTAAATATTATCACACCACATATGAAATAGCTTGTCGAAAGTACATCCAAATCGTTAAGCTGCTGTCACCTGACACCGTGAATCCACCCCATGTGCTCCACTGAAGACCTTAATCGAAAACTTATGAAGTCAGCAGAGAAGTGAACGCTCGCTATTGGATTTCTTTTCATGAGGCTATCCTAAAGATAGAGTGTACAGTGACACTTCTAAACCTTCAAATTGCCACCTGGAGTGGAATTCGATCCTTTCCAGGCGAAATGTTTCGTCTACCTATCGATCAGATCGGAAAGAAAATTCTCATCTGGTTGTAGTACCTAGAGGGGTAAAGGATGTTTTAGGCAAGATAGGCAGTCTCTTCCAATCCTTTTAAACCTTCTCTTCTTCTTGATTTACACAATTAGGCTTCATGTGTCTGTACAACCCCCTATCTCATCCGTACTTACTCAAAATTTGATTTGATGAACACTCAACTGAAAGTAAAGAAAAAAAATTGAGTTGTCGATTTTTAAAGGAAACTACTTAAAAGCACGTTTAGTACTATAACAAAATTATTAGTATTTATCATAAAATAAATTAAATTGCTTCAATTATAAGATAAATAAATGTTATGATAGCTTAGTTATGAAAATAAATGATGATTTTAGACTTAAGAAAAACGGGGATACATAACCTACAATCAGGCTTAAACTTCCAGAACATTAGTTTTACACAAAATGACAAACTTTTAAGTGTTATCTTCAGAGATCTAATAAAAAAACTACCTCCTTTAGGCTATCTTGTGACTAATTTCTATATGAAACAATAAAAACTTTTTTTTTTAAATTAACTTGACTTGAGATGGACATTATTTGGTCTTATTTTCGATTTCCGCACCACCAAAATCTGTGTGAAAGAACTTAAATATACCGGTCATAGTCTTGGTTGTTGTCCCTCATAATTTTATACCTACTTGAATATTTTTCATTTTGAGTAACATTGAGAATTTATTATTATATTTTGCCCAAGTTACGCATTTTCTGAGATAGCGAGTCATAGCCCGTTCATAAAAGATGATTTATTTTATAACGTGTTCTATAAAACTCCATGCAACCAACACTTGGGAATAAAGCTCGAATATTTTTGAAACCGTAACAAACTATTTCATTTTAGCAAAAGAACACAAAACTTCTACCAAAACTTTGGCATGAAAAATTAAATTCATTTTATAACATTTTGAGGTTTACACAATGTGTTAGAATTTTATTACGTTAAACTGTTTTTTTTTAAGTATACCTATTGTGGGATATAATTTTAAAAAATTTTGAATTTTCATAGCCATCAAAGGCAAATGTAATTCACAAAGTCCTGTGAGAACAATATAGTAATTTTGACTGGATGCTTCAGCATTCTTAAAAACTGTAAGCATAAAAATTTGAATATTTAAAAATAATGAAAAGTTTCTTTTTAACGAAAAAAAATGACTAAGAAGATTCGATTTTCAAATAAAAATTCCTCGATCATATCAGTGTCGTTTTATTACTGGAGAAAACTTAAGAATAAATTAACAACTTATCTCCATAGTTTTTCTTTAAATCGCAAATAACATTCGAGCCATTTTATAAAAAGTGAGCACAAACCTATCATATTTTAAGAGCATGGCAAAAAGTATTTTGAAGGATTTCTACTCAACAAAAATTTTAATTAGCGCTGTTTACCCTTTTCATTACTTTCATCAAAGCAACATTTCTTTTCCTTATTTTTCTTACACCGCAACTTCGAGGGTACTTTTTTTCCCCTAGTTTTCTTTCCCAAAAACATTCAAAATAGTTAGTTCCCCCTTTTTTCCCTACGCCGTATCTCACTGCGGGAAAACATTAAAATTACCTCACATCAAAAGCACGCTGATAGCATTTTTTAAGTGTCTGTGATGCCAAACGGCGCTTCCTTAAAGAACACTCGAAAAATCGCCCTTAGAGAAACTACTGCATTCGAAAACGCGCTTTCTTTTCAAAATAAAAAAACTGGAGCCGTAATAAGGGAAAAAATCCATATTATGAGGGAAAAAGAAGCAAAAGGAGGGAAATTGATACGGGCACCTCAGGTAAAAAGGGCAAGCGAAATTAGGAAGGTAACCTTCCCTTTTATATTTTTAACGAACTTCTCGCTTTATCGAAATGGGAGCTCAATTTTTGTTCGCAGTGTCTAGTTTATTTGGGTAAAGTCGTTTCATGTTACCATTCGAAATAGCCCTGGATCCTTGAGATAACGACCTTAGTTTTATTATGCCGGGGGATACAGGGTTGTATACAAATTGTATTCATGTCTCCTTCTTCAATTTTTTTTAAGCCAGTGGAAATTATTGGATTGCAGAGTGCATGGATTGATGTTCGATAGTTGATTGGGATTCTTCAAGTTTTTTAAAGGTCGCCATTACTTTTAAGTTGATTGGGAAAACAACCGAGTAAGTGGAATTTGAAGTGTTTTTCCAATTCTTTCCCAGCATATTAGTTTTTTTTTTTTGGTTGGAAAGTTTTTTTTCCTGAAAGAGTTTTTAAGTTCTAGTAAATTAAACCGAATCAATTTCTTTGGTCATTTGATAGGATCATAAAACTTATATATAGTAGATTCTGTGAATGAATTTAAGCCTTTAGTATAAAACATTTGAAAAAATGCAAAATTTATTATCTACTATTATTTTTCACCTGAAAGGGTTGGAGGCCGTATATCGAGTGAGCAATATTGTATTCTGTGTATATTTTTCTTCTGAATTTCTAAAATTCTAAATTTCTATTATAAAATTATTCTTAAAAACATTCGAAGAAAATTTAGAGTACAATGTTTTGTTTTTTATCAAAGGAAAGCTGTTTAATAATATTTCCTCTTGAATGAATATTTAAGTATGAGGTAGGTATCTACTTCTTATACATTTTAATTTTTAAAAAACCTAATTAAAAATATAAACATGCATCTATAGTTATACATATATTTAGGCTGAACATGAATACTTTTATTTACCTTTACTTAAACAATAAATGCAATGTGAATGCTAAAGTGATTTGCTTATCGATTTCTTTAAGAAACTTTATTTTACAATTAAGCAAATTGCTTTAAAAAGTATCAAGTGTTCCTTTTCAAGTTTTTTTGGGCCTACTTCAATCCCTATAAAGATTTTATCTCGTAACTATAAAATTCCATCTGAATTATTTGTGTTTTCGCATTCATAGTTTTCCGATTATTTTAGGTGAATGAGTATTTTGTATATATCTTTCAGAAGTCTTATTTTTTATCTTTAATTAAATGTCTGCAAAATCTCCTTCGTTATTGTATATACCCCTTACTGTTGCTGAGCTCAAAATTTAATGGATATGTAAATATCACCCAGTTAAAGATTACGAGAGGCCCATATTTTATTCCAATAAACTTAAATTCCTAATTAATGAATGCAAAAAAAATACGCGTAAATTATTCAATGATGAATTTGGCAATTTTTTTAAGATGGGATCCAGTCAAAATCAGTTCATTGAGGGGAGAGTGGGGCTCCTTGGGGC
Organism: Tetragnatha montana; assembly: GCA_963680715.1. Classification (NCBI taxonomy): domain Eukaryota; kingdom Metazoa; phylum Arthropoda; class Arachnida; order Araneae; family Tetragnathidae; genus Tetragnatha; species Tetragnatha montana. The sequence goes on along the minus strand of OY796680.1, from coordinate 44,133,591 downwards.
ATGGCCCACCTTGGGACACTCCACTTTTCAAACGCAATTTTATAGTTATGAACTCATGCTTGTATGTACTATTAAATGACCCTAAAATCTACTCTCCAACTTGTTCTGGAATCTTTGGTGCGTTTGGTTAATTATTTACATCAGGTTTCTTGTATTGCGAGGTTTAAAGTTACAATCACTTGTAGTTTCAAAAGCATTTATCCTATAAAAGAAGTGAATTTATGTTCTATTATAATTATGTTGAGGATAAAATACGTGTATCCATTAATATTTTAGAGAAGAAAAATATTTTTTTTTTGCTAAACCTAAAAGAGTAATCAAGTTTAATATCCAAAGTGTCAAGTGGGGCACCTTTTGGGACACTCAGGTGTGGGGCATATCAAAAGATACCCCAAATTTTCAAGAATAAAAAAGAAATGTTTTTTTTATTAAAAAAATAAGTAATTTAAAACTTTATAGGATTAAACTTTAGAAATAGGTGAAAAAAATTCTGGAAGGAAACGAAAAATCAGTGATTTACGTCATGACAAAAATGAGGAAATCAGTGAAAAATTTTGAATGTAAAATATTATTGATGACCAATTTAAGATTCATTAGCATAGCTTATCATAATTTAATGTGTTATATTTATATTTTTCAAAATAACATATGTTTTTATGTTATTATTGGAAGTGTCCCAAGGTGGGCCACTAGTGGGGACATTAAAAGAGGCTTTTTAAATTTGTTGTTATTTATTATCCTTAAAAGAGATAATTGGGCGAAAACATTATTATTAGATGCGCAAAGGAGTATTATTTAATATACTAGCTGCGTTTGAATAAATATAATAGTATAAATAAATTAGAAAAATAGTTTACTAAAAAGTTTCCCACGGTACCCCACACTCCAGGTATCATTATTACCATTCATTTTCAAAATATCATCCTGCATGTGTCCACAAGATCATAAAATACATCCTCATGTTAAACGGAAATAGAATAGGTATATTTTATAATCTAAACTAAGTAAAAGTACACTTTTATCATTTAAATTTCTCTAGGGAATTTTCGCCGATCACTAATATCTTTTTTATTGGCAAATTTTTATAACTGCACTGTCCACTTATAAATAGTTTTAAACTAGTTAGGTTCTAAGTTTAAATTAATACTTAGTTGCAAAACTCAATCTTTTAAGACATTTTTTATTTAATAAAAAACCAACAAAAAGAAAATAAACGTGTCTCCAGAATTTCAATCATGCCATGGAAAATACGCAGCAAACCCAAATCTTCACAAAAAAAAAAGGTAATGTGTATTTCTTTCTAACCGCTCAGGAGAACCAAAACCTGTAAAGTGGATGTTAAAACTTCAAATAAAAGGCTTTTATCCTTAATACGCCGACTTCAAATACAACTTTCCGAAACTAATGACAACTTAAAATCAAAGTAGTCTGAGGAGAAAAGTCGAGGGTTTTTTCCCCTCTCTCTAACTGAAACGAAATTAATGATTAATACTACGTAATTCTAGTCAAGAGATTAAAACCAAACACAGAATCAGAAAAAGTGCTTCGGTACCTTTCTGTAGCTATTGAAACAAAAGCTTTCTCGCCGTTTGACGGGATCCTTTTTTCCCCAAAAAGAATTCCCCAATAAGAATTTGCGATTTCCCCACCTTTCAGACGGTAAATGTTCGAGGGAGGGAAAAAAGGAGGGAAGAATTCAGAGGGAAAAGGGGGAATGTAATTAAAAAGTTTTTGCAAGACGTAACTGGAGTGTGCGGGAGATTACTGGCATTACGGGGTCCACTTCTTTATTATTTCGAGATAACGGTAACTCGCCTTTTTTGGAAAGAATAAAGAATTTAACCAACTTGACATTCTAAATTTCACTTCTGCAACCCGTTGTTCTTTATTCTTAGTTGGTGCACTGACTCGAACCCGGTTTTTAATGAGTTTATTTAGCTTCAGACAGGTGCTCTTTATGAAACCTTTGTTTAACTATTTCTGTACTCTGAGGTTTTTGAATTTCTGTTGTAATAGAATGAAGTTTTTAGTATGAGCTGGTTTAGGATTGAAAACGTAAGCTTTCATGGCTTTTGTAGTTTTCTTTAGCTTTTCTGCATTTTATAATGAGTACCTAGGTAAATGTATATGATTGTTTTAAAATGATAATAACTATTTCTAAAAAGCAATTTGCCTAAAGTTTTCTAATATTATGAGACAAATTTAAATATTCAATTTAAAGTTCCCGTTTAAGTTAACTATAAATATGAACTCCACTGTATACTGTTTTAGTTTATGCCATATGTTACAGAGAAGATATTGTGTTGTGGTGTGTTCATTAGAATATTGGCTAAATAAATGTAAAATCACTTCAAAAATGTTTTCAGCTTAATAAAAAGATGGATCAGTAAGTTCCCGTCACTCTGTAAAAGATTTTTGGAAATAAATTAATACTTTGTTTTAAAACTACTTCATTCACATTACACTTACATTTCACACTGAAGAATTGCCTGGGTTAATGACCAGATTCTTCAAGTTCTTACTTCATATTCTTCACATAACTAATTAATCGTTTACTTTAGGGATGTAGATTTTAATAAGCTAGACCTAGACAGATGCAGATTCATGTCAGTTAGCTAACTAAAAGTTTTGGAGATTTACACATTCTCAAGAATGAAATCCGTTTGTTGGAAAAGTAAATGCCAATTCCAAGTTGAACTGAAAAAAAAAATAAGTATTCATATTTTATGTTGATTCTGGTATCTTAATATGAAAATCGGTCAGCAGGTTAAAAATAAGTGTTTGAGTACTGTAAAGACGCAGAAATAATTCCGACTAATTAAAATTCGACCTGCTTTATTCAACAGTAATCCAAAACAACAACTAAAAACAGCAGAATACGTTTTTAAAATAGAAAAGAAACAGTTAAAATTAAATTTATAAAATATAAGGCTCGAAATTCAAATAAAAGTTAAAGTTGTTTTTCCACAGAGTTAACCCTTTCACTCTAACTATTTTATTTTTCATCAAAAAAATTTAAAATTTTGAAAACATGCTTATTAACCAGTCAGAACAACAGGGTTCAAAGGAAAAAAATTAATTTTAATTTTTTCATTGAAATCTTTGATGAGTCCAAATGGCATCATTGGGAGTTAAGGGGTATAAAAGTGGTACTGAATCTAATGCCATATTTATCCTCAGAGAATTCATAAATGATAATATAGGTAAATATTGATATAAACTATTGTTATAAGACTATTTTTTAACATTTTTATCCATTTTTTTAAAAAATGATACAAAATTAGCGAAAATAATTTTTCGAAATAACGAGGTTTTCGAGATAACGAATTTCGAAGTATCGAGGATATACTGTAAATAGATATGCTCTATTTTTAAGATAAAAACAGTCATTTTCTATAACATAATTGGTCGATGGGGTAAAATATTTTTCGAAATAACGAAGTTTTCGTTATAACGAATTTCGAGATATCGAGAGTATAACGTAATTATCTTATTTTTTTTATTTCTATGGTTGCATTTAACTAATATATAAAGTAATTTATCAGAAATATAGCTTTACATTTGATTTATAGCATTTTTTAACATATTATCTACAGGAAAGTAAGGGATGCTGATTGACCTTGAACTCCCAATGATGCCATTTGGAATCATGACTTTTCAATAAATTCTAAAACCAAAATTTTTAGAGGAATATTATTTTAAAAGATCAATATACTCTCTACAATCATTAGTTTACAAAATAAAACAGTATTATTTTACTTTAATTTATTTAAATTGCTTCAAAATTAAAATTGTTTTACACAGATTTAGCAAAAAAAATTTTTTCCAAAAAGCTCTATTTTGATCATTTATTGTGAAATGAAAATTTAATGGTAAGAAAAAAAATTAAATATTTTTTAAAGGAGAGTTGGATGAAGATTCTAATAGTATTCATTTGGAGTCTTTGGTATTTCTAGGAAAGACGAAAAAAAATCCCAAATACCATGATTCCAATTGGCATCACTGGGAGTGAAAGGGTTAATTGAAATAAATTCAAAGTTGTAGTAAGGTGCTTCGCTGCAGTACTAATGCCGTATCTTTTGACATGCACTAATCAGTGAAATATTTTCAATATCATATGTGATACTCCCCTCAGCATCCGAAGTGCCCCTTAAAAACAAAAAGTCTTTACTTCAGTTGACTTCGAAAAGCGGCCTGATTGAGAAATCCGATAGCACGCGAAGAAACTCCGATTCCAAACTGCAACCGGGCCCTCTGTTATAACAATGGATTTTTCACAAACGAGCGATCCTGCTTATCAGTATCCAGGGGTGTATAAAATATCCCCTTTCCTTCACAGGGAGAAAACTCCTCTTTTATGCCTGGGACACTAAAGAACTGAGGGGGAGGGTAGAGCAGGAAAAAGTTGAGGGTGCATCGAACAAAATTCTCCAAGGAAAATTTGATGAGAGGGACAGAGAGACAAAACTTTTTAAAAAAGTTGCACTAGAAAATACATTAAATTTTCACTACTGCGAGAGAAAATCCATTGCTAACTGGACGAGTAAGGCCAGGAAAGCTTGACATTGTGTCGTATGATATAGTCGTCCTTGCATCACGATAGATAGCTCATACCTAACAAAAGTCATCTTCACACTAAAATCGTCCATATTCCACACAATTACTTATTCTACTCGGTAAGAAGTTGGGAAGAGCTCCAATTGGTTTGCCGGAAAAATATCATCCTTCCTTATATGACCAGTTGCTCTTGCTAACACTTTGATTGGTCCTTACGAATCATACCGAGTAGGATCTGATAATATGCGCGAAAAATGGGAGATTTCAGTGTGAAGTTGAGTTGTTGGGAAAGAGCTATCTATCGTGACGTAAGGACGTTTATCATACGTCCCGATTCCGAGCTTTCCTTGCCTTATCCCTCGAGCTGACAATGTTTAAATACACCGCATCAAATATAAGAAGAAAAGGAATACGCATGGAAGATATTTCTATAAATTAGGACAGCCTTGCCTAAAAGTGACAGGCCGCGGCTTGGAATCTTGTAAACATTTCTGGATATTACTACTGTGTAACAATTCTGAACCTTACTATCTTGTAACATTTTGGAACATAACTGTGTTTTAACATTTCTGTACATTGCTATCTCGTAACATTGAACAACCAATCATCATTAAAAGACTTAATATTTCCTCACTTCCATGGGTTTTGCAGTCGAAGTTCCCTCCATTCAAAACCACCTCTACGGGGGGAGGGTTAGTTCCGGATTCCGTGCTGCTCGTTTTATGGAAACGGAAATGAAAATAAAATTCGAAAGAGGCCGGATAGTTTTATTTTCTTAAACCCGTCTCTCAGAAAAAGAGTAAGTGTTCGTCGTGGGGAAACAGCTCATGAATTATTCCGAATGAAGTGGGGTCAATTAAGTGCTTTTAAAGTTGTTTTTTTTAGGGGGAGGGTTATTAGAAGAAGAAAAAGTTCAGCGCCGAATTTTCTCAGGAAGAAAAATATTTGGAGGGATGAATTTATTTTTTCGCGGATACTCCATCCATAGAGTTGCGGTAGTAGTGCCATTAGTTTTAATAACAACCTGTTAGCATTTAGGGATTGTTGCGGTAGAAGGGAAACCGCTTTGATCGTTAGCGTTGCGTAAGATGAAGTGTGTTTCGTATGATGTTGTTTGGTACATGCATTAAATTTTAACGGTTATGCAGATGTAAATAGTAGGGTACTTATGAGGCTCTGGGAAGAAAACTAATACATAAATCATGAGCACTGTTTTAATTTAGAGGTTTATTATTCATGTAAGGAGAAAATTATAATTCAATTTTAAAGCCCTGTGTTTACTAACCTTAAACTCAAGCTAACCTAGTTGCAACTCACTAACCACATCTTCAAAAACTGGCCTGTGCAGGGGGACTCCAGAGAAAACACCAAAAGTAAAATCACCTCGTTTATTCCGAGTTTCACACGTTACATTTTAAAAACAAACTGAATCAAACTTCAACAAAAATCAACATAACAAGATATATATACAGATAAATCAACAGTAGCGCCACCTGGCCGTTTTACTGTGGCTCCATCTACTAACAAAATTATTAACATTCGGCCCCCATGACTCCGTCATACAGCTGAAATCAAGAATTAGCTGAAAGTAAATAAATCAATTAGATATAACAATATCTCACAATTAAAAATAAAACAAATTAATCATCCACTGGAAGTCTGACCAATTTGTGAATTGGTCTTTTAAATTCTCCTGTAGCCGTTCTCAAAGTCACAGTTCTCACTTTATTGTCCGTTCCTTTAAAGGTATTAATCACTCTTGCTAGTCTCCACTTCAGTGGTGGCAAGTTATCCTCTTTGATTAATACTAGATCGTTTACCTTCAAATCAACACTTGGATACTTCCACTTTGTTCGCACTTGCAACTGAGTTAAGTAGTCTTTGGACCATGACTTCCAAAACGACTGGGAAATCTGTGAAATTAACTTCCACCTCTCACGTAAGGTTAATTTCTGCTCATCAGGTTCGGGAATTCTCTTCATTTCTGTGCCTATGAGGAAGTGACCAGGTGATATGATGGAAAAGTCACCTGGGTCCTCCGAGGCAGCCACCAACGGTCTCGAGTTAAGTATTGCCTCTATCTCGGTTAAACATGTGTAAAATTCTTCTTGTGTGAGGATCTGAGATCCAATCACACGCCTTAAATGGTGTTTCATAGATTTTACAGCAGCCTCCCATAAGCCACCAAAATGGGGGGCTGACGGCACGATCATTGACCATTTTATTTCTTCATTACCCACATAACTACCAATTGCCTCTACTTCACTGGCTTGAAGGTAGTTTTTCGCACCAACAAAGTTCGTGCCGCAATCACTAAATATTTCAATTGGCTTCCCTCGCCTGGCTATGAATCTCTTAAGAGCCGCTATGCACGCCTGCGCAGTAAGATCACTTGCCAATTCAAAATGTACCGCTTTCGTAGTGAAACAAACGTATACACATACGTACATTTTTACTGGCTTGATTCCTCTACTACGCCGAGGGGTGATTAGAAATGGTCCTGCATAATCAGTACCGATCCTAAGAAACGCTCTTCCTGGGTTTACTCTCGCAGAAGGCAAGTCTGCCATAATCTGTTTTGAGAGCTCAGAGGAAAATCGGGCACAACTAACACATTTTCTTAGTTCTTTACGTATTGCTGATTTTGCCCCCATAATCCAATACTTCTGTTTCATAGCAGAATTAATTAATTGTATCCCTGCATGCTTGTAATCATGATGGTAAAATTTAATCAACAACACTGTAACAGGGTGGTTTTTTGGCAATATGAGCTGATGTTTTACAGTCTCTTCCAAATTTGCATTCCGTAATCGTCCTCCAACCCGTAATAAACCTTTACTGTCCAAAAACGGGTTCAACGAATTTAATGAACTTTTCTTTACGACTTTAGATCTCTCTAAGGCATCTATTTCACTTTTGTACGTACTCCTTTGAACTACTTTAATAATAACATCATGCGCGTGTCTTAATTCACACCACTGCAAAAAAGGAGTTGAGATCTTGTTTCCCCTCGCATTTCCGATGAACCTCAACCACCAAGCAACTACTCTTTTTAGTCTATTCCAGTCTGAAAATCGGTCCCAAAGGTTATCATCTGACTCCAATTTAACTACAAAGGTATTTACAGATTCCTTTTTTTTCTCTCTTACCACCTCCTCGCTGTCAACACTTGATAACCCACTAATCCTCTGATCAGGCCAACCCTGACATTCATTTCTTAACCAAATTGGGCCTTCCCACCATTTGTCACAATTTATCAGTTTTTCCGCTGCCAACCCTCTAGTCAGCAGATCGGCAGGGTTATGACTCGAAGGGCAATAGTACCAGTCACGAGGACTTGTTCTTTCCTGTACTTCAACTACTCTATTCGACACAAACTCTTTCCATCGCTTTGCACTCCCCTTTACCCAATGTAACGCGATACACGAATCACTCCAGAACACTATTTTACTTATTTTATCCTTGAAAACATTCTTAAGGTAACTACCTACTCTAGCACCTATCACCATGGCCATAAGTTCCAACCTTGGCAATGTCAACTTCTTTAGGGGTGCAACTCTACTTTTTGACATTATAAAGGACACCTTATAATTGCCGCTTACTTCAGTATATCTAAAATATACAACTGCTCCATAAGCGTTTCGAGAAGCGTCGCAAAACACATTTAACTCTATTTGCACCTCCTTACAATCCATGAAACAATTTCTTGGGATCTTTATATTTACCAATTTCTCGATTTCTCCACACCAATTGATCCACCTTTGCCATAAGTCCTCTGGCAAATCCTCGTCCCACTCACATGCTTTCTCCCAAATTTCCTGTAACAACAATTTTACACGTATCAAAAATGGTGCAATTAATCCAAGAGGATCAAAGATTTTTGCTGCCGTCTGTAAAACACTTCTTTTACTAGGCCTCAAAGTTTTCCAGGAATCGCTTAAATCGTTTAACTCTAACGATAACTCGTCTTCTAAAGGGTTCCAATTTAACCCTAAGACCTTTAAGGGTTTAACTCCTTTGGTTTCACCCTTACAAAGTCCATTTTCGATCCATAATTTTTCTAACTCCTTACTATTGGATCTCAATTTCCTTAAATTGAATCCACCTTGTTTTAGGATTACAGCAGCATCGGATGACAACTCAAACGCCTCGCTAACAGTATTTCCACCAAAAAATAAATCATCTACGTAAAGCGATGTATCTAACATTTTGAATGCTTGCGGCTTACTCTTCTCAAATTTTCTAATATGATATTTTATCGTGGCACTCAAAATGAAAGGTGAACTTTTACAACCAAACGGTAATCTGTTCATTCTCATAAATTTGTAATCTCTACTAGGATTATCCGCGAACCAAAGAAATTTCAGAAACTTCCTATCCTTTTCCGAAATTCTTATCATCAGGAATGCTTTCTCTATATCACCATTGAATACGACCTTGTGACTTCTGAAACTTAAAATCACATCTAGGATATTGGGATTTAAGTTTGGGCCTGTTTCCAAGCACTCGTTTAGTGAAAGATTATTCTTAGACTTGGAACTACAATTGAAGACTATCCGAACTTTAGTTGTCTCCTTGTCCTCTCTCACTACCGCTCTGTGTGGCATAAAATAATCCTGCTCATCTCTGCCACATTCCTCAATAATTCCACTTAACTTTTGGCTATTTATTATTTCCGGATACTCATCAGCAATCCAATTATTTTTTGAAAACCCCTTTTCTAACTCATCGAATTGCCTTTTAGCCAACTGGTAATTATTTCCCAATTCCTCAGGAGCTAACTTCCACAATAAATCCGTCTCGTACCTTCCATCCACGAATTTCAAATTTTTCTCAAACTCATCCGTTATGGTTTTTTCAGCAATATTCATACCTTCCTTTTCTTTGATTCCCAAGCTATCCAATTCCCACAATACTTGAACATCTGTAGGAGCTACCAAACAATTTGTGAACGCTGCCATATTAACTTTATGATCCTGAGCCTTAAGACTTCCTTGCAACGCAACTCCAAAAATTGTTGGTACACAAGTTAAGGTTTGATTTATTTTACCAAAAGAAGATTCAACAATCTGCCAAAATACATCGGCTCCAATTAGTACCTCAATATTGCTGTCACAGCAATCAGCCAAATCCAAGCCCTTGGACTGCACAATTTTTTGCACTTCCGCATTAGGAAGAGAAACGTGTGCAGCAGTAATTGTTTCAGCTACCAAAACTTCAACCCAAATAAATTGATTTGAGTTATACCTACTAGTTAGTTTCAACTCCACTACATCGTACAATTTTTCAGATGGCTTTGTTGAGCCAAAGGAAAACACAGTTAACCTCTCTTCTCTAATAGATTTTAGATTTAAGGTGTTAACTAAGGATTTAGTACACCAACTTCTCTCTGAACCGTTATCACCCAAAATACGTACCATTTTACTTAAATTTGGTTCATTTACTCCGCTAGCATATACAGTACAAGTTAGTAACAACACTGATGGTATCTTGGTAGGTTTGGAAACTGATGAATTACACTGAGTTGGTTCACTCGTGTCAACATTTGGTTTGCTACCTTCACCCTTTAGACAAGTTTTGTTTGTCTTTGGAAAATGAAGCAAGTTATTATGTGGTTTCCCACAAAAGCAATTTTTAGCATTACATTTTTTTACGTAACACTCAGCAGACAAACACTTAAAACACAGCTTGTTCTGCCTAACAACTTCAAATCGCTCGTATGCTGACAAAGCCTTAAAAGTTGTACAGCAATTCAGCAAGTGATTTTGATTTGTTTTACACAAGATACAACTATGCACCTTTATACCCGATACATACACATTTGAAACATTCTTGTTATACCGAAAATTAGGGTTTCTAGGTTTAGTTTCTTCCCACCTAGCTTTAACATTTGAACCCCTTGTATTGCAATCATTGTCGATCCTTGATCGCTTAGTAGACAAAAATATATCACATTCACGTGCCATTTCTTGTGGTTTAAAAAATGACTCTCCTTGTTTAGTTCCGATATGACTAGTTAAGTCTTTGTCTAAAGACATGAATATTCTATCCGAGACGATCAAATCGCATAGAGAATCAAAAGTCTTAACTCCTCTCAATTGACAATAATAATCAAAGATTGCCCCCAATCTTGAGGCAAATTGAACATAACTTTCTGAAGGGGACTTAACTACCTTGCGAAAGTGATTTATGCAGTCTTGCGGTGTTGTTTGAAATTCTTTGAGCACTAGAGATTTCAATTTATCATAATCCTTTAAATCTTCCGCGCTTATGTGAGTCATCACATGATTAGCCCTTTCCCCCAAAACGTTAAGAAGAATTTCAGATTTGAGATCGTTGGGTACATTTTTAATTTCAAATGCTTTCTCAAGGGATTGAAAAAACAAATGAAACGACTCTGCTTTTGCTGGTACGGGAATGCTAAGTGTTTTAACACTTTTAATCAAGGTTTCTAGCACATCTACCACCGGTCCCTGGTTTGATAACAGTGGTTTGTCCCTACGTAGTGTCTCCAGCTCCAATTCCTTTTCTATCTGTTGCAGCCTTAATTTCTCAACCTCAGGATTGATCGGAGAAGCTTTCAGTTTCTCGATCTCCAATCTACTCTTTTCCAAAGCTATTTTATCAGCCTTTTCTTTCCTTTCATCAGCCTTTTCCTTCCGTTCATCCTCCACAAGCTGCTTTACCGATTCAATAATACTCTCAAGACCCTCAGTACATTTTTTAAGCTCATCACTTTCCAAAATTTCGTTTCTTATCTCGATCATTTTGTTAGCTCTTAACGTTATCCCTAACTCCAAGGCTAACCTTATCAATTCGTCTCTTCTCAAAAAATTTATGGAAGTAGCCATACTTATAAAGGTCACTACTTCAACCAACAACTTGAAACACAAACCTCAACTGATCACCTCAGCTTCAAAAAACACACCTTAAAGTCCAATACTACGACTAAACCTAACCTACCCTAAACGAAGTCTCAACAAACTAACTCAACGTCTGAACCATACCAACACAAAAGTCTAAACCGCAACTTCTTGAAGACTAAAACTACTTGAAGACTAAACAACAACTTGAAGACTAACCCAAATACTACACGAAGCCTAACCCCAATACTACGCGAAAACTAATCCAAGTTCTACGCGAAGCCTAACCCAAATACTACACGAAGACTAATCCAAGTCAACTACACAAAACAACACTATGAACTATACAACACAAAAGTCGCTACAACAAACTACTTATCTAACCAGAATTCCCCGTAAACACACAATTCAAAATCAATCCTGATCCCCACTACACGAACCCACTACAAACTAATGCAATAACCTATAAACACTGCACAACAATTACCAATACACAAATTTCACCAGCAATTCAAACAACAAGTCAACTCTAATTCAATACCAATAATTTCAATCCAACTGTACTAAACACAACAAACAAGTCACAACTAAATCAACTCGACCCCACTTCTGACACCAAAAAAATGTTTACTAACCTTAAACTCAAGCTAACCTAGTTGCAACTCACTAACCACATCTTCAAAAACTGGCCTGTGCAGGGGGACTCCAGAGAAAACACCAAAAGTAAAATCACCTCGTTTATTCCGAGTTTCACACGTTACATTTTAAAAACAAACTGAATCAAACTTCAACAAAAATCAACATAACAAGATATATATACAGATAAATCAACAGTAGCGCCACCTGGCCGTTTTACTGTGGCTCCATCTACTAACAAAATTATTAACACCCTGATATTAAGGAAAAAAACTGAAGAATGTTTTTATTACTTACTTTATGAAGATATTTTAATAGTAAAATAGTTTTTTTTACATTATAGCTTAGGTAACATTTTTCTGTGAAATTCAGAAATGGTCGTAGTTTATTTACATGGATCAATAACAAGAAAGGCATACATTGAACTATAATAATATGATTTATTTATTTATTTATTTATTTCACCCAAACAGACACAAAATCCAATTACATGGGAAAACAATGACAAAACACAGACTACATATGGAATAAGTTAATCTAAGATACAAATACCATATAAAATAGAAGGAGCAATATAAAATTAGAAAAAATCAATACAACAAAACTGAATTAGTACATCAAATAGAGGAAAAATTTCTTGGAACAAAAGAGGCATGGTAACTATCTAGGTCACTTTTTATCTTTGAGAAACTATCAAAAAAAATATCAGAGTTGTGAAGACTATTGACAAGTTTTATAAATTGTATTAAAGGTTGTTGTTTTAAGTAATTTTTTGAGAGAAGAGGAACAAGGAAAGTTGTTTTATTTCTTATATTGTATTGTGGAACAATTAAACTGAATTCATGAAGAATTAAAGAACAGTCGATGTTATTATGAAATATATTGTAAAAAAATTTAAATAAGGATATATGCCTTCTGTTCTCTAAAGGGAAACTATGTATAGGAGTACTAACTGTCTTTAAGTTAATAAAACGAAGAAATTTTTTATGCACTTTTTCAATTGAAATGATCAGAGATTTCGTTACAGGATTCCAAATGACACAGTTGTATTCCAAAATAGGGCGAACAATCGTATTAAATAAACATTCAAGAACAAAACAGTCACTAAAATCGAAAGTAGTTCTCTTGAGTAATCCAAGGTTTTTGACAGCTTTAACAATAATGTTTTGTATATGTAAATTGAAGGTAAAAGAAGATTCGTAAGTTACTCCAAGATCTTTAATATTGTCCTTTCTAGCTAAATCACAATTGTTTATCTTGTAGTTATATATTAGAGGATGAGTTTTCCTGGTAAAAGTAACAATGAAACATTTATCAATATTGAGATAAAGTTGATTTTGTTGACACCATTGGCTTAAATTATTTAGTTCAGTTTGTAAAGAGATTTGGTCCAAATGAGTTGTTATCGTATTAAAAATCTTTAAATCATCAGCAAACAGGAGAGATGATTGAAAAATACAGGAAATATCATTTATAAAAAGGTTAAATAGCAGAGGTCCCAAAATTGATCCCTGAGGTACTCCAGAAGTACTATGGTGTAGAAAAACCCCAAAACTATAGGTGGCGCTGCAGCGCAGAGTTAAACTGGAAACGAGCTAACTGTAACTAAAACTGTGTATTGTACATAAAAGTGTTTGTATATTGGAATGCGTGTTGATTGATTGAATAAAGTTAAGTTGAATAAACGTCGGCTCTGATTATTGAAGTCCCACGTCAGTCAATTTTATTTTATGGTGCCGAAACTAAACTGAACCAGAAGCTTTAGATTTAAAATCTAATCGAAGATGAAAGATGAAAAAGTGAAGATGACGACGAATGAGGATTTACAAAAAAAGATCAAGATTCGAGCCGGCGTTAGGCAAAGCACAAGTAAGCTCATAACCAAGATTGACAAGTATTTATCATCAGATGATGTGTCAAGGCTTGCTGGAGAACAGTTTTTGGCGTTCCTTGAGGAGAAATCAGCGGAACTGAAGTTACTCGACGATGAAATATTGATGTCTATAGCTGAGGAAGAAATAGAACAAGAAGTTGAAAGAGCTAGTGACTATAAGGAAGAAATTTGCTACAAGAAAGTAAATTTGACTGATAAGTTACGAACTATTGAGAAGAAATCCGTGAAATCAGATCCGCCGGCCGATCAGAAAAAAGAAACATTTGAAAGAAAGTGTAACGAACACTCGGGTATTAATCTTCCACGGCTTCAAATTGGAACGTTCTATGGAGATCCAAGTAAGTGGCTGGATTTTTTCAACCAATTCAGAATTACTGTTCATGAAAATGACGATATTCCCAAAACAGAAAAGTTTGTTTACCTTAAGTCACTACTTGGAGGAAACGCTTTGACGGCTATTTCCGGTTTTGTGCTCAGTGATCAAAACTATGATGCGGCAATTGAAATTCTAAAGGAAAGGTTCGGGAAACTGGATATTGTTATCAGCTCACACATGAACAAACTATTGGCTATTGAGCCAGTCAAAACTTTATCAAATATTGGAGGTCTACGAAGACTTTATGATCAGTGTGAAGTTCAAATAAGAAGTCTGGAATCTCTGAATGTCACTGCTGGAAGTTACGGTAACTTGTTATGCCCTATAATTTTGCAGAAGTTACCCGAAGAACTAAATATCAAGTATAATTACAGCCGGAGGGAAAAATTTGACGTGAAAGAATTGACAGAGTTTATAAGGAAAGAGGTTGATTGCCGGGAAGCGGCAAACCTCATCTGTCAACAAAACAACGGAGGAGCTCCCAGAAGCATGAATGTCAAACCGGGGTTTCCTACGTCAGCGGCTCTGTCTACTGTGACTATAAGATGCGTTTTCTGCAATGAATCTAATCATTCGAAGTATAATTGTTTACAATTTGACGTTCTTAAAAAGCGAGATATCTTAAAAAGAACTGGAAGGTGTTTCTTATGTTTTGGGAAGAGGCATATAGCATTTGAGTGCAGATGTAGATTCTCTTGTAAATCGTGTCAGGGGAAGCATCACGAATCGGTGTGTATTAGAGGTACGAATAGCACACCGCCCCAGTCCAGAGAGGTTTCTCAGATTTCGGATCGTTCTTTGGAGATCGGCCAGTACTCGTCATCTCAAAGTGGTTCTGATGTGATACTCCAGACAGTATATGCAGTTGCTGAAAACAACAAAAACGGAAGAAATTGTGTAGTCAGGTGCCTTCTGGACGGAGGAAGTCAGATCACAGCAGTGCGAGGGGATCTCACTAAGAGATTGCAGTTACCGGTGAATCAAGGGGCAAAGTTGAACATTCATACATTCGGAGAAAGAGAGGCCAAGGTCACCCAGAGTGGAAAGGTTGAAATTAAGCTGAGAAATATTATGGATCCTGGCAAGTTTATTGTACTGGAAGCTGTTGAGGTGCCTGTCATTACATCGGCTGAAATAAGAATACCAAATACAGTGATGAGACGAGATCTTCAAAATATGGGAATAAGTTTAACAAGGCCAAAAGATGAAGGTTCAAATTTGGAAGAAATTTCCGTGCTGATTGGAGCTGATTATTTGTGGAGTATTGCTAGCCAAGAAATAAGAAGAATTAATGAAAGTGCTGTGGCCATGGAGACTATATTTGGTTGGTGTGTGCAGGGACGATTTCCTTGTTCGGATCTATTACAGATGAATGTATGTGCTAACTTAACAATTGAAGAAAAACTTTTAAAGAAAGTAGAGGCTTTTTGGGATGTTGAAGCGATTGGAATTACAGCAGGTGAGAAAGATTACGGGACTGAGGATGAGCAGGCTTCGAAGCTGTTCGAGGAGTCAATAAACCTAAGGAATGACCGTTACGAAATAAAGCTGCCTTGGAAGGAGAAAAATATTTATCTGGATGATAACTACAGGGTTGCAGAAAAACGACTAAATGGACTTATTCGGAAGTTTAGGGCAAATATTAGTTTCTACGAGACCTATAAGCAAGTGATAGATGAGCAGCTTAAGGAGGGCATTGTGGAGGAGGTGAATCTGAAAGATCCTGTTGGTGATCGTGTTTACTATTTGCCACATCAGGCAGTGGTTCGCCCTGATCACGCTTCGACTAAATTACGAGTCGTTTATGATGCTTCTTCAAGAGAGCGGGGTAAAGCTTCATTGAATGACTGCCTTCTTCAAGGACCCAATTTGTTACCTGACCTATTACAGGTATTGCTTGGTTTCAGAAAACACGGAATTGCTGTAACCGCGGACATTCAGAAGGCATTCCTACAGATATCAATTTCTCCAGAGGATAGAGATGCCATGAGGTTTTTATGGATTGACAGTAGAAGCACTTTGAAGAACCCTAAAATTGCAGTGTACAGATGCTGTCGCTTGATTTTCGGAGCTACTTGCAGTCCTTATCTACTCGGGGCATGTATTAAACACCATCTGGAAAAATTCAGGGAGGAGTATCCGGAAACAGTTGAAAGATTGGGACATCTGTATGTTGATGATTTTGTGTTTTCTACAGATTCGGAAGAAAAAGCTCTTAAAATATATCAGGAGTCTGTGGACATAATGAAAAAAGCTTCAATGAACCTGGCGAAATGGAATTCTAATTCTGACGAGCTAAATAACCAGTTCAAGAAATCGGAGGCTAAACCGCTAAAAAGTAATAAGGTTCTCGGTCTGGAGTGGAACACTGCAAATGATTGCTTTGGATTCAAGACTACAGAGATATTGAAATTCATACATTCGAATTCCCCAACTAAAAGGACATTGTTACAAGCAGTATCAAGAATTTTCGATCCCTTCGGATGGTTGTCGCCAGTGGTAATAGAGGCAAAAATGATGTTTCAGAAACTGTGCATCCTTAGGATAGAATGGGATGAAGAGCTGCCCAAGGACATTTCTCTTGAATGGAAGAATTGGTACCAACAACTGATTAACCTAGAAGCCGTAGAAATTCCTAGATGGTTGTTTGTGGTTCCGGATCCTGTGAATGTAGAGTTACATTGCTTCTGTGATGCAAGCCCCAAGGCGTACGGTGCTGTTGTATACTTGACAGTAGCTGATAAAGAGATGCATGGGGGGAATGTAGAAAAACCCCAAAACTATAGGTGGCGCTGCAGCGCAGAGTTAAACTGGAAACGAGCTAACTGTAACTAAAACTGTGTATTGTACATAAAAGTGTTTGTATATTGGAATGCGTGTTGATTGATTGAATAAAGTTAAGTTGAATAAACGTCGGCTCTGATTATTGAAGTCCCACGTCAGTCAATTTTATTTTATATGGAAACTGTTAGAATAAGTAGATTTGTATTTAATGTATAAAAGTCGTTCAGAGAGATACGAACTGATCCAAGAGAGAAGTCTGGGACAAAAACCTATTTTAGCTAGCTTTGAAAGTAATATTTTAAAATTCACTGTATCGAAGGCTTTCGCAAAATCAGTGTAGATCACATCAAGTTGTTTATTACTTTTTAGGGCTTTATTATATTTATGTTAAGACAAAGCAAATTAGTAGCTGTAGAACGTTTCTTTATAAAGCCATGCTGGTTAAGAGAAATTATATGATTGGTCTGCAATGCTAATTTTGTGTGGATGACTCTCTCAAAAATTTTGGCAAAACTGGAAAGTATTGTAATGGGTCTATAGTTTTTTATGTCTGATCTGTCTTTTTGATGTCTGATCTGTCTGATTGATGAAGTAAGTGTATATTGGAGAAAATTATACTGAAATATAAACTATTTTCTATATAAAACTAACAAGAAGATACTAACACAAAGAAATATTTTATTTAAACTTTAAAATCGATTTTTAAATATGTTCTATGCATAAAACTGAATGAAATAATAATATCAAAAAATATAAAAAAAATCTGTTAACAATCCGTAAGACTCTTTTGCCACAAAACCAAACAGATTACAATACAGTTTAACAGTTTATAATTGAATGCTTTCTCCCAATGAACAGTCCATACCAGAGACAACATTCAATATTTAGGAAAGGAAAATGACTTTTTAATCTTTTGATGGATAAACGCTGACATATAATGTTGATGTTTATTTCTTCTTAAAATTAATGTCAAACAACTCCCACCTCAAAAATTTGCGCACTAATATTGACTGTTTCATACGTATTCATTATAAAACATCATATAGAGTGTTTTCAGGTGACGTCACAGCCGGTTATTTTCTTTTAACTGTGTACCTTCTGTAGGGCTTTTAACTGTTGCTAAGGCCGTTGTTTATCTGTTGCTAAGGCGGTTTTTAGGTATGGGGTCACGTGATTGCAAATGCTCCAATAGAGGAATTCCACGGCCAGTCATTTTTTGTAACTGTTAACCTCTGTAGGGCAAAAAACTGTAACATTTTATGTTGCCAAGGCCGTTGTTAGGTCCGAGTCATGTGATTGAAAATGCTCTATTCATGAAAAAAAATTTACACATCTTCCCAGTCTTCTAACTTTTTCTAGATTCATCATAAAAAAAATCAAACTGTCGTCTCGTTGTATTCAAACAGATAACCGAAGCTCCTGTGCTCAACGGTATATTATTCTTCCTCCTGGAGTGGTAGGTATTGTGCGCTAAAGCACTTTTTCAAGCTGTATCTGGTAAGAAGAAATATGTGCGATAGTTCTTCGGTGCCACAGAACTTATCTGCTGTGATGAAGTGCATGACATTCATCTTTCGCGTCCCGAGCTTAGCCTTTTGGAGCAGCGAGGGAGAGAAGATACCGATACATTATGCTTAGGAATCGTCAAAGTATCCCTGATTCTCAAAGTTGGTTTTCAAAGAAACTAGGAACCAATAGGTGTAATATTATGTAAACATGTGATTATGGATAGACGACTTTGAATTTTTTTTTCATCGTATGTATTAATGCAAAGAAATCTTTTTATCCCTATAGTTTCATTTCAGATTAGAATTCTTGCATTTATACTATACAAAATCCTTAACCCTGCTGTACTGTTGGGGTCCATTTGACCCAAATTTTTTTTCATTTGCTCATAAAAAGGAAACCCCCGGAGATATTGTCATGAAATTGCATGACTTTGTTGATAAAGGACATAAATACGTGACACTGAATGATTTTCATTTATTTTATTTACAACCAAAATTTTTCAACTTATTCTTAATGTACTGTTGGGGTCAATATGACCCAATTCTAGTATTTTTTTCTTGTGCCTTCACACTTCCATATTTCTTGGAATCATTCAACGGAAACGAACAAAAATAACTACTCAAACATTCCTTTTCGAACTTTTTATGTTTATTTTTATTTTTTTCTTGTTTTCTTTTGTGTTTGATCCACGTGTCAGGAAGGCACATGCAATAAACTCCTCTGGACCAAACGGTTGAGATATGTGAAAATGCAAAGTTTTGGGATGTTTGTTTTTTGTTATTTTTTTTATTTGTATGTTTAGTTTATTGCTTTATTCATATATTTTATTAAATATAATTTAAAATATTCTTATACAACTTAAGATATGATTATTTCCAAAATTTACCCTTTCATTTAATGGTAGAAGTGATAATATTTTGAATGGGGTCATATTGACCCCAACAGTACATGCGCGTAGCAAGTCGGAACAGTGCAGCAGGGTTAAGAACAGACTGTGGACCTTGACCAGTTTTAAATTTAACTTTCCTTTTCGATCTCTTTGGGACGTCACCCTTCTTTCTAATCTATTTTAGTGAAACCAACTATTATGAACAATTTTATTTTAGTTTTGAGTTCTATACTAGATTACAACGTTTCCTGTCAGTGACGTCACTAGTTGAAGGGAGCAGACGTCACACTTTCTAGCTACCTAATTATCGAAAAAGATAGTAAGCGAAAAGACTCGGTAATGGGGTAGCTATAAAGTGTGGCCCCTTCAACTCGTGACGTTACCAACAAGAAGGTTCAATTTTAGAAAAACAGTTGTTTTTAACATTAAGCTTTTGAATTAAATCCCCAGAAAAATTGTTGATTTTTTATTAATATGATTAATATTTCTTAATTCTCACTATAAAATTCTTAAAAATTCCAGGAATACCCTTTTCTATCTTCCACTTGATTCATCATGTATAGCAATTTACTTAGTTAATTGTTAATAAACATATCACGACTTCCTTATATTTTACTACTGCTTACAAATATTTTGTTATAACTGTCTCAGCTGTGTATATTTAATGCAATTTGCAATGCCATTCAATGCAAACGTTGACAGATTAAAATAAGAAAAATATGACTCTCAATAAATTCCATGGTGAGTGGTATTGTTTATTTTTTTCAAAAGACTCAGTGCAATTGAATTGAATTTTATAATTAAGTTTTTTCTATGTTAGATAAAACACTTACAAGTTAGATAAAAGACATTGAGAGTGCCTCAGTAAATCCGTATTAAGTTTATGATTCTGCTACAATTTCCATTTTCACCATCTCTTCCGTCATTGGAAGACTTTTTGAGTGGGTTTATTTATAT
The DNA here is from genome assembly GCA_963680715.1 of Tetragnatha montana. Taxonomy (NCBI): domain Eukaryota; kingdom Metazoa; phylum Arthropoda; class Arachnida; order Araneae; family Tetragnathidae; genus Tetragnatha; species Tetragnatha montana. Next base: position 44,113,126 of record OY796680.1, on the reverse strand, counting down.
GGCACGTTAAACGGTGATGAGAACGTTGCTACGCAAAGGAAATTTCACATAGACCATAACGAAGGAAGTACTACATACCAAGTAGTACCGCCATGAACCAAAAAAAATGGAAACACTATTTATTTCATTTACTCACATCGTTGAGAAAAATGGTAGGGAAATTTTAACGTGACACTACCAACCGTGTCGCTATATACTTACCCTAACTAAACCTTTCAAATCATTCGTCCAGACATTCAATCAAACCAACTTAAATTTCCTTTTATCCGAGGAAAGTCTATCTTAACCTTCCATATAAGACGTTAAACTTTATAAAACGAGTTATTTCGGCTCAACAAGACGCACTTTGGATCAATACCCTTTTAATTACCAGTTCCTGGTATATGTAAGGGCCTCTTATCATAACGACTCGACTCAGATTCTGTTCAGAACTACACAACCCTAAACCTAACCACCCATGCTCCGCCAAACCCCACACTTACCCCCCAAACTCGAGGAGGTCCGTTCCAAAAGCACCCACGCAACCCCCCATTGTGGAGTCGAGTCCCTGTGATCTGCAAAGTGCGCTTCAATAGCTATGATTAGTCGCAACAGAGGAGCCCCATCTTAGGGAGCTGTTTACCCGAGGAAATCTCACGTAACGTCGCAGATTGATTGGCCGAGCCGGATCCAACCGGTATTAATTTCAACTGTTAACGACGGACTCTAATTTCAAAACTGGCCCTCGTGATTAATGCTTGCTGAGATAGATTTGGTTTTGGTCTTCTTGATGGTTTTAAGAGGAGGGGATGTATGGCGACGTCCCACATACCAGCTGCGTCTTGAGTTATCTGGGTAGTTGGGTATTGAGGGCATCTCTCTTCTGAAACGCTTTGGTGATGTCTCTGATTTATAATACATAGTAAACGCGTTTGAATATAGAGGGTGTTTCAGCAAGTCCACGCAAACTCTGTACAGAAAGACCCTTTGCGTGGAGTTTCAGAGGCACGGCAAAATTGCGCAGGAGGCGATAGATAATGGAGACATCTATCATCTGAGGCTTAAGTCGGACTTCTGCCATTCATGGGCCTAACTTTCTCAGAAGCCGCACCCCATTTACCTTAAATACTGTACGCTTTGCGGATGGAGCTTGGATATTCCAAGTTGCATAAGAAACAACAACATAAAAGAAATACCAGAGAACTAACTAACTCTACGACGACTCTTTTTTCGAAAAGTGTGACGTCATATGCGATTAAAACTTACGTGTGCACGTAAACATGCATGTGCAATGGATATTTTTAACATTGTAGGGTGTAAACATGTCTAAATAACCATGCTCACGTTTTCCAAAAACCTTTTCAACTTAAACCGGGTATTTCGTCATGCCCTTTTCTCTGGGCATTTTTTAAGTACTGCCGGTAAGTTTGGGCGGACTTGTTGAAACACCTTGTATTGGTAATTTAGTTATTATTATAGTATAAGTTGTGGGTTCTACAAGTTGATCTTTCTGTGATCACAGATGACATAAGACGTTTTATAAATATATAGTATCTGTTAATGAGGATAGTGTAGTGTACTAGTATCTAAAATAATTACTAGTGCACCACAAATAATGTTTAATACAACGTGTGCATGTGCACTCACTTTTGGTATTGCATTTGAAATTCAAAAGGAGTTTATAGGAAGCTACCAAGTAGGAAGTTAATGGAGTGTAAGAATAAAGATTGTAGTAAGATTGGCTGTTAGTTTAATTAGTGTTCTGGTACACGATAGTGGCGACGAGGTTAGTAAAAAACTCACTTTTATTTGTTATTTAAATCTAATAAAGCTGAATAATGAGTAAATTAGGATTAATTGGCAGTCTTCATGCATTTGACTCATGTCAAGATGATATCAATCTTTATATTGAACAACTGGAGCAATTTTTCATTGCAAATGATGTCCAGAATACTAAAAAAGTTGCGGTATTGGTGTCGGTTATAGGAACGAATACTTATAAACTGCTCAGAAATTTACTATCTCCCAGAGTTCCTAGTGATTGCACGTACGAGGAGTTGAAAGATACCCTTAAGCATCATTTTAAACCTTCTCCGATAATAATTGCTGAACGTTTCCGCTTTCATAAAAGAAACCAAGCAATGGAGGAGGGTGTATCCCAGTATTTGGTGGAACTCAGACGGCTAGCATCAACCTGCGACTTCGGTTCTTTTCTTAATGACGCACTGAGAGATCGTTTCGTGTGTGGGTTGTGTAATGAAAACATCCAGAAAAGACTCTTAGCTAAGAAAGACCTAAAGTTATCTGATGCAGTAGATACTGCCGTTGCTATAGAAATAGCAGAAAAGGATGCTGCTAATATGAAGGCATTTACACCCGTTGTAAACAAAGTACGTCAGAGTTCATCCTCTAACACCCGGAAAAGTAATAATCCAAATAATACTAAGAGTAAACAACAGTTTTCTAAGTGTTATCGGTGTGGAGCTGCTCATGACCCTTCTACATGCAAATATAAAGATGCTACATGCCATTCATGTGGGAAAAAAGGGCACATTTCACCAGCTTGTATAAGCAAATCAAGAGGATCTACGAAGAAAGTTGAAGCAGTAGAGTATGAATCTACTGTCTCTGAAGCTTCAATGTATGCTGTAAAATCTGTTAATCAAGTTTCCAGTATGAAGAAATACGTTATTCCTGTGTTTTTAAACCACCAAAAGTTGGACATGGAACTTGATACAGCTGCTGATGTTTCAATAGTTTCAGAAGTATGGGTAAAAAACAATTTAGCCAACATTAAAATCAGACCATCATCAATCATGTTGAAAGATTACAATGGTGGGATAATCCCAGTATTAGGAGAAATTCTTGTGGATGTGCTGTGTAACAACCAACGTCACAAGCTAACTCTTACCATTGTGAAAGGAGATAGACCTGCTCTTTTCGGGAAGGACTGGTTGGCGGTGTTTAAGTTAAATTGGTCGCAAATATTCTCAATATCTTCTGATGTCAGTACCAATAAGGAAGCACTTTTGAAAAAGTATGCCGATGTTTTCCAAGTAAGTGATAAACCAATTAAACATTTTAAAGCAATTCTCAAAATTGATCGTAACTGTCAGCCTGTATTTTGTAAGTCAAGGCCTGTTCCTTATTCTTTGAAACCTGCAGTAACTGACGAGATAAAAAAATCCATTAGTAATAATGTTTGGCAGTTTGTTGAACATTCCAAATGGGCTACACCTGTTGTAGTCGTACCAAAAAAAAATAACGCAGTAAGGCTATGCGGGGATTTCAAGGTAACTGTTAATAAGTTTCTTGACCCGAACCAATATCCACTGCCAACACAACAAGATCTTTTTGCTACCTTAAGAGGGGGCAAGTATTTTACTAAATTGGACATGTCTCATGCGTATCAACAAATTGAGCTGGATGCTGAGTCTCAAGAATTATTGACTCTAAATACAATAATGGGGTTGGTTCGTCCAAGTAGACTCATGTTTGGAATTTCTGCTGCTGCAGCCATTTTCCAGTCAATTGTAGAACAAATACTGCAAGGCATAGACAGAGTAATATGTTTTCAAGATGATATTTTGATTTCTTCTGCAACAGAACAAGAACACTTAAAGACCATAGAGTTAGTAATGAATAGATTGTTAAAATATAATGCTAAGCTAAATGTTGAAAAATGTAAATTTTTCCAGAAAAGTGTTGAATTCCTAGGTCACATAATTGATGAAAATGGAATACATCCTACTCAGGAGAAAATAGAGGCCATTCGAAAAATTAAAACTCCTGAAAATGTGACACAGCTCAAATCATTTCTAGGATTACTAAATTATTATTCAAAGTTTATAAAAAACTCATCTACTTTACTCTCTCCTTTGTATAACCTTTTGAACAAAAATGTACCTTGGTCATGGTCTACAGAGTGTGAAAGCGTATTTGAGAAGTGTAAACAACTTCTTACGTCTGATGCTGTGTTAGCTCATTACGATGAAAGATTACCTCTACAAGTATCTTGTGATGCCTCACCAGTTGGGGTAGGTGCTGTGTTATCACACATTGTAAATGGTGAAGAAAAACCAGTAGCCTATGCATCAAGAACGTGGTCTAAAGCTGAAGCCAACTACTCTCAAACCGAAAAAGAGGCTTTAGCAATAGTCTTTGCTTGTAAGAAGTTTCACCAGTATCTATATGGAAGGAAGTTTGTCCTGTATACGGATCATCAACCGCTTGTCACCATTTTCTCTCCGTCGAAAGCCGTACCAACCATGGCTGCTGCTCGTTTACAGAGATGGGCGATACTTTTGTCTTCGTACGCATACACCATTAAGTATAAAAGGGGTGCGACTCATCAAAATGCAGATTCTCTTTCGAGACTACCAAATGATGACTGTAAAGAAGACATTCAACCATCTGACATATACAAAGTTTCTCATCTTTCGGACTTACCAATTACTTCGGAAAACATATCAAGGGCATCCAGAACAGATAAGATCCTAGGGATTGTTATCAAATATGTCCAGAGTGGTTTTCCATCTAAAACGGATAATCCTGAATTAAAACCATATTTTCTCAGGAAAAATGAGTTGTCCGTCGACAGGAATTGTCTACTATGGGGAATGAGAGTAATAATACCAACGATCTACAGAAAACACCTGTTAGAGTTACTTCACGACACTCACCCTGGAATAGTCAAAATGAAAGCGGTGGCTAGAAGTCATTTTTGGTGGCCAAACTTAGATAAAGATATAGAAACCATGTCTTCTAATTGTGAAGCATGTCAACTGGTTGCTAAATCTCCACCAGCATCACCAATGCAATCATGGGTATGGCCCAAGGCACCATGGGACCACATTCATTTAGACTTTGCTCAAAAAGACCGTATTGAGTATCTCATAATTGTGGACAGCTACTCCAAGTGGTTGGAAGTTGCTGAGATGAAATCTACGACATCTGCAAGCACAATAGGAGTGTTAGAAAAACTGTTTGCCAGGTACGGTTTACCGTTAGAGGTTGTCTCAGACAATGGACCTCAATTTAGTTCAAGAGAGTTCCAAGCATTTTTGAAATCCATGGGTATCCTGCAAACACTAACTCCTGCGTATCATCCACAGTCGAATGGTCAGGCTGAGAGGACCATCCAGACGTTTAAGTCACACCTCAGCAAGATGCTTGGGGATCGAGATGACCAATCTAGTCGCATGCATAAGGTGAATAGAATACTACTTAAATACAGGTCATCACCTCATTCCACTACAGGACTGTCTCCAGCAGAGTTGTTCTTGGGTCGGTCGATTCGGACTGTTCTTGCATTACTACATCCATGTACAGCTAGGAATGTGGAGAAAAAGCAACAAGAGCAGAAGAAGTATTTTGACCGAAACCATACCAGCAAAAGAAGTTTTGAACCCGGTCAAAATGTATGGGTTAGATCTCATCGGGATCCGTCCATGAAATGGGTTCAAGGTACGCTGGTGAGCAAAAAAGGATCTAACACGTGGGTGGTCACCATTAACGAAAAAACGTATTTGGCACACCTGGATCAACTGCGTCTGGCAAGTTCTGAGGTTCCTGTCATTTCTGATGAATCTACCTTTATGGACTGTGACATTTCAAATCCGTCAACGCCCATTGTCTTGTCGGGTACAGAAGACTACCAAAGAAGAAGTCAGTCTCCGATACCTGAAGATCCAACAACACCAAGTTACAGTGGAGCCGAAGAAAAAAGACATTATCCACTCAGAACCAGGAATAAACCTGATAGACTGATGATGACCTAGATGTCAGCTAAAGAGGGGATAATGTAGTGTACTAGTATCTAAAATAATTACTAGTGCACCACAAATAATGTTTAATACAACGTGTGCATGTGCACTCACTTTTGGTATTGCATTTGAAATTCAAAAGGAGTTTATAGGAAGCTACCAAGTAGGAAGTTAATGGAGTGTAAGAATAAAGATTGTAGTAAGATTGGCTGTTAGTTTAATTAGTGTTCTGGTACACGATAGATAGTCTTCTCAAAAACGCACTGTTAGTGATGTACTGATGATATAAAAGACATGTTTAAGATTGTCTTTTTAATCTTAAACTGTTTAAAATGTATATACGTTTGAACTCATGTATAACTTTTACAATGTAGTAGGTTTTGGAAGTTGAGGAGGAAACTACGCTGATAGGATACATTTTGCATACATTAAATATGCATTATTAAAAGCTTTAACGCTGTAGTACTAAATCATAAAAGATATTGCATGCATCGCAAACTTTACCTTGTAGATTAATGTACCCCATATGGGGAGACCTGTAGGTTTGGTACATCAACGTTAGACTTTCATACTGTAGTTTGGAATTGTTACTTTAAGCATTTAAATGCCAAGGTAAAATTCTCATGTTACAGCTGTGTAATCTCTGCAGCTTCTCTGAATTTTCATAGTACTTGTATAGAGAATTACTAGGTTTATATATCTATAAACTCTTTGCAACTTTAATGTAATCACGTGTATGTGGAACGGTACTGCAATACGCCAATACCTTTTGAAATATGATACCAAAGGGGGATACAATCAATGAAATGGATATTAAACATTTATTTTTAAGATGTTTCTAATTAAAGTTTATAATTTCAACGTAAATAGTTCTATAGCATGGGAAATACATTACTTTTTTAATTACTGTGGATTTTCTAGACAGATATTTTGGCGTTGGCTATAGATAACTTCAATAGAGTTTATTTTATATTTATCGTCCCGCAAAGTGAAATGTACGTTAAACTGAAATACGTTTCTCCCTGTGAACAAATTGATACAATAATTTTATCATGATTAATAATTACTATTGCAATTATAATGTTTATTAATTATTAATAATAACTATTATGATTAATAATTTTCTACAATAGTTTCCCATAATAATTTAACATTATTAGTTAGTAGGTATAGTTAGCTTGAATGTAATACAGTTTCGCCACTCCTAAAACGCTGGCTATTTCATCGTAGTACATGCAGGAAATATCTGATCAAATGAAATCCTCTTAATGCGCTAAACACTTATAAAGCTAATACTTCCCATACCATCGAATTAGAGATTTTGTGAGGATTATTAGGGACTTAAGAGGGATTTAACCTGAAACACCCCACACAAAAGATGGTATTCAGGTTCAATCAATCTCGGGATTTAGAATGCGTGAATGCTGTTCAGGTTACTGCGTATCATTTATCTAAGTTTAAATCTATGAAAATCTGCTTCAGTATTTCCCATTATTAATTCATTCACTAAAATTGGCAAACAAGATTTTTTTAAATTAATTTTAATTTAAATCTATGTAAGATATTTTCCCAAACAAATCAGTACAAAATTTTCAATACTGAAGTTCCGTATTTCTCATCCCAAAAATACATTTTGTCTATTGCATTTTTCTTTGTCTCTTCTTCCATAGAAAAACTATGCTATGGATGATGCGTTCTTCCCAACTTTGACAAGAAATTGATAATGGAAGGAATTTTCAATGAAAGAGTAATCCTCCTAATTTTATAATGTTAATGTACTTAAATATTTAATCTCCCTTCTACCCATTGAACGTTTATCTACGTTTACCTAACCTAATTGACAAAAAGGTAACAGTTTATAAAATGGTTTTATTCCACAAAGTAAGAAAAAACTCTGGAGTATTGGTAAATTTCTATAAAAATATACCCAAACACATTTCATATAGGCACCTTTTTTTAAAGGGGAGGGGATCTCCTATCTGGTTGGTTGAATTCAAGAGGCTATATCTTTCTATAGGAGGTAGTCACTTTTCTCTGTCTATCACTAATGTGTAAAAAACCCCATGGATATGCTTTAAAGAAGAAAAAAACATTTTGCAAATTACGATTACTCCCTCCTTAGAAATCACGTATATGAGGCTAATATATTATGTACTTACTGCTTCAGATATCCCAACATAATTAAAAGATTACAAATCTTCTTATATCGTTACGTATCGTATGAACATTAAAAATTATCAAAATTTAAAGGCGTGATAGGTTAATGTAGTTTCATGACATCGGCGACTGAAGTTCAACTAAAAAAGAACAAAATTGGGACATGAGTAAATTAGTTTATAAAGGAGTAAATTTTAGGACTCGCACAGCATCCAACAGAGTAATTACAGTGACATTAATTTGGACTCTCCGTCTTAACTTTAAGTAAAACAACTTGACACGAGAGCCCGAAAAAAAAGGTTCAACTCCCTCGACAGCAAGACCTCCTTTGACTCTTCACTCACCATTTAACCCTTTTCTCCCTTAATATGGACAGCAACTAAAAAAAAAAGTGTTCGGATGGAACAAGAAAATGTAAATTTGACTAGGGACCTCGACATTTAATTTATGCGCGGCGCAAATAGGCTCCCCTGTGCGACATCTGTTTTAGCACTCCGTAAGAAATTGAAAAACTTCCACTTTATGCATAAGACATCCCCCCCGTTCAAATGTGGAGTATGAATTTTTTAGCACCTCCATAGGGGGAGCTTTTTCGCCTCTTGAGAGATCTCGGCAATGCACTTTAGCCTTCTTCACGCTTCGCCGACGTCCTAGAGAGCTTCTTTCTCGGACATTGTTTTAGCTCAGAAGCGGATGGGCAGTTTGCCCGAGAAGGCTGGAAGAACACTTAGAAGGGGGTCCTTTTTTTTGTTCCTTTTTGGGATCCCGTTTTGTTCGGTTTTTAGTTAGTTCTCTTTGGTTAATTTGTTTTTAATATATAATCCGTTTCACGCTTACCGGACGCTTTATTTCTCTGGAAGTGCAAAGATTTTTCTAAAAGAATGCAAATCGGGTGTATCTTCTTTTTTTTATCCAATATTGATCTGCATTTTTAAAAAGGAGTGTTCTTAGGTTAAATAACTTGGGTAAAGTCTGGGGTGTTTTAAGTTATGTTTTAGGATTCCCCACGAGACTTGACTGAAGATCTTAAACTATTACTAAAACTTTGCTTGCTTAGGATGATTTTTTTTTCATTCAAGGTAATCTAATAGAGTAGCTGCATAAAACTAGGTTTATATTAGGACATAAGATGAAAAATCAAAGTAACCTACATAAAACTCTGATTTTTAAGTTGAACCAATTTTTGGCAAGGATGAGAATTAACTCATCGTAATAAAAATAATAAGAAAGTACAGTAATAATTAAAATACTAATTAAATGCTGGAACTACCTAATAGTAAGTTTTCTAAGTTCTTTTATCGACTTTTCAAGAAGCCTGATAAATTTCTTGAATTAAAACATTTAGGGGCCTTCCATTTATAACTTTAATGATGACGCAAACTGTAAGGTTTCTGCATCACAGACAGAATGAGCGACTCAGTTTTGACGTATATTTTCTCATCTAGCAACTGCTTGATTGCCGATATACCCAAATAACAAACCTTTAGGTAGTTTCATTAGGTCAACTAGCTTGATTGCCAATTTTACTATGTTTTAATGATTTTAAATATAGTAGTTTCTTTTTTTTATGTAATAACTGAGAAGCCTTAAAAATCTGAAACATTATCATACCAAAAAAATTTAACCCTTGCGCTTTTGTTAAAAAAATCCATTTTAGTATTAGTTTTCTTTGACTCATTTATTATTTGTTTCATTCGAATTTTAAGAAAATATATTTAATTAAAAAACTTTAATGGAAAAATAATGACAGTTTGACCATTTTCCAGTACCTAAAATTGGAATATTATAAACAGCTAAATTTTAAAGGTTTTTGTTGTGGCAGCTTTCACTCTTAGGGGCTGTCCATAAATGACGTCACGCTCAGAGGGGGGGAGGGGGTTAATCAATTTGTGACAGTTTGTGACGAAGGGGAGGGGTGGTTCAAAAGTTGTGACATCACATCCTCCAAAACTGAAAATCAACCAAAACTAACAAAAACAGAATTTGTTTCCTAAGATTTTTTATCCAAAAAATTAATTTTAGTTGCTTCTAGGAGAATATTTTACAAAAAATTATTACCGAGAAGAGTGACATGTGACATAGGGGGGAGGGGGTATAGGGAAGTGTGACAGTTTGTGACATAGGGGGAGGGGGTCAAAAATGGGCAAAAAAAAGTGTGACATCATTTATGGATGGCCCCTTATATTAAATACACCAAATATCTTTAAATCTTCATGCAGATTAAATTATAACTGCTGTTATCACTCTCTGAAATACAAATTCACTTTTCATTTTCGGACGAAAGGTAGTTAGTTGTTTGCAAACATGCAGCAAGGATTAAGCGGAGGGGACTGAAGCTAATGAATGTCTGTTTTAACAGTGGCAATAACTCTAGCAGCCATCTTGAATAATGCATCGAAAATTAATCATACTTGTCAATTTTTCTCAAAAACTGTAACTGGTGACACACTTCATGTTCCATGAAACTTTCGCATGGTTTTTTTTCTCACATTTCGGAAGACCTCTTGCCTTTGGGTAAAGCATGAATAAGTAAGATGGGAAGTAGGGCAAAAAATTCAAAAGGAATGCAAATACATTCATTTGAAAACGTAGTTTACTGATTGCATATTTAAATCTGAAATAAAATTTTTTATAGAACATAATAATACTCACCAGTAATAGTTTTTGAAAAGAAATTATAATTTTGGTTAGTTACACTCACAATGTATTACTGAGGTGGTGGCGGAATTTCACGGTTGTTTTTTCAACTTGATTATTGTGTTTCTATTGACGATGAAACGCACCAAGGAGCTCCTAGCATCATATTAGCAAATTATAGCACAGTATTTATTTATTTTTGTATTTATGAAATATTATGTAATATAAATACTACATAGTCAAGCAAAGAAATATGAGTCTGTAAATTAACTCCTTATCTTTTCTTACCCGACCATTCAATACACTATAGTATTATATAATTTAAGAGTATCCTAACAAATAGTTATCCAGGATCCATCAATAACATTTCGTCTGGGCTCTAAAAAAAATGGACGGAAACATATTTAGTCTCTATGCATCAACAAGGATATGACATAATAACGGGAATATGATATATGACGAAGCTCCGAAAAGCTTAATGAATAACATAATGCGGACGTAACGTTTTATGAATGTGAACCGAGATACTAGTTGTCTTTGCTTCATAAATATGAAACCGAAAAGGCACCATTCATTCATAAAAAATAGTAAAGAATCCACGCGACCAAAACAGACCGTGAATGGGGGCGAGGCGGCATTCAAGATCGAAAATAAAAACGTCTTCGCCTCAACAAAGAAACCGGTTAGAAGCTCATCCCGAACTTTTCCCAAGACATCTTGAAAAGATATGTGGCTTCCTTAACTTGATTTATAGTTCTATTCGTTAAAAGAGTGTTTCTGAGAAGTTAAGGGACGGACGCGGGGTTTTAGAGAAAAGTTGGTTCTTCTTCCGTGGAAGTGAATTGATCGTTGGGGGTAGTAGGAGACGGCTGCTGAGGCCTATTTTCAAAAAGTTTTTTTTTCTCCTTTCGTCCCAGACTGCATTCTTCACCTGAAGGCATTGTCAGGTGTATAAATTGTGTCCTGACTCTGGAAATAAATTAAGAGAAGTGAAGAAGTGAAGCTCTTTGTTTAAATTGAGATTTTAAAACACCTGAACACGGCTTTTTACGGACTCCTGCTGAAGTTAAGGTTTTAAGGGAGATTGTCTAAGAACTTAATTCATTATTCTTGGTATATTGCGATTTCTACGGAATAGATAAATTTAGTTAGTAAATTTAACTTTAGGAGTTGGTTCGCTAAAAAAAATGCCTAAAACGCTTAAGTTTATTTCTCAAATGAAAAAGTTTCAGGGATATGAAAGCAACATTCATTGTTAGGTGCATTGTGATATTTTCAATAACATTTCTATAAAAATATTTTCTTAAAACTACGAATTTTTCCTTCTGTATTTCATAATACTTTTTTTATTAAATTGTTTCTATTACTTTTATTTTTAAAGCATTTGTGAATAACCATTAAATAGTTTCTACTAAAATATCTGTAAGTAGTTTTTTTTTGTTTTAATAATATTTATTTACACAAATTTCGATGCATATTTCTTATATTTTACAAAGGAGCCAAACGTAGAAATTATTACAGTGAATTAACCAAAAATTTATGCAAGAGAAAAATTGATAAATTTTAAATGCATGCATCAATTCCTAAAATTGGATGTTAAAAAATAAGTCATTAAAATTTAATTGTAATATAAATCTCTCCTTCAATAAGATAGTAGGAAAGTTGCATACAGATTACTAAATAAATGTCCAGCTGGCACATTTTAAACACATATTTTGTTTTTTACACGTAGAGAAATCATTTATCTACTTGAATAAATCAATTCGAATAAAAAACAACGCAAAGGAATGTATTACATAGTAATTTAGGTATAGCCTTTTAAAATATCTATACTTTTAAATCATATCCAGATTTGATTTTGGTGCTTAATACTTTTACTTTTTAAATCTATCCAATTTCCCTTCTTTATAGAAATTGAGTTTCACTCTAATTTTTTTTGTTAAAAATAAGACTCATAAAAAGTATCTTTTTGCTTCGTCGTAATTTCTTATACTAAATTAAGTTTCTCAAATTAAATTATTTTGAAACTTACCAGAGTATTTATGAAGTAAGTTGATTTAAATGTCTTGCATAAGCGTCACAAATAATTTACCTCTCCATCTCTCTCATTTTCAGTAAAATTAAACAAATTTAGAGAACATGCCTAGATGTTTCAGTAATATTTGAATGGTCCCCAATTTGAAAATATTACAATTTATAGCAAATCTAAAGGGTAAATATATTTCTTACTTTTAATGAAAACTATTTTTATTAAAGTGATCAATATCATTCTGAAACAGAATAAAATATCGTAGTAACAAGCAAAATTAAGTTTAAGGAAGTAATTTCTTCAGCAGAGAAACGAATTTGCGCAGATGAAAATTTTTAAACTGTTAACATTCTTTTTGGAAAATCTCAAAAAGAAGGGACATATTTTTATTCCCTCGATATTCCACTCAATCTTTGTCTAAAATCTTCAATTAGTCACTCGTGTTAATCCCCTTAATATAAAGTAGCTCAACTAAAGCACGATACTACTACTTTGAATTCAAACCGTATGCAAATAAATATCTTGCTATCAAGCCACTTCGGCAAGTCAACACACTAATTAACGTTAACCCACGTGCAATTTAGCTTTTCTATTGAGTTAATAGATGCACGGAGTAATTAAGACACGAATCCTTTTTCGCAATTAAGTATTCGCACTCTATTACTTTGTTGTGTTTTGCGATGCTGCCATTGTAAATTATTTAAAAGGATTACAGGAATCTTTTATTTGTTGCACCAAAACAAATATTTTCCTCACAAACTAAATCTTGTTTATTGCGTGGTTAAGTACGATAGTTCATTAACGTATCGTTTCTAAATATTTCAAATCACAATAAAAGAGAATATCTCTTTCAAATACATAATTTAAAACTTTTATCCTCCTAGGTTATTTACTATTCTTTTCACTCATGTATTACACTATTTCATCTTATGAATAGATGCACGTTTTAATACTTGCTCTTCTCTATAGTGTATATTCGCATTTTTTCTTCTTAGTATTTAAGCACTAATGATGTTTATGTCTGGGGATTTCTCATAAACGTGATTAATATGACATTTTTCATTTGTATTACCGTAACTATTTATTTTTTAATTGTTTTTTCTCTCTACGGTACATGGTTTTCCTCTTTTCTACTCTTTTCAGTCAGAGTCAGTTTCATGTCAGTTGATTTTTTTCCCAGATCCGTTTGAATGGCTTTTGTATCATTTTTGTGTCTCTCTATAATGATTTTGTTCTGTTCATAAAAAAGTTATAGAATGTACTCCTTCTTCACTAGTTACAAGGATTTTATTTTGTTTTTTAATGATGATTTATGATACTTTTTAAAAAAAATCTGTATTCTATGAGGTCATAAAAATGGGTCTGTTTTTAGAAATTCTCTTCCATGCAACTAACTAAAATGTTGGTAATTTATTTGTTTTGCTTGAATTAAGATAAAATATTTTCCTATCATCTTTAGCTGTAAAGATTTACCGCAATTTTCTATACCTTTTTCAATCTCAAAATATCACCATAAAACCTTGTGTAAGTTTCACGACATATGTACTTATTTTGATGAAATATCTTTCTAACCTAAAAACTGGTGTTTGCTTACATTCATTTTCTTAGCTGAAGCTATTCAGAAAAGTATATTTTTAGGACTTTAAAAACACTACAAAACTAATATCTAAGCTAAAAGCATGAGCTCTTTCAAAATATATGCGCAGTGTTGTCTGATAAACAACCCCTCCATTCCTAATTGATTACGAGACATTTGACTCGCATTAAAACTAAATATTTCACTCCCGAAACCCATTTACGTTTGAACAGTTACGTATTAGCTAAATCAAGTTTTCATTCAATACATCACTCCAAAATTATTTCAGTGCCTTCCGCATTGCTAAAAGCGCATTGTGTCCCCACACTCATAAGAATACTTTCCCGTCTCCTTTCTTGTCATTACAGCCACGTCTCTGCTCCTGACAGCAATGTGATATGTAGCTATTCTTGGGGGGTCATTCATTCCTTTGCTGTTACCTTGACGACCCGTAGGAAAATCATTACGAACGAGTCAGAACTCTCGCTGCAGATTGTTTTATCAGTGTTGAGGCTCTACAGAAATATTAATAATAATAATAGTAATGGCATCCGTTTCTTAAATGAAACGTGAATCGATTCGGGATTTCTTCGGTAATGACCGAAAATTCCCGCCCAATTTGAGTAATAAGAATGTTTAATCGAGCACGTGTGTTGTTCCCATGCTTTTCCTAATATCCGCCAAATTGGATTTCGTACATTCGGAAGTTAGCGCTTCTGCTATTTGCGTGACAGAAGCCATTGGAATGCTTTTAGTTTCGTTTAGGGGGATTGAAAAAATTGAGCATGATAATATGTATCGTTTTTTTGGAAAGGCGCTTTAATTTTCGTTGCGGCATTTTGTATTGAATTTGCTCTTCCTAAGTGAAAAGTAAGAATGGATACGTGCAATGGACTTGTTTGAAACGCGTATGCTAAATTAAAATGCAGTTTAAAGTATTGCAGAGTTGAATAGTTTATTAAATTGAATTTTTTTTCTTTCTTGTTTTTCATTAAACGAATCATGAGTTCAAGTTAATTTATTTTACTTTTGAACTAGTATAGATACTTATTTTATGCCTTTAAAAATGAACAAAATCTCATATGGACAAAATTCAGAGTTAAACTTATTGTAATTCCGCCAGGAGAAAAACTTTTGACGTCTTACAGTATATTTTAACGTATTTCTTCCACTCAATTTCAGGTGTGATATTCATTCATAAACGGTGAAAAAACATTTTGTCCAAAATCTGCGTCCTGCGTGGCTATCATGTTAGCTTTGTACTTCTTTTATGAGTTTTGGTTGTTATGTAAAAGTTGTTTTTTTCCTGGCTGTATGACACTATTATCCAATTGGGTTTCATAGGAAGTTTTATTATCAGATATAAATCATTACAGAATAGCAAACTTCCCACTATAGCTTTTCAAATTAAATTTTTAGTATACATTTCCACTCATAGTGAACCTTTCAGACACTGTCACTAGTACCTACACCTATTTTTCATTTATCCCTTGAGAGGTATTTTGATAATTATTGTAGATCGTAGTGAAGTAAAGTTTAAAGTTTCTCAACTCATCTCTGCTTAAAAAGGGCCATTTCTTCTAAGAAATTTCTCTATTGAAATCTGAGACCAAAAGAGCTGATCTTTCCCGTTTACAAAGATTACGAGCTTTCGAAGGTAACTTAGTTATATGACTTTTACATGCAAACTTAACGCAGCCCATGCATTTTAAAGAAAGCTCATTTCCAAAAATTTTCGTAAGTTTCAACAGTTTTCAACTCCAATATTTCGCGCAGAAACGTTTTTTAACGACTGATTGAAAGTAAAAACACGACGCACGAAAATAGCATGTATTAAAAGATACGTCATTAATACACTCTCCAAAGGAGAAGAACCGGCTTTAAAAATTCTCGCTTATACTTGTTGGCGAATACTTCTCTTTGATCGCAATTTTTCTAAATTCCGTACATTATGCGTCACTTGTTCCAAGCGTTTCCAGCAAGCTGTCATCGACGAAAGTTGCGAAGCCGGAAAATTCCACCTTTCCTTACACGCGGTATAAAGCCGCACATTCTCCGTAACTTGTAATTGAATATTCCTCACTAAAGACTTTTCAATTTCGCGGCTGAACAGTTAATAATATCCCCAAATACGTCCGAGTCACGCCAAGTGTTTAAACAAGGATGGCAGGAAGAAATCGCATCTCCGCTTTTGACCTCAAAGGGATAAAATGCATTGGTGAATTTATATTTTGAGAATGTATTGTATTTGAAGGCGAAAATATCGCCGCAATCGTGTTTGCTGTAAACTGTTGCGAATTTGAATTAATTCGGTTCGCGGCAGACCACATTATTTGTGAATGCCCGACATCTTTTTCAATTCGCTAAGAATTGGCATTTAAATGAGGAAGACCAAGGCTTACTTGGCAAAGATATATGCACCAAGTTCTGTGTAGAGCAAAATTAAATAGATGGGAGGAGGCAAGAGGATTGGCCCAGGACAGGGGTGCATGGAGAAAGAGACTGGAAGTCTTATGTGCCAGCTTGGCGCAAAGAGGATAAGGATTGGAGTTTTGTTTATGAAAGAGAACCCGTGCTTATACGACGTAACGCAGGGTGCCGTCTTAGACACAGCAATATTTAAGAGTCATAATAAAAGTCATATTCAAAGTCAAAGAGTCATATTATTATCATCATTTGAACTGATACAAAACTTTTCAACTCTATTAGAAGGCATGGTTATATTCAGGTAATGTGGGGTTTATTAACTAGTGCTGCTTCCTCCCAAAAATCGAGCAAAACCTTTACCAATAAGCCTAAACTTCTTAATTAAAATAGTATTATTTTTACGTCACTTTTTACGCCTAGTGAGGGACGTTTTTGTTAAGAAGCTTATTAATGAGATGTTTTTTTTTAAATAAAATGTCTCTGTTTCGAAATGTAAGCGATCTTGCTAAAGGCTTTGGAAATAAGGATTGAGTAGAAGAACAGGGATGTCATAAACCATGATAACTGAGCGTTTAAAGGCATAACCACTTAAATATCGAAATGTCATTTTGGACACCACTATTTAAAGGCAGTATGCCCTGATTTAAAACTATAGAACATTTTCAATCCCATGACTCGGACCTAACAACGGCCTTAGCAACAGAAGGTTACAGTTTTTTGCCCTACAAAGGTTAACAGTTACATAAAATGACTAGCCGTGGAATTCTTCTATAGGAGCATTTGCAATCACGTGATCCCATACCTATAAACCGCCTTAGCAACAGATAAATAACGGCCTTAGCAACAATTAAAAGCCCTACATAAGGTACACAGTTAAAAGAAAATAACCGGTTGTGACGTCACCTGAAAACACTCTACGTATGTACACAAATAAATAAAACAAAAGCAATACTGTTTTTTTACTCGTCCATATTCTCATGCATGCTAGACACGAGAAAAACCTGTAATTAAAAAAAAAAAAGAAATTTCCTCTTCCGTGTCATTTCTGGTTTTACCATTAATTTTTGTCCAAAGATGTTCTTCTTTTGGAATGCTTTACGATGGAAGTTCCCCTCTTTAATGTACGTTTAAACGCTTTTGTTGGGTTTTTTTTTTTTAGATGTTATGATCCGTTCAAGAAAGAAAAATAGTAAGTGTTGCCTTTAAACAAATTTAAAAAATTACCTTTCACTGTTACCAAGGAAAGCTCTATTTTGTTTTACCTTTTTACAATTTCAGGCGTATAACCTTAAAATAGCATAATCCGAAGTGACATTTCAATATGTTGAATGTTAATCCTCTATGTGCTACGAATATCCTTAAGTTTATTTTTTATGACCACCCTGTAGACAACCTGAATTTCTGTGTGGGCAGTAGTAACATTTAAGCTTTATAATAGGATAAACCGAATAATACAGAAATAGGAATTCATGGGGCATTTAACTTAATTCCTTTCATTGTCTTTCAAAGTTTCTCCCTTACGACTGAGTAGTCTAGACAAATTCAAAGCTTGTTTTAAGAAAAGCTAACAATTGAAGATAGTGCTTTACAACCGTCGCATTGTTTATATAAGGGACTTTGAGATCCGTCATATCTTAAGTATCCATTTTGTAATAAACATTATTTGAATCTTACAATATGATAAAATAGTGAAAATTTATAATGAATAATAGTACTATTCGTATTTCATTATGATGTGGTATTGATGCTAAACATAAAGCCCATCTAATAATATCTATATATAATTTTACCCTATTCAATGATTCCAAGTTTTTTTTTACTTATTTTAATACCAGCACAGAAAATGTTTTTGTTTGTTGGCAAAATAGATTTCATGAAATATATAATAAGTTAAACATTTCATCATAAATCATATTAACAATACATAATGTAGAGAACATTAAATAGTATAGATATTTTTTACACTTCAAAGATCTTCAATACAAATTGTGTCCCAAAAATGAATATTGTGATAACTTTAATAAAAAAAAGGTTTCTATCCTTTGAATTATTTTGAAAAATACCATTTTAGCTATGAACTACTTGTCAAATATAGGGATCAAAGAAATCTGTGAAAAAGGATAAACATCCTAATCGTTTCGAAGGAAACTCTTAAAACCTGTCTCAAACCATCGTAGTTAGTTATGAAATATCTTTACTATGGAAGGAAGCAAGCAGTTGCTTTTAGCAGTTTTATCTAAAATTTATTTGAAGTTTTCAAATATTAAAGAAAAAACTAATCGTTACATTTTTATTATTGAAATTGCTCGTTAATAGAAAAACAGTACTTTAATATTTCAGCATTTTAAGGAAATAAAACAGAATGGCAAGTGGGAAAAAAGGGCTATGAAAATAAAATTCCTTCATTACATCAAAATCCTGCAGCCAACTTTTATAAATAAGTACCAATAGCCGAGACATTGTTTGTAGTGTTTTTACACATCGAAAATCATTCAGCAAAATGTTTATTCCTCCAACAAACCATTATTCACAACTAGGAAATCCATCACCATTATTAACCCATTGTTTCTATTTTCACAAACATATTGGGTTTTGGTGAGTCATTATGGCTTAATCTGGAATCGATCCAATGTGAAATATGCATAAAGAGAGAAAAAGGAGCACTGAAAAGAACACCACTGCATCCGCCCACCCGTGTGCTGTAACCGCAACGGATAATACCCACTTTTTCCAACACTCCGAAACTTCAATACGGGGATTTCGCCACAGAAGAAAAAAAAAGTCCCACAGCCTGAAAAATCTCCGCTAACGTAAAACTTTATTGGAAAGATAGGGACTCAAGGATAAAAAAAAGACACCTGGGGAGTAATATCCGCACCCGTAACTGACTCGACGCGTGACGTCACGATCGGGGGCGCTCCCTGCTGGCGGAAATCGAAAAATCATCTGGGGTGGAAATTTTAATTTCCACAAAATATGATTAGAGGACGTCAAAAAGGGCGGGTTAGGGGGGAGAAAAAAAAGTAGGGTAATTTGTACGGGTTGAGCCAACACAAATATTCCGATCCGGAAATTAATAAGGGCAAATCAAATTTCCCCACCGGTGGGGGTGGGGTGGGTTCTAATCGAATGATCTTGCTCGAGCGGACGGAAAACTTTGTTTTAATAATGTAAATGAACGAGAGCGTTTTGGAATTCGGATGAAGGAACTGGAAGAAGAGTTGAGTGGTTGAAACGCTCCTTTAGTGAAGTGAGTCCAGAGATGAAACGCTCCTCAGGAAGTCAGGGGAAGAAAGGAATTAATTGAAAGAGACTCGCTGAAATTCCGGTGAATTATGCGGTGTGTTCGTGTGGAGGGAAGGGAATAATTAATGAAATGACAAGTGGAACTCCCTGGGTATTATTAGGGAGAAAAAAGTTAGTCGAAGTCTGACTTCATTTGGAAGTGTGTCGATTTTTGAACTGTCCATGAATTTCTTCCCTAAAGTAAAATAGAAGCTAATAATACACTTGCTAGTATGACCACTTAAGAATAATATAAAAATTAGATCAAACCATGGGGTGAATAATTTGGGAACATATTTACAGGGAATTAGAAACTTTTTCCAGGTTAGAGGTCCAGTGGAGTAAAATGAATATGTGGGGTTAAACATTCTAAAATTTTCTATTTTTACTCAGTTGTTCTCAAGGCTCAAGAAGAATCTACATGTTCAAGTAATCTAATCTACTACAAAAAAAACAATAAAATTCGCAGCCTGTTTAAATCCGCATATTCATTTTACCCCGCCCTATTTAATGTAACAATTAATACAAACATAATGTGTCAAAATTGAAGTTTTATAAAGCTTCTCTAACTTTAGTTTGTGTTAAAATATGATTTTCTGGATGTGGAACATTGTTTTACTGAAGAATATTAATTATTTTGATATTTTTAACTCATAGTTCCATAGTTATTATTTAAACTCAGTTGCTAAAACAAATTATATTTACTTACCAGTAAAATACTTAAGCTTTGTATTTAAAATACTAAACACTTAATATCCGACAAGCAATGGCTAAAAACATTAAAAATATTAATCATAAAAATAGATCAAAATAATATCATAGCTATGATTTGTTTTTAAAGTTATTACATTTTAGTACCCAACAGTTTATAGTAATTGCATTTATCATTAGTTATTAAAATAATTTGTACTTTATAATTATCAATATTATTAAAGAAATAATTATTTAAGAATATATCAATCTTCAATCCTTAAGTTCGACGTTGTCTCAACCAAATATACATACCTTATTCTCCTTAATTTACTCAATTGTATTTATTATAAGATTCTATCATTTTAAAAACTTAGACAAAAATAAACCTTATAAAACGGAAAATACTTTTTATTCTTTTAATTATCTTCAACATAATGAAGTTTAAAAAATGAAAATCCCTACTTGATATTTAAAAATATATACCTTTTTCCTGAAAAAAAAACTTAACCACCCTTTCAGTAACATGAGTTTAGAGAAGTTATAAAAACCACGAAGAATCTAAAAAATTCCCTTTTAGAAAGATTCGAAATTAGAACTATATTCCACCAGCGTTGACGAAAATCTGAAAACTTTTTTTGGATCCATCCAAGCTTGAGATCGGGTTTCCAAGGGTCTGAAGAGCCCTCCCAAACTTTTCGGAAGTGCGATTTCTTCAAACGAATATTTCTCAGGCATGCATTCAAACGGCTTTTTCATCAAGTAGAAGCAAACAGATCAACAAGGATCAAGAATTTTTGATCTCCCCATATCTATCTTCCTATGAGCGCTCAAACTCAAACATTTTTATGCGAGAACTCTGTCGATCCTATCCAGTTCCAACCTTGTGATCACCCGAGGATATTAGTTTTCAATTTCTAAAAATGGACGACATGTGAGAAGTTTCTTTCCTGATACAGACCACCTGCACAGGATAAGAACCTGAACGAAGTCGTGTGGAGTCGTGTTTTCGAAAAGAGAAATATTTAAGAGCTTCAAAGAGAAAATAATTATTCAAGAGTAAATGGACACTCTCAACCTATAATATAAAATATTGACGCTAACACCGATTTTGATTGTTTGAAACTATTGCATTCATTTACAAGCTGCTAAGAATGATTGAGTTCTAAGGCTCTGTGTAAATGTTGTGTAATGGTTGTGTAAATTTAGTTTTGAGTTATTTTGGGTTTTCTTTATTACGGTGCCTGTGTAACACTCTCTGAAAATTAATAAATCTCTTTATTTATTTATTAAATCTAACTTACCAATAATTTAATCAAAATCACTTTCTTAAAAGATATCCTGCAAGTGTACTTATACCTATTGTAAAGCAACATTCTAAAAAACAACGTAACCAATGAATCTTTTAAATTTAATACTGTACTTAGTAACTCGTCAATATTCTTAGTGTTTAATCATTCATATTTTTATTCCATTTTCCAGGATTTACGGTCATGTCGTTTGGACAACACAAATATCCCTCTTCTTCGGAGAGCATCCTCAGTGGCAAAAACGTCGTTAACTACTTATAAATCAAATTGAATAAATAACAAAATATACTGCGGGAAAGCTACATGTGAAAACGTGGTATGAAATCTGGTACTACTACTATTACACTGCTGTTGTAATGGCTTTATAACGCATTTATTAAAAGCCGGGTGCCAGACGCTTAGTATGGCTAGTTCTTCCTCTTTCCTATTAAAATTATTTTTATGCTTGAAATTTTCTATTGCTTCTCTGAATATTATTGTGAATTCATATCTGATGGTCGCAAGCCTTGTACTACTTTTGTACCGTGATCTAAGAAAATGTAAATATTTTAAAACTGAGAATTATTTTTAAAAAATTCTAATAGCTTACCCGGAATCTTCAAAAGAATCCGAACTTTTTGATACCAAAAATACGTTATACGGATCAGTAATTAAAATTTTTTTCTCTGGAAACAGTTCTCCAAAAAACTTTTTTTTTTAGAATAGAGGGAATATTTTTGGTTACATAAACATCCGTTATATTTATCCTTCTCATATGCATCAGTATGATCATGTTGATGCAAAATTTTCGCCTTTATTACTTTGGCTGAAAAACTCCGTTGGAAGATTGTAATCAATAGAACTATCTTCAATAGTTGCTTCAGGGCCTTTCATACTCTTCCCAGATCCCAATGCGGTACAGAAAAGACTCTGGGAATAAAAACAGAAAAATATTCAATTTCGTTCCTATTTCAGATTGCTTCA
This sequence comes from Tetragnatha montana, assembly GCA_963680715.1. NCBI lineage: Eukaryota > Metazoa > Arthropoda > Arachnida > Araneae > Tetragnathidae > Tetragnatha > Tetragnatha montana. The sequence continues at coordinate 44,090,308 of OY796680.1, read as the reverse complement.
CCCACAATGTGGTTTTGACATTATACCATTTCGATTTTCCTTCGAAAACTCGAGAAAGGAACTCTTCATATATATCTCTTTTTCCCGGTGGCTCGCAGAAAGGATCTCCTTCTTCTCTATCAGGGGGTTCGCTATTTCCTTGTATATATATCTCTTCATTTTGAGTTCCCATCTGTATCATGGGAAGGAGGAGTAGAAAAGTCGAGTCAAAGCAAATATTTGAAACTGCTGACTGGGAAATCAATCGGCTAGTTATTAGGATCCTTGGGGAACTTTTGTTGACAACATGCGATGCGGTTGGGTTGAGGGAGTTAAGGAACACGTTTTTTTTGTGTTCTTTTTTTTAGGGGGGAGGTGGGTCGTGTTTCACTCATATGCTGTTTTCGAATTACGGGTCAATAGAAAATTGATTCTGAGTCAAAGAATACGTGGTTGTGTAAAATATTCTCAGCGTATTTTATATAAACTTCTTTTCAAAGCCTATCAATTCTGGTTTCAAAGGATTCGTGTCAAACGAGTTTCTTTCGTTGAAATGTTTTTATAAAGACATGGTGGTGACGCAGTGTGATATTTGTGGACGATGGCCGGGTGCTTTTGTTCATTTTTTTTTTAGATTCTGTGATAAGTGCGAAAAAAGTAAATAAAGTAATCATTCCACTCAAAGGGGCTCGAATAAACGAATCCGAGAAAAAAATATGTAAGAATGAAAAGAATAGTTCTTACTGTTTATTTTATATTAAATTCCTACATCTCCGAAATTCTGCACCTCTACTCGCTCTATTTTACCTCTTTTTTTCTTGTATTTATATCATACCATAACAATAACACATTTTGCATCTTCAAATATATACTTTCTACATTGTATATAATTATACAGAGTGTTTCAATAAGTCCATTCAAACTCTGCACAGCCAAATTCCTTGTGTAGAGTACTCAAACAATATTCAGAGAACTGTACCTCTGCGACACTCAGTTTTTTTTAAATGTCACATTTTACAAAAAAAAAATATTAGTCATAATGCTTTAAACTGGACCTAAATTACTATAAAAATAAATACTTAAACAATTTGAAACCATTCTATCGCTATCTATATCTATATCCCATTCTATATCTATTCGCTTATATTTTAACTGTTAAAAGTGAGAAGTGATTTTCGTGTATTCACGGACGCTATATCAATGGATTATTTCTGGAACTATTTTGACCACCATCGATTACGTAATGAAATTTAAATTACTTTTTTATTCCATTCGTTTTCTCCTACCCTAAAAGTCCTAGTGTAAATTTTCAGGTCATTATTCCCAGGATTTCTTGTTTAATAGATTTTTAAAAGTTTCTGTTTAATTATAATAACCCTGCAGTACCTACATAAAATCTTTAACTCTGTCTCACGTTTCCAAACCTCCCCATTTTATATTACACAACTTAAAGTGCTTGAATAAAACAAGAAAAACCAAATCTCCTTTTCATTCAAGTTGCTGCCTTTTCAAGTCTTATCTAAGAGCCCAACCAAATTCAAAGCCTAAAATTTATACTCCGGCCCGAGTTTCGGGTTTCCCACACTGTTCTGGCAAAGAATAAGGCAGAGAATATGGTTTCCCCAGAAGTCTCGCAAATCACTGGAGAGGAACCCGAAACGCTTTAGGTGAAATTTTAACACGCCGTGAGACTTTTGAATAAACAATCAGATTCGTGCCTGCCCAGTCAAGACTATTTCTTGAAAATACGAGTCAGAGGAAATATATGATTAATTGGGTTTGGATAAGCGTAATTTCAACTCCTTCCGTGAGGTTTGAGTTAGCTTGATAATGATACCATAGCACTTGATGAGAGATGAGATATGAGAGGTGGGAATTCATATAAAATGTTTGTAAGAGAACCGAGCACTGTTTTAAGTTTGTGCCTTCTCCCATTTATGAACAGAATCTTTCCTGGAAATAATATTTTAATATTATTTTAGTTTTATTTTAACCGGGGGGGATGAGTTAATTTTTTTCTCAATTTTTTTATTTTCGTTAAAACTGTGTGTTTATTGCCATCTTAGGTATCTATCATCTTAGATTATTGCTATTAGAGTTTTTAAATACCCAAAAATTGTAATTTTAGCGTGTCTTCATCACACTCACTTTTCTAAAGATTTGCAACATTTTCGCGCGGATACTTAATTCTATTTGACAAAATGTTTATCTAAATTTTATTTAATAGGCGCATTTCCTATTACTTTTCTAGAAAGACCATATAAAATAGCGGTTCAATTCCGCTAGAGTCCCCGCTAAATATCACCCGGTTCTTTTAGACAACAAAAAGTAGAAATATTCATAAATAAATTCAAACTCTTGAATTAAAATGTTTAATTAGATCAATAACTATTCAGTTTAGTAATAAAAGTCAGAAAAATTTGTTGATTTTTGGATATATTTAGCGATTTGGATATTGGCGATATTTAACGGGGACTCTAACGGAATTGTACCAAAATAGCAAAGATACACTTTGCCAAAAGGTTACCGCGATAGATCTTCCAGGATTAAACATGTTTGGAATTAAAACATCAAATCTGAAACAATCATGATTTTGTCGGCTTAAAATATTTTTATAAGATATTTTGTAAATTTTAACAAAATACGTATACTATATATTTCTTTTTCACAAGAATTAATTGTTTCATGAATAACCTCTCTGGATCTGTTTTGGTGTAATTCTCAGAAATTCAATGTGTCGTAGATTAAGTGTTTCATATCGAAGATTTGTTTTATAAAAATTGGGTCGACGTCGGATAAAAGTTTGGGAACCATTTCTCACAATAATAGAAATTACATGTGATAAATAAAGTATCCAGTTTAAAACTGCTTATAGTATTTTGATACTCCCCGAAATTACCACAGAAAACACAAGTTGAAATCTGACCAAGCGCAAATTGTCGCAAATGTATCTAATTTGCATTACGTAATAATAATTTCTTGTAAGCATACACCTCGTTAGCTTGAAATCGAATCAAAACAGTAACTCTAAATAATTACTTTCCTTGTAATATTATCAGCAGTAATGTAAAGCCGCATATCATATGAATTACATAAAAGCCACATTATTGTCACTTTAATAAAATATATACAAACAGATAAAACTTACTATACCCGATTAACCACATAAATTATGAAATTATTTACCATCATTAGATTGACAAGCTCTTTGAAATCGCAGATAATTTATTTATACAGCCTTCAATCACTCAGTAAGTATTTCAATCACGTATGTCCCATATATCGCCAATACAAACCTCTACCATGTCGAATTCAACAAAAAAATATTTCCTCTTTACTTCCCTCTATAGAAAACCGGCTCATCCCTCTACTGATGAATTCCTTTCAATTCAGGAATGGACAGAAATCCGCGGCTCACAGAAAGGAAACTCATTTGTAAGCAAAAACAAATTCGCCGCTAATTTGCTTAACAAAGGGCGATCCGACATTTTTATTATTCCCCGGGAAGTCATCAGACTTTGGGAAAACCGCGCCGAAAGAGATTCCTGCCTCTTAAACCGAAAGAAAGTTTTTTAAAAAAAGAAGGGATCTAGTAGATAGACACGACAGTTTCCACAGAATCCTTCCTCTTTAGGGTGGGTTAACATGCAACGATATAAGCGACGCGACCGAGACATCGCGTTTTCATTGTTTTTTGGTGCTATGACGTTGTAGCTACGTCAGCATCTGTAGCTGTTGTGCCCAACCTTTTTGGAAAGAGTGTCAGTATTTGGTGTAAAAATTTTTTTTTACCATTTACCCATTTTTTCCAATATACCAAAGAGTATGAAAAGGTGAAAATATTATTAAAAGGCTTATTATAGGATTTTTATGGAAATAACACTTTTTTCATGTTACTTTTTAATGGAGGTTTAAAAAGTAATAAAAAAAAATAACAGTAAAAATTTACGTTCTATTTAACACTTCTAAAGGTTCAGTCATTTTGATCGTGGGGTGAATGAAAAAAAAACATTTAACTCTAAATTATCTTTCAAAGGCTTTCGAAGTTGTTGATTTCCAAAAAGTCATCTATTAAGAATAATTCTAACAAAACTACCTGCTATAAGGGGTGCATATCAGATAATCTTGAATGATATATCTGTTTCTAAACATACATGATAATTCAATCCTATAACAAACAATATCTAAAAGCCAAATCATGCAAATTCAGAAAACTGCTTGTAGATACGGATTTCCAGAATTCTGTGAAATTCGTAAATACTAGTTTAAACTATACTCAACAGAACGTTTCCTGACCCTATGACGTCACTAACAAACAAAGTAATTCCCAGCGTGAAACCCAGCATCTTTCTATCACGATCTGCGTACCGAAACTCCTCCTAGCGGCTTTCTGTTTATACAGTTTCTGCTTCCGCATAGTGACGTCATATGTTCAGGAAAAGTTGTTGTCGAGTAGGTATAGTCCCTTATATAGTATTCGCTATTTGGAAATCAGATGGATAACACAAATTGGCATCATAACGGTTTTTGCCTCTGTTTTAACTCTGCCTTGCCGCTATGTATCACGCATGCTGCAGGTTGATTCTATACGAAAGTGTTGTCCAGTCACGACGCTGTGGTTGCTGCATGAAAACCTCCCTCTTTTAGCGGTGACAAGCGGTGTATTCGTAAATAAATTTCCGTACTTCTGCTCCATTCACCCCGAGTCCGAGCGAGACACCCCTTCCTGCCGAGAACTCAATTTAAAAATTTCTAAAGATCGCCGGGTTTTGGAGTTTAGGAGAGCATGAAATATGATAATGCCTTATACCGGGGGACTGAATTTTAATGGGGGAGATATCCAGCCATAAAAATGTCGTTGCAGAACTGGGTTTAGGGCTCTGCAGTTTGTTGCTGCGATTTCTCTCTATTCACTCGATTGGGCGTTTATGAAACGTTTCGTTTTCTCGCGAGCGCCATCTGGTGGGAAACATGAATCTTTGGGAATTGTTTTTGATGCGTGTCGATTATTATTTTTTTTTCTTCACTGGCATTATGTAGGATTGTAGGATTACGAGAGGATCTTCAGTAGGGTCGAAATTCTTTATTAGTTATAGCGTTCGCATCTGTTGGAAATCGGTGAAACTTTCGTTTGGGGTGTGGAAGAGGTGATGAGGGGTCATTTACATATTTCGGAGGGAGAATATAATGGGAACGTGGAAGGAGGAGTTTGTATATCTGTGACACGACATTTTGAGCTGGTGTTTCATGGGTATTTAAAAATCCTACTCAGTAAGATGTTGGCGAGAGCTTTGATTGGTTGTCATGTCGTTCTTCAAACGCTCGCTGATTGGTCCATTAGAATCTTACCAAGTAGGATTTGCAAACATTCGTTTTCCCACTGAAACAATGCGATATGAGGCGTTTTTTCCACTGCAAGTTTTGATTCGAAACAGTTAATTAAAGTTATAGTAATATTTAGTTTCGATTAGGATATCGTTTAGGCGATATTACAATGGGAAGTTGACTAGTACGTAATTTGTGATTGCCCCAAAGTAGTGCCGTATTTTTAATAACATTTGCTCAGTGAACCAATGGAATGAATAGACATTTTCACACAGAGAAGGATTATTTTATCATCTGTACAAAAATGAATTAAGAACTAAACAATTGATAATAATTCCATCATTGCTGCTTTCATTTAAATTTAAAATGTAAAGTGTTTTAAAGTAGGTATAATTGGAAATGTATAAAGTTGAGCTAATAATTCTTATAAAATATAATTTTTGAAGATTTTATCGTTCCAACTCCTTATATTATTATTTTTCTGAACTTTATTTTGGAATTAATTTTCGTTTTCTTATTATTCTTTGTAGAGTTTACTGAGAACATATTAATTCTGATAAAATTTAACTATATCTAACTATAAATAGGTTAATTTTTTTGTTTTAAAATATTAAGATAAATAAGGTGTTTTGCTATTAACCCGGGAGGACGCGCGCTACTTTTTGTTACACGGGCACGCGCGCAGGGCCTCTCAGGCCCTGCACATCGTTTTCCGTTCTAAATGTTCAGTGAATCCTAAAATTTTATCACGGAAAGTTTAAACATATAATTTAATCGTTCAAAGTGCATAATAACTCATTTTTAAGTTGACTGCTTTAGTGCTGATTACCTTAAATTTTCTTTTTTGCAAGAAAAATTATAGATTTTAGTTACTTTTCGAGACCTCTTTGGTTATAACTCGCGCGAATCCTCCCAATTTTCGAAGCATTTCAATAAAAACAACAACCTAACTCGGAAAATAACATACCCACTCTATTTAAACTTTAGGAGGTGATAGGTGGAAACCTTTTAGGCAGATACACGGGATTTCAGCATTTTTGATTAAAAATAAGTGTTTTTATGAAGGTTTATTGAAGCGACAGGGCCTCTCAGGCCCTGCGCGCGTCCTCGCGGGTTAACTAATTATAATTCTGTCTTAAGAAATATTTACGCATGACATATTGAACTATGATTATTATTAACGTTCAAAGTATTTGAACGGAAAAATACATATTTCTCACTCTTTTAAATTGGTAAAACACTTTTTCAACAATAGATGTTTCCAAATTTAAAATTTCTACTCTTACTAAAATTTCTTCTCTTCTACTTCCCATCGTTGCATTCAATCAAACAAAAAGAATGACATCTATCTACCTAAGTGGTTTGAAAACAAGAGCTCAATATTTCTTTCTATAAAACATGATGCAACATAGTTCTCATTTTTATGTATATGCAAGTATCGGTACAATTTCTAGAATCTGGATTGTAGCAACTTAACACTCGTGGAATCATTTGAAACCTTGTTGTTTTTGGAGCACCTGAATTTTTCTTTTAGAAGTACAGAAGAAGAATTTCTCTGATTTATATTCACTATTACAGACATTTTCCAATGCAGCTGAAGTTGAAGTAATTTCTTTCCTAGTAAAAGTAGAATTACATCTTCGTATGTGAGGAGAAAGTAGTTATATTTGTTTTTAAGGAAATATGTACTAAATTAGTTTCTTTTTTAGATATATTGATTGTTAAAAACTTATATTTGACTAAATAACAGTGAGGAGACATTTTGAAACATATGTTGATGTAAACTTTCTTATTAAGTTTCTAGAAACATTGTATTTCCAGAAACAAGATTTACTTCTCAGATATTATTTTTCCTTAAAACTGCTGAAGGAGATAATTACCACATTTTTCCATCCATAACTTAAAAATGGAATGAGTTAAGAAATTCTACAGAGAATTAGGACGTTTTTGTAACTTAATAGTTTGGGAATTAATATAACTGCATGACGTAGGAAAGGAACTTAGGAAATGATAAGGAAATATTAAGAAAGTATCAAGAAATTCTTATAGTAAATTACTTTCAATTATCATTCTTCATTTTACTTTCAAAATTTAGATTTTTTTAATATTTTTCAAGATTTATACAAGCTTATTGAAAGAGAAGTTACGTTTAAAACATCTAAAGTTTTTTTTTTTTTTTTTTTTCATTTCATCTACTTACGGTAGAAGCAAAATTGTAAAGAGAGGCGACGTTTTTCTTATATTAATATCCAGCTAGAACGATAGTATAAAATCAATTTTTCTTTCTAAAGCTGCAGTCTTAATAAAAAGGGCTTTAATTTAAAAGCTTAAGAAATTTAGCTCGAATAATATATTTAACCTTAAGTACTTTGAGTAGATGTAGGCTTCAATTAAGAAGTTTGAAAAAGCAAATTTATTAAAAAGAAACATATTACATTTGAGGTTTTTTTTACCTTTCTCTTTCTCGAGCTTAATTCTCTAAGATTTTTGTCAAAAGCCTTTTGGTTCTGTATTTGTAAATTAATGACACTCTTAATAGTATACCATAATAATTTTTCTTGCTAAAATTTAGTTTTTACGAAACCAATTTATTCAAAGAGTAGAAGACTTGTGGCTTAAAACCTGACATATGTAGTACATAAATAAGAACGTGATATTAGAATTAGCATTCTTACATCTTCGGTTCTTTTCTCCTTACATGCAATATTTTTAGAACTGACTTTAAATACAAAATAAATCTTCAAAACATGCCAAAGCGTTCCATTCACTCAAAGCCCAAATTTTTCCTAAGCCAATCGTAAATTTGCTTCAGTACTCACTTAGGCAAAAACTGATTTCCAGTCCGAACTGGAAATTTGCCCAGACGGAGCAATAAACTTAAAAAAAAAACTAGCATCGCAACAAAAGTCCTAATAAATAAGGAGAAATATCGAAGGAGGATATCAGACTAAAACGCCTCTTCTTGTAACTCAGAAAAAAAAATATGATACATTTACGTAAACACACTCCGAACGGTTCTGAGCGGTTTATAGAAAAATTGCTTTATTATTAATACACACATACAAAGCATAAAAGTCCCAGACCTTAAATGGAAAGGGGGGTAATAAAAGCTAACAAAAAAGCTTTTAAATAGAAAATAAGGTAAATATATATATTTTTTCGTCCAGCCGTATAATAAAATACACGAATCCGAAATTGCATTTCTGAAGGAGGGGGGAGGGTCCAACAGATGCTTTTTTCCGGATGGAGTTGAACCCGGGGAGTAAAATCGGAACAAAAATATCCTGAAATGAATAAAACAGAGCCATCATAGAAGAGGGAAAAGGCCCTTTCAGGAAATGGATATAGCGAATATATTTTGAGTGACAAGGGAAATGGATTCTGGGAGACTCGTGTAAAAAGTCTACTAGTCCTGACTAGTGCTTCTCTCTCTCTCAACACAGTGCTTCACTTCTGAGATGAGATCGCATCAGATCTTCATTTTGACTGCAACCAGTTATGAAAGACCCTCTCTCACGTGATCAGTTCGCTTTTTGTACCCATTGCTCTGTATGAAAGTCCTCCAGGAACTTAGGATGGATCTCATTTTATATAAATTCAGTCAGACTTCTTTCTCTGAAGTGGGGGGGGAGGCATTACTTAAGGTATTGTCTTCATATCTACTTTTAGACATCATTCGAAATAAGCATTTCCAGTTGCAGTCAGAGGGATTTTCTGTGAAAGGGTTTCAATTACAGATACCTATAGTTAGATTAGATTCTGTGGTTCAGTCAAAAAAATATTTTTAATCGTGTACCTACCATATATGTAGCTTTCATAGTAATATGAAACATGATTTCACGAAAATAGATCTAAAATTTTTAAAACAATAGAGCATTTTCAATCACATGACTCGGACCTAACAACGGCCTTAGCAACAGAAATGTTACAGTTTTTTGCCCTACAGAGGTTAACAGTTACAGAAAATGACTGGCCGTGGAATTCTTCTATTGGAGCATTTGCTATCACGTGACCCCAAACTTAAAAACCGCCTTAGTAACAGATAAACAACGGCCTTAGCAACAGTTAAAAGCCCTACAGAAGGTACACAGTTAAAAGAAAATAACCGGTTGTGACGTCACCTGAAAACACTCTATGAGCTGTACAGCTGTAGTAGCTGTAGTAGTTTTGTCGAAATAAATGTATATTTATTCATGAAGAAACTAGGAATGAAAATGAATATGTAGTACACCATTTCTTCGAATTTCAATTTTCAAGAGAGATATTGATTTGTTTTATCTTTCTCAACTAAGTAGTAAAAATTCTTTTTCGTGTGTTGATGTAATAATATTATAACTTCCATTTATTACATATAAACTTTCCTTTTTCAGTTCTCTCCAATTTCAAGCATATATTTATTGAAAACTTATTTGAAATTCTTAACATTTATGCTTAAAAGTAGGAATGTAAAAACTTTTAATAACATATGGATACGAGATTAAAAAGGATATGTTGAGAGATAGAACGTTTCGATGTAATATGAATCTAGAACATAAAATCAAATAAAAGATAAATATAAAATGAAACAGAATGGTTAAAATACAGGATATAAAATACAGTACATCCACCAAAATTCTGCACAGTCTGATTCCTTGCATGTTGTTCATAAATATGCCCAACGAACTATACCTTTAAACCCTTTCATTCCTAGACACCCCAAATTTTCCATAGGATTCAATGGTTATCTCGGACGGCTTAGGATTGAAAGGGTTAAACTCCTATTAATTCCAAAAGTTCGTAATAAAAATAATATTTCTGAAACAAGATAACAAAATATTTGATTATAGTACTCTTATAAAATGCATAAAGACTTTATAAAGTTAAAATAACATCAACAATTTAAAACTAACCATTCTTAATCCCAATTACTAGTTCTATAAATTTTGTTGTGTACCTAATATATAATTATTACTCTACTACAACTATTACACGATATAATTTTTTATCTTTAATTTATATGTTCTAGTATGGCTAAAGTCTAAACAAATATGTTTCAATTCAAATGTTCAATATGTTCAATATGTTTCAAAATCAATATGTTGATTGTTTCAATTTAACTAACTCATTCCTTAGCATGTGAATTTTTTATATTGCAGAAGGTTAATACAATTTGTTGTTTTAATTCTGAAGTACACTTGTTAAAAACCTTGAAAAATTAATATTGTTCTTCCAAAAATTGTGGTTCTTTGAAAGTGATTTCTTAATTTATTCCTCAAATTACTTTTTCAAACTAAATAAATAGAATATGAGACGTTAAAAATGAAAATGCATGGTAGTAAACTCTATAATGAGGCAAATATACTAAGGGAATACTTATTTTTTTGTGCAGGTTTGTTAATTAAATTTTCTTGTAATGAGACCTGAGAGAGAAAATTGTTCCTATAATATTTCACTATTACCATATTTATAAGATTATTAAATATTTTGAATTCCATAGTAGGATAAGTTAGAAAATAAATTGATTTTTGTGAAAACACTCCAAAACATTGCATTATTAAAAAATAATCTTATGCATAAGAACTATTTCCAAGAAATAACAAATCTGATATGGGGTAAAGGGTAAAGGTTAACTTATTTTTTATAAGCGGGAAATTCGCATGAAAATATTGTCTTCAACTGCATTTCTACTTCATCAGTTATGTTAGATAGTACCTGTACGCATTACAAAGTATGATTGCATTTGATCACGACAAGATTCAGTAAAATTGTCAAAAAAAATAGTCTTGTTATCCAAAGTAATTTCTCCGTTAATACTAAGTAGAACCAAAAAAAAAAAAAACTTGTCAAAGTGAATACCTCTCCGAAATCATCTAATTAAATTAAAATATTTCCCCTAATCCCTAGCAACTTTTCTCGAGCAAGCCGCTTGAAAAAAGCAATGTGATAAACGGCAACGAACACGAAAAAAAAACACATTCGAATAATTCGCATTAACTCGCTTTAAATTGAAGAAAAAAAACTCCCAAAATCCACGCTAGAGATTTTAAACCCCGATTCAAGAATTCCACGAAGTGAATTGATAATGCACTCGCAAGGGCGGAGCTTCCGATAATGTCCGTAGGGAAGCTGACTGTTACTTACACCTAAGCTGTTGTAATCTGTAATATTAATTACTAAGCTACTGTGTACTAGGAGCCCAAAGACGTATTGAACATCTAATGACTACCCTGCTCTTTGTAACAATACAGCTAACGGGAAAATGAGAACAATGGAAAAAATAGGGACCCGTGGTTATTCTTAATCACAAAGGGGTTCAAAAATGCGCGTGCTTTTTTTCCGTTCTTTGCTCTGCGTGAATTTATTGAAGGCAATGACATTAATTATGCCATAATGAGCTTGATACACGTAAAGCCGATTAAATTTAATGATTTGGGGTAAAAGTTTTCTTTTCAAAAAGGGACTTATGGAAATTAACGGGCCTGGAAAGGGAATTTGCTGTTTTCCCCTAGAAAGAAAAATGTTTCTTGTTGGTTTAATGAAAAGATAATTTTTGAAAGGCACTGTCGCTTTATTTTAAGATAAGATAGATATTATAGAGTGTAGGATTTTTTTTTGTTCATTTTCAAATTCGTGCTTTTTTATTTTTAGTAATTTTGTAAAAACATTTTTAAAAACTCGGTTTGTGCTTTAGATGTAAGACTAATTTAACTTTTCAAAACAAGTAAGAAAACTCTCACTACTAAAGAAAGCAAGAAATGATCCCTTTACTATTCAAAGTAAAATAAAAATTAAAGAGTTTCATTAAAAAGCTACTTAAGTTTATTTTTGTATTGCGATACTAAATTTCCGTTTGATACTTAACAGAACACTTTTTATTCGTCCTTTTGAAACCTTAAATAACCTCTTAATTTCGTTCGAAGCCATATTCACAGACATTCTTTTCTTCATAGGAAAATATGAACTTTTGCTGGTTTAAAATAAGTATTACTCACTGCATTGATGATCATTTTTCCATTAAAGATGTATTCAAAAATGTTAAAATCGTAGGATAAATTATAATTCATGGGAACAAATGTTTTATTTAAACTGCCGAATATTATATTTTTGCAGAAATCTTAGACTACAGATTTTGATATTATCTTTAAAAAGACGGACCAATGGAAAAGAAGTTTCATATTTTGATGTATGAATGAAATGAGATATTGAACAATGTGAAATGTTACCTCTTCTCATTTTAAAAGTATTCTAGTGCTCTTAGTTTGATACAAAATCTCTTAAAAAAGAATGAGAGAATATTTCCTCAAATGTAAAGACATCATTCTCATCATACATTCATATCGTAATACTTGTACAGAAAATTGGCAATGCATTTCGAATCTTTAGTATGCGTGCAGTAGCTATGAAACCGATATTCAATTTAAAAAATTAAAATATTTTTTAAAAAAAACATTTTCTATAGAAACATATTATATCTTATTTAGAGTGTTTTCTTTTTTTTAAGCCACAACAACTGATAATTTGTATCGCAATTTTACTTAAATATGCATTAAACGTTAACTGTCAATTTATCATGAATGCTTTGAAGTATCTGTTACTAAGGGTATTGTTAAAGAGAAACACAAAAACATAAGACTTAGCTTTCGAAAACGCCATCAATTACTGATTACACTAACTATATATAGTAAGGCGTTTAAACTGCATATTTTATAACCTATTAGTTAAACCAGTTCGCTTCTGTCCAAAACTAAGAGTTAATTATCCAATATTCATATAAAATTCTGTGACAGTTGAGAAACACATTATTAGATTACAAGAAACTATTTTTCATTATTGGGGGTACCCATTTGACGACCTTTTTTCACGATTCGGACGTTTAATTAAATCCCAATTTAATTATTTCGACGTAAGAGTAGAAAAAATGATTGATGATATGTAGCTAAATGATTAATTAGTTCGTTTTCTTCCAATTACGAATAGCTCAAACTTTGCTCGTTTGCTAAAAAGCAAGAAACAAATAATGTAAACGTTGAACACAAATTTTTTTCAGCTCGATTCTCAACGTGTATGAGTTGTGGGTGAAAAGAAGGAACAATACGGAGTTCTTTCTGCTAATGATTAAAAGTAAATGAATTACTTATTTTCGTGTGTACACGAATAGTTTACTCAAAACCGACGATTAGAAAAACGCTATATAATTAATAATAAACATATCATTAAAGTAATTTTAACGCAGTAGTTGAAAGCTTTTTCGATGGCTCCTGCATTGAAAAAGTGCTTTTAACGCATGTTCTTGTGTTAGTTTACACGCGCATAATGGTTTTGTGTTAAATTTTTAAGACTTCCAATGTCAAGAGTAAAAAATGAATAAGCGTAAGTATAAGAAGTATTGAAAATTAGAAAGAAATACTCTTCTTTTCCACCTTTTGATATTCAAACATGCCTGAGGTAGATACACAACACATGTTTTATCATTAATGTAATGGAAATAGTTTTCTTTACTGTTTTAATGGAAAGTTTTCTTTGGAAGATTTAGCGGAATGAAACACGAAGTTAAAATGTTTTAGTCATATCTGTAGTGATTGCGAGTTTTATGGGTTTCTGATTTTGTACACACTAATAATACGCAACACAGAAAAAATATACTTATAAATTTTTCTCAAGAAATATGATAAATTTATGGTTTCCAATTTTGTTTTATACAACATTTTTAAGACTATGACGTTTTTAAGAATATGACGTTTTTAAGAATACGACGTTTTACATTTGATAATTCAATACTTTTATATTCAATACTTTTTATGGCACTAGAGCGGTAGTTCTTACCCTGTTTATTTCATATTAAAGTAAAAAGTATCAATTATAGCTCACTATATTAAAATTACATGCACTAAATATTGCATGCAATTTTTTTGCTTAATAACTAGATATAGTTGTGAAAAACTAGAGAGTTAATTGGCGAATCACCATGAAACCCTTTAAAATCCACACAATTTCATCTTAAGGCCGGGCGCGCACCAGTGACTAAAGTCACGGCGACCAGGATTACTAGTATCAAAAATATCATTAGAAAACAATAGAGCATTTTCAATCACATGACTTTACCTAACAACGTTCTTAGCAACGTTGTTTTTATCCTCCAGTGATGTCATGTGCGAATGCTGCTATTGGATACTTCTATGTCCCGCCCCTAACAACAGCCTTAGCAAAGTTGTTTTTTTCTTTGTCACCGTGACAAAAGTCGCCCGTGCGCGCTCGCCCTAAAGGAATTCTCAGTGTTGGCCTGTACAAAATGAGCAGTAATAGAGACAATTTTTACCGCATAAATTGCTATGTTTTGGAGAAAAATATAGATTCACTGTTCATAGTACATCTGAACTTTGAGTTCTTAAACTTTTACGTGTACTATTTCTGCTTTTGTATACTATATCTTAAGAAATCAACTTGAGACTGATTGACTTCCGGTTTAGTAACTATGCCTAATATTTCTTCGAATGTCAAACAAGTTTAAAGCTTCCCTAAAGCACTAATAGAAGTTGTCGCATTTTTTTTATTTCGTTTTTGTTACCAAATAACAAAGCCCGAAGCCATAAATTTCCCGAAGACAGCAAACACATAATTAATGACGACAGAAAATCATCAAAAAAACCCTAAAAACACCCACTTCTTCAAGACACAAACAAAGCCAACATAGATCTATCCAGATTTCTTCCTCCAAAGAAAAAAAACCGCTTCCACATCCTCCTTTTGACGAGATAACAATGGTCGGGGCATGTAGACGCGATTCATAATTAAAACATCGCTCTTAAAACTGCAAAATCTTGACGGAACCAAGATGGATGGTCGGTGGCTCGAATTCTCGCTATTTCGGGCACAATTAAGCAGGTACTTTCCCCACAGAGACTTGGGATCACTGGGACGGCTATTAATTATGAGACGCTGGTCTCTCTTAACGTAAAAGTTAGCGAAGGAAGGGGGAAGCAAGAAAATAAATCGAATGCACTTATGTCGCTCCCCGAGTCTTCCGCGTTTCTGTCCCTGGTGTATGCTGTTCCGCGCGTGCATCAATTTCCGAATGTGCGCCGTAAATTATGTTTAGAGCCTAGGGCCCCCGGGAGATCTGGAAATTTAGAGGTGATGAATTTTATTGGAGGGTTTACTGAGGTTATGTGTTTACAAGCGTTTTCGTGTTGGGAGCGAAAGTAAGCAGGGTGTGGTTTAGGTTTTAAAGAGTGTGATCGAACATTGCGTTGTTTGGTTTGCTTAAGAGTTCATGGGCTCACATTTCCTTTTTCTTCTATAATAATCGCAAACAGTAATAGTAATATAAGTTTAAGAGTTTGTTGAATATGAAATTGCATTCTTAGAAATTTTTTTACAATTTCATGGGTTTTATAGGGGTTTTTTTTAACTTTTAATGACTGTTATACATTACCAAAGAAAACATTCAGTTTGTTTGAAAAAAAATGATGTAATATAAGTTTAAGAGTTTTGTTGCATATGAAACTTCATTCTTTGAAATTTCTTTACAATTTCATGTTTTTTAGTTGTTTTTTTTTAATTTAATGACTGTTATAGAGTATTTTCAATCACATGACTCGGACCTAACAACGGCCTTAGCAACAGAAAATGTTACAGTTTTTTGCCCTACAGAGGTTAACAGTTACAGAAAATGACTAGCCGTGGAATTCTTCTATTGGAGCATTTGCAATCACGTGATCCCATACCTAAAAACCGCCTTAGCAACAGATAAACAAAGGCCTTAGCAACAGTTAAAAGCCCTACAGAAGGTACACAGTTAAAAGAAAATAACCGGTTGTGACGTCCCCTGAAAACACTCTATACCACGGCTTACTAGATACTTATACAGGCTAGTCGAGTACGGAAATCATTGCAAATCCAGATGGCAATACTGGACCAACTGGCAAAGCATATCCATAGTGTTGAAGGCGGTGGGTGATATAGGTAGGTCTTGTAGCGCTCCAAGCGGGAAAAGTTGTCAAATGGTTTTCATTGTTTAAAACTCGACTAGCCTGTATAAGTATCTAGTAAGGCGTGTTTAAACAATGAAAACCATTTGACAACTGTTCCCGCTTGGAGCGCTACAAGACCTACCTATATCACCCACCGCCTTCAACACTGTGTATATGCTTTGCCAGTTGGTCCAGTATTGCCATCTGTAGTTGCAATGATTTCCATACTCGGCTAGCCTGTATAAGTATCTAGTAAGCCGTGGTTATACATTACAAAAGAAAACATTCAGTTTGTTTGGAAAAAAAATTATGAAATGTTGACCGTGTTCTTAAATGTACTACAAACCATTTATTTACCGTATTTGAATATGTTGAAAATGAAATTTACTTATTTTAATGTGCAGGTGAATCGTATCTCTTGAGTGTTAATGTGCGGGCAAATTATAGGCTATCAATTGAGTATCATTGGTGCTGAGATATTCTCTTTCGAGATATTTACA
Organism: Tetragnatha montana; assembly: GCA_963680715.1. Classification (NCBI taxonomy): domain Eukaryota; kingdom Metazoa; phylum Arthropoda; class Arachnida; order Araneae; family Tetragnathidae; genus Tetragnatha; species Tetragnatha montana. The sequence goes on along the minus strand of OY796680.1, from coordinate 44,073,555 downwards.
TTGAAATCTGAGTGTTTACCACAAGATGGCGTCTGGAAAGAGAAGTATGGTATCACTATTAGGATTTATGAAATTTGTTTCACCGAATTATTTTATTTTATTTTATTATGAGTCAACAAATCTAATAAACTCATTTTTTTTTTAATTTTTGGATTTTTACTACTTTCAAAATCATCGGCACATATAAGTAAGTATGCAACAATAGTTAACCAATGACCTTGGTAAGAGAGGCTATTTCTACAAAAAAGCAGGTTTATATAATCCCTCTAAAAACAATTTCCAAGCATTGGATTTGCTCTTCTCCTGAGAGTCCTATTTACTTGTTGATGAAAAAAACCAAAGGTATTTAACGACCATTGTGTTTAAAAATAGAAAACCTCATCCTTTTAGGATACGGTTTTTTTATATAAAAGCTGAAAACTTAAAACCAGTTTCCTAAAGAAACGAATCGGTTTTATAATTTTTTTTTAATTCAATCCATCTACTTTTTCTCCATTTGAAATTCGAGGACGTCCGCACGCCTGATTTGGTTTTCTTCGCTGCCTTTTTCGCTGAGATCGCGCAGCAAAAAAACGATACCGAATATAAAAATCGGGCAGCGAAAACCCTAATTGCTCAGGTTGCGTACTAATAAATAGCAAAAAATAATTGATAATTAAAGGGAGTAAGGCCAGCTTAGAAAACGCAATTTTCCCGCCCCTTTTCTCGGAAGAAAAAGAGCTATTAAATTTGATTGTGCAAAAAAAAAAAAAGTGGAATCCGAAAAAGCAACTTACTTTACTTTTGGGATTTAGAATCGATTTTTTTTTGTTCTAGGGCAGAAGGTTTAAAAGAGCAAATTGTGTAAAAAAAACCCTGCTTATTATTATTTTTTTCCATCCTTCTCGGGATTCTTTAGTCTTTATTCACAGTAAACAAGATAGCTCTTTTTTAAGTATTGCATAACTCATATTATACTTTCACTGAGGGGTAAAACGATTAGAAATTCGATGTTATTTCTCCACATTAGATGACTGTACTTAAAAAAAAACTCTTCTAATTTCAATCTAATATTCTAAAGTAAATGCATTTTCTATTATGAAATGCATGTAAATTTCGTTTCAATAAATACACTGTTTTAAAGTAAAAAAAAAATATTATTTGTAATATTTATTATTTTGATTAATTATTGATTATGAAACAGCTCTTTTATTCAGTTACAGTATTTAGAAAAGTTATTTCGTTTTTAAATCATGCATAATAATGCAAAAAAGGGTAATTATGATTAATTAACAATTTTGGTAATTCACTTTTGATAAATGCATCTAAATGAAAACCTCAAATATAATCAAGTATTTATGCTTCTTTAAAATAGCAAAATTATCATTAACTAAAAGCAAAAATATAGTTATAAATACGGCTATTCCTTAACTAATAATCTTTTTATATTATTATCTTAATATGATTATGAATCTTTAAAAATACTCCTCAAATTATTGCATAAATTCTTTAAAAATAGAGCATTCGCACATGACGTCACTTGGAGGACAAAAACAACGTTGGTAAGGCTGTTGTTAGGGGGCGGGAACTAGAAGCATCCAATGGAAGCATTCCCACATGATGTCACTGGCGGGCAAAAATAACGTTGCTAAGGCCGTTGTTAGGCCGAGTCGTGTGATTGAAAATGCTCTATAAGAAAATGTACTTTAGTTTATGAAAAATATCCAAAAAGCTAGTTCAGTATATTGAATTAATAACTTTGTGTTAATTTAAATTGTGTGTTTCGAAAATTCAAAGCTATTTCACAAATTAAAAGATTCCGCTCATTTAAATAACATTAACCTAAAAGAGAACATCTCATAAGTGCACATTCATCTTTTCATCTTCCTCGAAACAATCCATTAAACGTTCAAATTCTTAACAGTTTCGTATCTTTCAAGCTAAAATGAGCTACAAATTCAAAGCAGATACTCGTGTGTTAATATTGTTAACCGAAAGTATCGGTGACATTTTCCTCATTTTTCAAGAAGACACGCATCTCTCGAAAATGCAATATCCTGACTTCGTGAAGCCTCCATTCAACCTTGGCATTTTCTTAAGTTGTCAGAACTTTTACGGAAGATTTAGATAGAAAATTCAGACAGGCCACGTTTACCGGGAATAGTATGTAGTAAAATATTGCACTAAGAAGTTTGTTTATAGCTTTTTTCAACTCGACAGATTTAGATTATAGAGTGTTTTCAGGTGACGTCACAACAGGCTATTTTCTTTTAACTGTGTAACTTCTGTAGGGCTTTTAACTGTTGCTAAGGCCGTTGTTTATCTGTTGCTAAGGCGGTTTTTAGGTATGGGATCACGTGATTGCAAATGCTCCAATAGAAGAATTATAAGGATAGTCATTTTCTGTAACTGTTAACCTCTGTAGGGCAAAAAACTGTAACATTTTCTGTTGCTAAGGCCGTTGTTAGGTCCGAGTCATGTGATTGAAAATGCTCTATAATACATTTCTATGCATAAACCTGTACAGTGCACACTTTGTACACCTTTCATACATATTCTTTAGAGGAAATTCGTACTTTTATTAAAAAACAAAAAAAAAAAAATTATAATGAATTCAATAGTGCTAAACAATGACCCCAGAACTTTCCGTACAAAATAAATTATTGCAATATATGTTTGGGCATGTTTTCATTAGCAAATCAGGGTTAATTTTTAGCATTTTGATGTTAAATAGTATTCTTTAGTTGTATGTAACTAAACGTATTATCAACCCCATTTTATTTAAATCTGACATATGCTTACTTTTCTAATTTAGATTAAAAGGTATCAAGTAAATTAAAATGTTAGAAAAATCGAGGAATCCAAGAAAAAGGGCCAAATGTTGACCTAATATGTTTGTTCTTGTTGAATAAAATCAACTATAAAATGATCAATTGCAGAAAATCCCTTTTTTGGCATTGTTTTTATATCCAGTCTTTATTATCTTCAATTTGTATATCCTTATTTCAAGTACGCATAAAACTCACGAATACTTTTTACGAAAGATAATTAATAATTTCTATTGAAGTTAAACATCTAATAGGAACTAATCTTTTCAATTTGTTTTTAATTTTATGTAATTAAAAGTATTGTCAACCCCATTTTATTTAAATCTGACCTATGCTTGCTTTTTCTAATTTAGATTAAAAGTTATCAAGTAAATTAAAATGTAAGAAAAATCGAGGTATTAACTGAATTCAAAACCAACTTTCTTTTAAAAAGAGCACATTTCATTGATTTCGTCGTTTAAATCTCCCTCGGCGTACCTCATTGTCCCCATTGTTACATCCCATTCACCGAAAGTTTTTAATTCGGGAAAATCTGAATGAGGACTTTTTTTTCTGAATTATAAATAACTTAGGAAATGCTTACGGTTTCTTTGAAGGGAAAAGGAAATCATTTATACGAGTGAAATTACTTTTATTCTATTGAAAATGCTGATATACTAAAAACTTAATCTCTTAACAAAACATTTAGGCTTTTTCTGAAGAACAAAATAAGTCTTTTAAGAATGAAACTTCCAACAACCTCAGAATTCACCAAGAAACGCTTCCAAAACGTAAAAAAGACCTTGAAAACAAATCACAGGATCAATGTATTCTATTATGTAAGGTTTTTTTTTACTATATTTTTATTCCCATTTCCATTTTTTCTTCTTAAACAGAAGGCTTTAACACAAGAATTAAGTTTCTGTTTAGTTTAAGGACATGAATATTTATGGTATAACATGGGAATCCAATAACAGGGCATCATAATTTTTAGTTAATGCCGCATTATTTCTCCAAACAAGGAACATTTAAGAGCTAAACTCGGAATAAATATTTCTTTCGTTCCAAGTATTTCTCCAGCAAAAAAAAAAAGAAGGAATTTACATAAAGATTCAGTACTCAGCAATTGTTCGCCTTTAACTGGGAAATCCTCTTTTATAATAACCATTCTTTCTCTCTCTTATTATTGTTTTTCATCCCCTTATTTTAAGCTGTGCTCCAAATAAATATTTAGATGCTCTCCGCATCAATACTGGCAAATGCATTCACGGTGATAAAAGGGGGAAACTCAAAACGGTTATTTGAACTTTGAAATTTATTCACCGAGCAAATGAACAATTTTTAAACTGGAGAAAAGGAATCTGTAAATAAATATACTGATAGAGCTTTAAAATTATTTAATCTTATGAAATAGCACTAATCTGTAATATACAATTTATATTTTTCTCTTTTAGAATGTTGGACATAAATATTAATTAGAATTCTTCTCAAAGTTTTCAAAAAGCCTGTAGCTATGAATTTTATCTAAGAAACTTTTAAGAACACAACTTTGAATTAATTTTCATACTGAATGGTTATTTATAACCAAAATTTAAATCTTTGGAGCGAAAGTTGCTCCCAAGTTATATCTTTAAATTATACATTTTTTATTTTCTATAACTCTTACTTACCGAAGGTTTACCAGAAGACAAAAATTTAAGTTTAAGGATATAAGTATAGCAATATAAATTGGTACTAAAATAAATTACCCCATCCAACTTTCAATTGAATGATTTTCAATGTTTTAAGAAGAATTATTATTTTTATTAGTATTAGTTTATTTATGTTATTTATGATTCATCATCTTTACTTTTTTATTTACTTGGAGGTTTTATTGTAATGGCCTATCTTGGTAAATTTCAACAATTTATTTGACTGTATACTATTTTTTATATAAGCCTATAGTTAAACAATCTACTTTATGAGCAAGATACATTTTTGCCAATAGACTTCATTTTACCTATTTACCAATTGTTTATTTTCTAATAAAATTCATTTATATCAGAAAATATAATTTTATATTTAATGTACTATTGTATATAGTATATCAATTATTAGTTTCATTATGCTTTCTTACTCGTTCATCTTTATCAGAAAACACTTGGTTTACTACTGATGTTATTAAGTATAGCGGTCCAAACTTTTAAGACATTAAAATTGTTTATATTTTTAAAAACAATATATTCTAATGTAACTGTTTTTTTTCCTGCAGAGTACTAAGAACTTCTATTTGATAATTTTCATCAAACACCATTGCCGATGTGGAAAGGATCTTCGGATAGAAGTCACAACAGTTTTCAATTTATTATTCCTTTTTTAATAAATAAACTTTTAAAAGAAATCTGTATGGCATAGTAAGAATGATATTTCAAAGACAAGCACTTTCTTTAACTACTCTTCACCTAAAAACTACATTGAATCACATTCGGATATTACAAACAAAATAATTACTTTTAAATTACGCTTAAATCAATGCCCCGAATTTTTTTACAATGGAGATATCTTTGAAATTTTTACTAACTCATATTTCTTTTGTAACATCGAATAAAATGAAACCAGGCATCACATATATCAATAGTAGGTGTACTATATCAGTTTGAAAACTTTTTATCACATATATTCTAATGCAAAAAGTTATAACTACTTGAGAATATTCAGCTTTACTGGGTAAAAGTGTTTTTTTTATATTTTGTCATTATTTTACTGGCCAGTAAAACTGATATTCATGTGTCTTTAGTATAAAAATGCATGATCATTATTGTTCGTATTTTGTGCTTTTCTTCCGATGTTTTGTAAATAAGTTTTTATACTTTTTCTACCTTATTCTCTTTTTAAATGGGCAAAGCCTATTATGATAAGGTTTCGTCCAGTCTATACTATCCCTCAAATTCTAATAATTTAATTTCCAACTGTGGTGTACTTTCTTTGAAGACATTATTAGAGCAAACCCAAAGGCTTTAGCTTTCGGAAAAGCCAAAGAGTTCCACAAGAAAAGCAGAATATTTTCAAATCTAGAGGAAAAATCCATTGGCACACTGGAAGTATTCTCACTATTACTTCAAATTCCCATGCGAGCACCCATTCCAGTCCCGATCCCCGGCAATCAATATCGGACATTGCTTCTGAATCTGAACTTCAAGATTTCGCCCTCAGATAAGCGATTGTGGTGAGAAATAAATGTTCCCCGGGATAAAATCTGGTTACACGCCTTGCCTGTTTATGGCCAGGGCCTCAGATGTCGATTTGTCTGTTATGTGTGATAATCTATTCAAACGTCTGATACTAATCGATAGTATCAGAAAAATGCATTGGAAAGCAATAGAAGCCGGAACATGGCGAGGAACAATTCAATAAAATGTGAGAATGTTCTGGAAAGTTTGTTGTTTTTGCGGAGGCCGAGGTTCTTGCTATCCATCACAGGATGAAAGAAATATCGGTTTTCGTCCGTCTTGAAAAGTTTTTGGATTAGGGTCTGTGGTGATCTTTTGTGTGCCTCGCGTCATTGATATAAACGGGTGTTATAGAATAATGTCGTTTTATGAGTGTCGATGAAATCTCGAATTTAAAACTGTCCTTGGTAAGAAAAACATGCTCGATCTAAGAAATTAATTTACGCAGGCTCTAGTCACAAGTGATTGAACGTGATATTGACTATAAACATCGAGTTTTTCAATATGAAAATACAATTAAGTATTCACAATGTTTATAATGAATGACTCCTAATACCAGTTATATTTATTTAGAGGATTGCAATACATTTGGAACCTATAAAGATGAACCCTTGCTAATTTCAACTAACACGCATTTACAAATGGTCAGCTAGATAGAGTAGAAATAAAAGTAGAGTGAGCCTTTCCTGTGAATCGACTCCGAAAAAGAGTATCCGACATTAGCAGGGCTTCTGGGGGATAGTTAGCACATTATCGCTTGCTTATATCAATTTCAAAACTATTACAGGCATTGGCGACAAAACGCAGCGCCAAGAATTATTAGGGTATTAGCAACACTGCACAGCATAAAAGTTTGGCGACAGTGAAAACAACTTCCAATAAAACTGCGATCACGTAACCGTGGTCACGTGTTTGCGGTCATCACGTGACTGCAGTCCGTGGAGGTCTTTCTGGAAATTATCTTAGCCTACCATTGATCACTGCACCACTATATATCCTCTATGGTCAGCTACGTATATATCATAATAACTAATGTCCCAAGGACGGAGTATTTCAGATATCTTGAAATGGTTAGGGCAGTGTTCACATTACTCCAATTAATCCTCCAATATGGTGTGTGTATGATGAACGTTGCTATAACACGAGTTGCTGTATTGTGACCTCAAATACTCCGTCTTTGGGATATCAGTTGTTATGATATTCGTAGATGACCAAAATGCTTAATATTTGAAATCAGGAAAGGAAATCTTTGAAGGTTTCAAGAATTCTGCAATCATCAGAATTGCCAATTGAAGTTATGTTTATTAATAAATTAATGATGTCCACTCTAATAATCTAATATAATTAAAAGAATTAAGTATCGATTTTTCTCTTACCTTAACGCAAGGTTGTCCAAACTTTTATAAAAAAAAATAAAGCGTGAAAGTGATTTTTATCTAACTTTGATGCAAGTTTGCCCAAACTTTTATATAGAAGACAGGTTTTCATGAGCTTTGGCACCCCCTTCTCAAACCAAAAACATTCAAACATGAATATTTCACAAAGAAAATTTTATTAAAATTATTTCAAATACTTTTGCATGACAACTAACTTCAACTTGGTATGAAATGGAGATTATCAAATGCATGATAACATTTTTGAAAATTTAAATTACAACAACGCTTATATTATTTACAATCTCGAAAATAACTGTTTATATTATATCGGTTTTTGATAGTAAGTCATTTAAGATCACCAAAAATTTCTTAATTAAATGACACATCTTTGCCTTTCTATGGTAAAGGCTAATTAGTTAACACACGCCATTAAAAAATTATACATTGCTTGCATATTCATTGCTTAAATAAATCTTAAACAATCAGGAATCGACCATAATCAACAGATAAGAATACATCTGTCTTTTTTTTAAAAGCAAGATGGCGCTTTCTCCCTGCGTTAGCAACCAGGTCGTTAAGTTAGAAAAGATAAAGAGATCACTTAATCTTCATTAAAAACAGTTCAAGTCTTATGACACGTTTTGCGTGTGCTATGAAATCACGATTTGGAGGTGCCGACTACGGTATTCGGTTTCATTTAAGTCTGCGTTTCAAATAAAAATATTAACTAGATCCAAAATCCCCCTGGTCGTAATGAACTGCTGTAAAAAATATATTTCATTGCATTCTATTTGTGACTCCAGAAAATGCGGCGTAAAGGTAGCAATAAATTTGTTTATTGGTTTAGTTAGAAATTGGTTGAAAAGTATTGCTCATGTACTATTTATTACTGTCGAAGTGTTTCAATCGAGAAGAGTTATGAGGCAGGAAAGTTACTTTTTAAGATGTGGTTTAGTACAGATCGAAAGGATTAATTAATATTCTAATTAGAATATATTTATAATAACTTAATTTGGAATTGTTCCTGAGAAATTATCATTTTATCTTCGTCTACTTGAAACACTAAAGCTTACAAATTTAAAAAAAATACGTTCGTTTCCATTAAAATATTTTTAATGTGTGGAATCACATTTGTGTGTAATAGATACACCTAATTAGTGAATCCATTGGGAGAGAACATAGATTGAAATTTAATATTGTAAACGTAAAACCCTCAATTTGTTACGTCTGAGGAATTTAAGGATTTACAAAATGGTTAGAAATTACCCCACAATTTCTTTAAAATTTATGAAACATTATTTTTTATGCTCTGTTATCATTCAATATGTTTTAATGAAACTTTCAGACTGAATAATAAAATACAATAAAGTAAAATATTAATCTGAGAAAATTTAGTTGATAAAATTAATCTATATTTTTATTACAGTAAAAAATTGTCATGCAACAAAAAACGTTTCATGATGGATAACATATTTTATATATTGTCCAACGTTTTTTTCAAGAATATAAAAATTGAAAGACTATACAAAGTATAATATTCATAACTTATTTTTATTTAAAAAAAAATTAGCCTTCTTATAAGATAATCTTTAAGAAAAGGAAACGTGGATATAGTATTTTTATTAGATTAAATTTTAAAGGATGAAACATGTTATAAATTTATTATTCTAAAACAATATTAAGTTTTATTACTTTGGATTTCTTAAGCGTTTATTAAATATTGAGATATTTTTAATGGGATTAAACTCATTCCCTTCTTAAGGGATCAAGAATATTTTTTTTAATAAAGCTGATTAGGATTAACTGGCACTATATTATTCTTTTCTAATGCTTTTGTGTTAACGATAAAAAATTTAGTATTTCTATAACAAAAAAATCAACCCTTTAAGTTCAGCAAAAAATGTCGAGAAATGTTTTGAAGGTGTGAAGCTTACTCTCTTGAATGAAAAATAGATTTAAAGATAAATAAATTTAGAATGTTCTAATTTTGAGTATCAGAAAAATGTTAAAATAGGGAAGAAGGTTAACAAAAATGCATTTAATATTGGATTCTATTTATATTTTGTATCGCGAATAAAATATTGAAGGTAAGAATTAAAGTATAAGTTTTTTTTTTTAATTTAGCGTATGCAATCATTTTCTAGTTATTGTTTCGAAACCGCAATTTTAAAAGCTAACAGTGGAATTTCATACTTTTAATAAAGAAAATTTTTAACTTGACTATTTTCCGGTCATATGCTTACTTTCAAAAAGTAAAATGTGATTAGAACTTAATTGAAATTTTGTGTAACTTTTCCAATTTTTCATTCAAACATTTTTTAAATATAGCATAAAAGTTTTAGTATTTTGTTTATTCGATAAAGATTTCATTAAATATATGAAGAGTTATTCGTTCAGTCAAATTAGATACATATTAGTTATATTGTAATAGTATTCACTTATTTTAAACGTTTGTGTTTTATTACAATGGCTACATTACTTGCAATTTTGACTGAAATATTTTTAAGCTATTAATTTTCATAATGTTTTAAGAGAGGGAAATTTTGTTTTGTGCTTTATTTTTAATGCTTTATGCATTTTATACATAATTGAATGTAACAAGCATCTTTTAACTTTAAATTAAATTACATCAATTATATCTTATAAAATAAATTTTTCACATTATTAAGGAAAATTAAAAGTAAGTGTACGCATAACGATGATGTCGTCATCATTTTCTTCATTAAATTAAGACACAAATTTAAGGAGCAACTTCTCAATAATAATTCCCATACGTCTTTCATGACCAAAGTATAAAAATAATAAATTCATGACCACCAATGCATAATAACCATTCCAAATGCTCTATCTGTGGCATTTGAACTTTCAAAGTTATGAATTACATCGATAAAAATCAAATACCACTCGAATATGAAAGTCATTTCGCGATGAAAAAGCAATAAAATCTAAAAAATGAACGGTTATGTATTGGTCGTTTGTGAATCGATTTTCGAAGAAAAATTCAAATCCCAGATGTTCCCCTCAGAACCGATGCGAATTCGATAAAAATCGGACATTTGTCGCCATGAAAAGAAACTAATTTATAAGGAACGATTTGAATATTCTTCTGCAAAGATGGCCGCGTTTGACCTTGGTGTCGTGAAAATCCGAAAAGCCAATGCATGTTCAAACAAATAACGCAAAAATAATAATAACAATAATAATAACACGAAAGAAGCTACTTTGGAATCGGAAGTACTGTAATGGCTAAATTATGCAACGACTTAAAATGTTCCTTCGCAAAAATGGCGACCCGAAAGTGTTTTCAGACGGCAAGTGTTCCAAAAGTGGAACATTTATGGAGAAAGATGGAATGGGCTGCATTGTTTAGCGTTACGAGAAAAAACCGATGGATGTATTTATTCGCCCCTCAACCCCATGCTTTAGTTCAAGGTGATCCATAAATGTGAATGCACGTCTTCAACTTATGATAATCACCCCATTTAGGAATTCAGCTCCTTTGTAACGTACCCAATGTAGCACAGTTGAAGATGAGACATAATAATTTGTTTGGGATTTTAACAACATCCAGTGAATTTATTTGAAACATTATTGCATCGAAAAATACTTTAGTATGAAATAAGTAACTTATAGTATTATGTAGTTTCTTCTTATAAGCTTGAGCCGCAAAATTTTATGGTATGTTTTTTTAACCCTTTCATTTTGCTTTCCTTCAAGACATTTTAAACCAATTTCCGTTTATTTACAAATTCAACTGGTGCTTTATAATTCGTTTTTGTACTTAAATAGTAAATGAATGCTTTTATTTTTTAAAGAATGTCATTTGACTCTCTTTTGATTTTCAAATTGTCAAAAGTTGAAGAAAAAGATAAATCTTCAAATTATCCAGATGATCGGGGAGATAAATTTAATATTATGAATATTGAGTTTACGTATAACTGGGTTGAAAAGTAACAGAATTAGAGTAAGAAATTTTCCTGAAACTAATAAAAGTGTTTCAAATTAATACATTTAGATGTATACAAAATGATGTAATAACATCAATTACAAATTAAATAAAAGTCATGAAAGTATAAATTAAATAATAAAAACCTCAAAATGGGAAACAAAAATAAAGCATTTTGTGTTTGCTGTTTCAATTTTATTGATTTTGCGGCTGGCTTATTTTAAAAGTACTTTCATCTTTTTCCAAATCTTATTTAAAAAGAAACCTCGCTATACTTTCGTTTTCATGAATAATTAATTAAATTAGTGTCAAAGTATGTACTCGTAGTAGTTGTAAACAGAACTAATGAATGTTTTCCCTACCAAATTTATTTTATGTAATTTTTACTGGAAAACCAAGTTATAATTTGGCTAATTATTAAGTACTTGTAGCAACACTTGTAAAATTAATTACAACGTGATGATTCTAGAACAGTTTTATAAGTAACTGTGCAACTTTTAAAAGTATGTGTTTTGAATATAAATAAATAAGAAAAATTTATATGCTGCTTTTATAATGTGCATGTTATTTTAGTTTTATGTATCCTAACTCTTGATTCCATGGCTGTCCAATTCTATAATTTGCAGAATTTATACTTTATAATATAGTAAAAAAAAAATACAATCTTTATATATTTTTTCAAGGATACCTTCTTTTTTTTAGTTTTTCATAAAATGTTATGAAAAAGAAACATGTTATGGACGGATGATCAAGTTGTATGTAAAATTAAATCCTTTTTAAATTGAGGGATGAGACATTTTTCTAAGTGTAATAATATCGTAATAATAATAATATCGTAAAATAATTTTTCCATGAGTTTTCCCCAATTTTGAAAACATGATGAAAACTCATTAATTTTTATTGTGTTTGAAATTTTATCTTTATCCCTCATTTATATCATAGGAAAAAATAATTCCTGAAAGTTTAATCAAAATCAGGGGTTGTCAGGTTGATTTGACATGGAATGATGAGTCAAGTATTAAATCTGACTATTTTTAAAGCTTGTTGGTTAAAAATGATATTATTATTCATAGTTATAATTAATTTAAATAAACAAGACTTTTTCAAATCTTAGTAATATTCTTGGCGGGTCAGATTTTTTAATCTGGTGGTAAGTTCAACCCTACAATAATTGATTTTAAGCAAGGATGAATCTTGGGCGGAGTGTAGGGGATTGTATCCCAACCTAGAATTTAAACAATTCTTTTTCCAATTTTAGCAAAAATTCATTAACTATTTTGAATTGAGTTTATTTACAAACAGTGTAATTTATGGGGATACTTGAAGAAAAAAAACTTCCTTAACCGCATTTTTAAATTAGAAAAGTAATAACAATCTTAATTTTTAAATCCCCAATACCCTTACACAAAAATCTTGAATTTGCTAGTGATTTTAAGCATACTTCCTTGACTCAAAAAAAAAAAAACATGCGTGTTTTTACTTTGATTAGATCTCACATAATTCTTCATTCTCCTGTATAATTTTCGCACAAAATATATTGAAAACAAACAAATTGACTTTAAGCAAGTCTCAAATGTAATTGAATAAGAACGAATCTTTCAAACCCCTTCATCAAAACAGTAACCCGATCTTCGAACCGCATAATTCCACTTCTGAAACATCCTTCTCCTCCATTGCCCACACCGGCCCACACCTATTCGGACAGTTTTACATGCAGCAGTGCGAGCGACCCGACTGGGAAGTCACTACCAAAACGGTCAAAAAATTCCTATCATTCTCCTCATCGATTTAGATTATGGTCCTGCCATTGGTTCCCAGCTCTGTGACGTAGTAGTTACGTCATCTATAGGTAATTTATAGGGAAGTTTCAACCAATCGCGTCGCTAAATGGCTGCATGCGAACTCGCCCTAAGAGAGGTAAATTATTAAGAAACCCTGACGTCAGGCAAACAAACTCAAACAAATCTGAGTTTCATGGCAGCAAAAAGCATAATAAGAAGCAGCTCACTTCACTCCTCTTCAATCAAGAAGTAAATTTAAATCAAGAAGTAAATTTAATCATCGAAGACTGAAGACGGGAATTCGGCGATTTGTTTGAATCTAAATAAGATTAGTCTTGATTTGAAATTCTCTCCCGAACCAGGCAGTTCACGGCCGTGACGAGACTTGGCGATATCGCCCAAATGGAGTCTTACAGGAGAAAAAAAAATGGCGCTATCGTATCGTGTATGCTCTTTGTTTTTTGTGTTTTTCTTTTCTTTTTTTAAAGTTCTTTATCTCGCTTGTCAAAGGAAATTGTTAAATAATGTTCGGGGGAAAGACCGTTGGAACCTGAGCTATTTTTAATTACGTTTTGTCTTTTTGGGAAATGATGGCCGAGTTCCGTGCTCCGGCGAGGTTTGTAATGGAGAAATGCGTAAGGGGAGGACGCATGAGAAAAATAAATGACATCTATCTCATTGAAAGTGTAACTTCTTCTGCGTTTTTTGTGAAAAAAATGTTTCTTTGTTTCAAAAGTCTACAGTTCTCGTTATTTAAGTGTCACATAGTGATGGGATGAGTTCTGAAATGAATCAAATAATTTTTCCTTAGAAAATAAACTCAGGGGAAAAAAATGTAAATAAAGTAAGGGCGTAAATCAAAATAAAGTTTTTTTAATGTGATTGATATTATAAAAAATGATTATTCTTATATAAATATCTTTGCATTGTATAGTTAATTTGTAACTGTTTATAACTAATATATTAGTTATTCTATACTAATATATTCTATACTAATATATTATATACTAATATATTCTAAGTAGATATATCTACTTAGAATACAGTTACAAACTTGCCAATATTTTGACTTCATAATAATTGTTTTATTTAAAATTTGAGTGCTAGTAATTTATTGCTATCAATATTGTTTGGGATTTATGATTAGTTTAAAAACATCTACTTTGATATTCATTTTTATGAACAGTAGTCTTGGAATGATAGAGAGGGGAATAAATGGATTCGAGATGTGAAAAATAAAAATTAACAAAGGTATGGAGTTGTTTTAATTTACGATTTACACATTTAAAAAAAATTAAGTACGTCAGCAACGAAAAAAAACTAATTCGTAATTTTTAAAAAGATAATTATATTGTTAAAAGAACATTAAATAGTAGATACAAATTTGTTGATGAAGGAATGTTACAAGAAAATCGAGTGTACCTATTGCTCATAAGAATTCTTTACATAACTTGTAGGGATGAAACCAAATTATAGATGACAAGTTTACTTTTTTATTACAGGAAGAAAAATTTATTTGGAACAGCGTGCATCAGTAATCATATCATCTGTGCTAATCATAAAAAGTTGCCTGCTATTAAAAAATTGCTTTATTACCAAAATACACTTAAAAATAATTTTTAATTAATTAAAATTAATTCAAAAATAATTCTTAAGTGCTATATCTAGTTTGTCTGTAAATAAAACAATATCTTCGGTGAAACTCAAACACATATTGATTAGTAGCATACACCACAAATAACCTTTATAACCTACAATGGGTTATTTGAGAAACTCTTTTCTTTTTTGCCATATAACCATAAAACCTAACTCCTGATCCCTAGCTATCCCATTCTATAATTTTCAGAATTTATACCTGAAAAAATTGTAGGAAACATATAATTTTCATATTTTTTCAAGGATACAAACAAGGATTTTTTTTTCTTAATTCTTATTACAAAAAGTATGAAAAGAGCTTTTTCGAGGATATGATAAATTTGTATAAAAAATTAAATCCTCTTTAAAACGAAGGTTGATACATTTTTCTAGGCTTACTAGAACTGGAGTTATTCAAGAATAAAGATCCCAAAAAATGAAATGACCCAGATTTAAATTGTTAAAAATTCCCGAACACAACTTTCTTCATTACTTTGGCAACCCCTTCAATGAATGCAACAGCCCCCATGGCAATTTTACTTCATATTTCTGTTTGCATATAATTACACCCTCACCTAAAAATCCATCAATTTTTTGCATCAATTCAGAACTAAAGCACAAATTTCAACCAAATGCGATTGACTTTTCCCTGAACAATAGGGAAACGGGAAACGTTTTCAAAGAGTTTAAGATTCTTCCAACTGGGCTTTTTGTTTAGGAGATAGAATATATGCAATAAAAGTTTCCCATTTCAGTTCCAAAAAGTTTATGGCGTGTATGGAGAATTTAAGAGAGTGGCAGTGGATGTATTTTTCCTCTGCTGCGCCATGGTAAATATTTTTACTGTATTCTCTTGGTGATTTTTGGACTCCTTGTTTTGAAAGGGTGCCATATACAATGGGATATTTTTATCTGTTTTCTCATATCGTTCGGGTTAGTTTACGAAAAAAAAAATGAAAAAAAAAAAACACAATAGGAAATTTTCTAGTTTATTTGTATTTTTTGAAGTTTAGAACAATATATAGTATATCACAATCCTATTTTCTGATATAGAATCCTTTCTTTGGTCGAATGTACTTTTTGGCCTTTACTTATTATATTTTTCGAAACATATCCTAAAATACTTTTCCGAAAAGATATCTCAAAATATTTATTCTATAGGATTTCCTAAAATATTTATTAAAAAAATGCTTATCAGTAGAAAATCAATTTCATGCATATCATGAAAACATTTTAGTACTAAAAGCATATTAATATTATTTTATTATTGAAGCAGGTGCTTATTTTTTAAAAAGAACCCTGAAAAGCTTTCTGCAAGAGTAAAATTTTTGAGAAACGTTTATTTTCTATTATTTATCAAAAATAAAAAGAATTAAAATAAGGAAGATGAATTTCAAACATAAGTTTTTAGAAAAACGAAAAACATATCAAATACGTATTTTTTGTGTCATGGGATAAAATGAATATTCATACGGTTTAGCAAATTATTTAAAAATTCAAAAAGTAAAGGTAAACAAATTATATATATAGGGGAATTTTTTATGCAAAAATAATTACATTAATAATAAAAACATTCAAAAAATAATTAAAATTATTTTTATATGTGATTCCGATTGAGATTACCGATTGAGTTCCAATACATTAATTTTATAGTGTCACAAACGCTACACAGAGAACGTTGCTAGATGAACTCCAAAAGAAAATAATTCCAATATAAATTAGGACCACCCCGCTCTGGCATTAAAGGCAGCGATTCAGTCAACATTATGACAAAATAAACACAACAGGGAATATAAAAGTTATTCTGAAATTTTTACTCTCTGTTGAAAGTGAAACAATAAGTAGGTATTTGCATCATGCATTAAAATGGATGAGTTTGTCAGGAGGAAAAGTTGATGCTGAGTGTGTTGCCTCAGACCTACAGGAGAACAATAATGCTGGGACGTCTGGTGGACCTCGAATAGTTGTCTCTTCCAGGAGTATTAAGTAAGACGTTACCAGTGAAATATATTTGAATATATAGTCAACCTTTTCTTTCTATTAAGGTATATTTTTTCTTAGGAAATACACTCGCCTGTTTCGTGATTTTCTAGATGAATGTCTAAAGAAAAAAAAATGTTTTGTATAATCTCAATATTTCTGTAACCAGTGTTATTCCAAGGATTTTTTTTGGAGGAATAAAAATACTCCTCCAGAAGAGGAAGATATTATTTTTACTGGTTTAAATCACTTCATTTTTTTAAAATAGATGACGCCACGATATTGCATCTTGGGAATTTTTCCTTAAAAAGAGATTGTGTGTCAATTTTTTTTTCGACAAACTTTCACAATTATCACCTAATATATTTTTATTAGAACTGTTCCAGATTCTACAAATATTAACGCATCAAGAAATATTTTTTATGAAATAAAGAATAATTAAAGTATTTTTTTTGAAATATTAATCCTGAATTTGTTGAGGCTTCAATATTAAACAGTGCTGACATCTAGCAAATATTTTTGTTACCAATGGCTTAAGGAAAGAACTAATTAATTAAAAAATTATTTAAAAAATAAATAAAGTTGAAGAAATTACTCTTACTCTTTTTGTAGGAAAGAGCTATTTTTGTAAAAACTTTTTATTGATACCTTTATTTCGACTCAGCATTTTTTTTCTATTGAAAACCGATGAGTAGGACTAGGAGTCCTACTTTACACATCATACCTTCTTATTTCAAAGCAAAACTTTAAATATAGGAGCTATTAATTATATTTTGGAAAAAAGGGTTGTTTTGGAAATAAAAGTTACTTGGTATCGTGTATAAAACTTCAAATTGTGGACGCAGTATCCCTGGGAAAAAACATTCAGATAGCTGGTATCTCCAGTTTTGGTATCTCTGCGTGCATAAAAGTTTACGGGGAAAGCAGGCAATTTTTTTGTTGGGAAAATTAAGATTACCTTATTGCACCTTAACAAAATACTCTAAGTAAAGTAGCCAGCATTTTTTTATCTTTTCCACCAAATAATACTATATTCCGTTGTCCATCCCATTAAAAAAAATCCTCGTGTTAAATTTATCGTCATGGACTCAAATATAGAAAAGTTACTAGAGAAGACTTCAGGTGGGCTCAAAATTTTTTCTAAGATTAAATGTTTTCTATGCATTTTATTATATTAATTTCAGTTGTAAAACATCTGTGGATGCTCGTAAATAATAATTTAACTAAAAAGCAAATAAAAATTTGATTTGATTATTGGATTCGGTATTTCATTAGTTTCACAAGATCCTCTATCTCTTTTTCTTACTTTTCATATTTCTAGGAAGGGCTGAAAGAAGCTTGTTTATGAACCCCTGTTCCTCACATGTTTGAAAATTAAACGAGTCCATCAATATGATTTGTCAAATGTCAACAAATATTGCTATACTCGTTAGCAACGTCCTATGAAATCACTACGCAGAAGCAGAAACTGCGTAAACAGAAATCCTATTGGATTGCTATACGTATATAATGGTTTGAACAGAATAATCATATTATTTAAGTTGATGTTCTTCATTTCACTCGAAATTCAGACACCGCGCAGAGGGAACTACTTTGTTTGTTAGTGACATCATAGGGTCGGGAAACAATGCTGTCGAGTATAGCTTGCAATTTTTACATTTAATGGCTAGTTCTTCAGATTTTAAACTATAGATAGAGTGTTTTCAGGTGACGTCACGACCAGCTACTTTCTTTTAACTGTTAACCTTTTGTAGTGCTTTAACTGTTGCTAAGGTGGTTGCTAGGTAACGAGGTATCTGTTGCTAAGGTGGTTTTTAGGTATGGGGTCACGTGATTGCAAATGCTCCAATAGAAGAACTCCACGACCAGTCATTTTCTGTAACTGTTAACCTTCTGTAGGGCAAGAAACTGTAACCTTCTGTTGCTAAGGCCGCTGTTAGGTCCGAGTCATGTGATTGAAAATGCTCTATAAATTTTTTAATGGCGAATACTGGACTTCCTCACCGATTCAATTGCATTTTCAATTCACTCAGCTGCAGCAGCACACGAAATTCCAACTCACAGAATTCCGGTGTCGTCGAGCCTAAAATAAAAGAAAGCCCCCGGTAGTCATTCTCCACTCGTCCGGCGTCTTGGCAGCGATAGGGCGATGACAGTTGGAAATGCACGACACCGTTATTTGTTCCTTGCCCCTGTGAGAAAAAAAAATGTCGTGTTTTTTTTTTGCTCGTAAGACAAAAATATACGCAGATACGTGTAACGAGATTTGTCGGTGCGTCTTTTTGATGTTCTATTTGTGTCTAACAAGAAACGACTTTGTTTTGACAGAGGTGAGGAAGAGAAATGCTCTTTAGAACGATCGAAAGGGTAAGGTTTGATTCGGTGTTCCATCAAGTTCCATATGGGAGGGACTCTTCTTCTCCGGTTATGAAAATATCTTGTTTTGTGCGAGTGTGATTCCTTTTTTAACTTGCCGCGGAGGGTAGGTTTTTTTTTCTCCAGAAATATTCGCTTGTTTCTTTATGAAGGTCTTCGCTCATAGCTAGATCAAGCGGAATAATGATTTGTGATTTGAGAAAAATGAGATTGTTTTTCCACGAATTTCTTATTGTCGGGTTGAATATAGTTTCATACTGTCAAGCACTAAATTGCCGTGAATAAATCTTAAATAAAATTTCGGATGTACGGATTATGTATGAGGTTGAAAATTCTCATGATATGAGTTCAGCAAAGCTTTCTGTTAGTCCTCACCAAACCAGTCCTCATATGTACGGTAATAGGTTGAAGTTCTCACAAAAAAAAAAAAACGCGTCATCAAACTAATTTGTTTGACCAATGAGGAGAGAGATGAGAATTGGCTTGTCGAGGACTACAGACTCTTGTACCATCGGCATTTCTCATGGCGTATCTCTTTTGGCAGCTTTTCAGCACTACACACAATTTTTCTAAAAGTTTGGCTATGTTATTGTTTTATGGTGCACGAATCAAGTAAGATGATACTGGGCCAAGCTAGTAACAATGGTAGTGGTAATGGTAATGGTAATGATTAGCCACTTGATAGTTTTTTACAAAATTGTTTATGTTAGGTGATTCTTCATCACATTTTAATTAAAAAGTCCACCCAAATATTAAGTTATATCATGATGCGTCTATACTATATGGTTTAATAAGCAATAATATATGTTCTTGGTATTAATCAAAGGCACGACTCGCAGTCAATGCATATGCGATACACACTCAGATAATATTATTGGTCGTATTTAATTATCAGGCCTTCAAAATAGACCAAAGTTTGAAAATGTTTGGAGTATGAGTAAGAGTAATCAGGGCAATTGCATTGTATGAGTATTCAGCAATTATCGCCCCTTCTGTTTTTGGGTAGTATTGACTTGTCTAAAATAAAACATCCCTTCAAATCCTTTTCTTGTCATCTACTTCCAGAGGGCTGAAATCTTTTTTTTCTGGTATTTAGGATCATTTCAAAATATTTTCTAAAAAATTTCACACATCCATTCACTCCATTGCAATGCTTTTCTACACATGAACAGTAATTGCACAAAAATTGACATCATCTCGCCTTTTTTGCCCTCTCCCATACTTCGAGGGACCCCCATACCCTTCTTCTCAAATATTTCACTCCCTCCTTGTCAAAGCACTAATTCGAGGAGGGCCGCAGCAGCTTCGGCATCAGTTCAGACAATAAAGCCCCTACAACAAGGCTATGTATAGAAAGAAGCGAGGGTGCTTTTAAATTGGCATTTGACGAGCAAGATGTCACTAAATGGCGGGACACAGCTGTCTCGCTTTAATTCTGCTCGCCCCTCTGTGCCGCGGAGAAGGCTCTTTTGGGGGTAAGAGCGTTTCCTGAGGCTCCAAGGGTGTGCCGATGAAGCGATTTTGAATTTCAGATGAACAGAAACACGCGATTTTGTATGGTGATTAATTAAAAAACGGGATTGAAGCTGTTTATGAACCAATATTTAAGAGACGTGGGTTTTTTTTAATGTTCTTTGTTAAAAATTCGTCAAACTGGTGTGACGTACTGTCTGTCTATCACAAGATGAGCTCTCATTTACATTTCTTACATCCATTCGTTTAGTACCTATTGTTTCTATAGCAACCCCCACAACCAGGCAACTAGTCCAGAGCTCATCTTGTGATAGACAGACATTACCTTATCCCGCTAAAATCTCACAAATTCATTTCGATAGAAAAGGGATGTTTTTATGAACATTCTTTAAACAATATTATTTGTTTTCTTTTTCGAAATCCAGTTTTTAGTAGGGCTAGTTTAAGTATTTTAAATTCAAAATGTAAGTTCAAGGGCTGGGTTAAAAACGTATTAAATAAGTTTTTGAACAATAAAAACAAGTTAACAATAACGGAAATATGTGTTTTGATCTCAATTAAAGAAATGTTTTTAATTAATATAGATAACTCCAATAAATCTATAATAAGCAACTAAATACGCTACAAAAGTGTAGTAAAAAAAAAGAAACTTCTGACATTCAGGGATACACCCCTTGGCTACGACTCTAGCTGAAGAATAAAATATACAAGATATTTGCAAAAGGTAAATTTAAATATCATATTTGTTTGGTAAAGTATTGTAACGTATACAAAAGTGTGTTGAAATATATTTGTATTCTGGTTTAAACATAAATGTAATTATTTCTTATATGATAGAATGCCAGGGGTTATAACAATATCTCTAATCATTTTAAAACCATTTCAAGGTGGAACTGTTGGGTAATATTTGAATCCAACCCGTTGACATCCGCGGGATAAATTAAAGTAGACATTGTGCATAGAAAAGGCGGTGCTTTAACAAAAACAAATGTTGTATAATTAATGTCATAAGTCTGGTCAGTCCTCTACAATAAAACAACTACTTTACATCTAAGTATGTAAGTTAGTTTTGGAAATGACATCAACCAACAAAATCTTTTTACCAACTCTTGCAGACGAGACCAAATCGAATGATTCCCTACATTTAGAGGCACTTAAGAAAGTCTGGGAACCAAAGTAGAGATGCATGGAATTCTTGGGAGAAGGAACTAGTCTTTGATTAGTTTCTAAATGTGTGTTAGTCGAGAAATAAGCTTCTCCTTACGAAGCTACAAACATCAAAGCCACATATAGAAACAAAAAAAGTGTCCAGACGAATACATTAAGTTTCGTTATTAATTCAAAAAGTGTATAAATTTTATTACGAGAGCTGTTACACCCAAATAGATTAAAAAGTGGGGAAATAGCTTTTCAACGGTAACCTAATTTGAAGTTTCGTATAATTTATTGCGAACAATTTTGACACATACTAAGCTATTACCATTTTCGGGTTTTGAAGTTTTTTTTCATTTAAAACTTATCTCATGCATAAAATCTGTAGCTCTGGAAATATTAATGTATTCCATTAACTTTGAAATGTTTTAACTATAAATTTCTTTTTTTTTTTCGCACCGTCTATCTTTTATACAGATACTGATGCAAGCAAATAGTGTTTAGAATATTTTGTGCAGAAAATAAGCTTTTTATTTTTGCTCTAACTATTTTTCAAACAAATCTGTGTTCATAAAAAGTTATTTCAGACAAACTATTATTTTTATTGAATACCAAAATGGTATTTATGTGAAATGATAAAAGTTTTAAGATAAAGTATTTTTGGAAAAATATTTTAAACATATTCTAAAAGTACTTCATTTACCTTAAATGAACATTTGAGCATAACCATTTACTTCTACTGAAACTTTTTATATTTTTATAATATTTTTACTTTTTTTCTAAACCACATGCGAACTATTTAAAAAAATCTCAAATATCCTCGCAAGTTATGAGTTCATTTATATTTACTTACATGTTTCTAAACAAGCTTATCCATGCTAAAAGTAATTATTTTTTTAAAAGCGTAACTCTTTAAAATTAACTCTTTTAAAAACTAATGTATTTTCTGTTGTTTAAGAACATAAAACATTAATAATATCGCATTTCATGATTTACCTGTTTAATTTAAACAAATGATGCCATATATTTTTAAAAGCCCTATTGCTACTAATATTTAAAAACCTATATTAATATGTAGTGTAGTGTTTAGAAGCTAAACTATCTTATCTGAGAAATGGGGATTACTATTCATCTATTCAATATCTGTAAGCCGTAAATAAAGTTACTTTATGATTATAAGTCTTAACTAAAGTTCTAAACTAGTTATGAATGTCTCAGTCATCCGTACTGTGAGTGAATACCTAATAAACATAAACTACAATGCAACTTTAGTTCACTTTAGTAGTTACCATTTTATCAAATTATCGAATCAGCTCTTCAAAAATCTTTGTTCACTTACGTATTTCAAGTTCTAAAATATGCTTTGTTACGTATGTTTAAATCAGTAGTTCCCAACCGTGATATAGTCTTGGAAGTGGTCCGTGGAGAGACCCGGAAGCACACAAAAATAAAATTCCTAAAATAATAGAAATTTGAATGATTTGAACAAGAAAAAAATGAATTATACGTTTGGCTACATAATTTGAGGGGATAACAGACACCACTAAATTAATAAAAAAATTTTCTTCTACTATAAATATTTAAAGTAAATTTTAAGAGTTTGAAAGAAAGTTAGAACAGTTTTGTGAGTTCCGAAGATTTACTGATCTCATAACAAAAATTGCTAATTCTCGTGAGATGTAATTAAATATTTCTTAAAATATAGTTAGATTTCATAGAATTATATGAAATTCTATGATTAATTAGGGATGATAAACTTTCATTTTGAAATTTTGTGTTTGGGGTGGTCCGCGAAGATTCCAATTTTTGACTTGAAGGTCCGCGGACTTCTTTGAGTTGGAAACCACTGGTTTAATTCATAACGCTTAGTTATAGAAACAAAAACTGAAAAAATAAATTAAAATAAGTATCATAACAATAAATAAAACTGCAGTTCTAAGTACCAAAAATAGTATTATTATGTTTATAAAAAAATTATAAAACTATTATCACGTAATCTACTATTTGTAGAAAATTGCTGGGGGATCTCGGAGACTGGCAGTTACACGCCTTCTGTCGGTTTGCGAAAAAAAAATCCCCGCATTTAGTTCAACAAGGAATATATTACACGCCATGTTCAGCGAATTTTTTACTCGACACTTTTTCTCTCCTTTTGGTGCGATTTAGGGGTTGTCAAGACTCTCCTTTTTCTCCAGCGAAAAGGAGACGCGAAAAAGCTTAGCTGGAGATTTCATTTTTTGTCGCTTGAATTCCTTTAACTGGAGTTTTATTTTGTGCTCCTTCTTTTAGATGTCCAATGGAAAATGCTGGACCGTTTTGTAGCGTATATGAATGCGCTCTAGCTCTGCAATTTGTTGAGAGGAAAGATTTGAGGAGGATATTTTTTATGTGAGCTGGGGGGTAAACGGAGGATCACTGTTTCTATAGAGCATTTTCAATCACATGACTCGGACCTAACAACGGCCTTAGCAACAGAAGATGTTACAGTTTTTTGCCCTACAGAGGTTACAATTACAGAAAATGACTAGCCGTGGACTTCTTCTATTGGAGCATTTGCAATCACGTGTTCCCAAACCTAAAAACCGCCTTAGCAACAGATAAACAACGGCCTTAGCAACAGTTAAAAGCCCTACAGAAGGTACACAGTTAAAAGAAAATAACCGGTTGTGACGTCCCCTGAAAACACTATGAGGTTCTGTGTGGTTTTATTTATTAAATTCTCCTCCAACACATATGTCGCTAATTCTTATTAGTAAGCTAATTATTATACTCATAATTGAAATTGTAAACATTTTTTTTTAATCTGTTAACTGAACGAAATAAAACTTAGGCTGCTATCTTGTGAAATTTTTGGAAGATTAATTCAATTTAACAAAGTTTCACAAAAACTATAACTGGTGACTATTTTCAAGTTCTACGGAACTTTTTTGTATGTTTATTTCTTACTCTTTTAAAGACCTCTCGCATCTGAATAAAGCATGAATAAAAAAAGAAGAAATGTATAATAAATATTTAAAAGGGTTGCGAATGTGTCATTTAAATCCGTAGTTTACTAATTTTGCATTTTCTTATAAAATAAAAAGTTTCATAGAACATGATAGTTCTTCTAATCACCAGTGAAGGGGCGACGGAAAGGAGCATGCTGGTTTAATGCCTTTTATTCACCACACAAAAAAACGACGTTCAACGTACACATGGCAGACAAAGAAGTGAGCGGTAGGAACATAAAAATGGCTGCTCAAGGCCACAATTGCAGCGGCCTCTGGTGGTGTGAGGCAGCAGTCGTCTGAACATACCGCCCACCTTGAAATATCATTTCAAAATATAATAAAAAGACACGTTGTAATACACAGAAATAGAAGTAGATGAACACAGTAAATATGACATCAAAAAATAAACATTGATACAGAAATCACAATACGACATGAATATTTAATCATAGTGGAAGTAGAGACAATTTTGTTATATTTCTTTTTAATAGTACAGCGTCAGCTGTTTTGACTGTAACTACTCTGACAATTCCATCATTACCAGGGTGCAACTCAATTATTCTACCTAGTTTCCATTTTGTGGGTGGCAAGTTATCATCCTTCAAAAGACACAAGTCATTGATTTTGAAATTTTTGGTAGGCAACAGCCACTTGGGTCTTTGTTGAAGACGACACAAGTATTCGTTTTGCCAACGTTTCCAAAAATGTTGCATTAATTTTTGAACTAATTGCCACCTGGTAAGATAGGAAATTTTGTCATTAAGGTAGTTGGGTTCAGGTATACTAGTCAAAGGTCTACCAATCAAGAAATGACCCGGGGTCAAAGCTGACAAGTCATTTGGGTCTGATGACAAGGCTGTCAGTGGTCTG
Organism: Tetragnatha montana; assembly: GCA_963680715.1. Classification (NCBI taxonomy): domain Eukaryota; kingdom Metazoa; phylum Arthropoda; class Arachnida; order Araneae; family Tetragnathidae; genus Tetragnatha; species Tetragnatha montana. The sequence continues at coordinate 44,047,981 of OY796680.1, read as the reverse complement.
GAGTTAAGACAAGCTTCAATTTGAGTTAGAAGTGTCTGAAACTCTTCGAATGTTAGTTTTACATCTCCAACGACACGTTTCAAATGAAATTTTGTTGATTTAATACCAGCCTCCCATAGGCCACCCATATGGGGAGCTCCCGGTACATTGAAATGCCAATTTATGCCTAAGTTGGATAGAAATTTATTTACACCATCATTGTAACTATGTGAAGTACTCAATTTCTCATACTCTAATAATTTGCGTTTTGCACCTACAAAATTGGTGCCACAATCAGAGTAGATGTCATTGCATCTCCCTCTGCGAGCAATGAAACGCTTTAATGCAGCTAGAAATGCATCTGTTGACAAATCCGATACAAGCTCTAAGTGAGCAGCTCTAGTTGTGAAACAAACAAACATAGCAATGTATGATTTATATGACTTGGAGCCGCGGCCCTTTGATGCCTTAATTTGAAATGGGCCAGCATAATCGACACCACATCGTGAAAATGCAGGAGCTGGCGTAATTCTACTTACTGGTAAATCACTCATTAATTGATTAGTCATAGATGTTTTAAATTTATGGCATGTTACACATTTTCTGATATAATACCTAATTAAATCCCTGACTCCCACAATCCAGAAGTTTTCTTGAATTGTGGATTGAACCAGTTGAGCACCACCGTGCAGACTTGTTTCATGGTAATATTTAACAATGAGATTTGTCAAGGCATGCTTCTTAGGCAATAAAATTGGATGTTTATGGGCGTAAGGAATATTTGCATGTCGCAAGCGACCGCCCACCCTGAGAAGGCCTGAATCATCAAGAAAGGGATTTAGATTTAGAATTTTGCTCTTACAATTTAAAGGGCGACTCTTTTGAAGAGCAGAAATCTCATTGTTAAATTCAAGACATTGCACAATCTTAACTAAAACATTCATAGCATTATTGAGTTCACTTGTTTGTAGAAATTCAGTAATAATCTTACTTTGTGAATTTTTGCAGTTATGAATAAAGCGTAAACAATGAGCTGTTATACGTTTAAGCCTAAACAGAGAAGAGTACCTTTTGAATAACTTATCTGTGTCAGTCAGGTCATGGCTGGTTGTAGCAACTGATTGCACAGTGCACAGTTTCTCTTCAGGTACAGTCTCATTGATAGGAGGTGTCTCTGCCTGGTAGATGATCTGATGTTGCAGAAACTCAGGTCCAGAAAACCATGAAGTAGGAAGCTCAGGTGAGGATACTCCACGAGATGCCAGATCAGCAGGGTTAATGATCCCGCTGACGTGATGCCACTGATCAGGTGAAGAGAGCCGCTGGATCTTGGCTACCCTGTTGGCAACAAAGGTTTTCCATCTGCTGGAATGGGATGCTAACCAGTAGAGGACGATTGTTGAATCCGTGTAGAGGTGAGTTTTCTCCATGGGGATGTTTAAAGCCTTGCAAGTGAAAGCCATAAGTTTCACAAGCAGTAAAGCTCCGCATAACTCAAGTCTCGGTATTGACTCAGTCTTGAGTGGGGCAACTTTTGTTTTGGAGATTACAAGTTGCACCTGGAATTCTCCATCATGGTTTGTTGATCGATGGTATATCACTGCAGCATAGGCCTTTTCTGAGGCGTCACAGAAGCCGAATAGGCACTGTTGATTAGGAGACAAGAGTCGTGGAATTGAGATGGTATTCACACTCTCCATGTCTTTGGAAAGCTCGAACCATTCCTCAGCAATGTCAGAAGGAATGTTCTCATCCCACTGTAGTTTAAATTTCCATAACTTCTGCAATAGCAGCTTGAATTTGATTGTTATTGGAGCAATCCAACCAAGGGGATCAAATGTCCTGGCAATTGTTGACAGTAGTTGTCTCTTGGTTAAATGTCCTTTAATGGATATACTGACTTTGAAGAGGAAGACATCTTGGGTTGAATTCCAATGGATTCCCAAAGTCTTAATGGTTTTGTTGTCAATGTCTAAAGATCTACTAGTAGATCTGGCCTCTTCCTCAATTGTATCGAGGAATTTCTTGTTATTGCTTTCCCACTTTCTCAGGTGGAATCCTGCGCTTTCTAGTACACTAATCAGTTGCTCCTTTAATTCAAGAGCCTCTGAAAGTGTTTGCGCTCCAGACATCAAGTCATCTACATAGAAGTCTTTCATGACTGCACTGGATGCCAGAGGAAAGAGTTCTTTAACTTCTGAAGCTAACTGCTGAAGGCTCTTGACGGCAAGGTATGGCGCGGATGCTGTTCCGTAAGCAATACGTGTTAGGCGGTAGTCTGTGATCGGATGAAACGGAGATTCTCTCCAGACAATTCTTTGAAAGTCTGAGTCCTGTAATATAACTTGCCGATACATTTTTTCGATATCGGCAGCTATGGCAACTTGGTGAGTTCTGAATCTAATTAGGAGGGTTGTCACATCATCTTGCAACTGGGGTCCCACCATCAATTTGTTGTTGAGGGAAACACCCGTGGAAGTTTTTGCAGAACCATCAAACACCACACGGAATTTGTCTCCAGTTTTGTTAGGCACGGGATGATGAGGAAGATAGTAGCATGATGTCACTGGAATGTCAACCTCATTTTCTGGAATTTGCTCCATGTGCCCAAGAAGTAGATACTCTTTCATGAAGTTATGATATTGAGTCGACAGTGATTCATTTTTGACGAATCTGCGCTCTATTTGAGTTAGTCGCTGAACTGCCATGTCTCTGGAGGAACCAAGATCTGCATCTGTATCTCGGAAAGGAAACTTGACAACAAATCTGCCCGAACTGTCACGAGAGAATGTTCTTTGGAAATGCTGTTCGCATTCTATCTCTTCAGGTGTATAGGGCTGAACATCTGAAACTTCCTCTAGTTGCCAGAATTTGTCCAGCTGATATTCCGTGTCACTGCAGATCGTGTGATTTGACAGGATGGTATGAGCATTGGTTGAGGGGTTGCCCTTCGCTTTTCCCAGGATGACCCATCCGAAAATGGACTCCAAAGCTGAGAGAGTATTGTCCGGACTTGTGAAGCGTCTATTGAGCAGGATTTTGCCGAAGGTGTCTGCACCCAGCAGTATATCAATCGAGCTAGGTTGAAGACAATTTGGATCTGCTAGTTTGAGATTTTTGAAGGCACTCAAGCAAGATGGATCGACTCGTGATTGTGGAAGATCACAGGTTATTTTAGGTAAAATGAATGCTTCAGTTGTGATACTAATGGATTGGTAAAACAACGATGTAATAGTTAGTTGAACTGAACCTGTAACCTTACCCACCCTTTGTGAGCTCAAGCCATCTACACCTATGTTTGCCCGAGTCCGTTTTAAGTTTAGCAAATTAACACAGCTTTCCTTAATAAATGAACCCTGACTTGCTGAGTCTATAAGCACCCTACATTTATGCAAAGTATTATTAGCACCCTTAACATAAACTACAGCTGTGGGTAATAAGACACACTGTGTGGTTGGAAAGACTGAATTATGGCTACTCATAGTAGAAATTGATTCCTTTTCTGAGGAGGACTTAGAGTTACCATTTGACATGTTTGAACACAGCAATGTGTTGTGAGGCTGAGAGCAATTCCTGCAATTTCCAGCCCGGCAGTTGGTGATTGAGTGTGTTTTATTTGTTTTGAGGCAATTAGGACACAGCTTATTTTTGTTCACTACATCCCATTTCTCCTTCGTTGAAAGCTGTAAAAAATTGTTGCATTTAAACAGCCCGAAATGAGAATCCCCTTTGCAAAACAAACATAAGTTTGAAACCATCTGCACTGGGTGTGTTAATTTATGCGATTTTTCCTTTTGGCGAGTTGCCAAAGAAGCTAATGCGTTCGCACGATTCAATATGAATGTTTTGAATTCCTCTAAAGTGGGAACAGTATTGGGTGATTGACTTAATGCCCAAACTCTAAGAGTGTCTGGATCTAGTTTTCCTTTCAATATGAATATAATGATAGTATCCCAATGATCTACTGGTTGCTTGAGAACTTTCAAAGTATCAATGCACTGTGAAGTAGTATCTATTAACTTTCGCAAAGCCGAAGCAGACTCTTGTTTTTGAATAGGCTGAGAAATCAATCTGTTTAACGCAGCATTTATGATTTCGGTTTTGTTTTCAAAGCGAGAAACAAGTAGATTCCAAGCCTTCTCGTAGTTGTCATTCGTGATTTGAATTGATTGAATTAGAGCTGCTGCTTCACCTTTTACAGAAAGTTTAAGATATTGCAACTTCTGACAATTATTGAGAGCTTTATTGTTTCCAACACTTGCCAAAAATAAATCATGGAAAGAAAGCCAATCAATATAATTTGAATTAAAAACTGGCAATTCAACCCGTGGCAGTTTAAGACCATTGTCGGAAGTTAATTCTGCATTATTATTATTTGAACTAGGATGATCTTTTGGTTGATTTGTATTAGCTAACTCTTTTTTCAAAGTAATTTTCAACTTATCTAATTTAGACAAGAGCTCATGCATTTCCGTTTCATATTTGTCATAATCACTATCCGAACATGCGGCTAATATTTCATTACATAACTTATCTATTTCTGAACTTAAGGGGTTTAACTCACTTTGATACACATCCAACTCCGATAAAATACTTGACTCTGTCTTATCGCTTAAAAGCAAATTAACTTGTGAAGTGAGTCTTGTAAGCCTACTTTTGAGAACTTTCTTTTGTTTGAGAAGCGTTGAGACATCCATTTTTCCAACCGTGTGATCTTCCACCGTAGGTTTCGTTTTCAAATGAGTAATTGCATTTTATGGACGATTCGTTGACACATACTCCACTTCATCAAAATTGCTTTGTGCTGGGGCTCGAGGACCATCTGAAGGGGCGACGGAAAGGAGCATGCTGGTTTAATGCCTTTTATTCACCACACAAAAAAATGACGTTCAACGTACACATGGCAGACAAAGAAGTGAGCGGTAGGAACATAAAAATGGCTGCTCAAGGCCACAATTGCAGCGGCCTCTGGTGGTGTGAGGCAGCAGTCGTCTGAACAACCAGTATATGGATAATCACCAGTAAGAGTTTTTGAAAATATATATTATGTATAACTTCGGTTAGTTCAATGTGATAGTGAAGATCAAGATGGCATCGGAACATCATCATGTGTTTCTAAAGACGATGTATATATCTTAGCGCAATGGGCGTTTTTCTTGCAGGTGTGCAGAGAACAATCTATCATTATTTAAAATTTTTAACCGGAATAAAGAAGCTGTATTTTAGATCTGTGTAATGGAAAAATTCCTTCACTTTTTTAGGTTATTAATTCCTTTAAGTTTTATTTATCTTATGAATTTCTGAAAATATTCTATAAGAATATCCACCATAATAATTCTTAATAACAATTATTGGTACTTACAACCACCTTTTATATGTATGTTTGTTTTTTCCAGTTTAAATAAAAACACAGTAAGTAAATTTTTTTTCTTTGGGTTGAAAATGTTAAATAGGATGACAAGTAAAAAGTCTGTGCACAAAATTAAATAAATCTCAAAGCACAAGAATATAAAAATTTTAGTTTTACTTGTGGACTTTAACTTTTTCTTAGATTTTTATATTTTAAAAACTTAAGTTTTACTTGTGTACCGAATAAAAGCAAGATATTTTTAAAAGGGGTTTTCTGATTTTTGATACAGTAGTACTGTATGAGCATATCAATTTGAATTTTAATGACAAGTAAAGTTTTTTTTTTCCATGAGCTACATGAAAATATCTTTGGAAATAAATTATGAAACAGGGAGATTATCTACGCAAATACTCAACAATTTACTTCACTTTACGAAGTTCTCGTTCAAATCTATCAGTTATTTTGAAGTGAACAATTTAAACAAGTTCTTATCATTCTTATCGTAACTGAGAATCTTTTAGCGTTATCCATCATAAATCTCAGCGCTGTCGACCGCTCCTAAAAATAGTAATCTCGACAAATTAATCATCCTTTTGCATTCAAGTGTCAAGAACCAGATCTTGTTTGACTTCACGAACAAAATTCCTAACACAGCATTTCCAACTTTTTTTTCCCGCGTTTTTTCTCGTCACCTCCATACATTTTTCCTCATTAAATTACACGAAAAAAAAAATAAAGGTATTTGTATTCCTCCCAAATGGAGCCGAAAAACGCTCGCCAATTGTCGCCAAAACCATTGCCATCTTTCATCTTCAAAAAAACGTCATCCATTACAACATAGGGACCACCCTAAGGCATGTTCTATCACCTCGACATTAACAACAGAACCAAAAAAAAATCCCGTGTTTATAGCAACAGCCCCGTTTCCTGAGCTCGTGCGTTTTTTAGACAGGTGTACGTAAAAGCTTACACGACGCACGAGCTTTAAAATAGAAGCTTTGGAAAGGGGTTTGGAATATAACTTCTGTGGAGTAGCACTGCGGTAGGTTTCATAGTTGCGTATAATTGGCTCCATTGAAGCCGAGAAAGATGGCCCATCATTTTTTTCCGGTGAGCATTAGGATGTTTGTTGGGTTTGAGTTTTATTAGATTACATCTTGGGAATGCATGTCTGACTCGGCGTATCATTCGGAGGATATTTGTGTCTCTCAGTAATGTCGCTTGCTTCCACCCCACAGGAGGAAGATTAAAGCTCGCCGCATTATCGTTGAGGAGTAATTAATGTTCCCCGACACAATTGAAAAATCATTCATAATGAAGGAGCTTTTTTGATTCAGAAGAAGCAAGAAAAAAGAATTTCCGTAATGAAGTCCGCGGTCTACTTATTAACTTCACTTACGAACCTCCTTACCCCACACGACTATTTCCACAATGACAAAAATAATTGGCTCATTTACCACATTTACATATTTTACGAAATGTGTTTATGTTTTGATGTAATATTATTTATTACAAATAATAGATATAAATAAAAATATACGTCGACAATTTGGAAAGGGGAGTCTTCCTCTGGAATTTTTTTAAACTCTTTTTGAGACCTTTTGGTTCCATAATCTTCTTTGAATGAATGATATTCGACATTGGTTGCACTACTTATTACAAGCAAAAATATTCTCTTTCGTCCTGCTTTCGTCAGTCAGGATTTGCAGACCGCCGTTAATTGTAGTGCTGCCATCTATGAAATACTATAAGAAGCATTATTAGGTCACAATAAATTAGAGCAGTTCTTTTTTTTTTTTTCCTATTATACACTACTCTCCTGAAAACCAACTAATCAGGCGTTATTCCTTTGTCCGAAACTACCCCTTGGTGGTTGGTTTTGTTCCTACTACTATTTTTTTTTTCTTGATGTCTTTTCTTGTTAGACTGATGTGTTTCTGTGCGTTCGGGCGGAATTGAATTTTCTGAAACTAACTTCCCGATAAGCTAAAAAGTGCTTTAAACTTTCCTGACAAAAGTCAAAATTTGCATGAAAATGCATGTACTATCATGAAAAGTAGGTCACATATTTCTTATTTAAATTTCAAGGGGATGCAAATTTCCCTTTTTAACGACTCAAAAAGGAGGAGGTTATTTTGTGATTAAATCATCTCACTCACCAGTCAAATAGTCATGAAGTTTATATTGAATAATTCCCAGTTCCATCTACTCAATCTTCCGCTTAAATTGAAATAATTCTCTCTATAGAAATATTAACATCTGTAGATGTTGTGAGATGTTAGATTTGTGAATAACTGTCTTCGACGGAGTCTACTTGAAACTAAAGAAAATAAATTTCCATCGTAGCATAAAGTAACTCTAGAATTCAATTTCAAATTGATCCTCAAATATTTCTTTTCACATGTTCAAGAAACAAAATAAAAGTCAGCAAAAGAAAACAATTTAAAATGTAATAAAATTTTTATATAAGTAACATTTTAATAAAGACGACCTCATATGGAAAAAATAGTTTTACCTAATACAAATAGCTTCAAACATTATTATTTACAATGGAATTTTATTCCTATTGACCTCGTGTTGCTCACAATATCTTACAATTTGACACTAGCCCATATTTAATGTCCTTTGCAACTGCATTTACTTCCCAGCTCATACCAAATATGCCAATATACGTAACTTCTACTAGAAGTAAACGAAATTTGGCCATGCATAACACAAATTGGACGAATCTTGAACGTTTGTGCTGCTTTGGCCCCCTTAAAGTTTAGCAGTGACCTATCGTATCACAGGCTTGATGTAATTGCTTTATGGTTAATAATGTTTTTCTATGCATTTTAATTTTAAGAAATATTAGATGTAATAGGTTAAATTTAACTCCACTATAACTGATCTACTTTAATTTATATTATTAAGCCACTTAACAAATTGTTTGGGCATGTCATTTTCTAAGATATGAGACAGGAAAATTTTGAAATCGAACCTAAAAAAAAATGCTGATACTTGAAATATATTTATAAGTGTTTGCATGAGTTTACAAGTGTTTCTTGGGCATTTACTCTTATGGGTGGGTAAGCGTTAGCGTCTAGTAATTTTAATAAAAGATGAATGCTGAAAGAGAGATTCCATCCAGTTTTGATTTACCAAACTTCGCACATATACTAAATTTGGATAGTAACATGAGAAGTATGAATTACCTTCGTTGAAGAGTAACCATGAATTGAAACTTTATCTCCAAAGGGAGAAGTGATAACTTTAATTTTAAAGTTAAATCGATGCGCTTATGCAGCGCAACAATGACCAATATAAAGATATCGGTGTTCGTTCGTCGTTGCAGCGTAAGATTCATGTAATTTCTGCACAACCCCAAAGCTTAAAAAGCCATTAGATCCTTCCATTCCACAAAGGACAAAAGAAAGCAAACACTGTAACTGATAATGCTGCTAAAGTATTATCTTCGATTAAAATATCCCGGTTATTCCAAACATCGCTGAGCGATTCCATCGTTTTTTCTCCCCTTACGCATTATTCCAAAAACTTTCGATGACCGAGGGGAAAAAAATCCCCGGGAAGAAAATCCTTTCTGGAAGATACCAAAAACAACTAATTGGATACAGAACATTGTATCAGCCCCAACAATTTATGAGCACAGAGTGAGAGGCCCAGAAAGAGAGCTAATGCTCAAATTACGAGATAAAAACTAAATTGCCCGACTTGGGAAGAAGATCCTCGTAATCTCGCCAGAAAAAAAAAGAGAAAAGTTTCATTACGCGATGATGGCACGACTGATGGCGGGTTTATATGCAGCGAGTAGAGCGACGCGATTGGTCGAAATTTTCCTACAGATGCTGACGTAGCCACTACGTCACAGCGCCAAGAACCAATGGAAGGACCAGATTCTACATCCATGGGGATTTTCATCCGTTTCCCCTCGAGGTACCGATCGCGTTGCTCTAGTCGGTTCATGTAAATCCGCCATATGAGAATAAAAATTATCAAAAGAAAAATGGCTTAACGATCGCGGGGGGAAAAAAACGGAGACAGTGCATGCATGCAACAAAGGGTCGAATTTCGTTGATGTTTTGAATGGTTGTGTTTTTTGGAGGCTGTAAAAATAGATGTTTTTGATATAAACTGAGAATCCAAACATTAATCAAGAGCTGTCTGGTGAGATTGTTGATCTGTGAGGCTCGGTTTCGTCTTGTTCTGATGGGCTTAAAACCGCATTTGAAATGAAAAAGATGATTCAGACATTGTATGGAATTTTTCTTCTTTTTTCATCCCTGACTTCATCCATTAGAAAAGAAGTTTCGACTCATTTTTTGAACATTTTAGATTCTTGGGGAACATACTGTATTCTTGCTACGAAACAAAATTTTCAGAGAAAGAGTCTGTACCCATCAGAATAGCAGAAGACACAACGAGCACGTCTATGAACCAGGCGCGGATCCATCAGGGCTCCAAGAGGGACACTTTTTGAGGATCACCTCTACCTGTGGACACAAATGGACAAAATTTTACTTTTTTTGTATAAAGATTTCTCCAGATCCCCCAAGAAATTTCTCCCCTAGATAATTGTAGGAATTTTGAACCTAAATAACTGATTTTTGATCAGCAAAAGCACCTAATGAACGAAAAAGTTTGTCCAATCTGGGGAAAGAGACCCCTTGGGATCAAAAAAGGGATTTTTACATGACTGAAGAATTTTTGATCTTTTAGAGTCTACTTTCTTTTTCCTTTATACGCCTTTTCTCTCTTTCCCCCCTTTTTTCGGTCCAAGAAGGGGGCACTTTCCCCCCTTGAATCCGCTTTCACCTCTCTCTCCTAATTGTTGAAAATAATTGCGTTAAAATTGAACCAATGGTGAAAAATTTGAAAATGTATCTGTGGAGGATCTCTGTCTTAGAAAAGTTTTCTTTTCTCCAATGCCGAATTTTAGTCCTGCTCGCAGGTCGATTTTTCATAGGTCGACGCCTACGTCATCTTCTGTAGCAAACTCGGCAATCCTCAACGCCTAATCGATCCAACCCAAATTAGCAAAAAGGGTCCGGAAATTAATATGTGCCATCAGAGGAGCTACGGATGAACCGACTCGACATCAAAAGGGAGTCTCCGTGTCTCTCTCTTCTCGGCCGGAATATCAACCGAAGGCCCTGTTTGATTAATGGGATGGGGAGGGGGTGTCGGTTTTAATCAATCCCTGATCCGCGTGGGGGGAGAGAACCGGAAGGCTTTTGTGAAGGAAAGGAACCCGGAATTGATGCGGTTTTGGGGTATTTGACTCTCTTTTCGGAATGGGTATAGATCCTGCGTATTTCCCGATTCAACTTACTAAGATGTGAGCGAGAGCTCTGATTGGTTTGTCAGGTTGGTCATATTCCAAATATGGGATTGTTAGTTGCTGTGCGAACGCTCTGATTGATCCGAAAGTTGCGGTGGAAATCTTACGAAGTGGTGTTGGGAAAATATGCTCAGATCGGAATACACTGGTACTATATACTCTTAAAACTTCATGGTTTAATGGGAAAGTGATTTGTCAGAAGCGTTTCCATTACATGAACTTACTTATTCAACTTACATTATACTTTGAAAAAAATTCAAATGAAAAAAAATTTCAAAAATGTTTTTTCCCGTCAAATTCCTCACGAGATGCACTAAAAGGAGAATAAAAGTCACCACTAAAATAATTATTCTTAATAGAATTTAAGAAAAGTTTTGAAAACTATGTCTTGTAAATTTTCAGTAAACTATTTTTTAGAGCAGTGGTTCCCACAGAAATCCGCGGACAAGTGTATTGTTAATTTTATTTATTTATTTAGTATCCCAAACAGACAGAATGTCCAGTTACATGGGTACAATGGAAATAGATGCAATATATAAAAGGAAAACAGAATTTAAAAGACATTCATGTAAGGAACTTACAGAGAAAAGAACATCAATAGACGTATCAATACAAAAAGACAATGCTGATGACAAATTAAAGTGAACTATTAATTATATCTCTCCTGAACTTAACAAGATTAAAAAAGATTAAAAAGATTAAAAAAATATTATTATGGGGTAAATTATTGATTATTTGTATAAATTGTACTAATGGTTGGTCTTATTTCAAGTAATTTTTAGTAAAGAAAGGTTCAAAGTAAGTTGCTTGATTTCTTATTAAATATTGTGGAACAATTAAATTGAACTCCTGTAATATAGAAGGACAATCTATAATATTAATAATTATTACTTTATAAAAAAATTAAATATGCCTAAATATTAAATATGCTGTTTTCATACTTTCGTTCTTTATATGTCTACTTTAAAAATGCTATTTCTTGTAAGTTTACAAATACTTCTGGTGTTCCTCAGGGCTCTAACCTTGGACCTCTACTCTTCATTGTATTTATTAATGATCTCTGTGATGTTATTAAAAATTCAGATTATTTGTTTTTTGCTGATGATTTAAAAAAAATGAAACTTGTAAGGACTATTGATGATGCATTAAATTTACAGTGTGATTTAAATAATTTACAACAATAGTGTGCTTTAAATTGCTTGGATCTTAATATTGATAAATGTTCAGTTATTACTTACACTCGTTTATCCAAGAGCCTCTTATGCATATGTACCAGATTAATAGTTTAATTCTGAAACGTGTAAATTCAATTACAGATCTTAGTGTCATTTTTCAATCTGACCTTGATTTTTATTTTCATGTTGACAGTATGGTTTCTAAAGCTTACAGTAAAGTGGGATTCTTAAAACGTAAAACAATTAATTTTTCTAATGATCAAACATTAAAAATTCTGTATTTTTCATTGATTCCATTGATTCGATTGAAAATATATGCATTGAAAGAGTTCAAAATAATTTCTTACGTTATCTTTTTTATAAAAAAAATTAAGCATTATACCCTCATGATATTTCTACATGTATTCTTTCAAAGTTGTTTAGTGTTCCTTCTTTGAGATCTCGATGAGATTTGTCTTGTTTATTGTTCTTTTATAAAATTCTAAATAATGTGTTTGATTGTCCAGATATTTTATGTTTAATTCAATTTTCTGTTAAAAATTTTAATTTACGTAATAATTATATTTTTATATGTCCATTGTTTAAATGTAATTATCTCGCCCATTTTCCTATTAATAGATTTTATAAAATTTTTAATGCTCATTGTAATGGACTTGATATTTTTTCGGTGCCTTTTAGAGTTTTTAAAACGTTGTGTGAAAGTGTTTTATACGAGTAGTTTTCTATTTTTCACCACTGTAATTGGATTTTTATCTGTAATGTGTGTTTTTTAAGAAATACTTAAATAAAAAAAATAACTTATGAAAATAAACGCCTCATAGTTTCTAATGCAATATTTTGTATTGATGAAGTATTAGATTTAAATAATTTAGTGGTGACTATTTTCCCCAAAATTAGTCGAGAGGTATCGTCACTGATATAATTCAATCTTTTCTCGTTCAATTTTCTCCAATTTGTTTTTATTCGATTTTTTTTTATGCTTCGCCGGGGCCCCTCCACGGACCACTTTAAAGACTCTCACGGACCTCCAGTTGGGAACCACTGGGTTATAGAGTATTCCGACGCAATTACTGCTTTTTAGGCCGGCCGCTAGTTGAGCCGCAGTACCGTGACGTGCACGACGCTGCTCGTGCTCACGGTGAAATTCCTGCCCGCAATGTTTATGGATGCATCTCCGCTTGTTGAAGCGCCGGGTGATATTTTCAGCTTCTGCGTGTAGTGGCAACCGCTTGTCGCAGTTTTCCAGAGGCAGTTTACTGCGTTACTGCCATAGTAGGCATTTAAAAAGTTTTCCAGCTGAAATATACCTTAAAGACCGATGGAAATGCAAATAGGACCAAAAAATGCATCTTTTGACACCAAAATTACATACCTTTCGTGCAGTTTTCTTGGTTTTTCATCCCGATTTTTCTTCCCTAAGACTAATTTGTTTGTATTTGTTGTCAAAAACCATTGTTATGCAGATTTTGCCTCTTGTTAATTAGGATGTCTTCGGAAATATTTTAAAACACTAGTAGAAATAAAAATATGATAATATTTTAAGAATAAGAATTTTAGAATATTTTAGTGGCAAACTTAATATTTAATTAAATTAAATTCCTTAGGTGTATAAAAAAAAGACAAAACTTACATAAAGTGTTACTTTTATTCTTACACATTTTAGTTTTACTAGTGTTTTACTAGTGTAGTAATGTCGGGAAACTAAACTGCGAGCCAACTAGCGTTAATCTCTCCGTGTGGCGGGGAGAAGTGAGACAGGGTGAAGTGAGGTGATCGTGAGTCACCCTGCTTCACCTCACGGAGCTGCGTCTCAACTAGCGGCCGGCCTTAGAGCCTTGTATTTCTGTCTCACAATATTTGCGTGTATTGAAGAAACTTAATTTCGGTTCTTTTTTCTGCTTAATTTTTTTTAATTCTTTAGAGGAATGTGAAGGTATTTTAGAAAAAGTTCCTCTGGTATAAATAACTAGTTTCCATAGTTTATGTATCCAGCGGTTTATTTAAGATTAAAATATATAAAATAGGTAAACTACGTTTTCAAATAAAAAATTCCCATCCATTTTAAATTTTTGCCCTACTACTTTCCATCCTACTTATTCATGTTTTATCCAGAGGCTAGAGGTCTTCTGAAATGTGAGGAATAAACATCCAAAAAGTTTCATGGAACACGAAGTTAGTCACCAGTTAGTTTTTGAGAAAAGTTGTCAAGTACAGAGCATTTTCAATCACATGACTTGACCTAACATTAGCCTTAGCAACGTTGCTTTTCTCCTACAGTGACGTCATGTGCGAATGCTGCTATTGGATGCTTCTATTTCCCGTCCCTAACAACAGCCTTAACAACGTTGTTTTTGTCCTCCAAGTGACGTCTTGTGCGAATGCTCTATGATTAATCTTAGATGTATTACTCAAGACGTTCGCCAGTCAGTCCTTTGTTCCATGTCGATAAGAGAAAAAGTGGAAGAAAACAAAATCTTTAAAACTAATTCGCTCTGAAACTCTAGAAACATTGACTGAAAATGATAGTAATTGATTTAATAATTAAACATGTAATTAGGTAATTACATCTACAGCTGCCATATTCGTTAATGCACAGGGGCTGGCCGACAAAGTTTTACTTCCTTTACATTCCTTTCCTTTTTCCTTCCTTTGCATTAAAATAAAATGTTTTTTAGAACTGCGTCTTTCCGGTTGAGTTTTCACTACATCGATCATTTTTATCATGTTCATAAGGCAAGTACTGGCCATTGGGTTTTAAAAGTGTAGTCCAGTGTGGTCCACAAGACTTGGTAGAATATGAAGTAAATACTTTGGAAACCCCTTGGTTAGAACCAGGAGCTTTAAGAAATGTAATGGACTTTCCTATTTCACTTTCCATGACGTCAACAAAAGCGATAAATTTACGTCACCATTTATCCCTTTGTTTTTAATGCGTTTGTAATTATAAGTAGGTAAAAAGTCAAGGGGTACAAATGATGAGGAATTTACTATAAAAGTTGGATAAAATTGTGCTGCTCAGGATGAAAGTGGTATAAGTCCAAAAATACAAAATTTGGAGAAAAGCATGGATTTGGATTTCTTCTATGTCCCTTTACCCAGTGCGGTAACCACCTAAGTCAAAAGCTCAATGATTGGCCCGCGTAAGAGCCACCTAAAAAATGCCATCTCCATAGGAACAACACAGAAAAAACCTTCGATTACTCAAAACTACGTTCAGTGGACCTACGCCACTTTCATTCTAACCAGCTCAACAGTTGTAAACTGAAATCTAATATGCCGAACACATCTCCGGTTTCGGTATCCTCATTTATTCCCTTCTACACCAAAGCGTTCTTATATTCGAATCGAACCGATCAAGGACGCTTCGCTTTTCCAAAACTACCTATGGAATCCAAGGGAAGGTGAAACTTTTTTTTATCAACAACACGTGTCGGAAGGGGGAAAAAACTCGGCGAGTTTGTCATTCCACCTTATATGCACAAGTTAACCCGCTATGTCATTATACTCATTGGCATCTATAACGCGCTCGAGTATCAAAACTGAATACTAATAAAGCTTTTGTTGTCTTAAATTATGAGAACTTTAATGCAGATATCTATTCCTTGAAGTATTGGAAATGTATTTTTTACACAATTTCGATCTTCCTCATTTTCGAATACAGATGCATACTGATGCTGTATAGAAATTTTACAATCAACCCTTAACACAGTGGTTCCCAACTCGGAGAAGTCCGCGGACCCACTAAGTTTAAAATTTATACCTTCACGGACCATTTCTTTATAGCTTAAAATTCTACACCCTGACAAAATTGCAAGATAAAAGTTTATTTTCCCTAATTAAGCATGTAAATTTATATGATACACTCTGAATTATATTTTTAAAGGAAATTTTAATATCTCATAAGTTATAAGAATTTTTATGATATACATAGTTAAATCTTCGGGAGCTACAGAATTGCAGCCGATTTTTTTCAGAAGTTCAAATTCTACTTTAAATATTTATAAGACACAAAATTATTGTTAATAAAGTGGTGACTGTTATTCCCACAAATTACTCATCTGAGAGTCCTCGTTACTGATACATAATTCAATCTTTTCTCGTTCAATTCTCTCAAATTTGTATTGTATTTTAGTGCTTTACTGGGGGGTCCTTTCACGGACCACTTCCAAGACTCTCTTGGACCACCGGTTGGGAACCACTGCTTTAACACTAGAACCGCGGCACTTTCGGTATAAATAAAACCGGGAGCCAGGGTCAAATTGACCCCGGCTTATAAAACTGAGCATATAATGGATAATGGAAAATATATTATTTGAGGGAAATTACATTAATTTACTTCTTGGCTCTATAATAAGGTCAATAAAGGTACACATTATTATAATTAAAGTATTACAATGCCCAAAAATGTGTAGAAAACTGTTTTAATACCTTCTGAACGTTTTCTATCTCTTAAATTACAGAGATAGTGATTGGAAAGAAACTGTAATAAACATGAAAATACACAAAAAATTACTATTTCTCCAATGCATGATGTTAAAATGTTTCTTAATTATTGTATTTCAAACTTTTTATATGCTAGAAAACACGTTTGTGCTTTCCAAAAATTAGTTAACTACAGTTTAATTAAACTTTTTAATTACAAAAGGCACTCGCCTCATATTTCTCATCTTCGAAATGGTTACATTAATGCACCCAAAATTTATTAGAAGCTCCTAATTTTGGTGGTTTAGCTCCGTCCGATGGTTTTAGTTTTGAACAAATGAAATAAGGTAAATCTCCGTGTCTGCAACTAGGTTTTAGTTTCGCGAGGGGATCAAAAATTGTTCCCTCCCGTATGCCATACACGTTAAGTGTAGAGTGTGTTTTTAAACACTTTTGGGTTTTATTTGAATGTAGTTCATTTAAGGTAACATTGCTGCGCACAACAAACACTGAGTTCAAAGCAAAAAGGGAAAACTGGGGTTTTTTCCCAAATTTTTTTTTGAAATTTCATCCTTAAAAGTAGTGTTTTAGTTCATTAGGATTGCTCCTCGTGTGACGCAGAATTATCAAGGGGAAAAAATCAACAAATACTGAATGACGGTTAAAATTCTCCCACCTTGGGATATGGCCCAGGGAAAACCGGGAACTAATTTGGGAAAAATGTTAAACAGATTATTATAGATTGAAAAAAATGTAGATTTCCTGTCCTCTCGAAATCAGACCGATTATTAAGGTTGGGATTTTCTGTCCTCTGGACATCGTCCAAGGCAGGGAGGGAAAAGATGTCTGCCTCTCTCACCTGGATTTGCCTCTGGCTAAACCACTCGGAAGAATACTCAAGGTCTATACAAATGCGTCTAAAAAGAGTGGGACTTTCCCTGTTTTTTTTAAATAATTTAGATGATTACATCGGATTACCGAGGTCGTTATAAGTAGATACTTTCTCACAATAGCTACCGATACATTCTCACAATAGCTACCGATACTTTACTAAGTGCAGGTGAGTAGTTTCATCGCTCTTGTTTTGTGTATTTGTGTGTGTAGGTATTGATTCGGTTTATGTTCTTATGTGATTTTTAGAAAAGTGATGGGGGTTACTTTATTACTTACTTTATTTAATGTATTAATGAGTTTTAAAATCTTCCCCCTCACAAAATTGCAATTGATGATTTTTTAAGTATGGCATTTTATGTGATGATCTTAAACTCCAATGGGGTAAGTGGGACCCCCGTCTCATTTTTTACAAAAAGACCAGTTAAGAAAAATGTAGAACATTATTTTAGAACCTAATTATAAATTTTTGTTTATTGATAGTGTCTTAAATAGAATATGTCATCAAGTTCAAATTGAACCTCTTCAAAAAAATTTTATGAACCTTCAAAAATGTACTGTTCCAAAAAGGGGTCCCACTTACCCCAAGTGACCCTACTCACAAATAAAAGAGAAGAAAGTATCGGCCTGGTTATATTGTAGGAATTCAATCCTTTCTAGTTTAACCCATTAGAGTGCCTATAACGTCCCTAAAAGGGGCGTTTTTTAAAAACGCTCTTGTTTCCACAAATCTTGTTCTTTTGAATCGAAATTTGCACTGATGCATTTCTGATCTTCATAGAACATAAAAAACACAAGAAGCAATCAGAACTAAAAATGTTTTTTTACTTTTTAGTATTAGAAGATATAATTTTCAAAAGAGTGCTTTTTTAATTTTTAAAGAATAAGCTTAAAAATTCTAGATGGATTTAACATCTGATCCCCTTCTTGTTATCTATCTATTCAAATAATTACTGAAATTACTCACCAGTTTTAGTATTTTGGAAAAAATTGAATTAGAGTATTTTACTTAATTCAATTTATAAACCAAATAATATTATATATATTATAATGGTTCTAACTGGTGAACATTTTAATTTAAATATAGAACTCCCCATTCATTGCTTATTGTTCAAGATTAAATCTTAATTCTTTTCGGAATTCAAAACCAAATTTTCGAAATTCGAATAAACAAACTAACAATAGGGGAAAGTGGGGCACCTTGGGACATGGATGTATTGGGACACTCCACTTTTCTGACACAATTTTATAGTTATGAACTCGTGCTTATAGATGCTAATAAATGACACTAAAATCGACTATTCAACGTGTTTTGAAATCTTTGTTGCATCTGGATAATTATTTACATCAATTTTCTTGTTTTGCGTGGTGCAAAGTTACAATCACTTGTAGTTTGAAAATAATTTTTTCAATAAAAGAAATTTATTTTTGTTATTATAAATATGTTGAGATTAAAAGGCGTGTATCCAATAATATTTTAGAAAAGAATTTATTTATATTTTAGAAAGAATGAATATTTTTCTAAACCTAAAAGAGTAATTAAGCTAAACCTCTCAGGAGTAAAAAAATTGCTTAAAATAAAAAAAATAAATAGGGTTGGTTGGGTTAAGTGGGACCTCTTTTTGGACTAGTACATTTTTGAAGCTTCATAAAAAAATTTTGAAGTGGTTTATTTTGAACTTATTGACATATTTTTTAAGACTATATTAATAAACAAAAATTTATAATTAGGTTCTAAAATAATGTTTTACATATTTCTTAACTGATTTTTTTTTAAAAAATCAGATGGGTGACCCACTTACCCCATAAGAAGGGGTAAGTGGGTCACCCCCTCTTTATTTCAATTGAAAGCAAGCAAAACTTAAGAGGGAGTGAGTGGGTCTTACTTGATAACGTACAGAAGTTTTCGGTACAAAAAATTTTATTTTAACTTTATCCATGTACGAGATATCTACTCAGATTAAAATTAGTAGGGTTGGTTGGGGTAAGTGGGACCCCTTTTTAGAACACTACATTTTTGAAGTTTAATTAAAAAATTTTGAAAATATTATATTTGAACTTAGACTTTATTATAAGAAACATTTATATAAGAAACATGCAAAATTCCATAGGATTTTCCTTTAAGTTTATGAAGCTGATTTTTTTCACAGAATGTTTACAGATTGTTTCCTTTAGGTTCGAATGGTTCAGGAGGCTTATGAAGAAACCCTCGAAATTATTCCCCCCACCCCACTGTGTGTTTCAATAGTTGTTTTAACTAATTTCTCGGCAACGTGAATATTAATTAATATTTTACTATACTCACCACAACTTAAAATAAAACGAAAAATTTATATATAAAATTTCTATAAATTACTTATAAATTTTTCAATAAACATTAAAGTGGTAAGTAAAAGTTTCCCACTTACCCATATTAGGCTAAAATTACGGAGTAAGTGGGTCCCCTCCTCTTAAAATTTTTAAATTAAAGATTTTGTAAAAATTCAAATTACAGTACGTATTTTAAGTCAAACTTTGCAACAACAGTTAAATAAATATTAAAATGCAATGAAAAGTTAACTGGAAACACTTCTAGGAAAAATGTAGGTTGAACTCCTCCAAACAAATCATTCTGGAAATCTTTTTTATATTAGTTCTATAATCTTAAAAAGAAATGACACATATACATGGAGATTGGTAAGTACGTGGACAAACTTTGCAGGGTGGTAGAGGGGA
Source organism: Tetragnatha montana (assembly GCA_963680715.1). NCBI lineage: Eukaryota > Metazoa > Arthropoda > Arachnida > Araneae > Tetragnathidae > Tetragnatha > Tetragnatha montana. Next base: position 44,028,111 of record OY796680.1, on the reverse strand, counting down.
CCTAGACAAGCTTATTTCGAATAAGCATGGGGGGGGGGCAAAGATGCACCGTTAAAGAGCTAGGACCTATAAAAAATAATGTAATGCGAGAGCGTTACAAAAGGGGGGTTTCCCAAGGCCCGTTTAACGAAACAGAACATAATAGAATGAAAACAAATATTGCACGAGGTACAGCAGTAGCCGTACTCTTTACACCAGAAATTTGATAAAAATTGGACCACTTCCTAAACTATGGGGTGAGTTTTAAAACGTGCAGTTTAATCTTTTAGCCATAGAATGGAATGCAATGGTATTTATAAAAATGATAATCGGGGAAAGAATTTTCAAAGATCATAAAAGTTTTTTGAACATAGAAGGGTCTCTAGGAGTAAAATTGGGACCAAAGGGGGGGATGATCAAACCTCCTATTCATTATAATTTTTTCTAAATACCATTACACTAAGGAAACTCCATTCTTTGGGCTTTTCCAGAAGTCTTCTAGAGGGAAATCTGTTTTTGGCGACTGTTCTTCAGTTGGAGTTAGCTCTCAGGGTTTTCAGGTCTTTTTCAAGACAGTCGATTCACCTGCGGGTCTGTCCCGAGGCCTAGTTCCCATGGGCTTCGCCAGAGATTTTTTTGCAGCAGCGATCTTTTTGCATTCTGGCCTTATGACCAGCCAATTTGAGACTTTGTAAAGTTATGAGTTTGACTATATCAGCTTGATCTACAACTTAACTACGTAAATTATTTTTTCTCTACTACTATCCAGGGGAAAAAATTCCCTGTTATTTTGTTCTAAAAATGAATTTGCAACCAGAAAGAATGATGAAAATAATTTATAACTAATTTTTCCTTGTCTTTTTTTTTTCAGAAAACCATGAATTTCTACCTTTCTCTACTCCTCCTTGTGACATTGCCTACTTTCCATGCCCAACGGTTCAATGGTGGACAGGACAGCATGAACCTACCTCAGCTCTGGGGCAATAACGTTGACCAAATTAGAAATAACCCTCAGCTAAGGGGAGTTAACCCTGTCCGACCTGAGCCACGACCTAACAATCAGCAAGATGACATGAACCTCCGTCATCTTTGGAGCAGTAATCTTGAACAAATTCGTAACCAGCAGCCAATGGGAGTTAACCCTGTCCGCACCGAACGACAGCCGCAGCCCAATGGTGGACAGAACAACATGAACCTACCTCAGCTCTGGGGCATCAATGTGGACCGAATTAGAAATAACCCTCAGCTAAGGGGAGTTAACCCTGTCCGACCTGAGCCACGACCTAACAATCAGCAAGATGACATGAACCTCCGTCATCTTTGGGGCAGTAATGTTGACCAAATTAGGAATCATCAGCCAATGGCAGTTAACCCTGTCCGCCCCGAACGACAGCCACAGCCCAATGGTGGACAGAACAACATGAACCTACCTCAGCTCTGGGGCATCAATGTGGACCGAATTAGAAATAACCCTCAGCTAAGGGGAGTTAACCCTGTCCGACCTGAGCCACGACCTAACAATCAGCAAGATGACATGAACCTCCGTCATCTTTGGAGCAGTAATCTTGAACAAATTCGTAACCAGCAGCCAATGGGAGTTAACCCTGTCCGCCCCGAACGAGTGCCACGGCCCAATGGTGGACAGGACAACATGAACCTACCTCAGCTCTGGGGCAATAATGTAGACCGAATTCGCAATAACCTTTAGCGTTACCCCGGTCCGCCCCCAACGAATGCCTCAGCCCAACAGTGAGCAATATCAAACCCACTAGCTCTGGTGAACGGTAGAAAATGTAACACCCTCAGCTTTGATGCAGTGAGCCGCATACCACCCCTAAAAGTCACAGTTTTAGTGCTTTTTTTATTGAAGTTACCCTAACCGTGTGAAAACAATTTCAGTTTTTATCCACTTACCTTGTTTATTATGGTTATAAATTAGGAACATTTTTTTTTTCTCTTTAGAAAATTTATGTGGTAAGAATCACTTTTAAATTTGAAGTAAATATCTTGTTAATTAGTTGTCTTAGTTTTGAGTTCCGACTAACTATGTATGACATCTTTTATTTTCAACATTCGAAGGTGATCTTTCCCTTGCTATGTGTTTATTTTATTGATCTAATATTTTCACTTGAATTTTGATTTTGCCTACATTTTAAAATAGCTTTCTTTTATTGAAATTATGTAATTTTAGTCCCATTGTAAATAAATTTGTTTAATTTAAGTTTGGATTTTTGCCCATAAGGGATAATTAGGAGAGAACCTATCATACGTACTTCATTACAGGAATTTCACTTGAACTCTGGAATATTTAGAAAAAAAAACGTCCATTTATAAGATGCACAAAAATGTCCACAATAACGAGAGGATAAAGATAGGATCCAATAGAACTGGGATAAGGAAGGTTGGAAAGGCACTTACGTATATAATCTTAATTCGGGCGTCCATCTTACTTGATTGAGTCCTATCTTCTAAGATAGAAAATTGCCCTTCTGTCGCGGATGCAAGAAATAGGGATTGCTAATTAGCAGTTGGATAAAGACTTAAAAAACTAGTTGAGGAGCTTATTCAGCCTTCCTGTTGTTATTTTTTCTGCATATTTTTCTAAATAAATGGGAGTTGCCACAATCACTTACAATAAAAATACAATAAATAAAAATAACTAGTGATACAATGGAAAACTATAACTAGTGAATCGAAGACAGACTAGTGTTTGTAGATTGGTGATTCTTGAATTTTAAAATAGAGCATTTTCAATCACATGACTCGGCCTAACAACGGCCTTAGCAACGTTGTTTTTGTCCTCCAAGTGACGTCATGTGCGAATGCTCTATGAAGTTATTTGAACTTAAAATGAATACATGTATTTTACATAATAATAATAATAATAATAATAATAATAATAATAATAATAATAATAATAATAATAATAATAATAATAATTATAATAATTATAATAACAACAACAATAACAATAATAATAATGCAGCCGTTTTCTGCTTCCTTCTTCCTATACACAACTGTGATAGTTTTCTAGATAGAATATAGTTAGTCACTTTCTCCCAATCCAGCAGCTCCATTCAAATCAAAAATAAGCTTAAAATATGATGCTGAATCTCATGTTTTCCAAAAGGCTTCGATGGAGACATCCAAATCAGTGGATACAGTAAAAAAACTTCTTGTGAATAAGTGAGATGGTAGAGCACACAATCACCTCTCTTCTCTAATCCAATACCCTAGTAGCACAACTCATACCAAGTATGTCACGTTTACGTAATTACAATAGAGTATTTTCAGGTGACGTCACAACCGGTTATTTTCTTTTAACTGTGTACCTTCTGTAGGGCTTTTAACTGTTGCTAAGGCCGTTGTTTATCAGTTGCTAAGGCGGTTTTTAAGTAGGGGATCACGTGATTGCAAATGCTCCAATAGAAGAATTCCACGGCCAGTTCATTTTCTGTAACTGTTAACCTCTGTAGGGCAAAAAACTGTAACATTTCTGTTGCTAAGGCCGTTGTTAGGGACGAAACTTACACGTTTGCGCTGCTTGGATTATGTTCGTGTCAGGTTTAAAAATGAGCTATACATCAATTTTGCGGAAGATACCAAGATCTCCTTTAGAGATAGTTTTTTTTTACTGGTAGTTTGAATTTACTGGTGACTTTAAATACTTTCTTAGCTTTGAAATGCGATGCTTTCCCCACGATGGATAATGATAAAATACGCAAGAAATAGAATTTGATTCTAAAAAAAGAAATATATTTTAATCAAAGTAATGATTACCTTACACTAACGATTCCGGAAGTTATAAATCTACATTTACGCTAAATTTGGGGCATTTAAATTATAAACACCTTGCCTTTAAAAAGAATTATTTATCAAACTGTACGATATAAAAAGAAAATGGAGTTCAAATATAGCACAGCATGTATATTCTACAAACTAAAGCTTAAAACGTCTAGGAAAGATAACTCATGGATGGCAACAGAAATAATTGCAAGGTAAGAACGAAAATTAATATGTGGAAATCTTTTCATTTTGCCAATTCATTTCACTGTGAAAGGTGCTTGTAACTTAATAAGGAACATTCCAGGTAGGTGAAACAGTTCTGTATATACTATAACGAAAGTATTCATATTTTCTTAGTAATTCTTTCCATATGATTTATGGTTAAGGTAAGGATATAGTTAAGGTAAGGTTATAGGTTTCTAAGTCCATATCAAACTGACAGGATCAATTGTTGTTGTTTGACAGGTTTCTGAAATAAACAGTTTAATTATGAAATAAGATAGGTGTTGTATGATTTGGGGTAAGAAAGTTTTATTTATCTAAGAGTGTCATGACTCTTGAAATATTAGAGTAAATAAATAATTGTAAATAAATTTTGCTTTTCATGATTTTTGAAAAATTTTGTCACGTTAAAAACAGTTCTAAGTGATAAAGGTAAAGGGATTCCGTCATTATAATGATACTTTCATTAGGCTATGTGGTCCGCTAATTTGTTTGAGTACGAAACCACTGCTATAGTATAATCATCACAACAACCAAAATCGTATTTTCAGTATAGCCATCTATAAAATAGAAAATTTTCATATTATGAAATCATATTATGCCCGCGTATAGCTATTTGAAGATATATTTCTTTGCTTATCAAACCTGGAAGAATGGAAAGAAACAGATCTCACCTTACTTAAATTTTATATGTACAACCCAGTGCCCAGGCAACTCCAGGTCTGGCGCGTAGCCCTAGTTTCATTATATGGGAGTCTATACCAGTACTTATGTTTCAGGCCCTTCACCATCATGGCACATTGTTGTAATACCACTTTGGTTGCTTCCGTGCTCATAGTCCTGCTGTACTTCTCAAACACCCGGGCTGACAGGCAAGGGCAATTCTACCCCTTCTGCTACATGTTCGGCTGTACGACAGAAATGCCCCGAACGAACCTCACTTCCAACGGATGCGGTTGCAGTTGCTCCCTGAGATGGAGTCACTTCGCTTCCCTTTTTGCAGTGTGGGTGCTTGGAGATGCTTTAATAAAATAAAGTTGGGCTTATAATATGGAACTTGCATTTTTTATTTGCTTTTCCATGAGATATTAGACCATCATGCAATATTTCAGATTGAATAAATCCATTATTTTTTTTCGGATTTTTTAAAGATACTAATTTATGAAACTTGTGAAAACGACTGTGACGTCAAAAGTCATGATATTTGTAAACTAAACACACAAGATCGCCATGCACTTTTCCCATTCATTTTGCATTGATTAATTTTTATAATTAATGACGAAAAGATATAATAAGTTTTAAAAATGATGAAATAGATTTATCTAAGAGTAGATACGAAGCAAAAAAGGAATCATAATGACTAATTCTATTTAGAGTTAAACCCAAATTTCATGAAAAATCTGACACTTATTGCTTCTTATAAGTAAATTTATAAATGTAGCATCTATAGACCGAACACCAAACGCTGAACTAAATAGCTATTATATAAAAATTTAACTCCATGAACCAATGATTGGGCCGGGACAGTCAATCGCATTTTACGAAAATGCAACATGTCAATCCCCCCTATAAGTTCAACTCACTCAACCTACACCAGGCTAAAAAAAACTTTCTCTAAGATGCATCCTAGACTTTTCTTACGGGTGGAGAAACCTCAGTTTATGGCCCCGGTCACTTTGTGTGGTCAATTATTGAACAATAGAAAACCCCTCCTCGGACGGGAGGTCTTGGGGAAACCCCCAAACCAAACAAAGAAATCGGGGAGATAAGACTGAGGTTTCTCCGGACGTAATAAAAGTCTAGGATGCACCCGCCCTTCAATATATGTTCGAATCTAAAATTAGCTTTTATTTACAAGACTAATTGCCCCTAAAAGCGCTCACAGTTGCTGATTGTTCCACCAAATTTCTCTTCGAAATTACGCTCAAAGAACAAGGGAGATAATAATTGGTAAAAAAGAATACCCTCGAAACTGTAGAAGAACCGCAGAATCATCTCTCATAAAGACTCATCCCTTCTTCTTCTAGTACTCGAAACAAAAGACAATAAGTCTACTGTTGCTAATTTCTGTTCCACGGGAAGACGAAGCCCTAGCTTTTTTTCCTCTCTTCGAACTTTCATTAGTCTTGCATTCCAAGCTCACCTTATCAGCACACTGACGGAATGGAGAGCATTTGTCTTCTTCGCTTTGTGATTCGCTCCACAGTAGCAGAGGGAGCTATTTCGGACGGCCTGTGTGTCATCAGGACAAGAGAACCGCGGTGGGCAAATAACACGGTTCGGGACCTTTTTTTTTTTCTTCTTCTTTTCAGTGGGTTAATTGCTACCGAGTTAGGAAGGTTTAGTGCTCTTGGGCGACTCTTAGCGTGTAATTCGGTTTTTGGATTTTTGAATCGGAAAATGATTTAGTGCCGAGAAGCTGGGCAAAACGCGTCGTAGGTGGTCCGTGTGGTAGGTAAGATGGATCAAGGTCGCTTTCTTGGGAATTTAGGTTTAAGAGCAAAATTTTGAGGTGTGCTTTGAAGGAATTTTATTGCTGAATGTTTTCACACTCACCATGAGCGGGTCCAGAAGGGGGGGCTGGGGGCCATACCCAGAGAAACCCTAACAAATAGCTAAAAAACTCTTTTTAATGATAAATTCAAAACAATTTCTGGGGGAGGACTTTTAGGTGTTCTTCCCCAAGGGAGTTTCAAAATAGACGAAATACTATAGTTTAAAAGGGCTTATTTCAAAACATTTTCTTGGGAGCACCCTCAGCCTCAAAAATTTGGTCTCTATTTATAATTTTATCCTTGAAAATTCAATGGTTTACAAGGTCTCAAAATGAGCTGAAACTTTATTTTTAAAGGCAAATTTTCAAAATTTTTCTTGGGGTTACCCCCAGTTCAAGAAGTGATCCCCTTCATGTGATATCCAATGGGTACCAAATTTACAAAATTGAGTAAAACACGACTTCTATTTGAAGCTAAATTTCACAAAATTTTCTGGGGGATGACCCCCAGACCTCCCCTTTTTACTTTGGAGTTATCTGACAAAAACTTTTCATACTTTAACAAAGTTTCGCATTTCATTTATGATATACTCGGAAAAGACCTTGGGAAAAAAATTGGGGACCAAACCACCTCGCGACACAAAAGTCTTGCTATGGCCCTACAAAAATGTTTCGACCCCCCGACTTTCTAAAACAATGGCATGATCCCTGGATATCCTCTACGCACTCACTGAGATAGGAAAGTAATAAAGGTTACTGTGTAATATTTAAAGTTACAATAAACCCCTAAAAGGCAGCTTAAAACTTGCGATGCTAAAGTTCAAAAATTTCTTGGGAAAATTTGGAAAGTATTACATACCCTACGACTCCGATATGGCTCCCTCCGAAAACTTGGTCTGGACCCGCCCTTGACACTCTCAGTACCAAGGAAGATTTGTAACGGATATCCCTGAAAAACAAAGCATAAAATCGTGCAATTCACCTGCATTATTTACAGTCCGGCATCCGTTACAGAAAATAGTAGATTGATTAATTTAACAAATTTTCTTAAAATTGTAACTGGCGACTATTTTCATCTTCCATGAAATTTTTGTGTTACTTTTTTTTCACTCTTCAGAAGATCTCTTGCCAGTTGAATAAAAGATGTATTAAGTGAGATGAAATGTAAGACAAAAATTTAAAATACATACAGCCATACCAGGAAGTATTCGTACACCCAACAAATTTGCACTAGTATAGCTCATATTACGGCTAAATTACACTTGCAAAATCCAAAAAAAAAAAAATTTCTTCACATAGTATATATGTTTTTCTTAAATTCTTCTTCTCTTATGTTATAAAAAGAGCAAAAAAAAAGCAGTTAGAAAAAAAAATATTTAAAAAATGAAGTGACTTGAAAGCTATTAATATTATGAACCACAAGAAAAAAAAATTGCGTGCACGTGCTTTTAATCTTTTAAATTAGGATTAGGAACAAAATATGCTTTTCAGAAATGCAATGATCCCATATTAAGTCTATGGCTGAACGAATATTTGTTAGGACTTTCAAATCGCTTCGTTTTTTAAATTATGTTCTGTTTTTCAAACTGTTTTGATAATATTTTGCTCTTTTTTTGGTAGAAGATTATAATGAAGAATAACATACTGTTAGGACAATTTTTGTTTGGATTTTGCCCGTGCAATTCAGCCGTATATGTATACATACTAGTGCAAATTTGTTGGGTGTACGAATACTTTCTGGAGTGACTGTACATATCCACATATTTGAATATTTAATGTTTACATTATTTGAAAAAGTTGTTTACTAATTTCTTATTTTAATCTAAAATAAAAAGTTTCATCGAACCTGATAATAGTCACCAATAATAGTTTTTTAAGAAAATACTTTCTCGAAAGACGACCATGTGGTTTGGAAAATTGCTTGTTGTTGATAAACGATGCACGCAAGCATACTTTGTAGAACGTTATAACAATCATTTTTATTTTTATGCATGATATATTTTCTTTATAAAATATTTCACTTTATTTTTGGAATAGTTAATTTGATGATAGGGGAGAGTGGGGTAATAAGAACCAAATGGGGTAATTAGAAACATGCCAAACTCCACAGGATTTTCCTTCACGTTTATGAAGCGCGAAGGGACAAAGGGATTTTTTACGTGTGTCTTATTACCCCAAGCGACATTGATCTTATTACCCCACGCGGGGTAATAAGAAACAAGCCAGTTATTTTACTAATTAAAAATCAAATGAAAGTTGTAATATAATCTCTAAAGTGTCTTTTATAACCGTAGTAATTTTCAAAAATTTTCATAGAAAATCTTTAGAGATATATGCTCAGTTAAAAATTAGGCTAACAATGTTACAAATGAAAGTTTTTAACAACGCTATATTTTTTTATATAACAATGCTTGTTTCCCTTTCATATCTAATGTGTTTACCAGAATTCTATAAATAAGACCATAATATCATTATCATCTTAGCCTTTAAACTATAACCTATCACAGCAAAACGCATGAGGAACATTTTGGGAAAATTTTACCCAAAGAACACTCCCTAAAAGTAAATCAAACAATCATGACAATAAATATTGTTCCCACATACGTGAGATGCGGGCACATACAAACCCGCTTCAAATCACTTAAACCCGAACCTCCTATTACCTAATTCCTATTTATGTATGACACCAATCACCAACTTTAAACCCACACCATGGCGGATAGCAACTACTACTGCACTTATAAAAATATCAACTGAAATGTGGATGACAATATCCCTCCATCTCAGATTGAGTTAAACCGTCGCAAATCACTGCTTTTAAACATCACCAGACAAGTCCTTAACAAGCCCGAGATTGTTTCTTCAGAATCGTCTGTTAATTGGGCGTCGGTTCGGCGACGGCCTAGGGTGTTGTCCGACTCTGACGACGACTGACAGCGCAATGGAATAGCGCGGCCCAGAGGGTGATATTGGGATGATAGCGGGTTGACTCGTGTCGAGGTCTTCTTGCTTTGAGGACTCAATTGAATTGCTGAGGAAGAAGATAGTTGTTCAGTTAAGCGAATCTGTGATTTTTATCTCGAAAGGGGTGCTGAGTTTATATTAAAACGTTTGTATTGCAGTGACTTTACAATTTGAAAAGGAGGAATAATGTTGTTTATTCTTCAATAAAAATCACGATTTATTGTTCAGTTTACCTTTTTTTACATGTAAATAAGGATATTAATTTAAATTGGGGAAGGAATTTTTTTTTTAAATTTGGAAAAAGGTGTAACGTCAGGGGGGTTCAGCTGCCTGGCCTCCCCTGCTGGATTTATACCCCCGTTATGACCGAAGTTCATTGGACTTTGTTTGGAAAAATTGAAAGTTTTCTGTAAAAGTGTCTGTGGTAATCTTATTGGGAGTGCTTTTACAGGTTAACAACTGAACTCTACAACACGAAACAACAAATCTAAAAAAGAAATCCAAATTGATGCTTCATTAGATATCTCAACTTCTTTAAATTTGGATTTAGGGTAAGTCGTAAGTTAGGAGTTGGATGAAGAGTGATAGAGGCGATAATAAGAAGTTTGTTGTTGGGAATTCTTTCATCAACAATAAGACAGATGAGGACATTTATCACCGGACAACTTTCTTATTGTAGTCAGTTCCAACCACTAAAAACGAGAGATGTAGATGGGGCATGTAGCTAAAAGCAAAATGATGGGGGGGGAGTAACCAAGCTTATATTTTCTTTTCAAAATGTATTACTGGTGAGTATTATTATGATCCATAAAACCTTTTATGTGTGATTGAAATATAAAGTTACTAAAATCGGTGTCCAAAAAAAATATTTGCATCCCTTTTAAATTTTTGCCCTACTTTCCATCTTACTTACTTATTCAAGTTTTATGTTTTATCCAGAGGCAATAGGTCTTCTCAAATGTGAGAAATAAGCATTTAAAAGTTTCATGGAACATGAAATTTGTCACTAGTTACAGTTTTTGAGATAAGTTGGGAAGTATGATTTGCTTCAGTTATCTCTGTCGATGTTCCCTTTACTCCTTGCTCCATGCGAAAGAGTCAAAAACGAGAGTAAAAATAGTAAGATGTTTGATATACAGGATTTGATTAGGATTACTGGATTAAGTGTTCATCCAGCCCCTGAAGCTGATTTCATTCCATCCACAGGCATGCAATGCAGAACTGATTTTTTCCCTATTTTCCTAATGGTATAGCAGCAGATTGATTAGGTTGTCATCAAATGATGTTTTTTTTTTCAAACTAAATATCTTTAAATTTCAAAATAATTCACACCCAAACCTCTCAATCCAGCATGTACTCATTACACCTCCCTTAATACCCAATTTTTCACCAACCCTCCCATCATTCAAAATAATAATAACAACAAAAAAATCAAAACCCGACACCCACAACTTTACCCTTCACAACAAAAAAAAATTCGATGACGCGGCTTATTCCAAAAAGCGACACATCGAAATTGATCCCCGGGCAACTGACCCCAGCAATTTTTCAAAAAGCAATAAGCCCAGTCTGTCCAAGCTGTTGACCGTCCCTCCCACCAGATGGCCCACATGTCCAACTTTCTCTCTTCCCTCCCCTCTTCTTGATACCTTCATCCCTCCTGACCCCCCACCCCATAAAAGCACTCCCCCATATCGATCGCCTGCACCCCTCTGGGGTCGGGGAGGCTTTTTTTTAATCCACCACCCACCCCCTCGGTGGAGCAGTGTTCGAATTACCGGCATGATCTTCTTGCGTGTTCATTTAGGGCGGTTTTAATGAAAAAGGTTATTAAAGTGTCTTTTATTAAGTCTGTCTCACCTGGGAGGTTGGGTGGTTTTTTGGATGGGGGACTAAGGGGTAGATGAACCTTTTTTTTCGCACATCATTTAGGGAACTCATTAGTCGGTTCATAAGTTGGGAATTGCCCGTTAGGTAGATGAGGCGGTTCCGCCACTTGTGAAATCAATTAGAGCTCAATGTGTTATACCCCTCGAGAGGAAATGAGCTTTTCAATTGCACAATGTGCCGATTTGCTCATAAATAATGCATGTCATTTCCAGCTTGCACTTTTTGAGGGAGTGTGTCTTAAAAAGAGTGAAATTCTATGAGCAAGCTGAAACCGGGGCTCATCAGAGAAACTTCTTTCTGAAAAAAAAACATATTTATTAAAAAAAATCTATTGTATGAGGGATCACGAGGTTACTTTTGACCAATTTTCAGAAATTATTTCCTTGATAAGTTAATGGAGATTTTTATTACTCACATGCAGGTTATTGATTTGTGACCTAGGTAAAGTTAAAGAGAAGATACAACTTAAAGGTAGCTTCGTTTGAGTCATTTAGAGAGAGGCCTATAATTTGTTTTCTTAAATATTCCAAAAAGAATAAAAACATGAAACAAATGCTTTTCTTGGTAAAAAGAATAGGTTATTATCTTGTTCAATTAAAGCTAAATAAAGATTTATTATATTGTGAAAGTGTAACTGAATAAAAGATCCAGAACAATTAATTAAAAAGCAGTTATTCTTTGTTGACCATAATAACAACGGTTAACGTGAAAATCACTCTCCAAAAATGTTACAAACAAGTGAAATGGGGCTAATAAAACAAGCGGCCGAAAAAGCAATTATATTGATGTTTAATGCCATGAAAATAGTATTTATCTTTTACCGGAATTGATTAATTAAACCGGTAAAATTGGTAATTAAACCGAATGAAGCTAAACAGCTTAACTTGTGAAAAGAACTAATGCTTTAAAGTTTAAAATTTCAATCAACATTATATTTCTTAGTTAACAAAAAGTTCGTCCACCTACAAATTTAATGGTAGAATATTAGCAGTTGTATTTAATTCACCCGACCTAGTCAAACAATATAAAAAAAGCCAAAATTTTTCAAAACTACATATAGTGGAGTCGCTTGTGTCAAAAACCAATGGTGTAAAAAAAATTTTTGGCAGAAGCTTAGTGAGTGGTATCATTCGATTCGTAATGACGTCTACATTAACGTGGTACCAGGTGTTTTTTCCGAATTCCATGCAGGGGGTTTCTATGACGTCATGAATGCAAGATGGCCTCCGCAGGAAAAAAGCTGTAAATGGCGATCTAGGGATGTTATCGGAACTATTTTTGGACAAAAAGCTCAGAAATATATATTTTTATCGAATAGCTACAAAAATAAGCATCTAAATCGGTTAAAAATAGCGTTTATGACGTCATAACCAAAAAATGGCTATTTTCACCAAAAATACAGTATTTTGTCATGTAATACTTTAAAAAGATGCTATTTTCAACGTGAATGTAATGAAAATATGTTCATAATAAAAAAAACAACAATGGAAATTTCATTGGTGGTCACAAAAGGCGGATATGACGTCAGAAATCCAAAATGGCTGCCACACAGAATAAAAATTTTTATTTTTTTATTCAAAAATTTTTTAATTGGGAATTATTACACTTATATGAATGTAATAAAGGTATTTTGAGGATAAAATTCAACAAAACATTTTAAAATCCCTGGAAATAGCACCGAAATATTAGGTGCGAAACACAAAACTACAGTATTTTGTCATGTAATGCCTTAAATAGATGCTATTTTCAACGTGAATTTAAAGATAATATGTTCATAATTAAAATCCCAACAATGGAAATTTCATTGGTGGTCACAAAAGGCAGATATGACGTCAGAAATCCAAGATGGCTGGCATGTAAAATGAATTTCTTTAGTTTTTTATTCCAAAAAATTTTAATTGGGAATTATTTTATCCTTAAAATGACTTTATTGCAACATTAATAAAAGTATAATAATTCCCAAATAAAAATTTTTGGAGTAAAAAACTAAAGAAATTCATTTTACATGCCAGCCATCTTGGATTTCTGACGCCATATCCGCCTTGTGTGACAAAGAATGGAATTTCCATTGCTGGCATTTTAATTATGAACATATTTTCTTTACATTCACGTTGAAAATAGCATCTATTTAAGGTATTACATGACAAAATACTGTAGTTCTGTCTTTCACACCTAATATTTCGATGCTATTTTCAGGAATTTTAAAATGTTTTGTTACATTTTATCCTCAAAATACCTTTATTACATTCATATAAGTGTAATAATTCCCAATTAAAAAATTTTTGAATAAAAAAATAAAAATTTTTATTCTGTGTGGCAGCCATTTTGGATTTCTGACGTCATATCCGCCTTTTGTGACCACCAATGAAATTTCCATTGTTGTTTTTTTTATTATGAACATATTTTCATTATATTCACGTTGAAAATAGCATCTTTTTAAAGTATTACATGACAAAATACTGTATTTTTGGCAAAAATAGCCATTTTTTGGTTATGACGTCATAAACGCAATTTTTAACCAATTTAGATGCTTATTTTTGTAGCTATTCGATAAAAATATGTATTTTTGAGCTTTTTGTCCAAAATTAGTTCCGATAACATCCCTAGATCGCCATTTACAGCTTTTTTCCTGCGGCGGCCATCTTGCATTTATGACGTCATAGAAACCCCCTGCACGGAATTCGGAAAAAACACCCGGTACCACGTTAATGTAGACGTCATTACGAATCGAATGATACCACTCACTAAGCTTCTGCCAAAAATTTTTCGAAACATGACATAAGCGACCCCACTAATATACATCAATCACCTCAAGAAATTATTCAATACATAAAAGCATACTCCATGTCGTATAGCGATAAAAATCTAAAGCTCTAAAACGCAAACCTACGTATACCTCTAGTTACAACTTCAATTCATTACCATAGAAGTATATCCGCCTTATTAAGGATAAGGGATGACCTTCTTATGCTAATATTCAGTTACATCTATTGTCCATATTCCACTTAATCCTTACAAGAAGAAATAATAAAAACAATATGTCCACTGATCACTTAATCAAAAACCCGTTCCAGGTTATTCCTTGTGGTGTAAGAACAATGGCAATAAGAACAATACTGTATCACTATGTTAACAAAAAGTATATAAGATTAAATTCAATTGTATTGGTTCGTGAGAAAATTACTATCATAAAAAGGCTGTATGAATAAGTTTTAGAAAATGATCTCTCACCACCTCAGAAATGTCATGTGAGTGTCTTACTTTAAGGTGTAGTGTATAAGGGTAAAATTCTTCATGGTGTCAGACAGGATGACTCTTTTCTGGTTTGTTATTTAAATATTAGTTAAAAGAAGATTACTTTATGCAACTTTAATTACTTATTATTTTACAATGTTAAAGAAAAAAATTTTGAACTTACATCTGGCACATATTTTTGAACATTGAAGAAACTTATACGAAGCCTTCAGAGATATTTTTTCATTTAAAGAAGTTGATGATGAGTTTCATGGAGAACTAAAGCTAAAAAATAATGAAGGATCATATCCAATAATAAATAGTAGAAAATATAATGGTATTTTTGTATTTCATAAATCAACTCGATCATCGTTATATATTAAGTACTTTAATACATACCCAGACATAAACCCAGATTAGATTTCTAACTAATTTCCAGGGGACTATAAATGGATCCAAAAAAGTATAAAATTTTCTTTTGTTAAAAACTTTTAAGAAAAGTTCCTTTGATTCATGGAAATATAATCTTAAGCTAAGTTCATTTAATAAGCAACTAGTTACAAACGGTGTTTCGTGTGATAAGGTGCTTCTTTTTAAAGCAAAGTATACCAAATTATTACCCCAAATTAATATTTCCTTCATTTAACAAAATGTCTTCAGAAATACAGGTTTGTTTTTAAATATATTAATGCTCCGGAAAACCCATAATACTATATAGAAATTTATTTACAGCTGCAACCAAAAAAGTAAAAATTAAACTTATTTAAGAATCTAAATTCTATCCCCCGAAGCTTTACTGATAGAAATGGAACAATTACTCCCACATATCCAACGATTCCCTCATTTAATATTCAAGTTTTCGGCATGAATTCCAATGAGTTTCAGCATCTCAAGCGATCTGCTCAGTATTTATTTTCTTCCTCCACTACAAAACATCCACGACAAAGGATCTCCTTCTGGGAAACCGAGTCCTCCAAAGCCACCCCAGAAGTCACAACCCATATAATTGCACATTGAGCAGCACAAAGCGGCATATGGCTCAAGAAAGAACCCCCTCCCTGTATGGTTAGAAGAAAATTGAGGGCACATTGACTTCATCCCGATAAATGGGACTAAATGAATGCATCGTAATTGCCAAAATCGATACCTTTAGATATTTATATTAGGTTTGGAGTTCTTAGAGATACATGTTTTTGCGTTTCGAATACTGCTTAATGTATGCATTGTGTATAAAGTTAAATTTTTCTTAAACCTTCATAATTATTCTGTTTAAAAATTAAAAAAGGCATAATAACAAAAAATTGATACCGAATAGAATTATTCTATTTATCAGTAAAAACTAAAATTTAAATTAAGTATTAAAACTAAGTCAGAAGGGTTATTTTTATATAGAGCAAAGTTGTGTGTGTGTGTGTAAAAATCACTGCCAAACAATGAAGAAAAACTCTTGCCATACCTTCCAAAACCACTGAGTTTTCACAATCTATAAAGTAATACTAACAGTTCACCAATACATCTCGTTAAGTAAATTATGCCTATTTCTTACAAGATTTACAGAAAGATAAGGATGTTTTTTTTTCTTAATTTTGAACACAGTGAAGTTACCTTATTTTTACACTCTAGCTTCAATGCCGCCTACCCTTGATGCCATTTCTTTTCATATCTCTCTCATGCTTTATTTTTCTCTTTCTCTCTATCTCTTTCTCTCTCACGCTTTACTTTCCCTCTCTCTCTTTCTCTCGTGCTTCTTTTCTCTCTTCTTCACATCCTTCTATTTTTTCATAATCTCCCTATCTATTATTTCAAATCAATATACACGTGTTCAAGAACGGAATATAAAAACTAAAAATTTTTCTTCCAAAACATATAATATGGACTAATTCCTAAGTAGACCTCTGTCCCTATACATTAATCTTCTTTCATAGGATCAACGTTAAGTTTAAAGGAATCCTCTCTGTCATTGTCTACTTCCACATTCGGTCACACAGTGTAACCACCCACGCGACCTCAACACATTTTCACTCCACTCTTCTCCCCAGCAAACGACTTATGATATGACGAAGGGGCCGACGGGAAGGGGAACAACAGGATAAAGCGATTGGATCTTCTGCCAGGGATAGAGATTAATCTGGAGGAAGAAGAAAAGACCCCTCCACCCTCACAGACATATGAAATGGATGAGGGTTAAAGACTTCCCCAACACTTTTCTTCTGCCTTGAATACATTTTGGGGTGGAAGAAGAAAGACGGAAGATATGGGAGGGCTTATATTGAGGAAAAGGAGGATTTAAAATTCATGGGTATGAATACTTTCGCCCTCCTCCCCCTCTGGGATAAGGGGACGTGTTTTGCATATCATCTGGGGGTCGGTTATTAAAGATGAGCGTGGGGTGGGGAAGATGTTTTTTATTGTTTCGGGAGAGGAAGAAGAATGGAGCGAGGATTTATTAATTAAGAGTTTGAGATGATGAATCGTGAAAGTCGAAGGAGGTGTTTTGAAGAATGAGCTATTTCTTTTAATTTGCAAGAAAAGGGGATATATCATGGGGTGAGATATGGGGATGGATGTGAGGGTTTTTTTTTTTTTTTTGACATATGGAGATTTTCGAAGTATTTTTTTTTTGGAAAAATGTGTAGTAAATATTTATTTGAAAGGAAAGCAGGATTGTTTTACCAATCAAGTTAGTCAAGTCAGTTGAAATGCTTCTGACAACAGCCGATCTATCAATACATTGTCGATTTGTGGTTGCAGCAAGCGTCTCTATTCTGTATAAAATTTTTTCTTTGACCACTTCCTGATCTGACCAGATGGAGAATTGGCCGGAATGTAATAAAATATGCCATAAATTTATGAAGAAAAATCAAATTGTAACAAAATTATAAAAGTGAAAGAAAAAACGTACATATACTGAATTGATATCATATTGCGGGGTTTAATGTAGATGTCCGGGATCTCTGAGGCGAAGAAAATAACGCAGTCAAACCAGTCACACTTACTATCAAAAATATAACATTTATTTTAAGTCTCAAAACAATGGAATGCTAATTTTATACATTTTCCAAAACATATCTTTCATCACGCGTGAGCTGAAGCACGCGCGCTGTTATGTGCGCTGGTGCTGCGGCCATTATTGCTCGGTACGCCGCAGCACTAGTATCGCCCACAGTACCCCCCCTCAGTGCTCGAAAGGGATACGGAAACGGATTCGTCTTTCAGAACGACTAGTCTCCGCAGGTTGCACTGTGGCTACTTGAGACGGGCTTGCCTCCAGCTGTGGTTGAAGAAGGAATGCTGGCTTGACTCGGTCAATAGCAACCGTAACCTTGCGATTACCAAGCTGGAGATGGAAGTTTTTGTCATTCCTCTGCAGGACCTTGAAAGGACCCTCGTAAGGAGTCTGAAGAGGGCGGCGCACGGAATCAACTCGGAGAAACACGTGAGAGCATTGATCAAGTTCCTTGTGGACGAACACGTCTGGCTTGGAGTGGTTCGACGCAGGAATTGGCTTCAAGTGACCCATGCTTGTCCGAAACCGTTTTACGTAGTCGTGAAGCTGGGGCGGTGATGGTGAAGGCATACTCTCTTTGAAGAACTCTCCGGGCAGGCGCGGAGTGGAACCGTAAACGAACTGGGCAACCGAAGCGTCCAAATCATCTCGAACAGTAGAGCGCAGACCAAGCAGGATCAAGGGGAGTTTCTCGACCCAACTGTCAGAAGCTTGACAGCGGATCGCTGCTTTCAGGCCTCTGTGGAATCGCTCGACCATACCATTTGCTGCAGGATGGTAAGCAGTGGTATGCGACTTTTCGGTTCCCAAGAGGTTCGTAAACTGCTTTACGAGTTGCGATTCAAATTGAGTGCCCTGGTCGGTAACGATGCTTTGCGGACAGCCAAACCTTGAGATCCAACCTGAGAAGAATGCTTGTGCAACAGTCTCAGCGGATTGGTCGGGGATAGGTATGGCCTCCGGCCATCGTGTCCAGCGATCCACACATGTCAGGCAGTAGCGTTGACCTCGTGACGGTGGAAGCGGTCCCACGATGTCGATGTGGACTATTCTAAAGCGGTCGTCTGGTTCAGGGAAGCTTCCTAGAGGCGACTTAGTATGGCGAGTAACTTTTGATTTTTGACACGGCACACAGGTTCGAGCCCAGTTGGTACAGTCTGAGCGCAAATTTTTCCAGATGTACTTGGATTTTACTAGCTTGACTGTAGGGCGAACACCAGGGTGTGATAAGTTGTGCACGCTGTCAAAAACTTGTCGCCGGAACTCTGGTGGAATGTAAGGCCGATCTACTCCAGTGGAAACATCACACGCAATCCTTAGATTCGTTCCAGGAATCAAAATATCCTTTATATCTAGGACTGATCCTGGACTGCGCAACAATTCTAATTCTGGGTCGTTACTCTGCCTTTCAGCTAGCATGGTGTAATTTATTTGGTTTGGGAACTCTATGCTGAAAATGCGAGACAAAGCATCGGCTACTACATTTTTCTCCCCAGGTAAATATTGGATGTTTGTTGAGAATTGGCTGATATATTCCAAGTGCCTCTGTTGTCGTGGGGAACATTTATCGGCTCTTTGCCGGAACGCAAACGACAAGGGTTTATGGTCGGAAAAGATGACAAAATTCCTACCCTCCAAAAAATAGCGAAACTGCTTAACAGCTGAATACGCAGCTAAAAGCTCGCGGTCATACGCGCTGTACTTGAGCTCAGCGGGATTTAGCTTACGCGAAAAATATTGGAGAGGTTGAGTGTTACCCTGGACCACTTGGTTTAAAACTGCGCCAACAGAGGTGGAAGAAGCATCCACCATGACAGAGATTTCAGCATCAGCGACGGGATGGGCAAGTAAGGTGGAGGTAGCCAAGGACTCTTTGCAAGCCTCAAACGCGGCTACGGCCTCGTCGTTCCACTGGATTCTAGTCGTGTCGTTTTTCTTTTTACTGTTGACGAACGCGTACAGTGGAGCCTGAATCTCTGCTGCCCTGGGGATGAACCGGTGGTAAAAATTTAGTGTTGCGAGAAAACGTCTCAAGTCCTTCACGGTCTCGGGTTGTGGGAAGTTAGCGATGGCCGAAACCTTGTCTGGAACTGGTGCTATTCCTGTAGGAGATACCAGATACCCCAGGAAGACCACTTCGCCAACACCGAAGGTACATTTGTCAGGATTGATCACCAACCCGTACTTTTTCAGCCTGCTGAAAATTTCTCTTAAGTGCTCATGGTGGGATTTCTCGTCATCTGAAACCACTAGAACGTCATCGAGATAAGAGAAGCAGAAATCCAGTCCTCTAAGAACTTCATGCATAAACCTTTGAAAGGTATTTCCAGCATTTCGTAACCCAAAAGGCATTTTGGTGAACGAAAAAGATCCAAAAGGGGTTGTTACCGTCGTTTTGGCAATATCAGATGGTTCGACAGGTATTTGGTAATATGCCCTCACGAGATCGATTTTAGAAAAAACTTTCTTTCCAGAGAGGTTGTGCGAAAAATCGTGTAAATGCGGGATCGGATAGCGATCCGGAACTGTGACTGAGTTGACCCGCCTAAAATCGCCACAAACGCGCCACGATTTGTCCTTTTTGGGCACCATATGGATTGGGCTAGCCCAAGGACTGTTTGCAGGAACACAGATTCCATCAGCGAGTAATCGCTGAAATTCCTCTCGCACGACTTTCAGCTTCTCTGGTGACAACCGTCGTGGTTTAGAAAAAACAGGTTGACCTGTCGTCTGAATACAATGCGTGGTGGTATGCAATACGCTTGAATTAGACAAATTAGAGTTCAAAATTTCCGGGAACTCCTGCAGCAGGTCATGAAAAGAGGATTTCTTGGACACGAAACTCAAACCAAGGGAAGGTCCATTGACTACTCCTGCTTTGATGCTAAGTGTTGTTTCCCTATCTATTAAGCGTTTATTTTTTACATCTACGAGTAGACCAAATTTTTGTAGAAAGTCAGCTCCGAGAAGTGGTCTCGTGACGTCGGCTATTAAAAAGTTGAACGGGAAATTTCGACGCAAGCCGATATTAACTTTCAAAAACTGGGTTCCATAGGTTTTAATGCGAGTGCCGTTAGCGGCATATAAATTCACACCGTTTACAGATTGGCAAGTTTTAAATTTACCTCTGGGGAGTACCGAGACGCAAGCTCCAGTATCGACGAGGTAGCTCAACCTTGCATCACGATCGTAGACAAAGAGACGACTGTTTAGGGCCTCGACATCCTCTGTCGCCGCGAGAGTCGGGGCTACAAGTTTTCCGAGACAAACTTGCACGGCTGTTGACACTTGTGAGCTCTGTTTCCGAACCGGTAATGGTACCAACATAGACCACTGGCTTTCCTCTCGGCACTTCGACTTTTGGAGCGGAATCTGTTTCTTGATCCGGAGCGTCGTTGAGGTGGACGAGAGAGACGAGAAACTTGCTCCCTCAACGCGGAGATCTCCTGACGTAATGTCGAAACTTCATTGGTTTCAGGATCCCTTTTGTCGACGGCAGAAACAACTGCGGATTTCGAAACTTCCTGTATCTTATCCCCCATTAACGCCTGCTGGTCGAGGGGTTCGTTTGAAACGCTTAGAATCTGTTGCACGGAAACTGGTAAGCGTTGCAGCCATAAGCTTTTAACTGCCTCCTCAGAAAAATTTTTGGCCAACTCCTTCATCTCTCGTAACAGTTGGCTGGGTTTCCTGTCTCCTAGCTCTAAGTCATGCAGAAGCAATCGGAGTTTTGAAGTTTCTGACTCCGAAAATTGGTCGATAAGCCGCTTCTTTAAGGTGTCGTACTTCTCGTGAGTAGGAGGAGAACAAATTAAATCCGTCACATGGGACAGTATACTTTCATCCAATGATGCTACAAGGCAATAGTACTTCGTTTGATCCGCGTGAATCCCTGACGTCGCAAACTGTGCCTCGATGAAATGAAAGTAGGCTACCGCGTTTGACTTCCAGAATGGCGGTGGTTTCAGCTCGACCGCTTGCACCTCACTTTGAGACGTCTGTGAAGAAGATCCCGCAAGTTGCTTGTCATCTACCATGGTAAATTATCAAAAGGACTAAGGCGTGTTGAAAGTCTCATCAAGGAGTCACCACTGCGGGGTTTAATGTAGATGTCCGGGATCTCTGAGGCGAAGAAAATAACGCAGTCAAACCAGTCACACTTACTATCAAAAATATAACATTTATTTTAAGTCTCAAAACAATGGAATGCTAATTTTATACATTTTCCAAAACATATCTTTCATCACGCGTGAGCTGAAGCACGCGCGCTGTTATGTGCGCTGGTGCTGCGGCCATTATTGCTCGGTACGCCGCAGCACTAGTATCGCCCACAATATTTATTGAGAAATCTTTCAGGTATCCACTTTCACATTTCGTGTTCATCGACTTTACTACAAGTTTTAATGATTATATGGGAATTTCGGACTAAAAATAAAACACAATTTCCTTGGGAAGGGACTTCTCAAAATTGAAATCATTATGCAAACAGAAATTCAAAAATATATGGAACTTTTCTTCATGTTTATTTAGCCAATGGTTTATTCATATATGATTTCCCATGATTAAGAACAAAATTTTATGAATATTTAAAATTTTACCTTCCAAAAAAAGAACTAAAACTGTCTTTCAAATTCAGTTCAGGATATACGCTGACAGGAATTATTATTAACCTGGATACACCCAGAGAGTAATGACTACCGATACCTTTTTACTTTTTTTTGCTCAAGAAAAATGAATATTTGCAGTTATATTTCTAGGGAAGTGGGAATTTAAAATCGATTTGGGCATGATAATAGTAATTACTTGCAGGCGTAGGTTCGAAGGTTTGTAAGGAACACACCCTTTGCCAGAAGATGGCGGGTGATAGTTTCTATAGTTGTAATCGGTGCAACTATCCAGTTCTGGGATATACAGGTGGTGATAGTGAAGAGAAAAACAAGCATGATGAAGTGAAATGCTGGATTCGGGGGAACATATGCGCTGTGGTCCTCCATTGCATTAAATTGCTGTTTTTGTGTGGGTTTGAATTATAGGTTCTGATTTCGAGTTTTATAATTCGGGTTTTACTGAAGAAAAGAGAGAAAAAAAAGCTTGTGTTGGTTTTTGGGAGTGGAAAATTACTGGATTTTAAATAAACGCGAGCACTCTTTTTTTGATGGAAAGAGATTTATGAAAATTTAAAATTAATGTGTTTGTTTGTGAGTTATTGATATGATAATCGCTAATAAAAAAATGTTACTGGAAAATCAGAAAAGTCAATTTTGCTCCATTGTTTTGAGAAAACGCCATTTTTTATGGAAAGCTAAAGAAGATAAATATTCGAAAACTTGAACTCCTTGTTCTTTTTTGATTGATTGTATTCAAAAATCGATTGGGGAGTTTCATAAGTTTAAATATTCTGTTTTGATCATCCTAAACCTTAAAAAACACTTTCAGAGCACTTGTATTTATGTAAGGTATATATTCATATAATATCATGGAAAGCAAAGTAAGAATTTCTTTTATTTTAGTTGTATTTAAATCGTGTATATGTATATCCATTTAACTACCGTGAAAACAGTGAACTAATGTTTAAATTTCTGTGTTTACTCCTATAGTGGAATTTGGCATAAATTTCCTTATTCAACAACCATTTAAAAAATAAGTTTCGAAACTTAAAGAAAGAATTTCCAGTCACAACAAACTTTTATTTTTCTTCTCATTTCAAATTGCTTCATCCGAAGAAACTTCGAGGATTCTGAGCCATGATCCTGCATCCTTAAAGACACCTTCATGAAGAGTTTAGATGTAGCCATTTTATGAACACTATATCAAATCGGCCGGCAAAGGTCTGATGCCCATGGCATCCACGGAGCTATAAACCGATGCAGGGCCCTTATCGTAAGAGATATACAAATGATTCCTGTTTATGCCTCGCTATTAACTGCAACTGCGAGAGCTAGACCTGTGATAGACGACAAACATAAAACTATCTCCAAAAGTCGTAAAAAATTGTCATAAAAACCAGCCGTGGAAAAAAATGGTTGGCGTTAAATCGTAAATAGCTGTTACAAGAAGTTTAGCACATACCCGATCAAGGATTTTTTCGGGTATCTGGCAAAGTTTTTTTCTTTTTAGTTTTGATAGGAAACAAACGGTTCTTTTAAGAGTTTTTATGAGGGTGGCCGTCTGGCTTATCAAGTCGTATGGAGGAGTAAGTTTGAAAGGTTTTTCCCCAGACTTTCTTCCTTGTTTTTCCAAGAAGTGAGGAAGAAGACGATATAATGTGTTTTGGCTAAAAACAATCATTACCCTACATACCATGGTTAAAAAACTTTCGTTGTAAACTTTCTTATCTGTTTACACTTAGCATAAATCAGGGCGCGAAATTTCCGCTCTCCATTGGCGACCAAAAATTTAAGGCTGGCGAGAAAGTTCTTTTCCCCGACAGAAAAATGTTGAGTTTAAATTAAAAAATGTCCAAATCAATGAACCTCAATCGAGCGGCTCTTGTTGTACAATGATAGTCTGGCATTGTGTAAAGTTTGCCAGGAAGTGCCATCCAGTAATGTGGACATAAAGTGGATTAATGGTTTTTTCCGGACCTTTTAAAAAACAAAGGAAACGTTTTCTTGCCATAATCAAAGCAAAATCCACTGTGAAAATTTTGCCATTGTAAAGACAGAAAAGCGCAGACTGAGACACTGGAGGATTTGCTCAGAATTTCCATTAATGGACCCTCTCTAAAAGATTTTGACCCAACAGCTGATATCGACAAGTGGTATTTTAGTGCTGGAAGGCCGCGATACCCAAACATAAGGGGATAAAACTAACAAAAACTTTTTATAGATGGCTAAGGGGGTATGTAACAACTTCCAAGACCTATCAAATATAGTTAGTTTTACTATTTTTTGCAATGTATTTTAATTTTACATTCTTTTAAAGTTTTACTTTCCATAATGTTTCTGCAAACACTATTTTTTAAAATAAAAAAAAAAATATGAATCCAAAGTAGTGGCGAGTAAAAATTTTAGTCTGGCTAGTACCTTTAGAGCTGAAATTTCATGCCCTGGCATAAATGATAATTAATATAATACTTCAACTTTACTGCTACGATTCATGAATATAAAAAAATAATAAATGCATATAGTAACCATCTACGTAGCTTTACTAATCCAAAATTACGAGTTTTTTATATTAAGCTACACAATTTGCAAATCATAAAAAAAATCAATGGTTATTTCAGAGCCCTTACAGATCATTCTGATGGCAGTTTTATGTTCTATTTGTTTTAAAAAAAAAATATTTTCTGAAGCATCCTATCATTGTAGGTTATATTTAGGAATGATGGGTTATTTTTATTCAAATTAATGCTATTGATACATTTAGTATTGGTAAATTATTGAATATATTTTCTTTAATAAAGGATAGAAGCTACACTACTTTCTATCTTAATGTTATAGATGGAATCATCATACATTTAAAAGTGTGTAAATTAATGGAAATGCGGTTTTACAAAGAGATTAAATTTTAATCCATCACTTTTATTAGAAATTAAAAATATTTCATACCCTTTATTCATTAAAATATTTTCGTACCGTTGAAAGCATACATCTTTCATTAAAAATTTTCAATTAATCATTGTCATAATTCCCTAATTAAATTAATCGTAATTATTTAAGTGTGTATCAGGAAATCTACGTGAATATCAAGACATCCTCAATATCAGATACCACTCAAATGTTCCAATAGGTGATATTATTAATGTATCAGGCGAAAACTGAACTTTTCCCTATCATTAGCAAAGAAACACGGGAATTCACGAATCCAAGAAGCGATTCCATCTTCCTAATCTCCATATCAATTTCCCAAGAGAAAGATAATAATCATTAAAAACGATAATCCGATAACTCCAATCATCTTCATCAAGCAACGCATAGCCAATCACAAAGAAGAGCAAGAGCGAGAGAGATGAACCGAAATCATCATCCCCAATCCTCGTAGAGGTGTAATATACAGAGAGAGAGAGAGCATTGGCATGCCAACCCTACGTGACAAAATAGAGATGGAGAGTGGTAAATAGAAATTCGTAACATAGGTGGGTGGAATTAGAAGTATCGCTCTTTAGCTTCTAGAAAATTATCTAAAATTGGGACAGAAAGTTTTCCGCATGAGAAAACACAATGACTTGTGCAAATGGTGTAAAAACGATTTTAGGCAATAGACGACATTAGTCATTACGTCACTTGCTTGTTTGGAAACGTTGATTCTATCCGTGATTGGTTCCGTACGGATTTACTTCCAATCACGGAACCAATCACGGATAGAATCAACATTTCCAAACAAGCAAGTGACGTCACACTAATGTCGTCTATTCACTACCAAAATTAATATTCAAAATTGAATCGTCAGTTAGAAGAGAGAACAAGTCCAAAAACGAAGTTTTGAGAAAATCGAAAAAAACTGGTATAAGTAATGGAATTTTTATCCCATACCCCCCCAAATGTTTCCAGGAAATTCATGACACTGTTAAGAATACACAGAACAATCATCGAAAAAATTTTAAGTGTATTTAAAAATGTTTTACAGTTAAAAAAAGAGGATGGACTTATTCCCTTCTTCAACCTTATAAAATTTCAGCTGAGCAAAAATCTTAAAAGCACATAAACTGGCAATTGAATTATATTTCTGCTTAGTTCACGGTACAAAAATGAAATATAGGAAGACTAAGACGAATAAAATTAAAAATTAATATGAAACTGCGTCATATCAATTCATTGAATGCTATCAATGAAGTAAGTGAATATCAATGGAGTCAAACGTTCATTGATTAAAAAAAGAAAAAACGCAAAGCAAAACGCAATCATGGAAGTCTCTTTAGTGGAGATTTTAAAGTAATATAGGGATACATCCCAACAAAATGTTAGGCTTTCTCCCATAAAATGGACTTTTAACGCATTTTGAAACACTGTGTTAAAAATCAATAGACACAATAACTTCAGAAAAATTTTCAAAACCCGAAAAAAGTTACTTCAAGTAAATAGGACCTCAATGAAAAGAGAACCATACTATTTTTTAAGCTACCTAACAAAATTGGTTCTAAATTAATTAGTCACCTATCCACCCCCCAATTATTCTAATTTTATATCTTTCAGGCACCTGAAAAGAGGTTTGGCAAACTTAATATTTTATTCAAAATAATTGATGAAACTGTAAAAGAGAAAATGTTTTCTCAGAAAACTAAGTTAAAAGGAGACGCACGGGAGCATTGAAACCTCATTGATGACGTCACATTATTTTCCCGAAATTTTTCAATACCTTCGCTTACCATTGTAGATTGACCATCCCTGCAGTCAGTGGCAGATTCAGGGGGGTGGCACTCTGCAAAGTGCCCCCCTTGGACCCAAAAAAAATCCCTCATAAGTACCAAAAAATGTCCCAAAAAGTACTCAAAATGAGTTAAAACCCTACTTTTACAAGTCAAATTTCAAAATTTTGTCAGGGGGAGGACCCTCATACCCCCCAGCGGTACCAAAAGGGGATCTTGAGTGATACATTTTAGAAAATCCCAAAAATTTTGACATTTTTCACAAAAAGGTAAAGGTGATGGTCGGAAAAAGTGCCCCCCCCCTTGGAGCCGTGCTGGATCCGCGCCTGCCTGCAGTAAGTGGATTTCGAAAAAAAAAACTTTTTTCGACCCACTCAAATGACCACGCCCGCTACAACAGGAGCAGAGGTTCAATGCACCATCTTCACCTATCTACTCCACTCCCTTCTTCCTCCATCCATCCATCTCCGCGAGTGCCACTCGGCTAATGGAAAGGAAAAGGAGGAAGATCTCTCTCCTCGTACATCAAGGCGACATAAAGGAAAATTGTCATCGGCAATGTCCTCTCCAACAGCTCCCCCAGACGAAAGTGTCACCTCCCCGGCGCCTGCTCTCGTCACCCAGTGGAAGAACATCAATATGCAAAGAAGCAACGCCACTTAGGATTGCGTTTCATATTTTTCGGAGTGTTTAACAGGGCTATCCACTTACTGCTGATTGAATCTGGATTTCCCTCCTTTTCTCTATATCTTTCCTCTTTTTTTTTTTTTTTTTTTGTTTTGGGTGGAGATGGAAGAAGGAGTTGATGCATATTCATTAGTGTTCGTTTTGATGCTGGGTTGAGCAGTCGTTTTCTTCTTACTTTTGCAAGTGGGTTGAAGAGATTCGCCGTCGGGGTGTCTGTTTATTATAGAATGGAGTGATGCATTGCTTGGGGAGGTCTTTTTTTTATAAAAAGAGGAACCCCAAAGAAGGTTTGAGAAAATGTAGATGCGTCTAAATCTTCTTTAATATAAGTTCTCTCACCAGGATGTTGAGATGTATGAGAATTTATCGTGATGCTCTTTTGGACAGTGCAACTTGGATAATTGAGAGCTGAAAGGACCACCATAAAGACTTTTAACAATTCCAAAAATTCAAATACTAAAAAGTATAAAGTTTATTTAAAAGCACCTTCAAGGGACTAAGAGAAAACTTATAATTATCCACGACTTAGAATTAGGGACCATCGAGTTATCCAAATTGCACTGTATTTAAAATACTGCATAAAAATATCCTAGTCGTAATATACATAATAAATTTAATTATCATATTCCCGTTGAAGACACTTAAAAAATATTTTTTTTGGTTGTGTCCAATACATAATCTCGATGGTTTGGAATAAAATGTTATTGATTGAGTTACATTTATTGAAAAAAAATATTAATTCATTATTTTTCGGTATTAAATATCGTTTGAACTTATTAAAATAAGAGGATGGACCCAATCAAAGGTTGAAATATCTTTCACTTTCATTATTTCACATATTACAAAAACTAAAATTAATAATATTAATCAAATTAATAATGATAAATATCATGTTGTAACAAGATTAATACCTGTATAAAATAATTATTAATACAAGATTAAATGCCTCTAACTACAAAGATAAAAGATACAGAAGGTATAAAAAAACGAATATTAGAATCAACAAAATAAAGTATTAGAAACGAACGCATGAGTAAAAAAAAATTAAAATTAAAAACCGGCAGATTTAGTACAAGTTGTGTCACTTTTGAAACCCAAGCAAGCTAAATCACCACACAGTTTAGGATTTTAAATGTATGGTAGAACTAATACATATTTCCTTTCATAAACTTCCCAACGATTACCGGATATGACATTTGAGTAGCACAAAAAAAACATCATTTACCACGCTACCCGTGAAAACTAAACAAGCTGAATCACCCCACAGTTTAGATTTTTAAAAACTTCTCCCAACAAACCATCGTACTATGAACGAAACATCCTCCTGAAGATGTATCCATCCGATCCACCGCTCCTCCGCATCTTCCCCTCTAGAGCGGAAACGGAGGAAGCAATCGGCACTATTTTTAAAAGCACCGTCCACACCGGATAACATCTGATGACTCTTCGCTGCGGGAGAGTAGGAACATCCTCTTGTCTTCTTGGGTCAGTCTTGACTAGTATTGCATCGCATCCTGCCTTTCCATTCACTCATTGCATTGGGAAATATGAGGATGGACCCAATCAATGGGTGGAGTGTGCTTATTCAATTTAAACCACCGATTTTTGTGTGTCGGCCTTGTTAAATTAATCGAGGTTGTTATGCTTCACTCGTGGAAGACTTTCGATTTGGGATGTCAGTGGTTGGATGTAGTAGAGTGTGAGGGTTTGGCTGATTGTGTTTGAATGGTTGACGGTTTGGCCTTTTCAGTCATGAATGTTTCGGTTCATTAATGACATTTTCAGCCGATTCAATGGAAGGATGGGTGATGAAAAGGTTAGAAAATAGTTTTATTTGGAGACATTTTTGAAACGGCGTTTAGTTTGTAATTTTTCAATAATCATTATAAGACTGCAAAATAGTTGTCTAACACACTCTTAGCAATAAAATGAATGGAATTTTCTTAAGGAATGAATTCAAATTATCGTGGAACACCCATAAGATTTTAGTGGAATTAAAGATTTGTTTTAAACATGTTTACTAGATTGTTTTTTAAACAGATATTTAGAATAAAAAAATATTTTTAAATGCCTCATATTTTTTTGGCAAACTCATAAGGTAAAGGGGGAAATTTTAAGAACAGTACTCTTGGAGTCACTCTTTACTTCATAACAAGCCGATATCAGCACCTACTTTCCGTTACCCGGCGGGCACCAGTGGAACACTGCAATGGAGATAAAGTGCACCCTCTAAATAGATGACTGAATATTTAAAAATTGCTTTTAACTGTTTTTCATATATGATGGCAAAATCGAAGACCACGAGCTGTATAAAAGTATGAAATTTAAGGAGCTGGTTTATATCACACAGGCCAGGGATCTTGAGATAAATGGTTCTCCCATTTCTTAAAAACTGGATAAACATTCCAATTTTAGAAATCCTCTCCACCTGATGAAGCGGAATAAAAAGTACAAAAAAAATCCCGATTCCCCACTCCATCAAAATAAATATTTCACTCATTGGTGAGGCAAAACACTCCACGTTATTTTTCGAAATCCCCGAGAATGATTCATTCGCCGCGTGTCAAACCTCTTCTCCGTTCGATTCTCAGCTGTCTTCTGCACTCAGATCTTTCACTTAAAGCTCCAGAGAACTTCCATCACCGCGAGAACGCATCTGGAATTATTTCCGCGCATTTCTTTTCATTCGAAAAAAAAATCCTTCTTTTTGCTCTCCCTCCCTCTTTGTTCTTTTTTCCCCATTCGGGAAGATCATGGTTAACCTCCTCCTCCGAATCGAACAAAGAAAAGAATGTATTCGGGGTGGAATCGTTTGCAACTGTGATGTGTGTGTTTATTTGAAGCTCTTCTCTCTCTCTCGGGAGGGATGGAGCTCCCCGATGCCACATGCGCGATGTCAAAACTGTTGCCCGGGTTTATCTCGACGCTCGTATAAACAGCCCGAATAAACACAGAGTTTAATCCTTTGTAGAATCTTTGCGCACGTGCGCGAAATCACTCTTCCTCTTCTCTCTTCTGCACAGAGTGAGAAAGAAATAGAGTGCTCATCAACCATCTTCACGTATAGAAGAATAGTGATGATCAGCTCAAAACTGAAACTATTAGATATCGATACTCTGGGAGTGTAGAATACTTTCAGGAATCGAATACACATAAAGTTTTAATATTTTAAATATAATTTAAACTCACATGCCTTCAATTCATAAAGACCTATAAATATCAGTGTTCTGTAATAATTCATAGTCGATTCCTAAGGAAATGAATGTGTTTACTATCCTCTGATTCACAAAGCTACTTAAATTGCTGTATAATAACAATGGCAAAATAATTTTTCTTTAAATTTCTTTACATTTTGCGCTTATTAATTGAAAGGGTCATCTTTATAGCACTATTGTTTGTAGGTATCTCAGTAAAAAGAACGCCAATTTTTCAGTTATGTGCAGATTATTTTGAATAGACATTTACAATTGTAGTGGTTTTTGATTTAATACGGGTTTATAGAAGTCCTAAAATAATTTGGTTGTTTTAGACTATAAGAAAAATCTACCACTTATAGTTTATTATTTTTGAAACATTAGTTATTTTTGTGTTCCTATTAGTTCGTTCCTTCATATAACTGATGATTCTAATAAATTCCTTATTTAACCCGCTTGATCCTAGATCACCCAAGACTGCCATTGAATCATGAAGACTAGTGGCTAGGACTGAAACCCACTCGGGTAATTATGGGCGTTTTTAAATATATTTTTTAAAAACTTTGTATGGGTATAGCGTTTTTTTAACCTATTATTTATTCTATAGTTTTCTTTATCTCTCCATCAAAATTCCCATCGATAAGACGTAATAAAAATTTTCCTAAAAAATATCTTCAAATTCAAAATAATTTTCTCTTTCTTTATATTGCAATTCGCATTACCACTTTCCCTGTCGGTTACTCAGGACTACCCTCGTCGCACCCTCTACTCCTTCTCACCCTACCCACTTCTCCTCTTCCCCATCCGTATACAAGCTTTTTTCTCCCCCGCTTTTTGTTATCAGAACAGGTGAGTCTCAGGGGGGAAGATGCGTTTTGTAATGAAGATATTAAGTTTTTTGGACAAGAGAAATGATGATGCGATATTAATTACTTTCGTTATGGCGTTACGCAAGCCCTGCATTATCATTAAGCCAGCGCGAGCGGCATTATCTTTTTGAGAGAGCGTGTTTACGTTCTTTACCTCCCCTAATGACGGGAAATGTGTTTTGAGGTGTACCCCTCCTATCTGTTCGTTCATCTCGGACGGTTTGGTTCTTGTCCAAGATTAATAGCCTTGAACTCTCTCGGCCAATTTTCCGAGTAGCCCACAGTTTAATCTGGTGCGCTATTTTGAAATGTGCGTGCAATGCCAAGTTCAATTCAAGAGGTTACGTCAATTGGAAAGTTAAGTCCTTTTATGGGGTGTTGATGCGCCGATGACCACTCCCGAGATGTGTAAGATAACTGCTCTTGCATCCGATCGAGTTTAATATAGTATATGTTATGGGCAAAGTGATCAATCGGGCATAATGCCCGAAGTGGAGGCGGGCAAAGTGATAAATTTCATTCATAAATGCCACTGAATTTATCACATTGCCCGGGCATTATTAATAATGCCCGGATTTATCACATTGCCCGTAACATATACACCCACTTAAAAAACAAACATATTTAGGTTTCTGAAGGTCTAAACTAAAATACACAAAACAATCAAGAAATGCTTCCACCTTTGACTTAATTAAATTTGTCAATCTTACGTGCCTGTAATTTCATTGAATATGTGAAACTTTAATCTTAAAAAGAACATTTCTTTTTTATAGCATATTAAATATGAAATTCAAATTTTCACTTCAAATTTTGAAGAAAGACATTTATTGATTTAATTGAAAGGGTTCAGCACACAGGGCTACTAAAGTCAGCGAGGGTCTTTCCAGTTTAAATTATTATGAGGGCTTAAAGAAGTTACATATATTTACGAAGGCCGTGGGGAGCCTAGTGGTTAAGGCATCGGCTTCGGGATCGGAGGGTCCCGGGTTCGATTCCCGACACCGCTGAAGACCCACCGAGTATATGCGGAGTACGTGCTCGTTAAATCTGTGGGTCCGAAAGTCCTGTGGTCCGTCATGGCGCAGTTTACCACGGGTCCAGGTGTCTGGAGACTATTTCCCTCCCCTTCAGAGACATGGCAAAATTGAGGAGGTGGTGATAGATGGTGGCGACATCTATCATCCGAGGCTTAAGTCGGACTCCTGCCATTTCATGGGCCTCACTTTCTCAGGAGCCGCACCCCCTTTGCCTTAATTCCTATCCGCTTTGCGGATGGAGCTTGGGTATTCCAAGTGGCATAAGACAACAACAACAACAACATATATTTACTCTTTTGAGAAAAGAATCTTTTAGAGAAAGAATTTTTAGGTCATAATTGACCTAGTAGTTTTAATCGTGTTATTTATCGCCTTTCAAAAGAACAAAAATTTCAGTATTTTCTTTCTACTTGTGGTTTGACTATCTATTAATGAATTTTTATTATGTCGGGGTGTGACTTTGGCCCAATGGTATGAGGTGAAATAATTTAAATACTCATTGAGTTTTAAGAAAAAGTGGACTAATTACATTTTAAGTTGTAGGTTTTGTAAATTTGGACCATTCATTGAAAGAGGGAGATCTATTAAATAAGTGAAATTGGCTATATGGCTTAGTACGTAGAAAGAGTAATTAATAAATAGATAATTAATTAAGTAAATTTAAAATGTAAGTATAAGTTGTTTTTGTTGTTGATGTCGTGTATGACTCAGTGTACAAATTACATACAGATCTTAATAAAACACACAAACATATAACATAAATCTAACTTTATAAAAATAACTCAAAGAAAAAAAACTATGAATTGCAAAAGTCTAAGGGAATTTTTTTCTTTTTTTTTGGGGGGGGGATTTCGCAGGTGTCTCCCTTTATGTTGTTACAAATACTGAAACATTATTATCTACAAGTTTTCAGGTCTCTAGGCCAATTTTTGACCCCCGCGCCCCTTAAAAGTAGTTTTCCCATGTTAAAATAGTATAGGGAAAATATTGAAAATCTCTCCATTTTTGTTTTTAGTTTAATAAGCCTGAACTCTGTCAAAATTAATTAAAATAAAACCTATATACCAATCACCTGTGGGACAATGATATCCCAAAGGGTGATATGGTTTTAAATCAATTTTGACTTCGTTCAGGCTTATTAAATGTAAAACATCAAAAAATTGAGGTATTTTCAATATTTTCCCTATACTTTAACTTGGAAAACTACTTTTGAGGGGCGCGGGGTTCAAAAATTGACCTAGATACCTGAAAATTAGCAGGTAATAATGTTTCAGTATATGTAACAACATGAGGGGGGCACCTGGGAAATTCCAAAAAAAAAATTGCAATGGGATAGTATATGTACGGATACGGTCATAAGTAGCACAAGCAGTGTGTGTTAGTAAAATTTCGTCACACACAAGCTCCAAAATCTTCCTCTCTGAGGCTCATGATCTCCCGTGACTGAAGAGAAGGGGGAGAATCACAAGTGCCTGGAATATAAAGATCATGGGATCTTTGTAGAATCCAAGACATCGCGCAGTCACACACCAAAGGGTTTTCTGAAAAAAAAATATCAAATTGTGTTTTAAATAAATATAAAATATATACTACTAATTTGTAAGGTTATATTTTACTAATCCTGTGCCCTAACTAACACAGTTTTTGGCGAAACGTCCGAATTTTTAATTTCGAGACCACGGCAACCAAGCCTGAAGTATTTTACATCGAATAAAATGTATTGCTTTTGAATATGCTGCCATCAAACTTGCGCAATCATTACAATATTTGAACGAATAAAATTACTTTCTAAAATGTCTATGATGTTCTAAAAAGGGTTAAATTACACGAGTAAAGTGGAAAACTAATATATTATTTTTTTTATAATTTTTCGATACTTTTTTTTGGTGGAGAATCAGATTTTCGTTATGTACAGGATGTCTCAAAAGGCTCGTACCTAACTTGACATGCAGATCAGTCATGCTACGGCAACCAGATTTTCATAAAAATCCATGTCCTCAAATGTGTTCGCTAGACGCTAGAGGACAATGTTCACCGGCGAAGGGACCAACGTCTAAGTTTTTTACTCACAATTTATTACAAAAATGCAATTATTACATATTCAATGAGAGCTTTTGGGGGTGATCTTTCTAAATATTTAATAATACATGAAGTTTTCCATAGAGTAATAAAGCTACTTCGCCAGCGAACATTGTCCTCTAGCGAACACAGTTTACATTGCGGACATGGGTTCCTACTTTTTACTTCACTTTCCACGACAAAGTTTGGCGAACGCTTCCTTGCACTGAATGTCAATCAATAAAATTACAAAGAAATTCGATTTAGCTACTTAAGGACATGTTGCTATCACAAAAACTGCTTTGGTTTACCATCAATGCACTGATGAGAAAATGAGGTACAAAAAGTTATCGATTCGAGAAGAATACTGGGTCACGACCCCCTTTGGTTATTTTTGTGTTCTGAAAAAATTGTTTTTAGGGGGGAAAAGAAAAAACAG
Organism: Tetragnatha montana; assembly: GCA_963680715.1. Taxonomy (NCBI): domain Eukaryota; kingdom Metazoa; phylum Arthropoda; class Arachnida; order Araneae; family Tetragnathidae; genus Tetragnatha; species Tetragnatha montana. The sequence goes on along the minus strand of OY796680.1, from coordinate 43,992,944 downwards.
TGGCATTCTAAACCATAAGAAAAAACCACCACATAAATTTCATCAAAATAAAAAAATGGTCAAGCAACCTATGCCTGCATCTTATATAATTTGAATATTGAACGTTCGTTCGTTAAGAGATTCTAACCTGTTACAATCAAAATATGATTCAGAAAAATAATAAAACAAAGTACCCGAGATTTCAAAAATTCCTCTAAATTTCTGCAGGTTCGTTGGCAGTGTCTTTATGTAGCATCCAACTAAGTCAACGGATTCTAAAGTTGTAAATTCTTCAAACAGATCTTCAGAAATAGATTCAATTGGGTTGTAGCTGCATAATCAAACAATAAAACGTTAAAATTATGTCCAAACATTACAATAAGCAGAAGAATCCCTATAAAAAGGGACTCATTTTCACTAGACTGCAACGTTACTTTGACCCTGGGGAAACAAGCTGAGAGCAAACGAAGAAATTAGTTCCTAGCGAGTTGGTCTGAATTTTGATATTGATTAGTTTTATATACCGTCTTTTTATCAAGATTTGCGTACCGAAACTCCTCCTAGCAACCCCCAACAGCCTTTCTGTTTACTCGGTGTTTCCTTCCGCATAGTGACGTCATACGGTCAAAGAAACGTTGCAGTCTGGTGTAGCAAAAATTGGAAAGATGAAATGTAAAAAATAAACGGAGGAAAACTGAGGAATCCAGTCTTCAAGCATACTGACCGAAATTGCATTATTTTGAGTGTGTTTCTCTGATCCTTAAAAAAGGAACTCTTAAGAGCCTTAATTTGGTTAGAAGTGAAAAAAATCTGCTCCAGTTTCGTCTTCCCTTGAAAGGCCTCGTCGTCCAAAGCCTTCAAATTGGCTCTTTCTGTATACAGCATCTCCAAGCTGGATGCAACGTTATTCTTGAACTCTTTTCCAAGTTTCTTGACACTAAACTCTCGGACTGTCAAAATTTTAAGTTCGGTAAAAGGCCTAAACTGTTTCCATCTCAGTCTTCGTAATATCTTGGTTTTTTCTATAGTGATTTCATGGAGCGATGGCACATTGGTATCCGCGTCGTCAAGCAGGTCAATCAAGGTCATATTCATTACAAATAGTTTCTCACTCTTTTATGAGGAAAACCAAGTGGTGTTTAAGTGCGGAATAACGCTATCGCAGAAGGTCAGTGCGATGAAAGAGAAGTCCAGCGAGTTGTCGAACACATTCTGAAGATCGTCCAAGTTCGCAAACTCCTTGCATTCTAAGAAGGTTCCAGGGTGCGTTCCATAGTCGGTGCATTTACAAGGCTTTAACAGCGATTGGTCCGGGCACTTTAAAAACCCAAGCGCCCCAAGTGGGATAAAAAGTAGTATCAAAAAAACAAGTTTCATGTTACCTTGGAGCTGCTATCTGCAGAAAAAAGTTAATGCTCTTATGTTTTTCAGATTCTGAGTTGGGATGGAACCATGCACAGTGGAGGCGTCTGAATTCTCCTCTACACCTAAGTAGAAAATAAAAACCTGCTGTAAAATTTTGGATTAAGCATATTGCATGTCTTTTTTTGCTATTTCACCCCCTCTCTCTAACAAGGAAACGTTCGCAGGCTTAACTCACAAAAACGAAAGAAAATTTTACAGGCATGGAAAAATTTTGAAAAAATCTATGCCCTAAGTGTACATGCCATTGGGTGATTTTGCATGGAATGAGCCAAAAAAACTGAAACAGGAAAACAATTATAAACTTTTTTACAAGGAATGTTTTAACCATAGATTAAATGAGCATTAGGGTGTCCCAAAAAAAAATTTTTTTTTTAAATCCCAGGTCTTACCCTCCAAAAATGTTCTATCTGTGAATGTAAGACACCGTGATTTTTTTTAGAATTTTTAATTAAAATTTAGAGGTTTCTCAAGGTCATCAAAGTTTCATAAAAAGGGGCAGAATAGTGAAAAGCGGATTTTTTTTATTTGCTTTTTACAAACTTAATTCGTTAACTTAATAAGTACATTATTTTCATTTATGAAAGCTACTTATACAAGAAAATGCCAACAGGTTAAAAATAGCTTAATAATATGGTAAATAAAACCAATGGGAAAGAATTTTTTTAAAATAATCAACTTTTTTACACAAACAGTAAAACATCATTATGAGAACCATCAAATCAGATTGTCAATTAAATTTCGACTAGAAATACACACAACCAAGCAATTAAAACGTTGCGTATCTTGAAAAACTTCAGCAATTAAAACCATTGTGACTTCTTCCATTTCCATTTTTAAAACTATCCTGATTTTCAACGAATAAATGGGATTTGTCATCCAGCACTTAAGTTAACACTTAGGCAAAAGTACTTGATTCTTAATGTGAAATCGACTTTCTTATCCACATACTATTGATATAAGATTTTATTGCTCTATCTAATCATCTCTAGGTAGTTTTGTAGTAATTTTTAGATGAAATAAAAGTTTTTAAACCGTCTGATGCTGTTGTTATGGGTAATGATCTCTTTTTCGCTTAATGTACCATTGATCAAAAAAGCAAGTAGCAAAAGCTGCGATATTTGCTGAAAACTTGATTCTATGTGAAAGATGTTGCTGAATAAACTGTTGCAATAATTAATATTTTATATAGAATTTGAAGGGTGCAGAAAAGAACTAAGAGAAAAAACAGTTTTAAACAAACATACACGAAAAAAGTTAAATCACCAAAATCATCATTAAATATTGTTAATAAATAAATCTGAATGAGTAAGAAAGGTGATTGTTTGAAAAAATTCTTCCCCATAGGTTTATTTATCACAATTTTAAGTTATTTTTCACTTGTTGGCATTTTCTGGTATAACAGTCTAAAAAATACTTCAATTATCTACAATTAGAAATTAATATGAATAAATTAATGAAATAATGTGTGAATGCGAAAAAAGAAGGTGTAAATAAACATTGTAAATCATTGATAAATTCTTCCTCACTGGTTTTATAACCAATTTTAAGATTGATCTTACATTTGTTCACTTTTTGTAGTACCAGCAGGTTAAGATGTCTAAAAAAATCACATTTTTCTTAATTTCTATAATATTTTATGATTCTCCCTACCCAGATAATTAAGACAGAATTGGTTTGAAACAATATTTAATTAGCTTTCATAAATTAAAATAATGTATTTATAACATTATAAAAGCAAATAAAAAAAAATCCGCCTTTACACTAAATTGACCTTTTTCTGAAACTTTGATGACCTTGAGGGGCCTCTAAATATTTTTTAAAAATTCTGAAAAAATTCATGGTGCCTTACATTTACAGAAAGAACATTTTCGGAGGGTAAGACCTGGGATTTAAAAAATATATATATATTTATTTTTTTTTTTTGACACGAGGACAATGAATTACAGAAATCTAAGCATTACTAAAGATTTTGCACATAAAAAGAACTAAGGGGGTCGGGCAGTTTTCTTATACGTAATTATGAGAGGGGGGTTTTGTGGTTTGCTTATTTTTGCTGACAAGGGGGAGGGGTGTCAAAAAGGACCAAAAACTTGCTTACGTAATATTTGAACGCCCCCTTTAAAACTGAGATACTTGTGAATAATAAAAGTAAAGTAAAGTAAAGTAAAGTAAAGTAAAGTAAAGTAAAAGTAAAGTAAAACTCTTTCAATCAACTTCTCGGTATTTCGTATGAAATCAGATATTCATAAAAAAAAGTTCAACGATTATGTAGTTTTTTTGACGTTAAATTTTTCGACCTGTAAACTTTTCCGTTTTCAATCTAAGAAGTGTGTATAAAAAGACTACACTGTTAAACGCAAGTTAATGACAATTTCCAAAATATCGATTCCTCTTTGCCTTTTAACGTAGTAACTATCAGGAAAATCTTAACGTCAGGAAAAGATAAGAGATGTATAATGTTTATATTACCCCATATCCGGTTCTTCCTTCTTTGGTAGAGGATTTATGTTTAAAAGTTTTGAATATTGCTCCGTAGTGTTTAGTAACTGTTTTCAAGGATGGCTAATAAATTCAAAATAAAATTTTAAATTATTTATTCGGGACGATTATGATTATTTTTATGGATACCTACTATAATAAACCTCATATCTTTATTCCTACCTGTTTTTAGAAGGTAATTTGTGTCACCTTTTCCTCCTCTCCAAAGATGCAGATTTTACACAAATGTGAAGTTGTAGGGAGAATGGGAGGGGGGGGGCTAGGATTTTTGCTGGTTACTTCTGGACAATTTAATGGAACATTACTGATGCTATACACAAAAGAAAAATGTCAACCTTTACACTTTAAGTTAGTCAAATACTATCAGGTCTATAAGTGAAATGCAACATTTCGTTTAAAATTAAAATATGTGTCACAAAAAAACTGTGGGTGATGGAGAAAAACCACTTGCGTATTTGAATTTAGCATAAAAAGGTCTAGTAGGATCACCCCTTTTTGCCCGCAGAAAAATTTTGTTGATTTTTAAACAATTAAATAATGATGGCATAATGATAATTAAATTGATTTTGAAATGTGTCAGTCTTTTTTGGGACACCCTGTAGGTTATTCTTGAGTACCGAAATCCAATACTGCCTTTAGTTTGGAAAAAAAATTGAAATTTCAATTTTTGAAATTAATTAATTAACTAACTATATAGAAATTAAATCTCCCTCAAAACCTTACAAAAACATCAAAAGAGAAAAATCCAATAGTTTTTGTTTATTTAGAAATGACCTAAATACTAAAATTTGAAAAAAAAAAAAAATTAAAAAATTTCAATTTGTTTTTAAAAGTTCACTTTTTTACGAGAAATCCAGGGTTGTTTTTGTTTTCAAATTAGTGCTTTAAACTTTTGAGGTTATTAATAATGCCCGGATTTATCACGTTTCCCCGTAACATATCCATTGTTGATAGAAATTTGTATATTATATTGTATTGTATATTGTATATTATTTCTATATTGTATTGTAACATGTATATATTATTTTAAGCTATGTAAGAAAAACCCTAAATACGGTCCTGACCATATCAATGAGTCTCAATGCAAAAGGGCCACCCACAAATTCAATTAAATATAAAAAAAAACATTTCCAACAAAAAACCTAATGTCCTCGCTTATGACTCATCAACATTACGAAAAAAAAATTCACTTTCTCCCAAATTAGACCATAAGCAACACTATCAATTCCTCTCATCGCCGCACGGTTTTGCAACGATGTGTCGATACCAAAACGTACATCAACGGACACTTATCAACAGCGGACACGATGGACGTATGGATGGCTCGTGAGCGCATAGTGTCCGCAGCCCTTATTATTATAAACACTCGGGGCCTTATCAACCCCAGACGCAGATATGGCTGTTTATATAAATAATTCAGGGGTGATATGACCCGCGGTGAATAACCTGATGGGTGATGGGAGACAGGTCTCTAGACCACACTCGGTGAGATGATTGTGATTGTTTGTATGGAGTGTAATGAGGTCGCTATGGGAAGGATGGCATTGAAGAGAGATGTAATGGAGGATGGAGAGATGTAATGTAAATGCTCTCAGGAGGGATAATATTGAGAGAAAACAGAGGAATTTGTGATGTGGTGTGTGTTTCGGACGGTATAATTAAAATAAAGTAACTAAAACACCGAGTACGTTTCTACATAAGTACTATTTATTTGGGATACGATCATTTGCCCGACAATTCTCCCTTTTTCCTTATTTCCCGTTGTTTCACATTGAAGGTGATGATGATGATGATGTCGGGCAAACGTACCTGTCGGGCAACTGAATGTCGGGATTTTGAACCAGACCCATTTATACTAGCTAGACTGCAACTTAAGTTGACCCTACTACGTCACTCACAAACAAAGTAGTTCCCAACGCAGTGTCTAAATTTTGAGTGAAATGAAGGACAATTTAGAATTGTGATTATTTTGTTAAACCCATGTATATATAGTGCTTTTCAATCACGATTTGCGTACCGAAACTCCTCCTATAGCTACCCAACAGGCTATGTGTTTACCGATTTCTCCTTCCGCATTTGTGACGTACTGGTTAAAGAATCGTTGCAATCTAGAATAGTCTATAACCAAATAAGCTACAACTTTAGTATTGATTACTACACCAATATTTGAACCAATTTTCACAACTTTTTATTTGTTTGCATGTAATGTCAGCATATAAAATTTTGTTTCGGAGTTTCTTTCCTACCCTTCTTTCTGCCTGCGATAAGAACAACCTAAGGGGCCATTCATTAATTACGTAAGGATGATTTTGGCAATTTTTGACCCCCCTACCCCCATGTAAGGGTACGTAAGATTTTTCAAACCCCTCCCCCCTATTCTTACGTAAGATTCCATTTCGTTTTTACTCCAATAAAAAAGATACATCTGATGCACCTTCATTTTTTTTTAAATTAAAGTTACGATAATATACCAAGATCGTCAGCATTTTTAAGTTTTTCTGGGGTTATTCAATAGTAATTTGATTAGAATAATTGGAATTTGTTTACATTAACTTGGAAACTCTTACGTAAGAATGGGCTTGACCCCCCACCCCCAAGTAAGGGTATGTAGAGATTTTTCCAACCCCCCCTCCCCCTCGGGACCCTTACGTAATTAATGAATGGCCCCTAATTGGAGAAGCTGTTCAGTGCAGTGTTTCCAAATTTTTCGTAGATTTATACCCTTGAACAGTTTTACCATGTTGTTCCCTAACACTACTCGCAACTACCATTTCTTAAACCCTTCTTGACGAAAATAGTATTTGAGGATCACAAATTTTCCTCAGATTGCAAAGCGGGGGTTGGTGAAAGATTTAAAGATCAGGGGGGAAAAGTCGTCTTGAATTTAGGTTTATACACAGTTAACTAAATGAAATTGTCGGTGGTATCGGTTAGCATCATCAATAAATGGAATTTTATTTTTAAGCACTTAAAAACACTCTATTTTAAACGCAGCTGAAAAAAAATATTTATTCTAATATCTATACAAGTAAGAAAAGGTAAAATAAGATACTACAGATTCAAAATCAGAACCATCTCAATCAACACTAAATTATTATTAGTTTAATTTTTTTTCAATATTTTTTTATTTAATTCATATGTATGTTATAATCCCATATTCGCAAGCAAATCCCTTTTCAAACTTCCATTAACTAAAGGACAAAAAAAGTTACATTCCAACAAAGATGGAAATCAAATCAAAGTCAAGTGCATCTCCTAATGCTTTACCATTATGATAAGAACACGGGAAAATGGGAGCACATGAAAATAAACTTTCTTCTTCACAGAACGAGGCCTACAAGAAATTAAAGGTCACCGGCTTTCATACCACAGCTATCGCTGACATTCAATCACAAATGCACCACGCTATCAACCGAAATTCCGAGACCCCCTCATAAAATTAGCCGTTAACAGATCATTTTTATGGTTCTCGGAATCTCTTGAAATGCGAAACAAATCTCCATTTCGCCCAAACAGATCTCTCGATGAGAGGAATGAAAGAGGCAATTAATCAGTCGGGGTCTAGGTTATCTCCCTCTTGTATAATTTAAGTTGTTAAAAAAGTTATCTCGATCTTTCCAGTTGACTAATGCGAATGTTAGAGAAATTTGTACTTGGTCTTCTTGATCGAGATTATGACGTTTTGGCGAGTTGAGATAAAAAAAAGAGGACCAGAATTTTTTGGGGGCTAATTTTTTCAATTTTCTTATTAAATTCTACAAACTTTTGTAACGAAGAAATTGAAAAAAAAAGTTGTTTTCAGAAGACAGTAATATTTCTTTAAGAAAAGACAGAAAGAAGAAATTGTTTTAAGAAATTATATTTGTGATGAAGTTTTTAACAACTTAAAATAATTTTTAAAAAACACGTTCGCTCAAAATTTTGAAGAACTTAAAAGGAACTGTGAAAGTAAGAAACTTATTCTGAATTTGTTTTAGAGGCGTAAATATAGTATACAATGTGGCATTCTACTCTAGTTTTTCATTCTTTTATCGTCCCTCCTTTTATTAGCTTACTTTTTTCATAATACAATAAAATAAGTTACTAATTTTATTTTATTATGAACAAGTATATTTATTTTGATATGATTTATTATCATTGAATCCAATCAATTTACTTACAAACAAAAGTAAGTATGCCACCAAATGGTCAACACAAAACAGTTAGCAATATAACCTATTCTAAATCGTTCCACAGAAATATCAAAATCTTCAATTCACTTCTTATTTTGTGAGAAATCATTGACCTAAAAGAGAGTGAAGCTATCTAAAACGTTGTTTTCATTAGTAACAATTTTGAAACACGGTAATTCCCTCATTAATCTTAGAAATATCAAACATTACGACAGAAAAAAACGTTGGTCTGGTGTTAAAAGATCAGATAACGTAGATATGTGATAGAGAAGAGTAAATACTTTTTTTTCTGTAAAGCCGGCTCCTCTGGTGAACTTATTTTTTTTTTACTAAAAATAGAAATGATGCATCTTGATAGCATCTCTCTTCTTCCAATAGATCTCATCTTTTTGGGATTTATGTTCAAATTCTCCCATAGATACAGGCTAGATATTTCATACGTGAATTTCTCGTAAACCCGTATGGTGACCGGGTTATGCTAGAATAGTCCCAACGTATCCCCATGCGTGTCGTACGAGGCGTACTAAAATCGGGCTGGTCCTCCAGGTTGGGGGTTGGGCGCAGGGTTAACAGCCCTGCCCCGGAAAAATACCTATTGTTCAGAAATCTCAAAAAGTAAAAGCCGGACTGACCTTAAGGAGACGACCTGGAATTGAAATGGATTTGAGGCTGGACAGCGTAGAAAAAGACCTTCAAGTGATTGGTGCTGGAAGATGGAGGACGGTCGTATCTAATAGGGCGAGATGGCAAAGACTTGTTGAGACGGCCTTGGCCTGTCCTAGGGTGAAGCGCCAAAGAAGAAGAAGAATTTCTCGTAAGTTATTTAGTTCTAATTTGTGAAAAGGAGAAAAAAATACTGAGTGTCTCAAGATGAGTGGCCACCCTTTTAATTTTTGAACCCCTACAGATATAATCATAAAAGTGGTGTCATAGGAATAGTAAGATGACCATGATCTAAGAATACTTTTAGTTATTAATCGATGTCATCAAAATGAAAAATTTTCATTTTCGCCGGATAGATGAGGACCGTTTTAGGAGGTAAAAAACTTGGGAAATTCTACCTAATTGAGCGTGCGTTTTAGGGGTTCTATTCAAGTCATTTCTCTGCACAAGGTGTCTTTTTGTACTAAATCGATGTTCTCTACAACCTTGTGTAATTGACTAATTCAGCAAATCTCTAAAACTTTTTAAAATAGAAATTATAACTCCTAACATTTCCGCTAGGGGGCGATGAAAATTGTTGCATTGGATAGGGCATGGTCACTTTATTATACCTAAACACCACTTTCATATCTGTAGGGGTTCAAAAATTAAAGGGGTGGCCACTTATCTTGGGACACTCTGTAAAATTGACTCACTCGCCTTTCTCACTAATTCATCCGATTTTTAGGTTATATCAAAGGTTAAAGACTAAAACGAGAAATTCCCAACTAAATTACATTCAACAGAGAAAGTAATCACGATTTTACATAAATTTAGACACTCAATCATCACCTGTCACATTCGGAAACACTAATGGTTGATACTAATTTTTTATTCTCTTTCAATTATAAAAATACCCATTTCATATTTTGTTTAAGTTAGTATATTTTACTAGTTGTTGCATCTCTGGGAAAGATGAAGAGAAAATACACCCAATTAACTCAAGTCTCTAACTATTAAAAAGGAACAAAAACAGACTACCGAAACTAAATTATAGTAATCAACCTTGACCTAAACATAGGTATTAGTCGCTTAATATATCTGTATTCATGATGGCAGAACACAAATCAACTGAAACTGAACAGTGAAGAACCGATTTTATTACTCTCTCACGTAAATCGCTAACCAATTATATTAAGTGCTGTTATACAAGGAGTAAAAAAGAACAGCTTCAGCACCTAGTTGATGGTTGGAAAATTTTCGTAACACAATCAGTTGTCTGTAGATGAATCATCTCAGAAACCAAGCAAAGCGTGAAAGATGAATGATAATTTCGATTAGTTAAGGATTTCCTTCGACTTGGATAGGAAGTCAACATCAAGAGTGATGAAGAATTGATGAATCATGTTGATGATAGATTGATGGGGTTAATGTTTTTGAAGGAACATTCTTCTCATTTCTTTCCTTAGGATGAGTACTTAATTGGAGCTTGGAGATGAAATACCATTATAGACGATACACTGAGATAATACTATTTTAAAGTTTATCTACCGACGGTACTTATTAAAGGTATCATTTAAACGAATCATCAATAAACTCAAAAATGTTTTGTCAACATTTTTCATGGTATAGGTAAGAATAGTATATGCTCTGTTAAACTTTACTTTTTTGCAGATAAATGGTATCACAAGTTTCATTTTATGTTATATGCCTGTTTCTAGGTTACTTCTTAAATTCAACAGTTCTTCAGTTTACTTTTTTTAGAGCCATCTTGAAAAGTTCGAGGATAAATAAATACCTAGATACCGTTTTAAATGGGTCAATTATGATTTTTCTGTTGAAAGTGGAAATTTACTTAAGAAAACATTCATTGAACATATATAAATCATTATTTTAATTTAAAAAAAAAAAGAATTTAAATTTACATAAAATAATTTAGAAATAATATTCCCCATAATTTTTGACACTTGAAATTTTAAAAGATGTTTCTTAGTTTCTCACAAAAGTATCAGTAAGTTCAGAATTTTTCAATTTTTTCATTATGTGGTAAATAAAATGTTTCAAAACACTCGAGGACTAGAACTATACCATGATTTGGTAGTTCTGGGCCAAAGCATTTGCTATTCATTCACATAACTTTCTCATTCTCTTAATATGAAAAAAGTTTTGAGCCACTAGATAAAAAAGATAATAATAATAAAAAGAGATAAAGCTTCTAAAAATAAAACACGCTAAATTACTGGAAATGTTTTAATACGCTTTAACTTTTTACTTGCAAAACCTCAAACATAAATTGCTTTTTTTTTTCAACATTCCCACTTAGCGGGTACAAGGTGCATCACGTTTACACAACGCAAAAAAATAAAATGTCGAATTCTTTATTCATACACTTCAGCTGAATCATTCCTAAGATATCCTTATCCTCATGAGAATAAACCCCATGATGTCGTTCACGTTTGTTAGTGGGTATCTTAAAGGGTAGTGAGCATGATAAGAGTGAAAAGACATTTCATCTTTTTAAATACTTTATCAAATCTCTTTAAAAAAGTTTCTCAAGGTCGATATAGGTCCGTTTGCATCAGACTAACAATCAGCGGTGCGTTTGATCTTTGAGGATGAATTTTTCAAAGGAAGGGAATTGTTTGCATTATGTCCATGACGACAGATCAAAGTATATTGATGGGAATGAGCTATGACCACCATTAAATTTATCTGAAGCTGAACGTAACTGTGTTTATAATTTTTAACAAAGGATGCTTGTTATTTTAACGGTCTATTTTAAAAACAATATTATGAAACAGAGCATTATGAAGAAAGTTAAGATTTCAACTTCAGTATTGGAAATTCTGTGATAATATAGATAACTTTCATAATCAGTGAATTCTATAGTATATAACCTTATTAATTTATTGAATTTTAAAATACATTGTGCAGTTGGGAAGGACCGTAATATGTGTTCATGGTATTCAATGCATATTCCTCATTTACAGAACATCATTATCATCATCATTCTTACCTTTATACAACGCGTTATAAAATTAAGATCCCTTAATAAAATTGATGAAAATAAGTTCATCATTACACACTACTAAATTATAATCCACATTTACTGAACGGCTCGGTCTTCTAACTTTTTATTTACTAAACAATTTTTTCAAAATTTATTTATCAATATTATTCTTTTTTTAAATCCGTAAGTTATAAAAATAATAAAATAGCAATAAAAGATTTTTTTTCTAGCCTTGTGAAAAGAAATACTATCCAAATGTTATTTATTTGGTTTTAGGTGCGTTGAAAATTTTTGAAGTTATTGAACAAATAGTCATTTCATAGATACGTACAATAATTTAATATAAATTGTTTTCTTGACTCGATAAAAAAGTTAAATAATTTGAATAATAATTATCTGCTCAAAGGATGTTATCCTCAAGTATTCGCCATAGGATAAAAAAATATATAGTCATGAAGATCGCTAACAAAAAGAGTCCTAAACATCAACTACATTTTGCAGTTGGATGGCCCCCTATTCCAAATTATCTGTGTTCCTAATATAATATTTCTTAACAAAGAGCCGACGAATTTCTGCGAAAGACTTAATTTTCCTTTGTGCTTTTTCGCTCTAAAACAAGAGCCTTCGCACAAAAGAGGAAACACACTTTTTCGAAACAACTGAAAGCAGAACCGTACTAATAATCAAAAGACAGAACAATAATATTCAAGTTTTTGTACCGCACACAGTGCTGTTATCAAAATGGCTTTCCTGGGCCGAAGCCAGGAGATTTTTCTTCTTTCTATTTCTTTTGTGTTCTCTCTCCATTTTCTTCTGTCCAAATTACGGCGGGAGAAAAGGAACACTTAATTCAGACGAAGAAAAAGAAAAAACAATAGATTCCTAAGAATAGCCGAGTCTCATAATTGAAACCGGAAATAAAGGAACATAAATATAAGGCTAATGGGAAGAGGGGGACTTTTGAGTAAATGATGGAAATAAGGGAGAAATCTCGGACAAAAACCTGAAAGTTTCTTTCTTGCTGAATAATAATTAGAGAGTCTTGAGAGTCTTGACGAAGTGAGTTAAATGGAGCAAGTATGTGGGAGGAGGCTGTCTTGAATACGGCTTTTGTCAAAAACAACGGAACCTCGACGTTTCGAAGACTTCTCTGTGATTGATGACCCAATGAAGGAGTTGAGACTTCAGACTTTTGCCTCAAAAACAACAAACTCTGTTGAATCGTCCTTTATTCGCAGAAACAAGAGTCGAAGCTATTGAGATGGAAGAAGACAATGCCATAATTGGGGATGCCGAGAACGGTTCTGGTTTAATTTATTTAAGGATCCAATTAATCAAAATACTCAAGGACTATAAGTCATTGGCAGAGATTTCTGGATGTGACTAATGAAATGACGACAGCTCGTTAGATGAATAAATGTCTCCGTAAATAAATACCCAGTCTTCTGTGGATGATCTTTAATTTATGAGGATATTTCCAATCTGGAGCATTACTGCATTGTTCTCAAACTGTATTAGTTCTCTTTGGACAATATATTTTTTGAACCATTATTATTTTACGAGAAATACATAGATTAGAATAAAAGAAATGATATTTATCTTATAAACAGTCTTTTAAAATCATAGACCCCCTTCCCTATTTTAAAAGAAACACAACCATTGTCATTTTACGAGGTATACAATTGTTTCTCACCAAAGCAAAATATTTATGTAATGAATAATATATCATTTTTTTTAATCCTATACTATTTACGGATGAATGAACATAATGAGATTGTTAAAACGTTGGTTTCTATTCTTCCTTCCTGTCCTTTATACTAAACAAATTTTACAACTCTTTCTAAAATTACTTGCTTATGGTGCAAAAAGTAGATTTTTCGAAATTGTTATAATTAGTGTTATCAATTTAAAAAGTGTGAAATTTTAGTTGGGGAAGAGAATGTCACTAAAATAGTGACATTTGGGGAAAGGGGTACAAACCTTAAAAATCGTGAGACGTAATTTAAGAGGGTCCGTCACTTACACGGTTCCCCTTTCTGTCGATAGATGGCACCCCAAGCGCTCCTATACCCGCAATGTTAATTTTCTAGCCCCAAAGTGTTACAAATAGATAGTCCCTATAACCCTCATTCTTTTTTTAAAATGAAATAAAAGTGCCTTATTTTTTATTAAAGTTAGAGAAAGGGTGTCAAACTTGGTGTAATATTTATAAAACCACCTCTTAGTGAACCCGTCTGTTAAAACGAAACCAATTTCGAACCATTGGGAGGTAGCGACACCTAGCGACACTTAGCGACACCTACATCTTCTGTTAATTTTTATTGGTTTTCAAAATAATTCATGAATATAAAAACATTATTTTGACTTTAGGAACATTTAAGAAGGTTGTGAAAGGTGCTACCTATTTCAACAACAGTCTTCAGCGCTGTATTTTCATACATTCCGTGGCGAAAATATACGCTATATTGGCGATACCTTTGGCGAACAAAATCTGAACTGCCAGGTGATGCAAAATGTTAGCAACCCTACAGTTCCCTCCTCCCTGAATGGGAATTGGATTGGGATAGTTCCAGCGTTCCGTCGCCGCTGCGATAGTTCTCACTATCAGTAGGTAGGAATGGCTACTGAGATTTTAACTCCTCATGACGATTTTTATTCCACTTCCTCAAAAAGTTCCCAATTTCTCAATTTACTTCTGCGGTTTTACCCAGAGTGCCTAGTTTGAGGCAATGATAGACTTTATATTTTTTTTGCGATATTTTGGCCTGGGTAATTAATAAGTTTCCCTACAAAATTAAGTGGCTTACAAGGGATATTTTTTATGGAACCCAAACAAGGGGAACACAAATTATTTAAAACTCAATTTTTAATTACCTAATTTGATTTTTTTTTCAATTTAGCCGAAATTTCACCGAATTTCAACCGAAATAAGAAAAATAAAAAGTTAATAAAAAAAACTAAAGATAAAAAGAAAAATTTCAATGAAACATTGTTGGCAATATCCTAAATAACGAGCTGCCAAAAAAACTCATGAATTTAGTATTTTCAATATTCGAGGAGACATTAGCAATTTAAAAAGTACTTTTCAGGCCTCAAAAAAAGAAAATATTCGCACATTTGCAAGTTTTCAATACAAATTTGAAGTGCTATTTGAGTGTTTATATATTTGGTTCACAACTTAATGAACTTTAGCCCCCAAAATCGTAAGCCCCTTTGCGCTTTAATATAGATGCAAGCGGATCCTTGAGATCAAGCACACAGACCGGAAAATATATTATGTACTAACCAATCCACAATATAAATGCGAGTAGCTTGTATCTTTACTTTATTATATCTATATATCAGGTTCGGATCCAGCACGGCTCCATGGGGAGGGCACTTTTTCAGACCATCACCTTTATCTTTAGGAAAAAAATATCAAAATTTTGGCATTTTTCTATAAAGTATCACTCAAGATCCCCTTTTGGTACTGCTGGGGTTATGAGGGTCCTCTCCAAATTTTGTAAATTTGACCAGCAAAAGTAGGGTTTTAACTTTTAACTCATTTTGGGACTTTTTTTTGGTACTAATGAGTGATTTTTTGGGTTCAAGGGGGGGCACTTTCCAGAGTGCCACCCCCTGGATCCACCACTGCTATACGTATACAGGGTGTTTCAAAAGTCCGTTTCACGGCTTTTATTTGGAACCAACGTATCCTAGGGTCCTGGAAGTACCTCCACCTCTCATTACCTTCCTCTGCTGCCATATTGCTTCTTCACCTTACATGTTGAAAAGAATTCCAGTTTCTGCTGTAGTGTCCATGCACAAGAAAACAACAGAAAAATCATTTATGTATATTCACAGTATTTCATCAGCATCATCAAAACCCCATCTACTGTTCTTTTATCTCGTTTATTTTGCAAGTAATCAAGCAAAATTATGGAAGAAGTTTAATAATTTTGAAGAATGAACCCATCTTTCCTCAATTGCTGCTCCTCTCAGCTGACCCTCCATCTCTCATTACCTTCCTCTGCTGCCATATTGCTTCTTCACCTTACATGTTGAAAATAATTCCAGCTTCTGCTGTAGTGTCCATGCACAAGAGAACAACAGAAAAATCATCTATGTATATTCACAGTATTTCATCAGCATCATCAAAACCCCATCTCCTATTCTTTTATCTCGTTTATTTTGCAAGTAATCAAGCAAAATTATGGAAGAATAATATTTTTGAAGAATGAACCCATCTTTCCTCAACTGCTGCTCCTCTCAGCTGACTCTCCACCTCTCATTACCTTCCTCTGCTGCCATATTGCTTCTTCACCTTACATGTTGAAAAGAATTCCAGTTTCTGCTGTAGTGTCCATGCACAAGAAAACAACAGAAAAATCATTTATGTATATTCACAGTATTTCATCTTCAAAACCCCATCTACTGTTCTTTTATCTCGTTTATTTTACAAGTAATCAAGCAAAATTATGGAAGAAGTTTAATAATTTTGAAGAATGAACCCATCTTTCCTCAACTGCTGCTCCTCTCAGCTGACTCTCCACCTCTCATTACCTTCCTCTGCTGCCATATTGCTTCTTCACCTTACATGTTGAAAAGAATTCCAGTTTCTGCTGTAGTGTCCATGCACAAGAAAACAACAGAAAAATCATTTATGTATATTCACAGTATTTCATCTTCAAAACCCCATCTACTGTTCTTTTATCTCGTTTATTTTGCAAGTAATCAAGCAAAATTATGGAAGAAGTTTAATAATTTTGAAGAATGAACCCATCTTTCCTCAACTGCTGCTCCTCTCAGCTGACTCTCCACCTCTCATTACCTTCCTCTGCTGCCATATTGCTTCTTCACCTTACATGTTGAAAAGAATTCCAGTTTCTGCTGTAGTGTCCATGCACAAGAAAACAACAGAAAAATCATTTATGTATATTCACAGTATTTCATCTTCAAAACCCCATCTACTGTTCTTTTATCTCGTTTATTTTGCAAGTAATCAAGCAAAATTATGGAAGAAGTTTAATAATTTTGAAGAATGAACCCATCTTTCCTCAACTGCTGCTCCTCTCAGCTGACTCTCCACCTCTCATTACCTTCCTCTGCTGCCATATTGCTTCTTCACCTTACATGTTGAAAAGAATTCCAGTTTCTGCTGTAGTGTCCATGCACAAGAAAACAACAGAAAAATCATTTATGTATATTCACAGTATTTCATCTTCAAAACCCCATCTACTGTTCTTTTATCTCGTTTATTTTGCAAGTAATCAAGCAAAATTATGGAAGAAGTTTAATAATTTTGAAGAATGAACCCATCTTTCCTCAACTGCTGCTCCTCTCAGCTGACTCTCCACCTCTCATTACCTTCCTCTGCTGCCATATTGCTTCTTCACCTTACATGTTGAAAAGAATTCCAGTTTCTGCTGTAGTGTCCATGCACAAGAAAACAACAGAAAAATCATTTATGTATATTCACAGTATTTCATCTTCAAAACCCCATCTACTGTTCTTTTATCTCGTTTATTTTGCAAGTAATCAAGCAAAATTATGGAAGAAGTTTAATAATTTTGAAGAATGAACCCATCTTTCCTCAACTGCTGCTCCTCTCAGCTGACTCTCCACCTCTCATTACCTTCCTCTGCTGCCATATTGCTTCTTCACCTTACATGTTGAAAAGAATTCCAGTTTCTGCTGTAGTGTCCATGCACAAGAAAACAACAGAAAAATCATTTATGTATATTCACAGTATTTCATCTTCAAAACCCCATCTACTGTTCTTTTATCTCGTTTATTTTGCAAGTAATCAAGCAAAATTATGGAAGAAGTTTAATAATTTTGAAGAATGAACCCATCTTTCCTCAACTGCTGCTCCTCTCAGCTGACTCTCCACCTCTCATTACCTTCCTCTGCTGCCATATTGCTTCTTCACCTTACATGTTGAAAAGAATTCCAGTTTCTGCTGTAGTGTCCATGCACAAGAAAACAACAGAAAAATCATTTATGTATATTCACAGTATTTCATCTTCAAAACCCCATCTACTGTTCTTTTATCTCGTTTATTTTGCAAGTAATCAAGCAAAATTATGGAAGAAGTTTAATAATTTTGAAGAATGAACCCATCTTTCCTCAACTGCTGCTCCTCTCAGCTGACTCTCCACCTCTCATTACCTTCCTCTGCTGCCATATTGCTTCTTCACCTTACATGTTGAAAAGAATTCCAGTTTCTGCTGTAGTGTCCATGCACAAGAAAACAACAGAAAAATCATTTATGTATATTCACAGTATTTCATCTTCAAAACCCCATCTACTGTTCTTTTATCTCGTTTATTTTGCAAGTAATCAAGCAAAATTATGGAAGAAGTTTAATAATTTTGAAGAATGAACCCATCTTTCCTCAATTGCTGCTCCTCTCAGCTGACCCTCCATCTCTCAATACCTTCCTCTGCTGCCATATTGCTACTTCACCTGACATGTTGAAAAGAATTCCAGTTTCTGCTGTAGTGTCCATGCACAAGAAAACAACAGAAAAATCATTTATGTATATTCACAGTATTTCATCTTCAAAACCCCATCTACTGTTCTTTTATCTCGTTTACTTTGCAAGTAATCAAGCAAAATTATGGAAGAAGTTTAATAATTTTGAAGAATGAACCCATCTTTCCTCAATTGCTGCTTCTCTCTGCTGACCCTCCACCTCTCATTACCTTCCTCCGCTGTCATATTGCTTCTTCACTTTACATGTTGAAAATAATTCCTGCTTCTGCTCTAGTGTCCACGCACAAGAAAACAACAGAAAAATCATTTATGTATATTCACAGTATTTCATCACCAAAACCCCATCTATTGTTCTTATATCTCGTTTATTTTGCAAGTAATCAAGTAAAATTATGGTATTTTTGAAGAATGAACCCATCTTTCCTCAATTGCTGCTCCTCTCAGCTGACCCTCCACCTCTCATTACCTTCCTCCGCTGTCATATTGCTTCTTCACCTTAAATGTTGAAAATAATTCCTGCTTCTGCTCTAGTGTCCACGCAAAAGAAAACAACAGAAAAATCATCCATGTATATTCACAGTATTTCATCATCAAAACCCCATCTACTGTTCTTTTATCTCGTTTATTTTGCAAGTAACCTAGCAAAATTATGGAATATTATTGAAGAATGAACCCATGTTCCCTCAATTGCCGCTCCTGTCAGCTGACTAGTTCATCCTCCATCTCTCATTACCTTCCTCTGCTTCCATATTGCTTCTTGTTCTATAGAAATTTAAACTTTCCCAAATTCATTAAGTTCTCTTTTTAATCATATGCGTGTCCATGAACTTTGATAGCTGATCATTTTTTATTTTAATCAATGGATTATTTTACTTATCATATTATCTTGGATATTTAGTCCATACTTTATTGTATATTGCCGATTATGCATTTCTTGTGTATAAGCTGTTTACATTTGTTCAGTATTTTGTGTAACCCGATTCTTTTCTATTCATTATAGTTTAAAATTGCTTCAATTTTATGCAATGCGACATGCAGTTTCTTTTATATTTCATTTCCTGCAGTCTATTACTGTGGACAGTCAAAATATCCTTTGGATGCCAGTAAATAATATTGAACTGCTTCTTATAGTTTTATTTTTTACTAATTTATTTACTGCTAGTTAAAAAAAAAAGAAAATTATAAATATTTTCATTTGAGTAATGGAATATATGAATATTTGCTTTACTGTGAGTAATAATTTATATACTATATTATACATTTGGGGTTAGTGAAAAATAATGTGGTAGAAATATTTGCTCGACATTTGAGTGTATGCTCTGAAACTGCTAATCTAGATATGAATATAATATAATTTTGAATTGTTTCTTGTTTTTACTTCATGTAATGAATATTTCTTACCGGCTGCCAGTTATACAGCAAACTTATGTTATTTTTTAAATATTTTACTCTAACAATAGTTCCCACATACAGGCCCGTGCTGGGTACCTTCAGAGGGCGGTGGACAAAGGGTGAAAGGGCGAAACAAAGAGCGAAATCGCCATGAAAAATCACCGCAGTAAAATTAAAGCGGAATTTTTAAAATTTCGCCGTAGCTTAAAAGGGCGCCCTGAAAACACCGCCTATAGTTTTCCACTATCAAGGTATGTATTAGTACTTTTTTTTTCGCTTAGGGTTCCCCTAGTGCAAAAAACACAATATCTTGACTTAACACTCTCAAAAGTATTGCTGTTTTGATTAAAGGCGCCCACCTCTATTAAGTAGTAGCCTATAGAGTGGTAGCCTACAGTCAAAACACTCAAAGCCTTATCAGTTTCGGAATAGGAGGGCGCCAAAATTTCCAGGCTGGAGGGCGCACCGGGATATGTCCCGGCGGCCCAGCACGGGCCTGCCCACATAATGTAAATCCCATCTTTTGAATCAACTGTTATATGTGGAGTATTTGATTTGACTGCAAATATATATATTTATGATTATCTTTTGCCAAAAAAAAAAAGAGAACATCAATGTGAATAAACATTTTCTGTACGTCCGTCATTAAAATTCATAATCATTTGAGTTTTGACAAAAAATAGAAAATTATTTTGTAATTTTGGTTGACTGGTCAGTGTATTATCTGAAATTGCTAATCTGAAAATCCATAAAATTTGAATTATTGCCTTTTTTACTTCATGTAATGAATATTTCTTACTGGTTTCAGTTTTACTGCTATTTCTAAATTTGTGTAAATAATATTTTACTCTACCACATAATATGTAAATATCCTCTTTTAAATTGACTGTTATTTGTGGAGTATTTGATTTCACTGCAAATATATATTTATAATTATTTTTTGCCGCAAAAAGAAAATGAAGTTTTATCTCCAAAATGTGAATAAACATCAACAAAAAGAGAGAAATACTGGGTAATTTTGCTCGAATATGATTGTATTCCCTGAAATTGCTAAACTTTTCCATCAATTGAATTTTGAATTATTGTCTTTTTTACTTCATGTAATGAATATTTCATACTGGCTTTCAGTTATACTACTATTTGTAAATTTGTGTAAATATTTTACTCTACCAATAGTTCTCACATAATGTAAATATTCTCTTTTAAATCAGCTGTTATTTTTGGAATACTTGATTTTATTGGAAATATATATTTAAAACTTTTTTTGCCAAAAAAAAAAGAGGGAGGAAGCTTTTTCTTCACAAATCAATGTAAATAAACATTTTCTCAACATCTAAAGACTTCTGATTAGTTGCTTGTTTCGCTATATTATATTTCAGAAAAATTCGAAAAGCTACCAGTTTTGCTGACAGGGAGTTAACCGACTAATATTTTATTACATCGACGGTTTCTAAAACATAAAAAACTGAAAAATTTTCCCTTCACAAGGTGGGCGGTTCACAAGGAACTCTTTTAGGAACTAACCCAAAAGGGTCTCAAAATGAATTTCAACACTACATTGAGAGACCAATTTTTAAAAAATTTTGGAGGAGAACCCCCAAATCCCCCTCTAAAATTTTTACGTCTGTTATACTGTGTTTTTCCCTTGAAAGTTAAGCCTCTTAGATGAAGTTTTCCATTCGGAAGTTTTGCAAAAAAAAATATATATATTATGAGACACTTTTCAAAAGGGAGTAATATGTTGGAGGGGTTGACTGTTCGGAGTAACACCCCCCATGGGTCATCTCTAGTTACACCACTGCCTATCGGCAAAATTTTCTGTTCTCGCGGAGCGGGCTGCTAATTGCAAAGCGCGTAAGCGCAGACGGACGACGAGGCCCGTGAACCTCTTCTCCAGTAGTACCAATTTCCTGTTCGGAGAAATGTCCTGTCAACCGAATAGTCTTTCTTTTATGAGGCAGGCGTTCAAACAAAATGTGTGTATCGAGGTGAATTTTTGTGAGATGGGCGCAGTGGCATATAG
Organism: Tetragnatha montana; assembly: GCA_963680715.1. Classification (NCBI taxonomy): domain Eukaryota; kingdom Metazoa; phylum Arthropoda; class Arachnida; order Araneae; family Tetragnathidae; genus Tetragnatha; species Tetragnatha montana. The sequence goes on along the minus strand of OY796680.1, from coordinate 43,971,325 downwards.
TATAGAAATTTTTTTCGGGAGGGGCACACATTTACTACCCAGCCCCTCCAACACATATTTCTCAACATCTTAAGACTTCTGATTTATAGTTGCTTATTTTACTATATTATATTATATATAGCGAAATAATTCTAAAAGCTACCAGTTTTGCTTACAGGGCGTTTCAACGACTAATATTTTATCAGTGAAATGTCCCGTTCGCTATAACGTCTTATCCTTATCGACAAAATTTCCTTTTTGGAGAAATGTCCTGTTGTGTCGACCAAATAGTCTTTCGGGCAGGCGATCGAACAAAATGCGTGTAGCGAGCGAGGTGAATTTCGGTGAGATGGGCGCTTCCAGATATGCGGTTTTTTACAGATGGCATCGTTGCGAGCTTACCCCAACCCCCCAAACCGGTTCCTTCAATCCTCCTTGCATGGGGATCTTATATCTACCGAAATGTACAAAAATGTACGTGACAGATCCGTCCTTTGTTTTCAATTCTGAAACACTGAAACTAGTGTATTTCTACGATCCAGAACTATAGCAGCAAGTTCTGGTTTGGGTCTAGGGAAGTCTAAAGTAAAACACTAATAAAGGTTTGAATAAGGTGTTCAAAATTTAAATTAACTTATGACACCGACTTTCGATACCTCAAGACTTTCTACTCTTATATTTACCGAATATAAAAGGATAAAACTTTCAAAAGTGTATAATTTAAAAAATTTATGCATCTATGATAGTACGCTAATTTTTGACTCTAAAAATTGCGATCGGAATAATATCCTTAGGGAAATCACGATATTTCTGACAGAACTTTTTAGCAAACTTGTGCCTCGTGATGAGCAAAAGTTCAGCACGTTTATATTTTTGCCTCTTTGACTCGAATTTAATCAAAATAAAAATTCAAGAATTAAAGTTGCATTATTATCAATCATCACGGTATGGGTATAATTGAATTTTTCAGGATTACTAGAAATCAAACTCAAAAAGCTTATAACCTTAAAAGACCTTTAAATTTTTTTCTTAAAGTGGACTTTTCAGGTGATTTTGATGCAGTTTAGATGAACTAAAACTGATTTAGCCATCTCGTTAAATTTTTTAAACATATTTTTTATCATACAACTTTACATGTCCAGGGCGCCTGTAATTCTAACTTCATGTGTGCCGTCATAAAAAAGATTGAAAACAAAGGGCCTTGCAGGTAAACTGAATATTATAACCCAGGGATTTCCAACAGGCGGACCGCGGGCCGCATGCGACCCGCCGGGTCATTTTGTGCAGCCCGCGAAGCTCCCTGAAAACTCCCCAAAAAATAGCTTCAGAACACTTTTTAGCATACTAAAATTTTAACAAATTTCGGGGGAGGACCGCCGAACTCCCTATTTTCTGGAGGAAGACCCATCTTTAATTAATATTAAGTATTAAAAGATGTATAGGGTTTATATAGGGGTCAAAAATTTATATATCTTCTGAATTTTTTTAAAATACACTAGTACCTTAACAACATGTAAATAACCTTCTTCCCTCTCTCACCAATTTAGGGAAAAAAAAAGAACAATTTAATTTTTTAAATAACCCCCTTGACTCATAACCCCCCACAGAAATTTTAAAAGATTCAATTTTTTCACACAAGCGATTTGTTATTAGATTATGAAAATAAAAGCTATTGAAAAATTAGGTATTTAAAAATATTTTTTTTACTTATATTTAAGGGTTTTGATAATAAATTATTAATATTTTCGTATGGAACTGGAGAGCCGCAACTTTACTCCAAAAGAGCCGCAGGTTGCCGACCCCTGGAATACACCCTTCATTATAAGAATAAAACGTTTGAAGTTTGAAAACGTTACTAAAATCTTTGTGAATTGATTTTAAAAAGAAAATTTTTTAAATGAACAGTTTATCAGAAAATACGAATTGAAATCCTTTTTATTTTGAAGTAAAAAATATAGTTTAAATATTCTTTTATAACTTTTCTTTATTGACTTTTAATAGAAAACATCAACTTTTAAGATTACTAAAAATTCAACTTCTTGTCACAGCTGAATAAAATAAGAAAGAGTTTTTGAGACACCCCTCAATTCATTTCGAAACAATATTTCTTAGAAACGAAAAACAGCGTTTTCTATTGAAATTTGAAATGCAGTACAGTGGCTAAGAAAATAAAGACCGCTTCCTTGTCCTGAAATAATAGGGACCTCTCTTCCAACCTGGCCCCAGCCTCCTTCCAAAAACTGGATTAAAATCCACTTGGCTTAATTTTTTTATATAATTAACAGTGCTATCACTTTTATTTTTAGTTCTAGGTCTTTGAGTTAATTATTATCATAAGATAAGTTTCACACTATGCCCTGTTGCTGGTCTGAAAAAAATTATACCTTAATTAAAGATGAGGTGGGTCGCGATAGATTCTGTTCATAAAAAGTGGGTCGCGATGTTCAAAAGTTTGAGAACCCCTGATCTACATCTTTGAAAACGCGCCCAGATGGAAATGCAGCAGTTTACCGTTTGCGAAACCCCTGGATGTCAATGTCAACCAACGCTCTCCTCTCGGACATCTCATCTTTCCCCGTCTCCTTTTTCTTAGAACCGCTCTCTCCTCTCTTTGAACCAGTCGTGCCAGTATTTGGCGCATATCGCTTCCCATGGCTTCCCTCGTTAATTCGGCTATGTTCTTGGCTGACTTTCGATCGTGTGACTGTGTGAGTTTCAGTGCCATCTAGTGGGAAAAGGCGCAAATCGAAATGCTGACGGACCCTCTTAATATGAATGACTCCTTAGGTCAAATTTCATAGGTTTATTTTCACAAATGGTAGTTTGAACATCTCTTTTCATCCATCCACAGGAGTGACATAACCATTCTTTATATTCGCAGCAAGCATCTGAAATAAGTTATTTTGAAAGAGAACCAGCGTTATTTTGTCTATTTGTAGATGAAACAGAGTGTAGGGAACCAACTAAAATGTGACAATTTGTAACACGGTGAGAGGGGTTCAAAACACAAGGATTTTTTTGTAAATTACCTGTAAAGTCAAACCTTATGATTTTTTTTTCGATAAAAGATAATTTTCGGCATACTTTCCAATCTAGTAAGCTTTCAGCAAGTTATTTTCAACGTTCAAATATTTGGATACTCTTGCTTGAACTACTCAACCTTGGGATCATCTTGAATACACAAGAGACTGTCAGAGTTGAAAAGAGATTGATTTTTCAAGTAGAAAATTTCAAGTTTGAATTTTACCAAAGTCATTCTTTGATAATTCAACTTTAAATATTTTTACAATTACAATGGAGCAATTAAGGAAATGGCCACAGTTGTGTTTTGCATACACATGGTTACCTTTAGTTCTCCCATGAACACGACACCAACCAACCAATTGCAATGGTATTTTAGAGCTGAAAATTGATTGAACTTATCAAGCTGGACAGACATTTCAAGCTGGAATTCTCCTTGAATACATCTTGATTCAGTCAATCTTGACACTTCACGTGAATATACATGAAAATCAAGCTCGAATCAAGCAAGTGGGCTGTCTGGGTATCCATGGAGGGTGACAACATAGCAAATGTACAGTAGCGACACCTACTCACGATGAAGTCTTTTCTCCATATGCAGCTTTCACGAGCACCTACAAGCATCAAAGCGCCTAACAACTCCCAAGACACTCATTTCACACATTAATTCCATGCATCCTTCGCCACAAAAATACCCACTTATCCCGGGGCCGCCATTAGTTCCGGGCAGGTACATACGCCCCATCTGTCTCGTCGCGCGACCGGAAACGCATCCGGGCACGTGCGACGTCGCGTGTGTCGCATTCCGCCCCAATTTGCAGGTCGGCGGCGCTTTTTGGGATGCCCCTCTCTCTCTCAGCTGAGGGATGCGGGGGAGGGATGGGGAGAGCTTGGGTGGGCCTTTTATTCTGGAAGGTATTGTAGTAGTAGTAGTAGCCCTTAACACTTGGGCCCTCTGTCCTTAAGATTTGGTTAATTACCAGAACACGTTAGTGGCCGTTCACTTAGGGGCCTTTATACGATAAGCCACTCTTAAAAATTTTGTTGATTAAAATGAAAATCACTCATACATAAATTCAAATACATATGAGGCACCAAGGAGTCAAATTGACTCTTACAGGTGACCGAAAATTATACATGAATGGGTAAAAAAAATAGGAAGAAGGAAGAAAAGATGTTTAGATGAATAAATCAATAAAATACGGGTGATCTAAAGACATACATACATTAGTGATTGTGATTATAAATTATGGTGAGGTGCTGTATGGTGAGCTTCAGATTATCTTATTTTTTAGTGAGCATTTATTAACTACTATCACATGATGAACCACATATCACCATTTTTGAGAAAATTAATTAAGTAGCATTACTAAATTTCAGATATAGGTAAATTACACATCTTTTTCTTCCCCACAGACGAGGCTCATAAACATAATAAAATAAACAATTTAAATTGCCAAAAAGATTAAATTTATCTTGAAAATTTTCAAAGTACAAAAAACTTAAAGAACAGTTTTCCTATAATAAAACGATAAGCAAGGAATGATTTGGAGAGATGGTTATGGCTTGAAATCCACATCCTGTTGGAGAAAATATTCAGAAATAGCACACACAATCTAAATAAGATAACATCAAAGAAGTAACGTTAATTTATTTTGGAATTCTACTCTTATTTGGTAAATATGTATGCTTTCCTGCACACTTTTTCCATTTTCTCATCGTGTAAACAATATTTCGAACCAACTTTTCCCGAAGTGCTCGCAGTGCTCCTAAATTATTATAATGGAGGCGGAATTTTTCGGCAGATCTTTTCACAAACATTGAGATGTATAGTGGAGTCTCTCGTGTCGAAAAAAAGGCTCTTGTAAAAATTTTTTGTAAATTGTGTACACTAATGTTTTTCTGTTAGCTTAGGGTACAAGGAGCATAAAAAAGTTTGGTGCCAATTTTTTATTTCACTTTTATGACTAAATATGCAGGTTTAAAGGTAAAATTTTAACTTTTAAGGATGATTGATTTTTTAACGTTACACACTTATTTATAATCATATAATGATAAAATTTGGCACATATAAGTAAAAATGTATAGGTATTTGAAAAATATTAATTTTTTTTTATAAAAAACTTTAAAAAAAATTTAATTTAAAAAATTTAATTTTTTAAAAAGCATATTTTTTTTTAAATATATATTCTTATTTTTTACTATGCCTTATTAATATATGTTCAAAAACACTGTTTTAACAAAATTAAAACATATTATGCCTATAAACTAAAATAGTTGTTTTTATATGATTTTTCAAAATCTCGGTGCACTGAAAATTTTAGGTAATGAACAGTTTTCTACATTAAATGGGAGAAAGGATATTTAAGTATGTTTAAGTAAAACATTTTTCATGTGTTTTATGATATAATTAAAAGTTTAAATTGAATTATTTTAAGTTTAAATTGATTTTTTTTTAATTTAAAATTTTAAAAGATATATACTAATATCTAAAATATAGTATTAATACTCTTTAGAATACCTTATAGTTAGTTCTATTATGCTTAGGTAGGAACAATAATCTAATCAGTTTTGTAACACATATGAAATCTATAAATTCAATTAATGAGTTTTAAATAATTTCTCATAAACTTCAGTGCTTGGATAATTTCATACATTAGCAGTTTTACATATTCAATGGGAGAAAAGAAACATAAGAATATATTTTATAAGTAAAAATGTGTAGATATTTAAAAAAGGATCAAGTTTTTTTAAGTTTAAAATTTTTTATTTAAAAAATTAAATTTTTAAAAATATTACGTTTTACAGTATATTTGTTAAGGGCAGTAACTATTTGAAGGTATTACTATAACTAAATTTGAACGTTACTCTTCATCACAATGAGGAATCACTATTGGATAAATCCACTGAGATTCAATGGAATTCATGCATTTCTCTTCATCCCCTTCACACCTACACATTTCAGTACATGGTAGCTGTGCAATAACACAGAGGAACCTTTTCCATTCTTGCATTTACTTGTACCACATCCACAGGCTGTTAGTTCTGTTATAGCTAGTGCAGGGGGCAAATCAGTTACCTCTTTAGAGAGTATATGAATCGTTTTCTTTTATCCAAAACCATACATTTCTGGTGAGGGGTGAGCTGGCATTGGATAAATATCTGTGTTCCATACTAACGCTTAATAATGAGCTCTTAAAATATGGTACTTAAGAGCGGCCTGGGTTGGAGGTAGGCTCTCAGATTCATCTTGCCATTTCTTAAAAAGGTACCAACTCAAATCTTTAGTATTTGTTATTTCTATGGGTGATCTGTAAAACTTACAAACGAATTCCTCTAGGAGGGAACTCATGTGCATATCCGATTCTTTCTCTAGGGAGGCAAATGCTTGAATAATATGTGTTTCAACTTTCTGGAAAACTTTCCAACAAGTTAGCTTTCCTTTGCCATTAAATCTTCAAGTAGTAACACAGCCAGTAAAACTATGAAAGCCAGGAAGTGCCTCAACTACTGTTGTGCTTCAAGATTGTCATAAATAGGTTTAACAGCAAAAATGAGCTTATTTGCACCTATCCCAGTAATGACGCATGATTTCACCCAAAAGCGGATACCGTCTTAAAGCTAGTGTAAATACATCAGTGTCTGGAGACAAAATATGGACCTGATATCCCAATTGTGAAGCATACATTTCATGGTAAATGATTATTGTGTCTGTTTCTTCATGATTGGTTTTTAAGTTACTGAGATTTGTGATATTAGACCTAACTGCTGTTTCTGTTGATACGATTATTTATTTTTTAAAGCTTTATAAAAATCAATTACCTTCATTGAAAGGAGTATTCAGTTGAACATGCTTCAACCAGTACGAGGACAATATAGTAGAAATTACTAGGGCTGGGGTTTCTGCCCATGGCACTATTAAGTTACAGACAAGACTCGTCTTGAACACGACATCATCATCATGCTTTGGTTTTAGTATTACTAAAAAAATTAGATAGTCCTGTTTTAATAGGAGTTGTAGCAGTGCAAATAAATGCTCTACTGTCATATTGTTTTCCCATGCGTCCCCTACAGTTGCTGCCTTCAATGACATTTCCACTGAATAGTGGTCAAAATCTAAGTGAATGGTATTATAATTCTTTGTTACATTATTTAAAATCTGCAAGTTTAAAAGTTGCAAGTCATTGCGTGTATAAATATTTCCACTCATTTGTTGGACTAACACTATTCCATCTATAATAAGTGCAGTTTGGCCAGATATTTCAGAATGTTCATTCTTACTTAAAAAAGGATTTACTTCTTCCAGGAGGGGCAGAAGTTTACTCTTATCATTACAAGGTAATAATGATCAGTCAGTTGCAAAAAATGCTCAACTTATTGTAGAGAATTCATATATTCCAATAGCAGCTCTTATTGATGTCTGGTCTGGTCTGTATTTAGCAGCAAGAGCCATTCTAGTGAATAACGACCTGTTCTCCTTAAACTCCAAAACTTTTTTGTTGATTTCCGTAACAGATACTTTTCCAGCTGATTTCCAATTTAATCTTCATCATTTTAGCCCACACGTTTGTACTACAAGTTGGTCCATATCAATCAACTTAGTATCATAAAAGTGTATACCTATGTTTACAAAATAAACTCTTGGTTTGCAAAGGCCCTGTCCGGTATGTATTATGGGCATTGGAACGGATAGTGGCGGTTCGCTGGTTTCGCGTTTTCTGCGTTTTAATTTTCGCCGTTCTAAGGAAGACAAGACTGCAAAACTAACTCCAAGACTTTTTACATCATTACTCAATATATCAATAGAATTTACTATGCAAAAAAAAAGATTATTTTAAAAAAATTATGAAAAATGCAAAAAATTTCTAAATTTTAAGTTTTTTAATTTTTTTAAAATTTGGTTTTATAAAATGAAAATCAAAATTGCTTGCAAACATATATACACATTTCTTCACTTTTTCTGACTATTTACTTTGATTATTTTTTTTATTAACATGCCCAAAATTCAAATAATTGAAATACGAAATTTGACCTTTGATTTGACCCCTAGACCACAAAAGTGAAAAGAAAAATTGGCACCAAACTTTTTCTTATTCTCCTTAACCTATAGAACCAAAATAACCTTGGTGCCAAAAATTTACACGAACTTTTTAGTGATTTACACGAGAGACCCCACTAGTAGTTGGCGAAACCGGAAAAAAAACTGACGGCGTTTTTTAATGAAACCAAAACAGAACCGAACGGGAAAAGAGGGTATAAAGCATAGAGATAGTATTATCAGAGATCGCATCGAATATAACCCTACGTGGCAAACAAGGAGAGTGGCAAAAGGAAATAATTTATTTTCAAAACCTTATCTACGCTTTTTCTTTTAGTTTATCCAATGAGAGAAGAGACTAACTCCATTTATGAAAGTGAATTATGAACCAGAATACATTTTTCTTGATCTAAAATATTTTTATTCCAACATTAGGTTAATTAAATTTAAGATTTAAAAACCGTCATGGGTTTAGAAGAAACCCCTTGTCTGCCATCAGAACTTACATTGTATAGTAACCATTTGGGATTATTCTATGGGATATGGGATAAATATGAGTTGTGGTTTAAATATTTACTTCTTATTTGTTAATTAATTTAATTATTAATTAATTATTTTAATTTTGTCACCATTTCATCTATTTATGTCTTTTGAAGCTCAAAAGACGTACTGGCCTAGTGGCCAGAGCATCTGACTGCAAGGCCGTACGTCTGGGGTTCGGATCCCCGTTTGGCATGGATGTTAGTTTCTGTCCTTGAGTGTGATGAATGAATGTGGCCCCCTGTAAAAAAGGGCTGTGCCTGTGTGAATGTGTGTGTAGCGTGGGCAACAGTACTTCACCTCTGTGGCTTCGGTCCACAGATGCCCACTGGGGTAATGCAAAGTAAGTACTCCTTCGGCATTATCTGGGTTAATGAACTTTGTTATAAGTAACTGTTCAAATTACCTGTCATTAGAAAAAAAAGCTCAAAAGATAAACCACTTTTCAAATTGTACTCAAAAAATAAATATTTGTGGGAAATTCTTTAAAGTTTGCGAAACATGAGCAAGCGTACTAGTATATTTATGGAAGAAAGTTGTTACTTTTATTTGTATATTTAGAAATTAAAAGATCTTATATTGTAGAACGTGAATCTTTACAACTGTGTTCCAGAATGATTTTCGAATTACAATATTACAATGAAAACTATGAAATAATGAACACTTTAAACAAACAATTCTCTCATCAACTCAATAGCAGATGTCAGAACGGTCGTTTCAAAAGCTCCAAAGCACCCTCTAATCCTTCCTACTCCACGGACACAAGTGACTCGAATTGAAATGTTGCTATGACGTGGCGCAAATTGCCCTGGCGTGCACCTCTTTCTCGGAAAGCGAGGTTTTTTCTCTCTCTCTTAATAATTTAATGTGCTTAAAAAAGTGTGGACACCAGCAGCTGCCAGGGCTATAAATCCCTCCTCGCCGACACAGAAAACGTATCTCAACATTCTTTCTGTCGACAGCAATTACTTTTTCCGAGTAACGTCGGAATAATGAAGGGGGACACTTGACGCTTTTCGGGATCGCTGCACGGGTCGTTATTTCGTGACGATTATTGATAATTTGTTAATGGGGGTAGTTGAGGACAGTTGATTAAGAAGTGTCCTGATGGTTCTTGGGAAATTCCCGTTCTGATGTGTGTAGTAGATGGATGGTCATTGAATGTTGGGCGCCAACCTTAAGATTCGTAAGGATAGATAGAATAGGGATGGACAGTTCCAGAGTCAAGCAGTTACAGACGCGAATCCAAGGGGAGACACTCTGGACAGTGCCCCCCTCCATTGGACCCCCAAAAAAGTACCTGAAAATGAGTTACGACTCTACTTTTACAAGTCAAATTTCAAAATATTTTCTGGGGGCAGATCCCCATACCCCCTAGCGGTACCAAAACGGGATCTTGAGTGATACACTTTTTATAAAAAAACCAAAATTTTGACATTTTTCTTAAAAGGTAAAAGTGATGGTCTGGAAAAGTGCCCCCCCCCTTGGAGCCTTGCTGGATCTGTCCCTGAGTAGTAGTAGTACAATCTAGGGAGGGCCGTAACCAGAATTTTGTTTCGGGAGGGGTTTGGACCCTGGGAGTATATTATAGAAATAGAGTTAGTGTGAACCTTCATACAGTTAATGTTAAAGTTTTAGACCCCCGGAAAATTTTTATGAAACCCTGAAATGTAGTGTTTTGACTCAATGTGGGACATTTAGGACGTTTTTAGTGACACCCGAAGAGGATCGTTCCTTATATTCTTGGGCATATCCAAGGGAAAAACAGTACATGAATAGTTATGAGAATTTCAGGGGAGGGGTTCAACCCCCTAATAAATACAATCTTGGATACCTAATGGATAGTGTTCGGCAACTAGTGGTCAAAAAATAGTTAACTACCAACTACTAACTAGTCTGGGATATTGTAGTTGTAACTAGTAGTTAACTATTTTTTCCTGGGACTAGTTGCAACTAGTAGTTAACTATTTCACAAAGTAGTTAACTACTAGTTAACTAGTCTACTTAATTTCATAACATACTTTTTGGCAAAATTCTAATACATCTTTCTTATCTATATCACAAAAAACATTCATACTTCTCACAAAAATGGTCTTTATTTCTGGTTATAATATTTGAAGTACTTTACCTTTGATAAAAATTTTAAATATCTAAACTTTAAATAAAAATCTTTTTCAAGTAGTTAAAAATTTGAAAGTAGTTTTAACTAGTAGTTAATTGAAAAAGTAGTTTTAACTAGTAGTTAATTGAAAAAGTAGTTAAACTAATAGTTGAACTAATTTAAACTAAAAGTAGTTAAACTAATAGTTAACTACTAGTTGATCGGTAGTTAACTACTAGTTGCAACTAGTTCTAGTTAACTAGTGCCGAACACTACTAATGGATACGATCGAACCCCCTAATGGGGTCAGCACCTCATGACGTATCAAGGTACAGTATGTATGTATGTAAGTAAGTAATGTAATCAAGTACAGTAATGTAAGAAACGTATACGTTTCTTACATTACTGATTTATTATTACTGTTATCTTGATATTATTACTGTATCTTGATACGAAAAGTATCGTCACATCAACCAACCAAATCCATAGCCTCATTTGCAAAGTAAAAGCCCATTTTTATACCTTTGGTTTTTTCCTATTCAAGTGAAGGATCCACAACCAATCTCCCCTATCACCTCCCACGAAAATCCTAATGTAACAATACGAATCTCAGACTTTTCCCCATTAAAGCCCCCTCTGCCAATTTGATTTGTGAGGGCAATATGGGGAGCTTATGTACTCACATCTAATTAACCTATACCCACATCTAAAATTCGCCAAAAAACCTCTTCATCATCTTGCTGAACCTATTTGCCGAAGGAGTATTGTTTCAAATTCCGTTTCAATCGGGTCTGTGTACCGAGCACTCGATCGAGGACCTCCAGAATATCCAATCGAGGTTCCAAAATAAATCGAAACATCCCTCCCATGTCATCGGGTTGTGAGGAATTTTGACAGGGCCGCGGAGTGTTAACTCAGAACAAACAGGCTGTCAATTGTCGTTTGCTTCCCGTTTTAAACTCCCCAGCAGACGAGGGATTGTGTTCCAGCTGTCTGTCGCCAGGGGGAGGCAAGAACCTCTCTGAGGCCTTTCTTTGGAAAAGGTGCAAAAGAAGAGAAAGAAAAATCTGGAGGATACACGAAGGGTGCTGTGAGGAGACGAGTTTGATAGGAAGAAAAACACTGCTAATCTTGGTAGGTGATGGAAAATTCAGTTTCATACTAGAAAACTAGTTTTTTGACAGCAAATGTGGCTCAAATACCTAAACACTGAATGTAACAGGTGATACAGATGTATTCACAAAACGCTCTTTCAAAAAAAAAAATTCATAACGCACTATTCGGCTTAATCAATTCCTATAATTAGATAATCACAGACAATAAAAAGCCCTGTCAACGCGCCCTTAATTTTTGAACCCCTACATTAGGGTGTCCCATGTATATTAGGGTGAAAAAATTTTTGCGAATTTGAAAACGGTTATCCTGTACTTTTTTATTAAATGCCTTGAGCTATTCAGGTATAAAATTTTATCCCTCTAGGATAATATTAACCCGTGCAGAATCTCAATTGAAGATGGTCAGTGTGTCTCTTTTATATGACAGAATTTTTTTATCTTTGCGAATTTGAAAACGCATACCCTCTACTTTTTTATAATTGCCTTGGCTTATTCAGATATAAAATTGTATCTCTCTACGATAATTTTAACCCGTGCCGAATCTCAATTGAAGATGGTCAAATAAGCAAAATTGCCGACAAGTGCCCGCTACAACAAGTGCCCATGTTGCACTTGCCTAAATACCATAAAGTGGCCCTTTGCTTCTACTTCTAACTGCCATCTCTCGCAAATAGAGGAGAAGCGTGCTTTTACTCAACCCTGACACCCACCGGTGGGTGTTTCTCCTCCTCGCAATCAATAGTAAACCACGAGATTAATGTTCTTTTAAAACTCACTTAGCCGCACGACTCGCCCCTCCGCAAATAGTTTTTGGGCCCCTGTAATGAGCTTAATAACATCCACACAGAGAGCCGTAATAGCCTGCTAAGAGGCTGGGACGCCTTTCGGACGAGCTGGCTGATCCCTATCTCTCCTCTTGCGGAGGCTTTCTTCAGGGATGATATTCCCGCCCTCATCTGCCCTAGGGGGAGAAAGCCCAATTACGAAAGGGAGGAATTGCGTTTGGCTCCCTTTGATGTGGGGAATTAAAATGACGGCGTTGATTGGGAATGAATGCTGATTTGCTAATTGTGATTAAAATCAAGTGATGTTCTTGGTAATATGTCTCTAGGATTAAATATTACGATTTAAAGAACTTATGGGAATGGGGGTATAAAAAACATAGTAGAAAATATGCCTTATATAAAGCAAATTTTGAACAACTAGCGTGATGGTGGGACTTATTCCACTTGTTCTAGCCGCCGGCTAGACAAAGTAAATGAGGTCGAAGATCTTCATAGAATCAAAAACAAGGAGAGCTTTACTATAAATGTCTTCTTTGTCAAGTCCAGTACAACATAAAATTCCCAAGTACTTCTTTGTCAAGTAAAGTGCATCAGGTGAGTCCTGTGAGGAGTTGCCTTTTTTGCATGTTGGAAACTTTTTATCTCCTTATTCAAAAGTGAGACATTTGAACTGTCCCCTGGCAAGATGGTTATCATCAATTTTATCCCCTGTGATGCTAAGGGCACAACTAACATACTTTAAAATAGCTTTTCAAACTAAATTACTGGTTGGAAATAGGAGTTCCCCTTTACTGACTAAAGAAAGACTTTTCGTAAAAAACTACAAAACGATTTGTGCTAGAGAACTCCTCTCTTTGCCTCAGTGATTACAAATTGGATTCGTTGATAAAATTATCCTATATTTTATTGGGAATCCGTTCATTTGCCCGACACTCATCTGCCCGACAATATCGCTTTGGCGACGATGATGATGATGATGATGTAGGGCAAACATACGACGTGTCTGGCAACTTATTGTCGGGATTTCGAACCAGACCCTTTTCATTGCCCAATTCTATTTGTTTTTACCAACAATGATTCGCATATTCATCTGCACAGATTCGAACTTTTCAACCTCAAAAAAAAAAAAAAATTAATGAAACACGAAACGTAATCTTCCTACTGTCGTACCGCGAGGAGAAGAGCTATTGACGTCATACGATGATGCTGCGGTTGTTATAGAAACGGATTATTCCACTGAATTTTAGGGGTGATGGTAATTCACTTGGCGCTAAAATAAATGTTCCGAGCCAAATCTGAGTGGCTATCTTTCAGCTGTGTACTCTTTCGATTCTAGAGTAACGAATTTTGGAATTTCGTTTCGCATTACATCTGATTTGATTAAATATTTCTAATCTGACCTTTTTCTACTGATCTGATCTATTTTAACTGATCTGATCTATTTTAACTGATCTGATCTATTTTAACTGATCTGATCTATTTTAACTGATCTGATCTATTTTAACTGATCTTATCTCTTTCAACTGATCTTAAATATTTCACCGAATCTGATCTATTTAATTTGATATTATTTTATGTTATTTGCATGAATTTATCTGATTTTATTTTGGATATTTTATAATTTTTTTGATTTATAGTTACCGTGTTCATTAATCTTTCTTTTTAAACTCTCAAGTTGCTTATCATTTATTCTATCAAGTAGTTACCTTTAATTTTATTTTATTTAATCATATCTGCTTTTAAAGTAGACGTTAATTCATGAAAATTGGCGTTTAAATTATCTTTCTAACCATCCGATCGCTCACAATCGTCTCTGTAACGTTTTTTTTTTCTTGCGACCGACTGTACAAAATATAGAAAGCGATTTTTGGAAAACGATAATGAGTTGATCGAAGATGTTGTAGACAAATTAGTGATTAATTTTGTCGGACAGCGATTCAGAAACTTTATCAAACACTGACAGTGACTGCTGTTCTAAGTGACAATGACTTGCATTAGATTGTATTTAAATGTTATAAAATATTTTTTAAAAAAATTAATAAATATTTCTATATTTTGTCTCTATACAAGTTTCTAACGCCTCATTTAAATTTCAAGTATGGTGATCAAATTATAAAATTATTAATTTAAGTGATATGAGCTATTTTATATAAAACTAAATATAACTAATTCACTCAAAATAGCAATATAAAAGCATACTAAACGTACAAAAATGTTTCATGCCTAAAGGTATTTTCGATTTTTATTAACGAGAAATTTCAAAGATAATCTATATTTTAATGTAGTTTAATAAAATATGATTATCTTATTTTCATTCGCGAAACGCGTTTTCTCATTCGCCAAATGTACGCTTAAAAACTCAAATATTGCCTTTCAATTCATACCAGCTTCCCTCTTCTCTTAAACTCGTCTACTCACGGCAACCCTGTTCAAAGCTCTTCTCCTCGCGGTACGACAGTATTATCGATACGGTTTCATACCTAATCATCTTGTACTGAAAATATGGCGTTCAGAAATTACTTTTTTAAAATGGATTTCAGAAAACACTCCGCACTTAAAGAGTTATAAAAAAATATTAATATCTTCGCTGAATGAATACCATTTTTCAACCATTCTAGAGTGGAAATTACTTTAAATTTCGTATCTTCTGTAAGATAGGAAATATTTTATCATAATTTTCAAGGCTTATCTGACAATTTACCCGAAACACTTGCAGAAAATTTCTGAAGGTAAAATCTTTAACCACTTGCCTTCCTCAAATTAGTACTTGCTTTTTTCTCTTTGAATTTCATACTCTCTAGAATTTGGTTTCCCACAGACAAAACACTTGCGCTGGAAAGGAATTTAAAAGAAATAAAAATAGTTCGCAAATTACAAGTTTCAGTAACGAAGGAAACACAGTTTAAGAAAGAGAATAAAATTCATTCGACTTTTTAGGGCTTGTTATGATGAGGAACGAGTTTATCTCTTGAATTTAGATTCAAGAGATAGGGTTAAAGCAAAACCTATGCTGTATATAAGAAAGGAAGTTTACTGCTTATGTAGATAAAATCAAACTTTATAATAAGTAAACTTCAAAGTCAAAATCGCCATCAAAAAGCTTAGAAGCTTTTAGTGAATTTTAAGGAATGCTACTAATTGTATTGTATTGTATTGTATTGTATTATTATTGTTATTATTATTATTATTATTATTATTATTATTATTATTATTATTATTATTATTATTATTATTATTATTATTATTATTATTATTAATTCTTTTTCAAATCAAATAATTTTTTTATTCACAAATTTGTAAAGCATTTAATATTTGTACAGATTAGAAAATAAAAATAACGAGAAAAATACAGAGGGAAAAAAACCACTTAGACGTATTAGTCTCCAAGGGGTCAATTACCCATTTATATATTGAAATTCAGTTCACAGTTCTCAAAATATCTTAAAAGAAATAAAAACATTTAAAACATCAAAGAACGGCTCAGCGTTGTTAAAAATATGCACAGAAAGTGGAGAGGTTTTTATGAACTAATTTTATTAATTTATTTTTACACTTACTAATTGATACAAAGAGATACTGAAAAGTGAAAGTCGCATTTATTTTTAGAATATGAGTAACGGTGCAAACGAGAAGTTGATTTCCCAGTAAAAATAAATAACACCATCCCATTTAGGTTCAAATGCAGGTTAAGTGTC
This sequence comes from Tetragnatha montana, assembly GCA_963680715.1. Lineage (NCBI taxonomy): Eukaryota > Metazoa > Arthropoda > Arachnida > Araneae > Tetragnathidae > Tetragnatha > Tetragnatha montana. The sequence goes on along the minus strand of OY796680.1, from coordinate 43,955,051 downwards.
AATCCATTTTCCGCATAGTGACAAATATTTGTAAACGTTTATCGTAATCATCATTACTCAATTCCATAATGCTTCCAGCTCCTCGAAAAAAATATGTCTACCTCAGAAGAGGTATTCATAGCCCAACTCCCCCACCCCGTCTTCTCTTACATCTCGCTTGGAATTCCATCTTTTGCACCAGTCTATCAACCAACTTACATCATCATCCACCACCACAGAACAAATTGGGAGTAGAGCAAAATGTATTTTTACGTTTTGTAATAATCGCACTAACTACTACTAAAATGTAAAATAACATGGACAACTAGTTTTTTTTTATTTGTTTTAGTACAACATGATTATACTGGATTACAATCTTTATTGACAATGACGTCACGACTAGTGGGAGAAAAAGTGAGTAAACAGATCGTCTGTGAGCTCTCATTGGCTGGTGCTGATGCTTAATGAACTTACGACGCCGCGAAATCGAAAATAGTTAACATTTTATGAAAATTATGACCCAAAAGCGCAATAAATGCATGGATTCAACTAAAGTACTATCATATTTCTAAAGTTAATTGTATAATTTCACTCGGCATTCAGACATTGCTATGGGAACTACTACCTTCGCTTGCTCTCAGCTTATTTCTCGTTAAACAGCTTTCTAATAAAATCATCTTTTCTGAAGAACTGTTTCCTCGTTTAGTTGCATGATCGATTATTTCTGACAGGGTTGTCCTGGAAAACCGTGAAAAGAAAGAACTAGTCATAAAAAATAATTAGGAAGCATTAGAATTTTTCAGGGTAATGGGCCATTTTAGTCATTTTTATGGTAAAATACCGTAAATATCTGGAGCAATTCATCATGCAATGAACTATGGAAACAAATATCCAGAAAAGATAATTTTGATACAAATATGTTAAACACGCATGCGCATCTGCCAGTGGGGTACCCTCAAGCAAGCATTTTTACAGATCCTACTCTGTAAGACATTAGAGAGAGCTCTAATTGGTTTGCTGGAGGAATTTCACTCCAATAAAGTATTGCAAGAGTTGCTGTACCAAATGTCATGATTGGCCCTAAGAATCTCACCGAGTAAGATAAAGTATGTTGTTGAAAATTGACAGAAACATCTAAATCAAGTCCATGAACCCGTGCGTTTTTAAACCTGCTGCAGGACTGGAGAGCAACTGGCTCTTATGGCAATCAATACAAGCAAAGATGTGGGCAGGAGAAGCTTGGGTATTTCTGCCTGTGGATATTAATAGCTGACTAGTTAACTCAACGTCACTACATCTATTATAGTGCTGCCACGGCTTACTAGATACTATTCAGGCTAGCCGAGATACAGAGAAATCATTAAAAATCCAGATGTCAATAGCTGACAAATTGGCAAAGCAAATCCACAGAGTTGAAGGTGGGGCTTAATAGCTCAAAAATTCAACTCAGCCACTCATGGCCAACAATCAGAAGTTTAGGTCATGAAAAAACGCCTTTATTTTTCCTTATTTGTCACTGTGTTATCCCATTGGTTGGGTGATATAGGTAGGACTTGTGGCGATCCAAGCGGGGAAAGTTGTCAAATGGTTTTCATTGTTCAAAACTCGGCTAGCCTGAATAGTACCTAGTAAGCCGTGATGCTGCTTTCCATTTGGGCACACCTTATATTTCTTGAGAAGGTCGAAATCAATGCGGATATTCTTCACCACCTAGGATACATCCCATCAGGAGCGAGCCTTCAACTCCCGGCCTCGTAATAAAAGGAAACAAACGCAAGCTGTCACCTTCTTGAATCCACAACGGGATGATGGATGCCTAGACCTTTGCTATCTGCCTTCTCCATCTGAGGGGCTAATGTCTGGAGACACTTATCTGCGGATCCTCCTGTGCGTATTCATTGTTGGCGGGAACACAACGGGGCGGTTTGTCGCGTAGGAAAGGTGACCGCCTACCTGCCTGACGCTTTGCTAATCGAAGAGGGCTGAATGTCGTCCTAATGAGTCTGAGTTAGCAGCGAATGAGGGATTGCCTTGTTCTTGCGAGTTTGCCTCGGCTTCTTGAATTCAGCCCCGTAGTCGAGAGGGGTTCCAGGTATTAGTGCTCCAGGTATTATTAGGGTAGAATTGTCGATTGCTCCCTAGATTTTTACGAGTAAATATAAACTTATCTATAACATAAGAAGTTGTTTGAAACCCGATTAATACCACATTTCCATTTGTATTTACTCTACCCAAGTAGGTTACTTTACAAGTATGTAGGTTATCCTAAAATTGACTGTGAAGCCAGCACTTAAGGTGAGGTGCCCTCCTGAATAGAAATAATGACTGCAGGTCAGCTAGAATTTCGAAGTATTTTGTGAGTAATAGGCGCTTTAATTATAAATGCCTATATACACAAAAACTTTTAGGTACGTATATAGGGATCTAGACTAGACCGTAAGTGAGAACAACCTACAGCACTAGAGTAAAAAATAATAGCTCTAATTTATTATTCTTCAATTATTATTCACTAATATAAAAGGTACTATTTCTATCAAAGTATGTACCAAATACCATTATTATTTTTCGGAAGATATTGGTTCCTCTGACATGCCTTCTTTCCTCTTTTTACCAATTCCATACTTTTGTGAATTAAACAAAATTTTAATCCCGAAAAATAAAAGAATCGAAAATGTCAAATCCTTATTCAGATAAATTGTTACTTTTAAGACTGTTACCCTTTATATCTCCCTAAGTTCATTACATACTGATAAATACATTCGGTTTTACTACAACTGCATCAGATTAATCTTACACACTAAACATAAAAACTTAAAAGGATTTGAAGAATATTTTTCTCCCCGAATCTTAAAATGGATCAGGAAGAGCAGACAATCCCATTTTCATCATTTCTTTCGGCTCCCGGAATCCGGATAGCCATCGATAATTATTCCTTCCGTTTCAGAATTTTTTTCCAGCCAGCATTTCTCTTTCAGCAATTCCAAAAGAAAGAGACAGAAAGAAAAGAAGAAATATATCTGATATCTCTCACTCTCTGGGAAATATACATTCTTCCTTTTTTAATCAATCTTATTTTTTTTTATCTCTCCTCCCGCTCTCCCCATTTCTCTTCGTTTAATGTCTAATGTAGTCTCAAATCGCAAACGCCCCAGAATGGGATTTGAGCAACTATCGCCGGATTCTCATCCATCAAGATTTTCTGCCTCCTCCTCCTCCTATTCTTCTTTTTTCCCTCCGTCTTCCGTTTTTTGCACACGGAGCATCTCATGATGGAAGGATAAAAGAAAGAAGGGATCATGATCCTCTTCTAAGAAAGTTTTCCTTTTGGGAGGGTTATGGGTAGCCCAGTCTTTATTCCAAGATTTTTCTTCGAAATGTTACTCTTTTCCCCCTCCCATTTTGGGCATTAGTTTTCAAATTCTCTCTTAATATTCTAAACGTTTGCCAAACTTTTTTTTTTGACTGTATGAAAGCTCTCACATAAAAAGTATCCATTTGGCTAAAATGGTAAAATAAAGTCCAGAGAACCTACATGAATTTTGATACTTAACTACTAAAAAGGGAAGAAAAGGAAACTGCCTGTTTCATGATTTACGTTTAAGAATGCTTAGTAAATATCTTCATAAAATTATAGATAGCTATATTATGTAAGTAGTGAAATTGGTGATTGAATTTAAATGTTGAAAGAGGTAAGTTTCTATATTAAAACATTTTTTAAGTACAGAAAATTAACTATTATGGAATTTAAAATCTAAAACTGATTTCTACTTTTATGTTACCTAAAAAGAGAAATTGGTGATGTAATTTAAATGTTGATGGTCAAATGGTTGTTTATAATAGTTTCAATGTTATTCATTTATAAAGTACAGAAAATGAAGTAGGATATATTACTGTGGAATGCAATTGTGCAAAATGTATTCTTACTCATTCTTAATGTTTTTGAGGTAAATAGGAAAACTGGAGATAAAATTTAAAAGTTGGTGGTCAAATAAGTCGATAGTTGGACATCGAAACAATATTTAAAATACAGTAAATGTAGTACTATTGTGAAATATAAGTATGTATAAATTTTATTATTATGCTTTTGTTAATTTGCGAAATTGGTGATAAAATTAAAAAGTTGATGGTCACATTGATAGTTGCAATTATAAAATACAGAAATGAAGCATAAATAGGTAAAACTTATTCTTTTTTCCATTTATAACATGAATAGTGTTTTTAGATGGAAATTTTTATCACACACACTAGATACATTCGGGGCGGGTATTGAATGACAGATGTGGTGATATCTGACGATAAACAATGCCGATATTCTTCGTATTTGCTTTCGAATAGATAGAAATGTTTAGAAAGTGATACTGTTGACAACATACAACAACGCGGCTATTTACCCTCTTATGCAAACTTAGATAACATGCATCTGGTGCAGCCCGCTGTTTACTGTGAGGATTTTATCCGATTAGAATGGCTTATATACTCCCTTCTGTTAGATGCAGGGTTCCTTAAAATGTCTCTTAGTCTTCGTTACAATGTTCTTGATATACTTTAAGAAAGATATTTTTTTTGTTCCTAAGAGGATGCATAATTTTTCTTTTGTTAGATAATTAATCTAATAATATGCAATTTTTTACGAAGGGTCTGCCATTCCTTGCATTCCATCCAATTGACAATCTTGACATTTTTCAATTTAAGGAGTATTATGTTTGTGAAATATCGTAAGCTCCATGCCGAAACCGTAAAACTTTTTTTTTTGTCATTAGTGTATTTTTCACTGCATTTTAGCACTGTTTAGAATTTGAGAATTTGCGTAACTGAGAATTTGCGTTCTAAATTTAAATATAAACACTAAAACAACACATTTTCCGTCTCTGGAATGTTTTGCAACACTTTAGAGCACTATCTTCTGAAGAACCCATTTCTGAGTAGCAACACTTTTCAAAACACATTCAAAACACCATCACATTTTAACAAAGCCATAAAGTGTTCAAAATAACAACACAAACTAAAGTGTTGTTGATTTGAGAACAAAAAGAGTTTAAATGATGCATTGAGAGCGTTTGAAGTGCAGTTTAAAAATCCTGTTACTACATCCCGTGTTATCTGAACTTCTCCTTCGCAAAACACCACCTCCGCAAAATCCGAACCATCAATCCAATTCCATCACACTCATAAATATTAACGACCTTTTTCTCACAGAAGAGGCCGACCGAATTCGTTTTTATCTTATACGTCGAACGGAGATTTCCGAAACCTCTTAATTCCGGACGAAACGAGTCTGAAATGCTAATTGCACAGCCGCAACCCATAATTGCACCACACGCTCTCACCTATGATGCCTGCCGTGAACCAGTTTCGTTTTAAGAGACTCGGTTAGTGTCACGCTGTTTTTAGGGAATAGAGTTGGACGGAAATGGAATGGCCATACCCTACTACAGTGGTACCCAACCGGTGGTCCGTGAGGGTCTTGGAAGTGGTCCGTGGAGGGACCCGAAGCATACAAAAAAATTCCTCTTAATAATAGAAATTTGAATGAATTGAACAATAAAAACATTGAATTGTACTTTTGGCTGTGTAATTTGTGGGGATACAGTCACCACTAAATTGTTAACAATACTTTCTTCTAATTTAAATATTTACAGTTCAATTTTAGGAGTTCTGAAAAAACTCGTCTATAATATTATGTGGGTTCCGAAGATTTACGGATATAACAGAAAAAATTGCTAATTCTCGGGAGATGTAACTCACACAGTTTTTCTTATAATATAGTTATATTTCAGAGCACATGCTTAATTAGGGGATAATTAATTTTCATCTTGCAATTTTTTGAAGATAAGGATTTTAAGCTACAAAGGGTGGTCCGTGAAGGTTCTAATTTTAGACTCAGTGGTCCGCGGACTTCTATGAGTCAGGAACCACTGCCCTAGTAGCACACACTCTTAAAACGAAATTTTCAAAACTGAGTAAAAAATAAATAAGTTAGACAAGTTAGACAGTTTTCAAACCAAATGTCTAAGAAAAATTCTAAAAATCTACTGGCCAGATAAAATTACAAATGCAGAACTGTACAAGAGAACTACTTTTGAACCAATAAAATCAACAATAAAGAAACGCAGATGGACCTGGATTGGTCACCTCTTAAGAATGTCTTCAACAGACCCTACGAGAGTCGCTTTGACCTGGGCACCTGAAGGAAGGCGAAAAAGAGGAAGACCCAGGCAGACCTGGCGCAGGATGGCCATAACAGAAAGAAACTCCCTGGGTTGGCCCAGCTGGGGGGCTGCCAGGGCTGCGGCACTTAACCGGCGGGAGTGGAGGGCTGAGCTTGCGGCCTCATACACCACATCGGTGTGAAGAGAGTCAAGTCAAGTCAAGAGTAAAAAATACTTAAATCTGAGAGTGTTTCACAAACTCAAACTGGCTCCGAATCAAATTTACTCAAGTTTGAAACATGTATATCAACTTATTTCTGAAAATATGCAGGTACTCAAAAAGGATACATAATATGCTCATTTTTGAGCAAGTGCATGTTTCAGGAATATAGTATAAAGCATTGGCCGGTACCCTTGTGACAATATGACAATATCGGCCTCTATCACCTTCGATGGTACAGTATTCGATCAGAATGGGACTAGTCCATAATGTAACGTCACAGGGAAATGACAAGTCAAGTCAACTTGTAATATTAGTGATGTGATGCCGCTAACGGGAGAGGTGGACTATCACGTTTTTAAATTCAAAAAATGTATATAGTATACAGCAGTCATTCACTGTCATTCTGCAAACATTAAACAAAAATACATATAATTTGAGTGGTGACTATTGAATTGTTTGAAACTGAGTATTTCTGGTATTTCAAAATTGAAATAATTGCGTCTTCATATTTGAAACAAAAAAAAGTTTCGTAACAAAATGAAACTATCTATGTACTCAGATCTAAAATCGTCATTTTCTCAGTGCAGTTCATACCAAATATGTCAAGTTTACGTAACCTCGATTAGAAGTAAACGAAATTTTGTCATACATGACAAAAATTAGACGAATCTTGAACGTTTGTGCGGCTTGGGTATCGACTCCCTTTCTCCATTTTAACCTGCATTAGATGAAAACTGGTGAAATTAGTAGATTATTTATTAACAGCCACTTAGTATAAAGATCATTTTTTAAGTAAATAGTTGCGAAGATTCGCACCAGAAAATACATCCTGTTATAATTTATTACTTAAACATAAATTTTCTTCCTGTAGTTCAATGTTTAGTTTATAGAAATTGTTTTCTTCCTTCACTTCATTGTTAAATTATGTAGTAGTATAAAATTATCATTACTGTTAACAACACAATAATCTATTGAAATAATTTACTAAAATAAATAATCCACATCATTCTATCTGGAATATTGTAAAGATTTCTTTAAGATAGCATATAATTATAAATTCAAATCTACCCAAAAACAATTTGCTGGATGATGGGTTTCGCCTTCTTTCTCTTTTTTTTCTCTCAACCCTCTACCGCCTCTCCCTCTCTATCCATCTACATCCTCCCATACTATGTGTGTGTCAATAAAATTTTAATAACTGAAAAAAGATAAAACAAGCAATCCAAACTCCTTTAATAACAGCTGATTTAGGTATTGAAGGTCCGGTTAGAAGCCCTAATCCTAAAATTACCTATACTTGGCTGCAATGTTTCTTGACACAATGACGTCATTACGTGGAAGGAAAACTGAGTAAACAGAAAGCCGGTTGGGGTGCTAGGAGGAGTTTATGTACGCAAATCATGATAAAAAGACGCTTTATATACATGGGTTTAACAAACTAATCACTAATCATATTTCTAAACTGAAGTTCTTAATTTCACTCAAAATTTAGACACCGTGCTGGGAACTACTTTCTTTGTTTGCTCTCAGCTTGTTTCTCCGAGGTCAATAAGTAACATTGCAGTATACCTAATTACCTCTGGATATTTGTTTAGCTGTGCAAAATTTAGGTGGGCTTATTGAAACACTCTGCATAGGAATAAGAACTTTTTTTCAACTGAAAATTTTTGAATCCATGAAAATTTCCATGCTTTACAACCCATTCCATGTTGTCCCACATAGGGTTAACATCCAACGCGCGCTCTAGATCTTCACACTCCACGGCTCTAACTCACTCAGTTAAGCATACAGAATAACAGAATTGAACTGTTTCGATTCCGATAGATTAATCGATCAGGTAACTCGGACTGACAGCGACAACACGAAAAGGGGGTAGGACCTCCGGGTTTAAACGGTCCGCCCACCGTCGCAGGGTGTTGCCACAGGGACCGACGCCTCTGTGCCTCCCACGCTATCGTCTGCCGGCGGTGACAAAGGACGGAATGCTCGTTGCAAGTTGACAGCAATGTTGTCGAGGCTCCGACAGACAATGGAATGGAAACGGGACCCGATGGTTGTTTGCTCAGGCATTTGCTGTTCGCTGTCTCTCTCTCTCTTTTGTTTTGGCCTTTTTTTTCGTTACCTAGTTCTCACCTCTTCGAAGGCGGGGAGACGGTGGGTTGGAAAAAGTGGATCTTTTTTTTTGTGTGTGTGAAAAAGGAACAATGCAGCGAATCAATCATTGTTTGCATTTTTTTCCAAGTGAGCTTCACAAGGAATCCCTTTTTACCACCAATATTGTTTTCAGAGAAAATGAGAGAAGTAAAACATCAGTTAAAAATAATTCGGTTTCTCGTGGTAAAGCTGTATTTAAACAAAAATCTAGAGTGTTTTCAGGTGACATGACAAACAGCTATTTTCTTTTAACTGTTAACCTTTTGTATAGGGCTTTTAACTGCTGCTAAGGCGGTTGTATAGGTAACGATATAACTAGGTATCTGTTGCTAAGGCGGTTTTTAGGTATGAGGTCATATGATTGTGTTACGAGGGGATTTACCAAAAATATTACGTGCTCTTTCAAATAATTAACATTTTTTATTTACTCAAATTACACCATCTTTTTCACTCCAAATCAACACAACACACATTCTCTTCTAAAAAAACAGAATTCTATTCTTCATTTTAACAATTGCCAAAATTAGAAAAGTAAACTTAATTTAAATATTATTTGTTAAAGTCAGTTCACTAGTCTACATTGTTTAAAATTTAAATGGTTTACTAGTCCAGTCTCTAACAATGGACTCTAACCGCCTATCTGGTTCGAGACTTCAAGGAACCAACACGTGACCTACAACTGAGCTTGGGTCACGTGTTGGTTCCGTGTGACGTCAGACGGTTAGAGTCCATTGCAAATGCTCCAATAGAAGAATTCCACGGGTAGTCATTTTCTGTAACTGTTAACCTTCTGTAGGACAAAAAACTGTAACCTTCTGTTGCTAAGGCCGTTGTTAGGTCCGAGTCATGTGATTGAAAATGCTCTATAAAGGGGCCCACAGACGAGCAACTTGGTCGTCAACCCGGTTGTCAACCAGGTTGATGCTTTTCCCACAGACGGCCAACCTGGTCGTCAACCAGAATGTAAACAATGAAGAAAAAATTAATCAGATTGTAACAAATTAATATATTTTGGTATTTTAAATGCAAAATTATATTTTATGTAATTATTCTCTCGTGCTAAAATTATATTATTTTAATTTTTAATGCTTAGGTTTTTTTTATTTTCCTAATAACATGTTCCGATTAAGCTCCGCCCACCAAGTTGACGATCAGATCATCAACCTGAAATTCAATCATCAACTTCCCCACAGACAGCCAACTTGGTTGCAAACTTCGCAAATTGACAACCCGGTTGACGACCAAGTTGCTCGTCTGTGGGCCCCTTAATACAGATTGGGAAGAATAAAAAAAAGAGTTTAACTTGCAACCCATATTGTTCATTAAAATCATTTAAAAAAAACTCCAGATACATACCTAATAGAGTGTTTTCAGGTGACGTCACGACCAGCTATTTTCTATTAACTGTTAACCTTTGTAGGGCTTTTAACTGTTGCTAAGGCGGTTGCTAGGTAACGAGGTATCTGTTGCTAAGGGGGTTTTTAGGTATGGGATCAAGTGATTGCAAATGATCCAATAGAAGAATTCCACGGCTAGTCATTTTCTGTAACTGTTAACCTCTGTAGGGCAAAAAACTGTAACATCTTCTGTTGCTAAGGCCGTTGTTAGGTCCGAGTCATGTGATTGAAAATGCTCTATATATCTATGAAAAACTTTTACCTATTATACTCTTCTGCAGTCATTTTTCAGATGTTATGTCAAACTTAATTTTTCTCAATTAATATTGCTAGACTGTTTCTTTTTGATTGACTCTCTTTGTGTATACTTGATTTCATCAATAAATTATTTCATACAAAATAAAAGAGAAAAATTAGGAAAATAGAATGGAATTGTTACGGTATTCAATGTTTTCACATTTTGATAGAAATATGAATGTTATGATCTTAGGAAACAAAATTAATATGTTGAATTCTTCACTCATATTTACTTCATAATTTTCATACTCAGTTCAACGAAAATATCTATTTTCTTTTCATCATTTTATCTTGATTATCAATAAAATTCATTACATTTTGGAAGAAAGTTGAAACATTTTAATTTTCATTTTGCTAAGATAAATTAGTAAATAACGCATAAAAACAATTTATTACCATGCCATCTTTTGTTTAAGAAAGTTTAAATTCATATGGAATAATGATGAAGCTGCAAAGAGGTTCAAACATAAAAAAGCCCGAAAAATCCTTTTCAAAACACGTCAACTAATAAAAAAACACTATCCTTAATTAGTCAATATTCCAATAAAAACACCCTAATGAAAATTCCTAATTACCAGTTATAATTACATCCCGGTTTTAATATTTCCCCAATATAAAATCAAACCAAATCTTGATTAATCGTTTTTAATTAATGTCTGGATGATGAAAAGCAGATATAATTATTCAAAACATAATAATTAAGTATTAATTACCAATCTCCAGATCGAAGGCAATTGGGAAAATTTAATATCGAGTCTCATACGACAGAACACTTCGTGATAACAGTAATTAACAAAAATTCTCCCCACCGAAACCATTTTATCGTAGATTAATCTACGAGAGTCGGTTTTTAATTAGGTTTCTTACTTGTATTTTCTTTTTCAATGTTCTTGATGAAGCTTCTGTACTAGGTGATTTGTTACGTTTGCATTATCCATATTCGGAAAGCTACTCGTCGTTCCATTACGAGTTTTATTTTGGTTCTTGACCCAGAACTTTATGACATGTTGATAGAAAAGCGTATTTAAATATGAATATCACGCACTTTAATGGTGTTATTAATCACTATGTGTGGTTACCTAGCAACGCTTATTTCGAGCATTTGAAAAGGATTATCTGTTGTTATAAATGGTTCTACCTCAATTTATGTGGTATAAATTACCATCATTTGCGACTTTTTAATATGAATTTAATGTAAATTACTTTTGAAAAATACTGCCTCTAATTTATCTCTGTGTGACTGGATATTTGATTCTCTGTTTTCAGTGCATTATTATATTCGGTTTTTAGTTAGATCGTATGTGCTCTGCATCACGGGCGTAGCTATAGCTTTTACAAGGGGGGGGGGGGGTCCAGTCCAAGAAACTCCATTCAAGGGACACTGAAAGTGTAGCTAAAACAGGGTTTTCAAACTGGCGGGCCGCATGCGGCCCGCCTGGTCATTTTGTGCTGCCTGCGAAGCTCCCTGAAAACCCCCTAAAAAGTAGCTTTAGAAGACTTTTAAGAATACTAAAATTTAAACATTTTTGGGGAGGACCCCTGAAAACCCCCTATGACATTAAGGAGTAGCTTTGTTCGGTCGTTTTCTATGGGGAAAAAGTAAAATTTTGAGGTGTCAAAGGGAGGTTGTATACCTTGAAATTCCCCCTGAGCGTAGCAAGGGGTTATAAAGGCTGAGGTTAACCATTATCACAAAGAGGGACAAAATGGCTAATGCGTAAGTTTAACTTTTTGACTGGGGGGGGGGGCAAAACCTATGAGACCATAGGACCTAGGGACCCGTTACTAGACTGTTTCGAAGGGGTTCTGGAACCGTAGATGTTTCTAACAGTTTTCCCTTTTCGAGTAATATGTAGGATATAATATGTGAAATTTTGTGGTTAGTATATGCTCTCAAGCAAAAAAGGGGAGTCTGGGGGTCCTCCCCCAGAAAATTTTGTGAAATTTGATCCGAAAAAGTTGTATTTTCGCGCATTTTTTGGATATTTGGGACAGGAACCTTTCTGCTTGGCTGACATAAGATTTGGGCTAAGGGGGGGTGGTCTGGACCCCCTAACCCCCCCCCTTATATACGTCCATGCTCTGCATGGTAATTCTTTTCAAAGTAATATTGCAACTATTTTTTAAGAATTGCAAATTGTTTGGGTTTTAAAAGATATTACAGATACATAAGCTTTTATAACAGAATAATTCGGGCTTAAATTAGGTGTTAATAAGATATATTACTTTATTAAATGACTTTATGGATTAAATGACTTTATAGTAAGACGCCATGTCATAAAAATGTCATTTTTCTGTCAATTTCTTTATTCTATTTGTTTATTCATCCATTTAGATACACTCTCAAAATGTATTTTACTGAATCGAACCCGTCTTTATACAATGTATTTTAGTAATTCTCTAAAAAGAATTACATTATTTCTTAGCATCAAGGGGCAGCAATGGATGTATTTGATTTGGAAACTTTTATCAGTATGTTAAAAGACACGTTAGTTGTTTTTTTTTTGTTTCAGTCATTAGTTTGATTTTCCTTTCTTTTACCAAACAAACTGTTGAAGTTGACGTGGCCATCCCAGGATTTTAGTAAATATAAAACTTTTTAAAAAATGCAAAACATTTTAAGTTTTTCTTTTAATTTATTTTTAAATACGGTATAATTTGTAATTAGTTAAACTAGCTGATATGACCCGGCAAAGCCGGGTCTACCAGCTAGATTACGCGCCTTTGGCCTTGATGCGAGCTTCGCTCGTTACTATTTCACGCTTGCAGCGCCAGTTAAATTTTCTACAATTACTTTTTTTTAAGCTGCATCGTCAGCGCTAAACTGTACAATATTTTCAATAAAATTATAGGTTTTTCTAACCACAACTAATTTATTCTTTTGCGTCATCTGTACAAAAAGAAGTAATACTTCAATTAAACCTGTACCAGTATTTTTTTTATAAATCCAATATGCCTAGTAGGTATCCTGTTGCGATAAATCTAGTAAAACGTCAAAAAATTGAAGTTTGATAATTTCAAAGTAGATTTTCTTCACGCTCTTTAAAAGACGTTTTGCCTGTGTTGGTAAAAATATTAACTGAAAACAATGGGGCAAATTGAAATAAATTTATAATTTAAAAATGGAATGTTGTGAAGGAACGTGACATATTATTGGCTCATCTAGGGTTGGAAATATTTCGATCAAGACCGAGTTTGTCCAAATCGGTTCAGGGGTTCGGGCTGGCGGCCGGCCGAACGGAACCTCCCCATAGAGTTAACATGGGGGCAAAACGAAAAAAACACATAATTTAAAAATGGAAGGTTTTGGAGGAACGTGTTATATTATTGGCTCATCTAGGGGTGGAGAGCTTTCGATCAAGACCAAGTTTGTCCAAATCGGAACGGGGGTGCGGCCTGGCGGCCGGCCGAAAGAAAAACCAAATTATTTTAATATATAAGATGATGAATAAATACAAAATCAAGGAATCAATCAAAAATGTTAAAATGCTATAGGTAGTAGAAGTCATTTTTCTTGTTAAAAGTAGCCAATGGAACTCTTATTTTCATATAATTCCTAACTCCTATTACAAAATTGAAATTTATAAACATTTTAATGTTTATATTAACTGTGACCAGTACCACAAAAACACTGCATAGATAGAAACGTGAATAAAAAGTAGCAGTGTTGAATTTAGTAATTTAAGAAATACATAATTCAGTTTCATGCAAATTTAATGCTTGAAGCGTAAAAAAAAGTTATCTTATACACACATCATAAGGAAACCGAAAGGTTTTCCCATTCCAATATTAGAACACATCATGTTGTTAAACCCATTTTAGACTAAAGTAGAAGTGAGTCACGCTTTCAATTTTATTTCAAGAGTTCCAAGACCTGAACACTCGGTTTCCAATATCCAAGCCAGACCCCAAAACCACAAAACTTGACAAGCAAACGTACATCAACCCCAGTGAAAAATTCCACCAGAGGCCTCTCGCTAACGAAAGAAGGATACTAATTGTCCTCTCCAGAAGCAAGAACAAGAAGAAAAAAAAAAGACGAAGAAAACACGAGGACGATCCGGAATCCTACCCCAGAAAGAAGACGGAAACAAGTAGTCCCTGTTATTGGGTCGGGGTAAAAGGAGACCCGAAAAATGCCTGGATCAGCTACTTTCGTTGATGCTGCTATTTTTTGCCCTAACCAAGAAGCAAAAATGTGAATTCCGCGCTAACGGTGGCGTTAAATAGAGCCCTTGCTGAAGATTATTGCTTATAAAAACAACGCGCATGGATTTATAATGGCGCGTTATATTTTTGGAGGATGAAATAAATGACTAGCTTGAAAAGTAGGAGGGGATGCCTTAATTTATTTATGGGGAGACGTGGTTGTGTTGGATAGGAGCCTTTTAACTTTTTCTTCTTCTCTGAAGTTATCTGTCAGTGGCATCAAATTTTGCTTGGCTTGGTGTTCGTGAATAGCCTAGTTTTCAACACTTTGATTGTGATTGCTGTCACGGATGAAGTAGCCTTTTTTGCAAATTACGGGTATCTAGTTCATCTTCTGTTCACAAAAAACGTAAAGGATTCTATTCAACGTGTTAAGGATTTTAAAATCTCGAACAATCTATTCAATTGGTAGCACGTGGCATGAGCCAGCCCTTCATAATCAGTGGAATAGGGGCATTACTTTGTGATGCTTCTTTTAATATTTAAAAAAGTGTTTTAAGAGGCTTCACGAATCAGGTACTTTAGTCTTCATATTTGTTCCTTTAAAGTTTTGGACCCTTAAACTATAGTTATAAACATAATTTTCTTAAATCTAAGCATCCATATTGTGTTTAAATTCCAATGTTCTTGCAGGAAAAAGACCGTTATCCATTTAGTTAGATAGATTCTCGGTGATAGTACTACTAGGGAAAATACAGATCATCAAAAGAAGTTTCCGGATGAAATACTCCTTCCTGTACTTAGAAAAGATGTGGAAGAGCAAGAGAAGCCTTGATAAACTTGCTCTACGGTCTTATATACCCTTCCTCTGTATACTACCTATAAGTATATATATTTTTTTTTCAGTTGCGTTCATGCATAAGCAGCGAGCATTGTAAGATAACAAAACTTCTACAACTTGATTAAACTTCTACACATTACTTTACAATCGCCATTTCATTGCTCCTTCTAACTGTTTTACTGTGTCCAACTTTACCTGCCTCTTATGGGATATTGGAGATATAGGCAACCTTACACCCGAAGAAATGCACTTAACCGATTTCCAAAATATCTTTAAAATCAATCAATACGGATCGATAGTTTAAATATTCATAGATATGTTTTTTAATGTCTTTGAGTGATAGGTATTTCTATTCAAAGTCGAGGAAGACAAAAAACCAACCTATTTTACTTTCCATTTCCATATTTAAACCTATCTATTCCCATTAAGAGAAGTAACCGTGAAATGATCGATAGAATTTATGTTTATTAACGATTTTAAATAATTACATCCAATAAAAACCTTGTGAAATACATAAATTACTAAACAACAATGGCAGGAACATCTCACTTTCATGAAAAGTGTGGTAGATAATTTATTATGATTCATTTTTAAACTAGAAAAAAGCAATAAAAGCAATAAATTTTGTCTTTGGAATCTAATTTAATATTTTAAGTATTGTTGGAAGTACACAACTTATTTATTCGAGCATGTAAGGATGAAATTTCAAGGACTTTATAATAAATATTTATCGAGGCGATATAAATATTAATAGAACGGTTTATATAAATATAAACCGTTAGGCTTAAAAAGTGTTCATTCAAGCAATGCAGTTCGCTAAGCGAATCACGGTAGTCTCAGTCCCGTATAAGAGGATTTTTGAATTTCCTTCAGAACCTGGGCAGAGTCCGGGAGGAATTGAAGGAGTGTTTCTCGACATTTTAGCGAGAGGCTTGAAATTCAAATACAGTCTGGTGCAACCCGCAGACGGCGAGTGGGGCAGTTTCCGCAACGGCAGCTGGACGGGGGTCATCGGCATGCTCGCGAGAGGAGAGGCGGATTTGGCAATAGCGACTCTCCGACCCAGTTACGAACGACAACAAGTCATCGATTTCTCAGCACCTTACAGCAGCACGGATTACACCTTCACGACGTTTTTTCCGCAGGACTTGCCGAGATCGTACGCATACCTCTACCCTTTCGGCGTGTACACTTGGATGGTCCTTTTCGCACTCCTGGTGGTGATTCCTCCGCTGTTGCAAGCGTTCGGAAGGAACTCTTACCCGCTTCTTTTGCTGGAGACGTTCGGAAACCTTGTAGGAAAGTCCGTCCTTCGAACAGGCGACAGGAGGCGCTTCCTCGTCGCGTTCTGGTTGCTGGCGGCGATGATCCTCTCCCAAAGCTACACCAGCGTTCTTCCCTCATTCCTGTTTGCCCCTTTGCGAGAGCCGCCCGTGACCACTTTCAAGCTCCTGTCGCAGAGAGTGTCAAGAGGCGAGTACGCAGTCTGCGTCTGGAATGGAACGCAAGATCTCGCGAATATGCTGTCGTCGAAGTCGGAAGATGTAGCGAAGGTTGCCAGGGAAATAGAAAGAAGACAATGGTTTCGCACGGGATATGGTAATTGCTCAAACGACTTCGGTCACAAGACGGCGTTTATTGGTGGAAGAACATTTTTGGAAATAGTTTACGGTCAGCCACCTGATTCTAATATGCTTTTCGCGACTGACGAACTGTACTCTTACCCGTACCTAGTAATTGGTGTAAGTAAAAGGTTCTGCTGCAAGAAATCGATCGACAAAACTGTTCAGCGAATTTTTGAGAGTGGTGTTTGGCAACACATTTTAAAGCAAGAAATCCATAAGGCAAGGAATAAAATCTTTAAAGATCCTCGAGAGAGCGGATTTCAAATGAAAATCGATGACATTCGAGTACCGCTCTTCATACTTTACATAGGTTATACCACTTCTGCTTTCATTTTGATGCTGGAATTACTTTACAAGAATATATTTCTCAATCACCTCTTTACTAGGATACTCACTATTTTCCTAGGATATACTATATAGGGGAGAGTGAGTTAGTAAGAAACAGGGGTAATACGAAACATTTTTATTTGCTGCTTTGTGTGTGTGCCAAAAAATCTGAAAAAAAGTCGCATAATATCTTTAAGACATATTTCACATCCCATAAAAAATTTTATCGTTTTAGAATAATTATTTCAGTTAAAAATTCCCGTTTGAAGTTGATGCAATTAGCAAATACATAAACGTAAACAAATGCTTTTTTAACTATTTTAATTTTTCTTGCTTTTGCAATTAAATTATCTTGGAACTTTTTAGTGAACTTTTTTAGAGATTAAAAGGGCTATATAATTAAATTTTTATACTTCAATTTAAGGTTGTAGATCATTCTTAAACATGCCCGTTTTTTATTGCCCCATTCAAACAAAACTTAGGGGTAATAAGAAACACTAACATTTTATCCCTGAAAATTTATTATTCGTATTTTTCTCTTTAGTATTTCGATATTTTATTATTTTTATTTTATTTATCAAGTTAAAAAGTTAAATTCAATCAAATGTATAATTACTTCAATTTTCTTGAAAAAGATGGGATAGTAAGACACTTTAACTCACCATTTTATTGTTTCTTGAAAGATTTATAAGTAATATATTGACATTTTATATCAAATTTACGTTTTAATTTAGGTAATGGTGAGTCAAGTAAAATATTAAGTTGGTATTTTATATTCTTGTTGCAGAAAAATTTTAATTAAAAACACTATTGAAACACAGTGGGGTGGGGGGAATAGTTCCAATTTCTTCATAAGCTTCTTGAATCATTCGAACCTGAAGGAAAAAGGTAGCGCTGAGTTTATAAAGAGGAAGTGAAACCCCGACCTTTAAAAAACTGAGTTTGTAGAAAAAAATGGGTTTTTTTTCTGGGGGGAGGGATAACTTTTTAATCTCACAAAATAATATAAGAGAAACACCATTTTATTTGTTTTGTCATGAGTTTGATTTTCAAGTGTTACATTTAAAAATATAGCGTTGTTGAAAACTTTCAACTTGTAACTTTTAACTAAGCATACTGTACTTCTAAAGATTTTTAATGAAAACTTTTGATAATTACTATGGTTATAAAATACACTTTAGATATTATATTACTACTCTCATTTGATTTTTAAGTGTTTTAATTAGTAAAATAACTGGCTTGTTTTTTATTACCCCTACTGGGGTAATGGGGGGCCATTTTGAAAGTGTTTTGATTTTAAATGGAGTATTTCATTTTACAGATAAAGTGTTATTTAGATAAATAGTTATTTTACTGGTAAAATTTTAAATAAAGTGTTTTATTTAAAATCAAAACACTTTCAAAATAGCCGTGGTGGCGTTAATACGTAAGTTCCCGCTGGGGAGTTTAGGGGTCCTCCCACAGAAAAAATTTTGAAATTTCACCCGTAAAAGTGGGGTTTTAACTCATTTTAAGAACTTTTTGGGACTTTTTTTCGTACTTATGAGTGATTTTTTGGGTCCAAAGGGAGACACTGTCCAGAGTACCCCTCCCTGGATCCCCCAATGATTTGTTATGCCTAAGCAAATATTTATTAACTGTTTCATCAGACCTATTTCAATCTCACTGATGATGAGCAAACAAACTTCAATAAAACTTCAATGCATGCATAAAGACGTCTCTTTCATTTCGAAAGGCATCATGAACAAGATTAATTACATGCGGATCTCTGCGATCAATCGCAGCTGGATCACTGATCCTACACACACCAGATGGACTTGCCAATTAGCACGACGTAAAAAATTTGATCGGTTCCGCCACATAGGAAATCGCTTTGCACTCGACGGGGATTAAATATTTCTATAAATCATCGGAAAGGTTCGTTAGGCACCGAACACAAGCCACCTGCTCAGAAACAGTAGTGACGGGAAATCGGTTAAGTAGCACCCGGTTATTGTCTTTCGATTGAATCCAATGCCCGTAATCTTTCTCGTTTATCAAGTTTTGAATGGAAGTTCTCGTAATCCTGTGGTTTGGTTGTTGTTCGCGTGCCTCCGTGTTTTTTTTAAGCATCGAAGCCGTGTTTCTCGGTAGTTTATGCGATTGCATTGTCTTGTTTTATGGTTGTATAAGAGCGTTTTTACCATTCGTATCCGATGGCTTCTGAGACAATGAAAAAGGGCGCGTCCTTGTTGGGTTGTGTGTACTGTATGGTAACGAGAAGGGTACTACCAAGTTCTCTTCTCCAATCCAAGGGCAGTGAAGTGGTTACGAAGAGGCATTTCTGTCGTAATGCAGTCGTTATCTGTGATTTATTGGGTAAAAAAATGTTTTCTGGGATGCAATTTTAGGAGATTTTTCAAGGATTCTCAGACAAAATTGCGATGGCTATAGAGTTTTTATTAATGCCAACTTGTTGGCTCCTTACTTTGAAATGTAGAAGAGATTGAGAATGAAAACAGAGTGAGAATAAGAATAGAAAGGGGAAAAAAGATAGGAGGAAAAAGGTGTGAAAGAATGAGATAAAAATAGAAGAGAAAGAAAAGGTGTGAGAGAGGGAGTGAAAAAACAAATAGAAAGAGAGAATGTGCGCTAGAGAAGAGTTAAAAACACAATTCCTACTTATAAAAACCGCTTGTTTCTGACAGTCTCTGAAGATTCTTATTTCCCGTTAAAAAATTTTGTGATTGTAAGTACAAAGAGTAGATATTTTCCAGTTAAGGTTTAGTTTAATCAATTTGATTACTCATAAAATGATATTATTTATGCAACATGTATAAATTAGGCAGATAATGGGTTAAAAAATGTTTCGCCTTAGGATTTCAAGCCAAGTGGTTCTTAAATTTTCAGAAAAGATAAAAGCTTTATTATCTGTGAACGATGTTGGCTACTATCTACATTGCACCTCTGACAAGATCCCAAATTTTTCTTAAACTTCTTAAAATTGCATTATTTACCTAGAATTATGTTTTTATTTTTAGTACAAAAGTTAATTACTCTTTTTACCGAACCCTTTAATGCACACAATTAAAACTATTTTTGTAAAATCTATTTTATTTGATTAAAAAAAAAACTATTTAATCTGTTTAATTCAAACAATCAATGCGCAAAAGCTACACAAAGCCATCTCAAATCACCGTCACGTAATAATATTTAACTCACATCACGTTCTAATTATGTATTCGTATCTTTCTTGAAATATGAAGAACAGTAGGCAAAGCGATTCATAAAGTAGATTCAGGTGATAAAGTCACCACTCTTGGTCATGAATTACTTCTTATGGGCCACAACTCATAAACCTGACCTCTATTTCAAAAAAGAACTGACAATGTTCAGGGTAAACAGAAGGAGTTGTTCACAAGCCATTGCTATAGCACAAAGCTCTTGAAAGCAAATAGTTTAGTAAAATACGAACTACTTGGTTAAAGTACTAACTAAACAACTAACTCATAGCAAAGATTTACCTTGAAACGTATCATTTGATGAACTTAATCACGTAGCCAAAGTGGGGGTTTTGGGAAGAATATCTCCTCCAAACTCAGAAATTTTCCTTTATGATTATAGAAAACGACTTAACTACCCCAACTTCCATCAAAGGGTCAATATCCTTCTCAATAGAGACATTTCTGGTTACGCCGCTGGTTAGATTAACATATATTTTATAATCCTAAAAATTATAAGATTATTCACGTGTGAAAATAGTTATGGGTTTAGTGGGGTTATATGAGGTTGCAACTCTCTTTCTAAAGTTAAAAACAAACCAAATCCCAATTAAAAAAAATATGCAACATTAAAAAAATTGTGTATGTATAAGAAAGTGGAAAAACAGAATTTATGGTTATAGGACAAGAAAACTTCGTTTACTCCAGATTAAAATTAGAAGACATGGCGGTAACACGATAGGATACCAGACCAAACTCCTAGATTGTATCTACTGTCTAAATAAACCCATAAAGAACAAGGCCACTCTTGCCTAGTATTTATCTAAGGTGAACGAAACGCAATAAATAGGTCCCTAGCACGTTACGACCGAACATAATGGAACGGATATTACGAATATCAAGCGAAAAAGTCAAGTAGAGAGTTGAACTCTGTCTGATGAGAGTATCTCCTCCGAATAAATAAATAAAAAAAAAACAATGGAGTGCTTGTGGCTGATGGGAAGAATAGCTGAAAACCTTTAACACGTTTTCTGGTACTCGATAAAAACAGTTGTTTCAGCCCCTGCAACTGACTAAACACTCGATAGGCCTCAGGAGCAGTGTTGATTCAGGTGCGAACTGTTCCCTCTCTTGAAGGAGAACGAGCCGCGCAGTTAGTTCGAATGGATGTACGGCCGGAACACGGGGAACAGTCGGTGGTGCAAACAGAAATAAATTTAGAACAAATCCTATTCGTCAGTGCAGTGCTCCGCAGAGCGTCTCTATTAAGCGTATAGGGATGGTGGGAGCTAGAGAGCACATCGGCTGTTCACACTGCGCGGCTAACAGAGATAGTGGGCATATCTCTAGCCTTTTTATTTTTGAATTCGCTTTTAATGTAAATCGGTATATAATAAATTATACTGCGCTTGACCAGGAATCAGGGGGAACCCGGTTGAATTAAAACCACTCTTAAACCCTGTAAAATTCATCGCACGTATATAAATTCAACGCACCCCTATTTAAACAAATGTTTCAACGAAGCTCATATGCTTAATTATTGTTAAAAACAACCAAATGCAGCATTGGTCGTATTTTCCCGAATCTTAACAAGAAGAATGCTTGATGCGTAATGCATTAAAAGTTTATTACTTACCAACTTTTCTCTTAAACTTTAACTGGTGACTAACTTCATGTTCCATGAAACGCACTCACAAAAAAAAACATTTCCATGCTTATTTCGCACTCTTTAGAAGACCTCTTTTACCTCTGAATATAACATGTGAATATGAAAGATGGATTGCAAGACAATAATTTATAAGGAATGCAAATATTTTATTTGAAAACTTAATTTAGAAATTTTATATTTTAAACTAAAATAAAAAGTTTCATGGAGCATAATTATTAATTATACTCACCGGCAAAAGTTTTTCGTCTTTTTAAAATATTTATTAGTTATACATACATATTCCCTTTCAACAAAAGGCGGCCTAACTTCAAGGTTGCCGTAAACTTGTTTTTTGAGTTCCTATCTCCACTGTGTTAACGTTAGCAAATCCGATTGCCGACTGATTGATCATTATATTTAGATCTTGGTGCCTTTTCTGGTTCGTTTAGTCAACAAATAGGAATGCACTTGCTATTTCCATGAAAGTAACAACTCAACTCTAACTAATCTCCCTACTTCTAAAAAATTATAAGTTAAAGGAAGTGTCTATTTGGAAGGCAAAAACGCTAGTTGGCGTAGGCGCCGTAGGTCTCAGGGTTAGTAGCAGACCCGGCGCTTAGTGTGATCTCCAATCAGAACCGTTGCCATGTAAATAAGAGTAGAGTTTAGTTGTATATTTGCCGGCCAAATAGACATTGCCTAAGTTAAATAAAAGCAAAATAATCAAAAGTAGCAGCCTGGAATCGAACCGGACGCAAACTATACCACTAGGCCATCGGTGCTGATGCCAGGATTGTTCAATATTATAATTTTAATGTTATAAAACACGTAATAGTACAGGATATCTCTTCTATGGAAAAAAAAGCTATTCTGTGTATGCGCTCCCAATGTCTTCTGGCTCTATGCTCCGCTTGGTTCTGTTCTGACCAGTGGAAGCGAGCTTTATGGTTATGGCATTCGTCTCTTGCCGAATATGAAGGCGGACATAAATCGTTCTCGCATGCCGCCGCCGCAGAGGGGGGCTTGCCCGCCGTTGGCGCGTGAGTTACGGGTTCTGTGTTCGCATAATGGAATGCATATTGCGGGCGCAGGAAGAGATGTATAAATAGCCGCAATAAAAGATAATGCGCTCGAAGAAGCCAAAAGACGGTTTTGCTGTGCCCCCGCTGCGGACTTTTGGAATCGGCCGTTTCGGGTGATGGAAACCGAAGTTTTCCGAAATCTACCGAGTCGTTACGTCTGACTATTAGCTGTTCTCCTAAAATTGGAGATTGCAATTGAGATCTCATTTTGAGAGTTATCTTGTGGGCCTCCAATGAGCTGTTGAGGAGAAAAGTGGTGTAAGACCAAAAACGTAGGAGAGCGTGTATTTGTGTTGTTTTTAGACTTTTTATTGCTTGTGGTACTACTCGCCTGAATGTAAAATCAATAGTTTAAGAGCGGTCCCGAAAATGCATTCTCAATAGGGAACAATACAAGCGAGGTGATATGAAACCTCCATTTACTGAAAATTGATCTCGATGGACTTGGGCCATTTTAACTTTGAACTTCTCAAATGATGCCTCAACTCTAAGATGAGACTCTATGGGGGTCCCTGTGGCTGATGTATAGCAAGAGGTCCCATTTTCTTCCCGGATTTTGACATTTTTAGTTGAGTTCTTAAGGAGATACCCTGAGAGGTATGATGAGCCACTACGAGACAGTATAACCCAAGGAGGCATATTGGAATTTACTTAGGGAAGAGGCCTAGCCACAAGACCTATGTTTGGATTTAGGAGGATGATTTTGGGGTTCTCTATGAGTTCATTGAAAAAACCCGTTACCATTCAAAATGAAGTATACTGAAAAAGTTGGAGGGCATTGCTCCCCCATGACCCCCTTAAATCCGTCGATCCCAAGACCAACAGTAGGTTTAAAAATCTTTGACTCCAATGCCTCGATTTTAGGTATCAGATATCTAATCATAAGTTGCTTTAATAGCAAAATATATCTCATATTGTCCATAACCAGGGGTGTTGTGGGCAGAGTAATTTTGATGTTTATAGGAAGGACAAACATTCAATTCAAAAATGCAATAAAATAGCAGATGTTACACTTCAGTTTCACTGTTTAGTAATGAGCACAATCCTTTAAGTTTCTCTTAATGTGTCGATGTTTAGTCCATTAATTTCGGAAAGCACCAACACCTTTAACACCCTCTTTTATATATTGTAGATGTACTCATTTCTTTGAAAAAATATTCGAATATTAATAAAAATAACTTAATGATTCAAACATATAGGGATGAGAATATATATTAACTATCTTTAAATATCAGGGTAATTGGATGGCCTTACAAAAAAAATAGAAATTCCCCAAGCACATTCATATTTTAATACAATATTGATACGGTTATATCAAAACTAAGAGATTTTTTAATAAAAATTTCACTTCATTAATTTCGATCAATGAATCTAATTAAAAACAATGTTAGATTTTCATCCATACGTTCATTTATCAACCATATAAAAAAGTATGCCACTACCTATTTCTTATTTCAAACCAACACACTAAAACATATGTAACGATCAATTCGGCTCAAAAACAAACACAAAATAAAAAGATTCACAATGGAAGTTCAGAAGTCAGCAGGATAGAGCTATTTTACAAAAGGCTTTCACCATTGATCTCTTTTAAAACCAGACATCATTCATAACCAAACTCAAGTTAATCTGTACCCCCCAAACAGGGGAATCGCGAACACTGGTCACGTGTCGGGGTCACGTGATTTGTTGCGGGTCAGCATCCCGGGGACTCCCAATTTGCAAGGAAGCACTTCTCTCCTTCGGTCAAGAGGGAAGTCCGTTGCACTCTTATTCGGGTTTCTCCGCGTGAATTTATTATTCGTTCACGATTGTGATGTCACGAATTTGTCATGCACAGAGCCACCGAATAGGACAAAGGAGGAAACATCCATTACTGATGTGTAACACTTTTTACTCTAACAACTGCTGCTAAAGCGATTCGGTGTTGTTTTTTGTAGCGTTGGCGCGAAGTTGTATTGTTGAAAGGATTCGTCGAATAACACTAGTAACACTAGTCTCTGTATTCTGTCTAATAAGAAACAAAACATCGCCATGCTTATCATGCGACTTCACGGGAGGTTGATTGTGATGTAAAAGGGTGTTAACCTTGCATGACTAAAAAAATCAGGTTGTAGTTTTTCGAAATGTTTTTGGCGCTTACGTAAGTTTTGGTCAGTGAGCACATAGAGATGCCAGAATGTAGGATTTTTCTCGTAATTATATACAGAAATAAATTTTCAGTTAAATTTTAAGTTTACTTAATTACTTCAGATAACTTGTGTATGGTTGATCTAACCAATTGTCTTGTATTTATTTATTTTTGTGGCTGAACGTTCTCATGATAAACATCTAGGTTTTTTTTCGAAAGAGCAGAATGAAATATTAAAAAAATTAAAAGCAGAATAAAATATTTTTTAAATACTTTACCTTTTAAAGGAAAACTTCTTTAGTGGGTGTGTGGGAAAAGTTCAGACACTTTATATAAAAGCAAATGAAAACTTTAAAGAAAAACTGAAAAGTCTTAATGAATGTAGAAGCTATAGTACAGAAGGGTAGCGACAGAAACCAACATAGTCACTATTTTTATTTATGAAATCCTAATTATTTTCATCTTAACAGATTGAGTTTAAGTTTTAATGATGTAACCAAAAAAATAGTGACAAGGATCCCATGGGTCAGGGATTTTAATCTGACCAAAATAATCATCAGGAAAATTGCTTATTTTTGCTAAAACTTGAAAAGTTATAGTACAGAAAACCTGAAAAATTACAAATATTGATTCCAACGTTTTATTGTGTTTGGAAAGGAATTACATAATATTTTAGTAAATATTTATTCATAATGAGGCAAATAATATCCTGAAAATTGCTGTGAACAACCAGTTTTTCAACCTGGAATTTAACTGGAAAACCCGGAAAATTCAAGAAATGTCGTATTTAAAATCTCGTTGTGATTCAGGTATTATTAAATATATATTTCCTCCCTCGTTAATGTTTCCTCATATCATTCAAACGCAATTTCTATTCAATTTCAACTTGCGGATTAATCTTTCAGATATTCTTTCTGAAAATGGAAAGACACGTAAGGATCGCAGATTTGTTATTAATGAAATACAAATACCGTGACAAATACCAACTTTTCCCGAGTCTGTAAAACAAATATTTCGTGCAACAGCTGTTACGGGACAGATATTGCATTGTTGTTTTTTCGCACCTGTGCCTGTTTGTTTGATTACATTTCGTCTTGATGGCGTGTCGCCATTTGACGACGATTGCCGTATTTGCTTATGGCTTTCCTGATTTTTACCCACTTTGGTGTGTCATTCACGTTTGGTCTGTCGTGATGTAACTTTTACACGTGTACCAACTTAAGAATAAAGAGCAGAATTACACAGATGTGAATCCCTGTCCGATGGATTAAAGGTATATTCTTGTAACTAATTTAAAAATAGAGTAAATTATATTTGCTCTTTAAACAGTTTGAATGTGTTCCTATTTATTATTAGAGAAACTTTCTTTAACTGCTTGCTTAGTTTTTTAAGAAATTTTTCAATGAAATCCTACAAATTCCGGACAAAAAAACATGTTTTGGAATAAAGTATCTGATAAAATCACCAAGCGAAGAAAGTATTAAGTATAAATTGTTATTCAGTCACTTGATGCATAAAACAGTCACTTCAACTTCTAACCGCAACTTCCCCGTTGTTCTGTAAAAGTTGTTTTTCCTTTATATCACATTGTATGCAGGAAAGCTAAAAGATCTCTTTATCTCTCTTTTTCGACGAAACAATATTTTTGAGAGGCGATCGCAGATGAAAGCATTGCTGGACTCATAAAACAGTAATGGATATGGGGTAAGTGGAGCTACAATGATTATTTCTCCATCTGAGTGATCATTGAACTATTTTATAGAAGGCAGGATATTGAATGAAAAGCATTACACACAGAGATATTTTTAACTCCTCTGAGAGAGTCTTTCACTCCTTGAAAATCGGAACTACTCTTTAAAAAACTGGACAGGAGTAATTTCACTCTTTGAATTTTTCACAAAGGTTTAGCTTAACCTTCAGCCTCGGCATCCTAATTATCATACTTTTTAATTGTATTTTCATACAGCCATAGTATTTTTTTATTAATTGTTCTGATGATTAGGGAGTTTGATTGATTGAAACCCGA
The DNA here is from genome assembly GCA_963680715.1 of Tetragnatha montana. Taxonomy (NCBI): domain Eukaryota; kingdom Metazoa; phylum Arthropoda; class Arachnida; order Araneae; family Tetragnathidae; genus Tetragnatha; species Tetragnatha montana. The sequence continues at coordinate 43,927,823 of OY796680.1, read as the reverse complement.
AATAGCTTCCTCATTTTTTTTCACCTTCATTTAGTCGTATAAAAGTAAGCGTTTTTAATAGAAATTTTGTCTCTGTGTATGTAGTTTACGCTATTTCCGTATTTCACTCCTCATAATTGAATCTCACTCCTCCTAAAATCCAAGGAGTATTTTTACTCCTCCAAAAAAATCCTAGGAATAACACTGATTACACATCAATAAAAAAAACACGGTAGATCGGAAAAATTTTCATCGTTTTTAATAAAACAACTCATAAATTGTTGGAAATCAATTTAAAATACGATTATACAAATACCTAATTTTTTATATCTGTGTAACAATTAGAGACCTACTTTTTCGGCAAATTATCCAATAATGACTTCGAACCCTCTTTACATAAAGTGAAACTATAAACCTCTAGATCTTTACTCTTTACCAGTAAACCACAACAAAACCCAATCATTACAACCCACAAAATAAAAACCAGCTTGTCTGTATCCTTTCCCCCGAAACCCTACCGCTCCAACCTGCAGAAGCCTAAAAAGGATGTCAAAACCTTAATAAACACTCACTCCCCAGGCACCGTTACAGAACCAATAGTCCTCTATTATGACGCATAAATCCGCACAGACTAAAGCAAACAGGGCGCAAAAAATGTATCATCAAGACAACAATAGCTTTCTGGCTTTAAGTTCTTACCCAAAGGTTACCGCCATCTGCAACCCCCGGTCCGCCCCATTACGTTCCATATTTAGCCCCCCTTTTAATCCGTCCCCCCACAGTTCCATCCCAGGGATAGAGCTCCCCCTTTTAATCTTTGAATAGGAAGCCACGCGCCTGCATTCCCGGCCCATGGTAATATCTTTTAATGGTGGGTCTCTCATTTGCATAATGGCGAAACTCTTGGCGATGCCCTTCATGACAGCTGCGGAAGTCTGCTTAATAGTCTGTGGGGGGACTGTCTTATTTGGCTGTTAAGCGCCCTGGTATTCTTTAATGGTGTCTGCTATAAATTTTAAAGCAATTAACTATTGTTGAATTGGTCTAATTAAACAAAATTAAAGATAATTTTTATATTTTATGTTACTCAATTGGTTTAATTAAAATATTTAGTTTCGTAATGTATAAAATTAACTTATGAATTTAAAATTTAAATAAAAATTTCTTAATTTTAATTGATTTTGCGGGTAAGGAATAATAAACACACATCTTATTAAAAATTTAATCATCCAATCTAAAAAATGTTATTCAATATAAGCTTTTATCATACCCAAGTTGGAAGAGGGTACACTAAATAAATGTTTGGCTAGAAGTTTTTCCAGTTGAATAGCGTACTAGTAGACATACGTATAAAGCATTTTCAATCACACAGAAGATGTTACAGTTTTTTGCCCTACAGAGGTTAACAGTTACATAAAATGACTGGTCGTGAAATTCTTCTATTGGAGCATTTGCAATCACGTGATCCCATACCTAATAACCGCCTTAGCAACGGATAAACAACGGCCTTAGCAACAGTTAAAAGCCCTACAGAAAGTACACAGTTAAAAGAAAATAACCGGTTGTGACGTCACCTGAAAACACTCTATTAACGAAAATATAATTATGTTTACCTCAAAACTAAAATTAAGTGGGCTATCGCTTTTCCCCTAAGGTATTCAATTTTTAAATTTATTTATTAAATTATTATTAATAATAATTTTATATATTATAATATTTTATGTGATTTTCTAAGTTACCCTTAAGCCTTTTTCTGGAAAGTAGAAATGTACTGGTGCCCTTTTAATGCTATAAATTAATAATTTTAATATTTTTAAATTTCTTTAAAAGTTTCAAAATAAAAATATTACTCTGTTGTTTATGATATAGTTTTGGTATCTCTATTAAGAAGAAAAAATTCCTCACATTGTTTTTTTTATCCTTTAGGTCCTTTATGTATTCTTTCTTTAGGTCTATCTTTAAAGGCTTAACTAAAAATCCTTACTAGAAATAAAAACATCAATTTAAAAAATTTAGCTTCATTTTCATCAAATGAAATCATTAGCTAAAAAACTTCCCACAAAATTGCTAGCATTTTTTATACAGAGTTTTATATTTTATCTCGTTATTACTAACCCTAGCTTTAAAAAAAATCCTTGCGATAAAATAAAATAACTACTTCCTAGTGGACTAAAATACAAAATTTATTTCCCGCAATCAAACGCCTGCAACATTAACTATACAAAAGTATTTTGAAAAATCGTGGCTAAAATAATGATACAGGTCATTACGAGATGATTCCGCAATTTTAAAAGCAAGAATCGAAATATTTGTATAACGAGAAACATCTTTCAATTTTGGTCATTAAATAGAAAAAAGAAAATAATTGCGCTTTGTTGCTAACTCTTGAACGTTTTGAACAATGCGTTATGTTTTTCCAAAGATTTGTTTCTTGAAATCAGATTCTGTTCAAAGTAGTTTTGAAATTTTGCTTGTTAGAGAAGGGGATCAGTTTGGTGGACATTTGGAACCAAATAAAAGAAAATTTAAACTGAAGGTCGATAAAACTAGAAAATAACCCTTTATTTTTGAAGAAACCAAACACACAACGAATATTTTAAACGGATCGTTTCGGTTTAAGGTCATTTAAAGAAACTCTTGATGCTTCATAAGCTATGAAATTTTAACTCTTAAAATGTTTTTAAAAGTTTGTAATTGCTATTATATGGGGTTTTGTCTTCATAACAGGTATGAAATTTTTAAAACTTTCCTAGCAATAGGACAGGGTTGTAACTTTTTCTTTCTTCCCTCATATTCAAAAATTAAATCGTTATTTTTAACTTCAAAACGCACTTCTTCCTTTAATAAAAATGAGAAGAGTGCTTTTCGAAATATTAACAGATAGAAGAATCAATTTAAAGATAAACTTGAATTAGTGTAGTCTCCTTAATAGATATATTTTTCTCCTCTGAGAGAGTATTTCGCTCCATGAAAATCGTAAATACTCTTTAAAAAACCAGCCAGGAATATTTTCACTTTGAATTTTTCACAAAGGTTTAGCTTAAAAAATGCACCGCTTGCCCCACCCAAATCAACAAATAATATTTTTCTACTCAAAACACCAACTGATCTCAGCGGAGACATTTTCGCCCGACTTCTGAATAAAGCCAATTACCTAAACCCACGGCACCCTATTTATACTTTTTAATTGTGTTTTCATACAGCCATAGTAATTTTATTTCATTTATTGTTCTGATGCTTAGGGAGTTTGATTGCGGTTTTTGTGTCTCTGTACACGTGGTTCATGCTATTTCCGTATTTCACTCCTCATAATTCAATTTCACTCCTCCTAAAAAAGTTAAGGAGTATTTTTACTCCTCCAAAAAAATCCTAGGAATAACACTGCTCCTTAGGTTTAACTTTAAGTTGAAATTAGCAATGCATTCCGGCTATTCTTCGGAGAAAGGAACTCAATAATAAACGAATTACTGGAAGACAGAAACTCAAACACTTAGAAGAAACGAGATGGGAAAGATACGGAAACGCCCTTACAAGTAATTATACATGGATAATATACAGGGTGTCCCTAAAAAGACTGACACATTTTAAAAATGTTTAATTAAAAAACTAAAAAAGATAAAAATACGCAGTTTTTTGCATCCTACTCTGAAGAACAAAGAATTTTATGACACAAATTTTCGTAAATCATTGTTCCCAAATCCCCCGACAGGGTATAAAATTATCAATCTTCCCCTAGGAGATGATGTAAAATAGTGCTGCCACCTGTCGGGGGATTTTTGAACTATGAATTACGAAAACTTGTGTCAAAAAATTATTTGGTCTTTAGAGTAGGATGCAAAAAAAATCGCGTTTTTTTATCTTTTTTAGTTTTTGAGTTATTGATTTTTAAAATGTAATGTGTCGGTCTTTTTTGGGACACCATGTACTTTCGTCCTTAACTTTCGTAATATATTGATGTCTGAGGACTTTTTTTTTGGTAATTAGTAGCTGTCCTGGATTTTTCGGAACTATTTAAACGACCACAAAAAGTGTAAAAGCAATCCACGTAAATTCGAATCTCGGAACAATATGGCAGAAGAGAGCTCCGTAGTTCACGATTGAAATCTCTCGTTTCAAAAGCTTTTTCACCGTTTCCGTACCGTTCTCATTTTTTCTACATATTTGGCTTTCAGAACACTGCCCTAAATAATAATTCAGAGTTGAAGTCTTGATGGAAATGATATATGATCATTTGAAATTAGCACTAGTAGTTTTTCTTGCTCTTAAGCATCCTCACTAAAGATCGAACAGAGAGTTTCATCCAGAGACTTTTCTTGCTCTTCTGCATCATTCTTAAAGACTTTAGTTAGTTAGATTCATGTGGTCATGGGACCGTTCAAATATTACGTAAGCACCCAAGGGGGGAGGGGGTTTGCTCTTTGCTTATTTTTCCTGAGAAGGGGGATATATGAGTGATGCTTACGTAAGATGTCACAAACACTGCACTTTCGGGAATATTTCAAAATTAACCAAATATAAATTTTACTAAAAAATTGAACTAGGAAGGAAAATGTAAAGCATTTTGAATTTTCGAGGGGGGGTTGGGGAGTTTTCTTACGTATTTATGAAGGGGGATTTAAGGTTTGCTTATCTGACAAGGGGGAGGGGGTCAAAAATAACCAAAAACATGCTAACGTAATATTTGAACGTCCCCAAAACAACAGTTTTTTTACAGTGTAGGGGGGGGGCTGCACTTATGAATATTAAATAGAGTTAGTCCATTAAGATGGCCAGGAAAACATACATTTTAGTGAAAGGATTATTGGTATATTTCCCCCTATTAAATGATTTTTTGTTTCTAAATATCATCAGAGATGTATTACGTAATTAAACTACATTGTATTATAAGGTATTAAGGAAAATTACACAGTAATCTGTTTGAATTAAAATTAAATATTTTAATACCCAAAATCTAAGTAAGTACAAGCTACAAGCTCAACAGAAAATTAATGTAATTCGCAATGTTTATCCTGGCATGAACACCATAACTTATTAAAAATGTGCTAATTTAATACAAGTGTATAATCTGTAATTATATAGTATATCCTTGGAAAATATTTCTAAAGAGGCGATTAAGAAATATTTTTAGGACAAAAAAATTCTTGTAAAGTAACTCCACCATCAAAATGAAAACAGAAGTGGTATAACCTATGCAAAGTATGAAGAGCGGTACTCGAATGTCATCGATTTTCATTTGAAATCCTCTCTCTTGAGGATCTTTAAAGATTTCCTTCCTTGCCTTATAGATTTCTTGCTTATAAATATGTTGCCAAACGCCACTCTCAAAAATTCGCCGAACAGTTTTGTCAATAAATTTCTTGCAGCAAAACCCTTTACGTACACCAATAAACCAATACGGGTGAGTGATGATCAGTTCCTCAGTCGCGAAAAGCATATTAGAATCAGGTGGCTGACCGTAATCTAGTTCTAACCATGTTCTTCCACCAATGAACGCCATCTTGTGACCGAAGTTGTTTGAGCAATTACCAGATCCCGTGCGAAACCATTGTCTTCTTTCTATTTCCCTGGCAACCTTCACTACATTATCCGACTTGGACAACAGCATATTCTCGAGATCTTGCGTTCCTTTCCAAACGCAGACTGCAAACTCGCCTCTAGACACTCTCTGCGACAGGAGCTTGTAAGTGGTGACGGGCTGCTCTCGCAAAGGGACGTACAGGAAAGAGGGAAGAACGCTGGTGTAGCTTTGGGAGAGGATCATCGCCGCCAGCAACCAGAACGCGACGAAGAAGCCCCTCCTGTCGCCTGTTCGAACGACGGACTTCCCGACAAGGTTTCCGAATGTTTCCAGCAAAAGAAGCGGGTAAGGGTTCCTCCCCAACGCGTGCAACAGCGGAGGAATCACCACCAGGAGTGCGAAAAGGGCGATCCATGTGGACGCTTCGAAAGGGTAGATGTAGGCGTACGATCTCGGCAGGTCCTGCGGGAAAAACGTTGCGAAAGTGCCTGCCGTGCTGCCGTAAGGTCCTGAGAAATCGATGACTTGATGCATAGCCTTCGAGAGCGAGAAGGCCGGGACAGAAGAATGATGAGTCATCCTTTCCGACGAACGCTACCATTGAGTTTCCATTGACGCGTCGATTTTGGAGGGGAAAAATCGCTATAAATCATAAATAAATGATCGGAAAAAGAAAAAAAGACCTGTGTGTGATGTAGGAAACCAATACTAATGATTCTGAGTGAAAATGTTTACATTATCGGGGAAATATTTTGATAGATGGGATTTTTAAAAAAACCTTGTTCCGAGTACGATCGACTTTCACAAGCTTTATTAGATTAGATTCGGCATAATTTCAGTTAAATTACTACTTGCATTATAAAATCAACATTTTTGGTTAGATTGTATTCGTTTTTGAGTCATTCAAACCAATATTAACATTCGAAAATTTGCTGTTTAGTTGAGATTCGAAGCTAGCTGAACCGGGCGACGTTTTAAATAAAATATTTCTGTTTTATAATAACAAAAATCCTGTCTTTATTTTAACAACTAATGGATCATGTCCTATCTTAATATTTTTAATCCTTACACAGATAAATATTAACCATATTAACCCCCGCCTTGTAACTTTAAGTAGGATTTAAATATCAAGTGAGTATTCAAAATCAGCCGCTCTCTCTCTTTCTGGTACTATAATATATCTTGAGGTTTATTTCCTTTTTCCTTTATATATGAATAATCTAATATTTGAAATGAATAAATAGGATTTCCGTTTTCAGTCAATAAAGTGTACTTATTTATAAACTTTTAAAAGGTAAAAACATGAAACGCAAATAACTGATCCAATAAGTTATAAGCATAACATTTAATTAAATTATTAATATCTATTAAAAAAATTTTATTTTTGGGAGGCAAGATAATACCCCACAAACTTTTATTTTAGAAAAACATATTTGTCTTACTATGTGTATTAATAAATAAGTTAAAAGCTTTCACGTGATCTGTAAAAGATGTTAACCTCAATATTTTTTTAAATCAAGCTATATTTTTAAATGTCAAAAAATTGCCTTTTTCGTGGAACAGCCACGATTTTCCCCTCCTTCCTCCCGAATAACCATGTCGCTCCGAAAGTGCTTGATGCAAACCACGGAATGCTCAGAAGGAGCGAATTGAGCTCTCGGTATTTTCCGAAGCCATAACTTCTTTCTTTCTGCATCTTTAGGGAAGGAAAACACACTTACATTGCTGGCACCTTTTGTATAATTACCCTTGCATCCTGGGACACAGCAATGGTCCGGCATTATAAAGGCCTGGATGCAAAAAGAGCAAGGGAAACATGGGACAAAGCAGAGACAAAGGCGCTTGCTACAAGTTCCCGCGTACGCACACAGCTCAGACCTTGAGAATCAATCGACGGCTAGGATGACTCATCGCTCCGGAGATGCGCAAGTGGCCAGGCCTGTCTCGTTCTAGAAGGCTATGCTTGATGTCGTCCGTAATTAATTCCGAGAGACGTTATTGCCAAATCTGCCTCTCCTCTCGCGAGCATGCCTACGACCCCCGTCCAGCTGCCGTTACGGAAACTGCCCCACTCGCCATCTGCGGGTTGCACCAGACTATATTCGAATTTCAAGCCTCTCGCTAAAATGTCGAGAAACGCTCCTTCAATTCCTCCCGGACTCTGTCCAGGTTCTGAAGGAAATTCAAAAATCCTCTTATACGGGTTTGAGACTACCGTGATTCGCTTGGCAAACTGCATTGCTTGAATGAATACTTTCTAAGCTTAACTGTTCATATTTATATGGAGCAAGTCCTTGAAATTTTACCCTAGATATTCAAATCAGTAAATTGTTAAAAGGTTAAATTTGATTCCAAAGACGAATTTATTGCTTGTATTACTTTTTTCTAGTTTAAAAATGAATCGTAATTATCATATTAAAGTTCTATTGTTAAAGTTAAAGTTCTAATCTATCTAAAGTTATAGGTTATTATTGGATTTTATAAAGCAAATATTTCAAATTTTTAATAAACATTAGTTCTACACTGTTAGAAAAAAAGTTCAACCTTTCACCTAAAAGTGGTTCAAAAAAAGCTGCAACCGAAATGTGGCGAAAAGTTGCACCAGGTTTTCGGTGCCCATCCTAGCACCGCGAAATAGGTAGAAGTTTGAACCGAAATCGGCGATACGGAAAGAACCGAGTCCGCGGTGACAGGTTGAACCGAGATAGGCGATACGGGAAGCACCGGGAATACGGTGACAGTTTGAACCGAGATAGGCGATATGGGAAGCACCGGTAGTACGGTGAAAGTTTGAACCGAGATGGCCGATATCGGAAGCACCGGCTCTACATTGACAGAAAATAAGGTGTTTTTATTAGTATTATATTAGGATGCATTTACCTACTAGTTTTTTTAAATTATTTTGTTCATATTCCTTAACAGTCATTTTTTTACACAAAATTTCATTTATTTTCATTATGGTAATTCATATAAGCTGAAAAAGAGTTTGTGCCACATCATTTAGGTTTGAAGTTCTTTTGAATTTTTTTTTCAGGCAGTCAGACTATGTCTAGTGTAGATTTATATTATAAAAATGAACTTTTTTCTTTAAATTATGTGTATAAGTATAACCTTATTATCTCTAAACCAAAGGAACCCAATTTTTTTCTCTAAGATAACAAGGAATAATATAAAAATAATCAATTTCAAGGTAAATTTTTTTATGTACTATAAAAAGGTTTTTTGAGATAACAAGGTTATAATGTCATTAAACAATACAATTTCATAATAACAGAAAATTTATTTTACCAACTTCTCAAACTTATAAAATGAATATAAAACATGAACAATATCAACAATTTTTTGGAAGAAATTAGATTTATTTAAAAAAAAATCCATATCAAAATACCAATAATGTAAAGAGATTTTACAATTTTAACTATTTCAGATTCTTATAAGGAATAACTTGAGTACTGTACTCACTTTGAATTACAGAACATTCCTAAATTATTGCTACAATAACAATATAGGTTTTAAAAAATATACATAAACAACTATTAATTAGCAAGAATTAGCAATTTATTCATGGGATAGAATCAGAACAGTTTGAATTTCCAACAGTTACATACATAAGATAAATATATACACTAATAGACAGTAGATACACTAAGAAATTAATGATCCAAGATCATGTATTTAGGGATTAAAACAGAATATCTCTTAAACTTGTAAACTGATAATGGGTACTTGTCTAGAAAATCAGTAAATGACAATATATTTATGACTTTAGTTTCAAACAACTTGTAGCCTAAAATGTGAAACACTGTGTGAGAGTGGATATGTTCGAAACTCAAAACGTAGTTCTTCCCCTTTACACAATAACAGGACAATTTTCGAAAAAACAGGCTCATCCTTTTTCAAAATTAACTAGCACATACAAGTTGGGTTTGTACTGAAAGCCATTGAATACTGCATTTGATAAAAATCGAGAAACTCTTTCAATGCTTCACTTAAATCATCTTACTTAAATAACGAGTGAAAATATTTTACATACTTCATTAGTTCCTAATGCCAGAGAAAGATGACATTCTAATTTAAATGCTACTTATTAGTTAAAGGATATGTTTAAACTTATAAATGATAAGGGAGATGTTTTTAATGTAATGATACAAACAACAAACCAAATCAAATCAGAATTCTATAAATAAAATTTCATGTTTACTTTAATATCATATTTTAGATGAAAAAGAAAAATTCAATAATTTCCTTACATAACATTCTATCTTTCCAACATAATTAAATATTTTTGAATTGGTAACAAATTTTTTGAATAACAAATTTATTTACAATTAATCAAATCAAATAGAACAAGAAAAATATCTATATCACCTGGGATTGCAACGATCCATATTAGGTGAACGAAACATGGATGGATATATTTACAAAAACTAAAGCGTGATGAAGTTATAAACTAAAGTGAACAATACATGAAAATAATATAAGAAAATATAAATCGATAAGCAGCATATATGTTTATAAATTAGTTGGAGCTAAAATAATTAAAATAGACATTCAGAACATCCTAACATAAGCAGATGTATTCAAAAACTTTTATTTCTACAATGTAATCAGAACAACAGTTTTAATGCATCTTTAAGAATAATTTTTTATCTTTTATTAAATCCAATTTAATTATCTCTTAGAATAAAATTTAAGTCAACAACAAAAACATAAAAATCATACTATACTTTAATAGTAGTACTCAACACTTACTTTTTAAATGAATCCACAGCAATCCAATTTCCACGAGTCACGACAACAAATCGACAAAATGGCCGATGGAGGATCAAGAATCTCGATTCTCGGTTCAATCAGGCCGCACCGAAACCCTTGATATCTTTCACCGTAATCTCGGTGAAACCATATTTTCTTCGGTGGCAACGATTTTGCATCGCACCGAAATTCTGGTGCAAGCCTTAAAATCTCAAACATTTCACCAGAATTCTGGTGAAATATTGAACTGGTTTTTTTAACAGTGTAATGACCATTTCACATTCACAAAAAGAAGAAAAAAACTTTTACCAGTGAGTTTCATGAAACTTTTCGACTTCGATGAAACATGAAAACTTTGGATTCCTATGTTCCATGAAACTTTTTATTAAAGATTAAAATTTAAAACTACTAAACTAAGTTTTCAAATAAAATATTTGCATCCCTTATGAATTACTGTCCTACAATCCATCTGACTTATTCACATGTTTTATTTAGAGGGAAGAGGTCTTTTGAAGAGTGCGAAATAAACATGCAAAAGTTTCATCGAACATAAAGTTAGTCACCAGTTATAGGGAGAAAAGTTGTAAAGTTTGATAAATCCGCCACTCATTGTCATTGAAAAGTTATGCATTGGAGGTTTCAGACCATGTTCCCTCCATATAGGTACTCCTAGTTTCATGGGCTCTTTCCTAAACTTTTTCAGTCGAAAGTAGTTTCACTTTTTATTCTATTTAAGTTTGAAGGATCAATGAAAAAATACTTGCATACATCAACTGCTCTATTAAACTTTTCTCTTTTTGGAATAAAAGTCAACGTGGTTTTTGTACTAATTTTTCACGAAACCGATTCTGAACTGACACAATTTTTTAAGAAATTAATTTATTCCACTTCTATAATTCATCTAAATACCTCACACTCATTTTTTGGCAACCCTATACCATACCGTTTTTACCGTATACCGTTACCGTTTTTTACTATGTAGGGGGGCGGGCAGCACTTATAAAAGTTAAATAAAGTTAGTCCATTTAGCTGGCCAGAAAACCATACACTTTAGTGACCGGATTATTGGATTACTTTCCCCTTATTAAATGAGTTTGTGTTTTTAGATATCATCAGAGATTTATTACGTAATTAAACTACATTCTATGATAAGGTATTAAGGAAAACTACACAGTATTCTGTTTGAATTAGAATTAAATATTTTAATAGCCAAAATCTAAGTAAGTACAAGCTCAACAGAAAATTAATGTAATTCGCAATGTTTATATGAACACCATAACTTATTAAAAATTTGCTAATTTAATCAATGTGTATAATCTGTAATTATATAGTTTATCCTCGGAAAATATTTGTAAAGAGGCGATTAAGAAATATTATCAGGATAAAAAATTTCTTGTGAAGTAATTCCATCATCAAAATGAAAGCAGAAGTGGTATAACCTATGCAAAGTATGAAGAGCGGTACTCGGATGTCATCGATTTTCATTTGAAATCCTCTCTCCCGAGGATCTTTAAAGATTTTATTCCTTGCCTTATAGATTTCTTGCTTTACAATATGTTGCCAAACACCACTCTCAAAAATTCGCCGAACGGTTTTGTCGATCGATTTCTTGCAGCAAAACCTTTTACTTACACCAATTACTAGGTACGGGGAAGTGAACAGTTCCTCAGTCGCGAATAGCATATTAGAATCAGGTGGCTGACCGTAATCTAGTTCTAACCATGTTCTTCCACCAATAAACGCCATCTTGTGACCGAAGTCGTTTGCACAACTACCAGATCCCGTGCGAAACCATTTTCTTTTTTCTATTTCCATGGCAACCTTCACTACATCGTCCGACTTGGACAACAGCATATTCCCGAGATCATTTGTTCCTTTCCAGACGCAGACTGCGTACTCGCCTCTAGACACTCTCTGCGACAGGAGCTTGAAAGTGGTGACGGGCTGCTCTTGCAAAGGGACGTACAGGAAAGAGGGAAGGACGCTGACGTAGCTTTGGGAGAGGATCATCGCAGCCAGTGACCAGAACGCCACGAAGAAGCCCCTCCTGTCGCCTGTTCGAAGGACGGACTTCCCGACAAGGTTTCCGAACGTCTCTAGCAAAAGAAGCGGATAAGGGGTCCTCCCGAACGCGTGCAACAGTGGAGGAATCACCACCAGGAGTGCGAAAAGGGCGATCCATGTGGACGCGTCGAAAGGGTAGATGTAGGCGTACGATCTCGGCAAGTCCTGGGGGAAAAACGTCGCGAAGGTGTCATCCGTGCTGCCGTAAGGTGCTGAGAAATCGATGACTTGTTGTCGTTCATAACTGAGTCCGAGACACGCTATTCCCAAATCCGCCTCTCCTCTCGCGAGCATGCCTACGACCCCCGTCCAGCTGCCGTTGCGGAAATTGCCCCACTCGCCGTCTGCGGGTTGCACCAGACTGTATTCGAATTTCAAGCCTCTCGCTAAAATGTCGAGAAACACTCCTTCAATTCCTCTCGGACTCTGCCCAGGTCCTGAAGGAAATTCAAAAATCCTCTTATACGGGACTGAGACTACCGTGATTCGCTTAGCGAACTGCATTGCTTGAAGGAATACTTTCTAAGCTTAACTGTTTATATTTATATGGAGCAAGTCCTTGAAATTTTATGCTTAGATATTCAAATAAGTAAATTGCTAAAAGGTTAAATTTGATTCCAAAGACGAATTTATTGCTTTTATTACTTGTTTTTAGTTTAAAAATGAATCATAATTTTCATATTAAAGTTAGATGTTAAAGGTTATTTTTGGATTTTATAAAGGAAATATTTCAAATCGTTAGTAAACATTAGTTCTAACGACCATTCCACACTCACAAAAAGAAGAAAAAACTTTTACCAGTGAGTTTCATGAAACTTTTCGACTTCGATGAAACATGAGAACTTTGAATTCCTATTTTCCATGAAAATTTTTATTTTAGATTAAAATTTAAAACTACTAAACTAAGTTCTCAAATAAAATAGTTGCATCCCTTAAAAATTATTGTTCTACAACCTATCTCACTTATTCGCATGTTTTATTCAGAGGTAAGAGGTCTTTTGAAGGGGGCGAAATAAACATGCAAAAGTTTCATGTAACATAAAGTTAGTCAACAGTTATAGTGATAAAAGTTGTAAAGTTTGATAAATCCGTCAGTCATTACCACAATCGAAAAGTTAGGCATTAGAGATTTCAGACCATGTTCCCTCCACATACTCCTAGTTTCTTGGGCTCTTTCCTAAACCTTTTCAGTCGAAAGTAGATTCACTTTTTGTTCTGTTTAAGTTTGAAGGATCAATGAAAAAAATATTTGCATTCATCAACTGCTCTATTAAACTCTTCTCTTTTTGGAATAAAAGTCAACGCGGTTTTTTGTACTAATTTTTTACGAAACCGATTCTGAACTGACGCAATTTCAAGAAATTAATTTATTCCACCTCCATAATTCATCTAAATACCGCACACTCAATTTATGGCAACCCTATGATAGAAGGAGCCCCCTTCTCATGCTAATCGCCCCCTTTATATCCCAGGTGCCCTGTAGGGGGCCTCCAAATCCCCTATCCCCCAACAACCCTGATCCCCCATCGCTTTCACCCGACAAGTTGACAACTGCACAAGTATTTGAGCTTGACCCGGTTTGACTCAAACCCCCTCTAAATAATTTTTTTTTTCATATACAACCGAAGTTGGAGGTTTTTTAAGTGCATTTTCTTATTATTCCCGATAAACTATTGTTGTAAAATTCATTTTTTATTTAAATTTGTATGGCGGCATTATCAAAGACCCCCATCTTGAATGGGTGGTTTTCGTAATAGACATAATGGGAAGGGGAGTCTACAGAATGGGATAGCGGGAGCGACTACAACCTATTGGCGTTTTTTTTTCTGGTATGAAGATGTTGTAAAGTTTATTCAGGTCTGATAATACAAATTATGCGGCTGGAAAAGGTTTTGTGGTAGGAGTAAATTGAATAGTAACTCTAGCCGGTTTTTTGTATAATAGGTTCTTCAGTTTTGAAACTTTATCAAATCCAAAGGACTTTTATGCATACGATACTTTTATTGCATCTTTTTAATTCTATATCCGATTTAGGGTGGAAATTATACATTTTATAAGTTTTGAAACGTAGTTAGTTATCCAGCCTCCAAAATAGCAGATCTGAATTTCCGAGGAAAATAGTGAAAATAAATTCTTTCCAACAAAAATTCACTGAATGAAGTTTCAAACCCACCGCAGGGCGATCTCAAAGCCACCATGTCAGACCTGCCATTTGACCGCCCAAATCAAAAGAAGCTTTTAGCAGGACAGCAACACTCCCAATGCATGACCCCCAATGATAAAGCCATTACCTGCGTCGCAGCAAAAACAGGACGGCGTTTTCTCGACAGTTTTTTTTTGCGCTCGCAGCCGCTAATGCGGGGCCAAGGGTCGACGGGACCCTCCCAAGATCAACAAGATTGGGAAGGAACACGGAAAGGCGCTTAAAAACATTCGATGCCCAGATAGACACCTTGCGCGTGGGCCAGCGACGCGCGTGCCGAGGTGTTCATTTAGAATGAAAATGACCTAAGTCTAAAGTTACAAAATTTGAGAAAAGCATGTAGTACTACTACAGTCACGCGTCCTGAACTAAGCCCATTGACATAATGATTACCTTCTATCTCATTTAAAAACTAAAACTTATAAAACATTTATTTTGGGCGAAATCCTTAAAGTCATATTCACAGCTAAATCCTTAGTCAAAGAAGGATTCCACCAATCAGAATAGCCGAAAAATTATTTTCTCTTTCTTTAGCTTCTGGTTAATAATATGAATATATGGCTGTTATACTGGCTAATCCTTTCACACCTGGACCTCTCGATATTTCTATTAAATATCAGTTGAGGTGGTCAGGAGTGAAAAGGTTAAATGACGTCAGACAACGTTAATAAAATTCTTAGAGTGGTAATTAGTTTTAAACTATTAAAAGTATGATAAGTGTGTTTTTCGACTGATAGAGTGATCATTTAGTGTTATAATGGATAACAGAAAAATGTGAAACTTTATTTAGTAAGATGCATCAAATCTCAAAGTTCTCTATCTTTGAAAGTTGGAAGCTTGATAAATTTTTAAACTTTCATACTATTTTTCAATGTCTTTCAATTTTAGAGACGATTTTAGGATTTCATAAACTATTTAAGTATCCCTACTAATTAAGTAAAAATGAGCCTCGACTCTATTTAGGTTTCTTTTTAAAGCCTTCATATAGAGAAGATTAGTTGCCAAAGTCAAAAAAGTTCAGTTGTTTGGCCTGTAAAATAAGCCACACATATTGTAACTTCTCCAAAGGAACACAGTCACCGTTAATACAGGAAACCTTGAATTATTCGGAAGTAAGTTCGGTGGACTTAGACCACTTCCGTTCTGAACAGATTACATGGAGGCTTGATTCTTGTGATAGGAGAAATACGGAGGAAGCGGTGCTCTCATATGCAGATGAAGAAGGTGAGGTTAAGTGAGGTAGATAGCATTAGGATTTCAAAGTGAGTGCTTGAGGATCAGTTGTTAAGAGGAGAGTTGGGTTGAGGTTTGTGGAAAAATTAAATGGATTTTTTTTTATCAGAACTTGTAAGATATTTCCAAAGACCCAGCGATATAACTCCATAAAATTTGAATCTGCATTTCAATCAGTTCTTATAAACTTAGATTCCGAGGAATGTTATTTTTCGCCTTATTGATGACGATTTTTATTTATTTATTTATATACAGAGGTTTCTATTTATATTTATTCATACAGAGATATATTTTCTGCAGAGAAATAGTGGGAACAATCCGTGGTGAGGTTAAAGAAATTCCGTCGAAATATTTCTGTTTATAAGTCTTTTTACAATGTTTTAAATAACATGATTGATTGAATTTTTGATTGTTTTTCTATCCTCCAAGATCTTATCTACTCCCAAACGTACCACCTTTAATAAAACTGTGTATTCCATAGGCCCATCAATTTAAAACATCCCCTTCAAGTTAACCAATATTGGAATAGTAAACAATTTACCGTACAATAGACATTTTTTTTCAATCGATTTTCAAACTTAAAGATGATATCTTAACTATTTTAGAATTGTACTTCTTTACTGAGTGCCTATCATGTATTTTATCAATTTTCTGTGCATCTAAAAGGTTTTTATAGTAGTTAAAGGTTAGGTAGTATTTTTCTGCCATGTAATTGAATTATAATTTGTAAGACAGTAAATGAATATATGAACACTGAGCAGTTATTTCAGAGCAATATATTTATCTTATCTCCTATTCCTTTGGTCGTGTTTACGGGGATGGAAGAGAAACGTCCCCATCCATTCATATTTCTGCAGAAGCATAATCAACAGGAACATGTCTGTAAATAACAAACAACTCCAGAAGTCTGCATTTTTTTTTATTAATCATATAAAAACTACGAATTATAAAAAATTAAACAAATGAAAAATGTTATTACCCTGGGATCTTTAGGTCCCCCCCATATCGATAACTAAATACTTTAGAAAGAAATATCCTTAAGCTTCTTACCTAATACTATGTCAATTTTACGGAACTGCTACTATAAAGATGAAATTAAGCAATACATAACAAAAAATGTACCAATTTTGAACGTTTGTGCAGCTTGGAATTTTTTTTTTATTTTAAATAATTTCCCGACTTTATCATAAAAAATATGAAATGTTCCTTTACATATCGAATTTTATTAGTATTTCTATACTTTCTGCAATATTTTTTTTATTGAAATATCATTCGTAGACACATCATAAATCTAAAAACACGTTTTAGAGAAAAAAATAAAATAATTAGTTTTGAATTTGAATCAGGACACTTTTAAGAAAACAATCACTATCTCTATTCTCTATTATTATTAATAGGAAATAATGTATTCAAAAAATGCTTGTGATTGCGACTTTATAAAAGATGAGCTCTTTAGAAAGTAAAAATCCAATCATCTTCATCATCATCGATTTGAATAAATATCTGAATAATAACAGGTTTATTTTCTGATAGTAGAATTCAATTGCGAGTCTTGAAGAAGAAATTAGACTTAATAGTTTGTTGGGAAATGGTAATAGGCCGTTTTATTTTTAAAGATTCTCTCAAAAGTACGATATAATTTCTTCCATGAGAAAATTTTACTCATTTTACATGGTAAATTTAAATGTATTTTCAAATTGTAATTGGTTATTTGGTTTTTATATTTAGTTTTATCGATGTGTTTGAAATTTTTCAATCAATAGTGTTTGTGAAAAATTATTTTAAACAAAATACAATTGATGCATCTCATTTTGTACCTTTTATACCACAGTACCAGTCTTTATTTATTGAACTAACTTATTTTCTATTTAGATGCATGAGTGAGTTTTCTGAATTAGTTTTATTTTATCTTTGAGAATAATTTATCCCTTGCAAACAGGTTGCATTAGTTGAAGTCATTGGTAAAACAAAACAAAAGATAAATTTTTGTAATTATTAATCATGGTCACAATAAACATTATTATTATTCCAAACTCTCATCTTATTTTCTGAACAACTATTCGTAACAGATAAATGATAACATATGTATAGATATATAGGTGTAAGCAGTGTTATTCCTAGGATTTCTTGGGAGGAGTAAAAATACTCTTTGACTTTTTTAGGAGGAGTGAAATTTAATTATGAGGAGTGAAATACGGATATAGCATAAACTCCTGTTTTGGGTAATCCAATGACTAAAATTCACCCAAAGACGAAGACCAATGACTACTACTTACTTCTCACTTAATTACGTTTATTATCTAAGGCCTAAGCTAACTCCATTAATATTTACATATTTATACAGTTCATTTCATTCTATCCTATCCTACACTCCTCGAAACGACTCAGAAGGGCAGCGAATGTGAGCATGCATTTTTTGAGCAAAACCTTTGTGAAAAATTCAAAGAGTGAAAATACTCCTGGCTAGTTTTTCAAAGAGTATTTTCCATTTTCAAGGAGTGAAATACTCTCTCTGAGGAGTTAAAAGTATCTCTGGGTGTAAGTAGTATATGAATTGTAAAATATTTATGCCAACTTCTCTACACAACAGCTACGTGATACACACAACACTATTTGTCTAAAAATAAATTCATCAAAAAATTTCAAGACTTTTTCTAAACTTGAAATTTTTGTTTTTAGTGGATTCATATCCTTGAGCACAATCATTTGACTGTTAAATTTTTTAAACTCACCCACTACTGTTTCGGTGAAGACGTGATTTTCTATTAATCAAGGAAACAACCATGAAAATATTTCATTTCGATACTTGTACTAACAAACGAGGAAAAACTTGAGAAGATGCACCTCTTCAACAGTTAATAGCATCTCACCCACTTACTCATATTTTATCAATAGATAATCACATCAATTCTCAAATATTAAAATTGTACTGATTATTTACTACCATCAAAATGCAGTACCATCAAAAACTGGATAATTTACACTAATATTTCCCCTTTTAAATCTATTTCTTTACACATGAGATCACTTAGCTTTCTATTTTTCTCGGAAAAACACCTTTATAAGTTCCAGGCTTTCTCGGTATTGCTCTAAACCTGTTTTTCCCATGCGTGTAGTGCACGCACATGACTAATAACTGCAGGAAGGGAGCAGTTTCACAAGAAGGAGGGTACATTTAACGTTGCGCAAACGACAGTTGAGGGGGGGAAGGCACAAAGAAGACGGTCCTGCGGCCGCCCAAGGGTGTGGTACCTGGGACCGGCAGACGATTTCAGGGTTTTGCCATTTATTGAGCTTTGGAATATTTTATTATTATCTTCCCATGAATTTTCGGTGAGATGATTTTTCGGTGATCTTTTGTGAGATAAGGAATGGGGGCAATGTACTAATTGAAAAAGGTCAGATGTATATTTGATCAGGCTTAAGAAAATTATTGATAGATTTGTGTAATAACAATAATACGTAAATCATTGTGAAATACTTGTCATCATCAGAGAGTAAATGATAATGGTGAAAAAATAAGTTTCAGTGTTTCTAATTGGTGAATAGTTTAAAAAACTTGGGTTTTTTTTGCTTAGGATGCTTTTATCCTAAAACATTTGAATAAATTATATGGAAGATTGAAATAAATTGACAGAGTATTGTATTTTTAAGCTAAAATAATTAAATTTGTTTTTCAGGAGACTTTTAATCAAATGGGTTAATAGAAATTATTGCATCATAGTAAATTTTCAAACTCTCTGTCTTTATTATACTATACCTAATCCTTTTCCATGATTTTATTTTAAATATTATACATTCTTAAGAGGGTCACACGCACAAATACACAAACTATAATAATTTTGAAATACTACATTCAAACTTGTATCAAACATTTTAAATTCACAATAATAAGTTACCTAATACCAACTCTATTTTAAAGTTTACACTACTCCACTCAGTCCTGTGTTCCAAAACTCCACTCAGTCCTGTGTTCCAATACTCCACTCAGTCCTGTGTTCCAATACTCCACTCAGTCCTGTGTTCCAATACTCCACTCAGTCCTGTGTTCCAATACTCCACTCAGTCCTGTGTTCCAATACTCCACTCAGTCCTGTGTTCCAATACTCCACTCAGTCCTGTGTTCCAATACTCCACTCAGTCCTGTGTTCCAATACTCCACTCAGTCCTGTGTTCCAATACTCCACTCAGTCCTGTGTTCCAATACTCCACTCAGTCCTGTGTTCCAATACTCCACTCAGTCCTGTGTTCCAATACTCCACTCAGTCCTGTGTTCCAATACTCCACTCAGTCCTGTGTTCCAATACTCCACTCAGTCCTGTGTTCCAATACTCCACTCAGTCCTGTGTTCCAATACTCCACTCAGTCCTGTGTTCCAATACTCCATTCAGTCCTGTGTTCCAATACTCCACTCAGTCCTGTGTTGTTAATATCCATACAACCCCTATAACATACAAAGTCAATCCCTCCATACACTTATCTCAACATAACTATTATTGAAAATTATTATCATTTCCTTCTAATTTGAAAAATGACTTAACAATTCATCCGCGTGCAATAAGAACACACTAAAAAAAATTCGACAGCCAATCAGATAATACTAAATACTATCATAACCAAACAAATAAGACTAGAACCATCTTGTAAAATTAATAAGCTTACAATCAAATAATGTGAGTCATTAAATCTCATAATGAATACATCTTGGATATTCGGGTCAAAATTATACATTCAGATCGACAATTACTCAGACAAAAGCGCAGTCGACCGTTGGCTTAATTTCAAGGTCGGAAAAAGTTCAGCTTAATGATCGGCTCGGCGTTTGATCTGAATCGTTTCTGACGCTCTTCCTAACACAGGTGTGTTTGGCTTTTTTACGATCGTTAAAGGCAGACATCAAACGCTGTGTTTCTTTCTTTTTCTGTGAAGGATCTGACTGCTTTTTCTTCTATTACGAGATGACGAAGTGTGTGTAGAAATTACAGGAAGTTGCGTTACTTTTTATGTAGATGTTTTTCGAATGTGCTGGAGATATTAAATTGAATGTAATGTATGAAGAAAAGAACTTCAGTCAGATGCATAATAAAATAAGTTAAAAATTGAAGTTAGTTCAGTACAATCGCATATTACTGTTTACATATCGCATTTACATATTTAAGTTTTTTCAAACTTAAATCTACAAAACTTATCAGATTAGGTATTTTAAATTGAATTTATTTAATTGTAAATGTATTTTTTATTTAAATAATTTCGATTAAGTACAAGTTAGGATAATCTCATAATTACGGTCTAAATTTATTCGGTAGTTAGGAATGCAGGTCGTAAAATAAGAAAAACCTATTTTGGATTCAGCATTTTACTTGGTATGGAAAAGCAAGTTATCAGTGTACATAAAAAAATAAGTTAAGTAAATAGTAAAAAAATTGAAGTAAAGTAAAGTAATAGTTAATTCATCTTTTGTTTCTTTAAAAAAATGTTAACTGCTTTATTTAATTACACTCTCACCAGTGATAAAGGGAAAAATTATTCTTTTAATTTAGGATGTGGTTTGAAGGAGGGTGTAGCATCTCTTCCCTCGATGAAAACGGAAACTCAAGATATTTAATATCAAAAATAACTTCATCTCTATCAAATCACCAGTATTTTAACCTTCCAGCTCTATATAAAGAATTAAGAGATATTTTATGATATTTTTTTTTTTTTTGAGTATGAGTATTTAACTACTTTTTCCATCCCGTTTGAAAAATATTTATAATTTACACATATTTCCACCAAAATCCAGGTAATTAAAATCACGTTTTAAGAGGAGAGAACTTTACTCCCCTAACCCTTTACTATTATTCTACCGGATATCAAAAAAAAACAAAAAAAAAACTCCTCAAACCACTCTCGCTTTCGTTTCACGGTCAAGCACAACGCATCCCATACAGCTTCACCCAACCGCGTCATCATCACAGCACCAAGCACCAACCTTCACAAAAAAAACCTCTCAAAAATCGAGGACAAAAAGAGAGGACAAGTCTTCAGAGAGAGAGAGAGAGGACCGCCGCTCGCTTTTGTGCTCATTAGGGGCGGAGCTCGCGTGACCAGGGCTCGTGCGGAACGCCCGGATTCAATAGCCTGACAGCCGATTCTGCCGGATTGTTATCTGCAATTTGCTGGGACAATGGGAAAGGGGGTGTGTAGAACCTGGGGGCTACCGTGTAGTTAATGCCTCCCGCAGCTGTAAGTATGACAGTTGGGGGCAGAGGACCCCCTCAGGGGCGCGTGAAAGGGGTGGAGGGGGCGTTCGGAAGGGGTTGTGTGCTTCTGGAGTCTGTTGTTTGGGGGTGGGATGAATGCAGTAGTTGTTGGTTGGTTAGGGATTACAACTGGAGTTGAGGGTAATGCTATTGTGTTGGTGGTTTGTACCTTTTCATGTGAGGATGTTGGAGATCACTTTGAGATGCAGTGTGTTGGAAAAGGTGAGGTGGAGTGGTTTTGTGAATGGATTTGGTGAAAGTCCATCTGCCATTTTGAGTTCGCTGGACTCTGTTTAGGGTAATCTTTGAAGGTAGAGTGCGTGATTTACGGATTTGAGACTGGAGTCGAGTATTCTATCAAATCTGAGCATTTGGAACTTCACTTTATAACAGAGATTCCCGTATATTCTAACTCACGAAGCATTTTGTAGGGGAAAAATTGGTCACGGACCACTCTTTGGGAGATTTATTTAGATTTGGAATTTACAAGAGGGGAATTAAGTATACAAGTATTTACGTTTACTTAATTACCCCATTCATATGCAATGCATTGAAATTTTTGTTTATTCTAGCTGGAGGAATTCATAAAATGTGTCTCAATAAGAACATTAAAGTGCTAAAGAATTTACAAAAGTTGTTTTTTTTTTAAGATAGATATTTTCCTTTACTTTAATTTAGTTAAAACAGAAAAAAAATCTTTAAAAATTATGACATAATAAATAAAATAATAATAATGAGTCAAAGAAGAATCAAATAAATAACTCTAATGGGTTATAAATAAAATATACATAAAGCGATAAATCAATATTTTCATGGAGCCCTTATAGTTGTAGTTTAGTTAAAAACAAGAGTTTGTGCAATACTACATATTTTATTACATATTGCATACCACATATTGCAGTACTATTATTAAATATGATTTCTTGAATATTGAGCAACATTATCGGATTTTTTGAATGAATCTCCTAATGAAAAACCTTGATATATATCCATAAATGGAGTTGACAACTTTATGCATGTCTTCACAGGATAGAGTGAAGTGGATGATGCTTGATATGGGGATGTGGTTTCGCCTTCTTTGGAACAAAGCTGCTTTAGTTTAACACAAGTGCCTTTGCAACTCAATCCAACTCTTACTCATCAACACTTACTTGAAAGCATCGGGAAGATGGACGTTACCCAAATTGATGGACTAACGTAAATCAACTTAAAAGTAAAACAACTATAGATTTGGCTGATCACCTTAACGTGATTTCAAGTATTAAAATGAAGATTAAATTAATACCTTATTTAAATGGAAATCTAAGTTTATTTAGGCTATGTTATAATGTTATAACATCTATTACTTATTTTAGAAAAAAAAATTAAATGTGCCTAATTTAAAACATGAAAGAAGTTACCAATTTATAAAAATTATAAAATAAGGTATAGTATAACTTTATTTATTCTTTAATTCCCTTTTAACCACAATTTGTTATCTAATCTATCCAATTTTAAAATATTAGAAAATAAAATAGTTTTTGTACGTTATTAAATGAAGTATACCAGATTTACTACTTACATGCACATTACAAAGCCCAATTGTTCATTTTGTTCCCAACAATTCTTTTTATAAAATCTGAATTCATATTATTTAGGGATTTATTTTAATTAGGATTATGAAGTAGGATTCATTTTAATGGTTCCTTTTGTTGGCAAATTGTTTGAATAGAGACTGTCACTCCAGAAGATATGAAAAATATGGAAACCAATATCCTCTGAGTAACTGACCTCCACTTAAGAATGCCACACATAAACTCAACAAAGTAAAGGGACCACAGAGGCACTTTAATGAACATTTTATTCGCATAATAAAAGCAAACTTTATCTAACATCATCACTTAACATCCTGCTCCTCACAAAGCCTACCATTCCCTACTATCTGCTGACACATTAGCATTAATGGATAACGCAGATAATGTTTCGTGATGGCAATCAACGAGCAATTGCTCACTAAAAGGTTTAGGCCAGACGAGTAACAAAATTTCTCACAGCGGGACAATAAACCTGAAAAAAAAGAAACCCCCTTCGGGGTCTTCTGATTTTATTTATCGAACCTTGGTCATTAAACCCATTATAATACCTCCCTGCATGGGCAATATATCTCTATCAGGACCCGGTGAAAACGTTTCCTTGTAATAAATGGTGGGCATTAACAGTCAAGTCCAACCTATCTGCGGAAGTATGTCTAGCGCTTGCCCACACCCAAATTCTGGGATAATTAAAAAGAGTTGACTTTCATTAATACACGTCGCTATGATTTCCTTCTTTTGCCTTCCTTGCGTAATGCCAACCTATTGTAAAGGAGTGCCAGGTTGTTGGGGAAAAAAAAGATGCGAGATAGTTTCGGGTAAGGTTCAGCGTGAGTTCAGTTGTGACTGATTGTTTGGATGGATGGTCTGTCTTCATTAGATGGTTTTACTTCTTTTAAAGAGGATATTTTACTTCAAATTCTATTAAAGTAGACTCTGTAGAGTTTTTAATTTATTAATAGACCACAGGTGAAGATGTAATGATGAAATTAAAGAACTTTGTAGCGACTTCGGTTTTGGGCGTTCTCTTGGCAAGAAAAGAATCAATCTTGTTGTGTTTGACGTGATGCTCTGATGATTGTTCTTTTATTAATTCCATGAACTGAAATTTTAGTTGAAAATTTTATTATTATTGCTTTGAGCATTTAGGATCCCGGCTACAAGATGAAGTATCATATTTTTTTTCTAAGTTTTGAGGAAATGGAAAATAGACGAAATGTAGGGGATATTCGTGTACCTAGGGTCACCATGTAACTAAGGTCACCCCACTTTATTTGAATAATATTTAGTTCTAAGTATTATTTCTTGACTAGGTGAGAGGCAACATCAATACCCAAGTTAGCAATTATATTCAAACCATCAGTCAGGAGAATGTGGCTTAGTTATTGGTTAATATTAATATTGCTATTAATGTCCTTATTTTAATTGGTTATTAATATCCTTATTAATAATCAAAAAGGTAAGTGTAACGGGAGTTTTCCGTCCTGAACTCTCCCGTCTCTCTTAACCTCAGGTTCTTGGGGTTATTTTCCGAAATAAATACTACAGGCCAGTAAAAAGGCGGACAAACTTTATTGATACAAATTTTGATCTCTCTCTTTCTAAAACATTTTGAAAAACTCACTGAAAACACGCGAGCACGGGACAATAAAACGTTAGCTCGCGCTCTTGGTAATGAATACTAGTACAGGAGCTGAGGAGCTGGTTACAAGCTCCCCCTTAACCAGTCTCATACGTCCTCGAGAGGCTGGTTACAAAATTCTGTCTTTGGCTTGGATACCAGGAATGACGTCGCCAGGTTGACGGATTTGGTGGTTGTGGTAGTCTTCTTCGAGATGGCAGGGGTGGTGGTGGTCGCCGTCGGGAAAAAGTCTCTAGACGAGGCACTGGTGGTGGTCGCCGTCGGGAAAACATTTCTGGACTAGGAAATGGTGGTGGTTGCCGTCGGGAAAACATTTCTGGATTAGGCAATGGACTCTAACCGTCTGACGTCACACGGAACCAGATAGGCGGTTAGAGTCCATTGCGGTGGTCGCCGTCGGGAAAACGTTTCTAGATGAGGTAAGGGTGGTGGTCGCCATCGCCCCCGCCAGGGACGAACCGGATTGCTTTGATACGCAGGACCAACATTCGGTTGTGCCCTCTCGATGACTTCTCCTCCATCTTGGACTGTAGAAATTCGATCTTGAGGTATCGCCTCTCCCCCTCGTTGGAAGCAATCTTGATACTTTAGTAGCCCTGTATCTAGTTGATCCTTTGTCACCTGACTGAGGCTCCTCGCTTCGTCGGGTCGCAGTCTAACATCAGTTATGATAACAGGAGCGACGTTTATAATAGAAGTTGTCTTCGCGTTTCGTGCCTCAATTGGTTTCCTGTAGAAAGGGTAGCGAACCCTGGGTTCGTTACGGTAAAACCAGGTTCCTCCCCGTATATCCAGTACTATACCTGCTTTATAGAGGAAGTCTCTCCCCAATAACGTGTCATTTTGTTTGGCTTCCGGTAGCACAATAAATTCAGTTTTGAACCTTTTATTTTCAATGTACAGACTGACAACTGCACTCAAGGCGACCATGGATTTTCCGGTGCCGTCAGCCACTGTGAAAGAAATACTTTTCTTTTCAAATTTAACTTTATGATCTTTTAGGAAGTTATAAAGTTTTTCTCCCGCAATGGAGTGAGATGCTCCTGTGTCAGCGCAAACTGCAATCTTTTCTCCAAAGAGCCGAAAGACTATCAAACTTGAGGGGTAACCATCTGACCGTGGATTGAGGAAGTTCATGCAGCTTACGATTGTCTCTCCTCCCCCTCCTTTCAAGCAATTAGGACAATTTGCTCTGATGTACCCGGGTGCTCCACATCCGTAACAGGAGTCCCTCCTACTCTGACTGGGGACCCCTGGATCCCACCTACTGTTCCTGGGAATCCATGGAGGATTTTCTTGATCTGCCGTTCGGTCGTAATCGCTTCCTTTGAACCTCATTGTTGGTTCCTTTAGTTTCGGATGAAACTTTTTATTTGCCTCAGCCGACGACCGTGCATCATTTCTGTGACTTCTTAAGTTGTCGTACAAATCCAACTTCTCCACAAGTTGATCCGGGGTAATCCATTCACCCCAGGTGTCTAGGAAATGCTCTTTTGTTTCTGGTGGGACACGCCTTTTAATTTGGTCCAGAATCCACAGATTCTTTAATCCCTCATAGCTTGTGATGTTTAGTTCATCAAGCCAACCCTCAAAGTAAGACCTGAGCTCAAACTGGAAATCCTTCCAGGTGCTAGATGATTCTTTTTTGTGTGTGGAAAACAAAATTCGGAGTTTCTCAGCACCCAACTTGAACCGCTGTAGTAAAATTAGTTTTATATGATCAAAATCTTGGGATTTTTCTTCCGGTTCCCTTGCAATCAGTTGAGCAATGTCACTTGGGAGTACGCTAAGCAGGTACGCGACCCAAGTTTCTTTTGCTACCCCCAGGAACTTCATTTGTCTTTCGAAAAGTGTAATGTACAGAACCATATTGTTTTCTTTTGGATCGAAAGCTGGAATTAATTTTTGTATTTGAAAACCGGGTTGTATTGGGCATATTTGACTTTCGGAAGATATTGCGGTGGGACGCTGCGACTCAATTTGAAGCCTTAACTTACCTAATTCAAAATCGTTTGATTCTCGAGCTTTCCTTTCTTCTATTAGATTGAGGTACAACTCTCGGATAAATTCTTCATCGTATTCGTTTGAATTTACGACTGCTTGTTTCAATTCTATCATTGTCATCTTCTCGTTTACTTCTAGCTCCAATTCTTCGCATAACGCTAACATGTCAATTTTCTTACCTTTTCCAAAGAATGCCATCTCTATTAATTTTTTTTAAATGGAACTATATATCACTGCCGTAAAATATTACTAATGTTGAAATTTTGCTTTTCTTCAAAGTTAGGAAACTAATCTTTCTGTAACTACTGATACTTTAATCAAATCTCAACACTCAAAATTATTAGTCAGGATGACTCAAACAACAAACATATACTTCATCTTAGGATACTATATGATTTACTTATCTCTTATCCGTGCAGATGATTGACCTAGATATTCCCTTTACTGGAACTGTAGTTTGAATAGCCACTCGTTGGGACGCCAATTTGTAACGGGAGTTTTCCGTCCTGAACTCTCCCGTCTCTCTTAACCTCAGGTTCTTGGGGTTATTTTCCGAAATAAATACTACAGGCCAGTAAAAAGGCGGACAAACTTTATTGATACAAATTTTGATCTCTCTCTTTCTAAAACATTTTGAAAAACTCACTGAAAACACGCGAGCACGGGACAATAAAACGTTAGCTCGCGCTCTTGGTAATGAATACTAGTACAGGAGCTGAGGAGCTGGTTACAGTAAGTAATTATAATTCTCATGAGTGCATAATCAATTTCAAAGTATAAAACACGTTTTTAACTTAGTTATCGGGGATTGAAACAGGCGGCCTTAGGTACACAAATCTCCCCTAAATAAAAAATATTGAACATCCCTTTTAAAAAATGTTCTAAATTTCGTAGAACGAAGTAATAGGTATAATTTATTTATTATTCACTTTTTAAATTCTTATACGGAAAATATAGATTATTAATATAGAAAATATCGATTACATTCAAAGAACAAGTCAAGTAAAACTTGTTAAAAATGTTACAGTAGTTATGTTAACCTTACGGATACAAAAATCAATTTGAAAAG
Organism: Tetragnatha montana; assembly: GCA_963680715.1. NCBI lineage: Eukaryota > Metazoa > Arthropoda > Arachnida > Araneae > Tetragnathidae > Tetragnatha > Tetragnatha montana. Next base: position 43,899,546 of record OY796680.1, on the reverse strand, counting down.
AAATGCGACCTACTGTACTTTTAAGGGAAACAAATTTTCCTTAGTAAGGTTCTGTATTCACCTCAGATCAATTTGTAAGTGTTGTGTGTGTGTTTATTTATAACATTTGTAATCACCAAATCTGATATGTTCTCTGGTAATCTAAACAAGAGTTGCCTGTTTAAACATCCAGTTAATTATATTTTTCAGTTCTAGAGCTTATTACTACAAGTATTTACTATCAAAAAATACATCTGTCGATTATCTTGATGAAAGATATAAGGCTTTATTCCCACACAGAAAATCGTTTCTTCCAAACTTAAGTGTTTTATTATCAAGCCATAAACCTTATCACACAATTAAATGAGTTCTTGGGTTTAACAAGGTTTTTGTTTACTTCCTTCAAAAGATATAAAACTGCCAACTTAACAGAAATTTTAAGGAAGTTTGATGTGTATGATTGAAGCTGATGTACCAAACAACAAATTTACTTGAAATTTAATTATCCAAAAAAATTTTGCCGCAGAACATGTTTTACCTAATACAAATATCTCAAAATCGAAGGGACCCGAAAAAATATCGAGATTATAAGGAAAAATAGTCAAATACTTAATTTCTAGGGGGGGGGGGATGATTTTATTGTGGGTGTACTGTACTCGTACTTTTAGTTGTAACAATCCAGATTTTAAAACTAATAACATCACTGAGATTAAGTGACATCTTTTCCCTTATTCAGGAAAATTTTACGTCTGTGATTCTGAATTAGCTTTAAGCAGTATTTAAAGTTTGTCCCAATCACCATAAAACATCCTGTTTTAATCCTCAGGGAACTTTCCCCAGTAGGTGCAATTTAATGTTTTTAAAATAGGATCTTGGGACAATGATATCCCAAAGGTGATACATAGGTTTTAACTCTTAATAGCTTATTAAATTAAAAACAACAAAAATTAAGATATTTTCAATAGTTTCTTTATACATTTTAACTTGGGAAAGCTACTTTTGAGGTGCGCGGGGGTCAAAAATTGGCTTGGAGACCTGAAAATTTGCAGGTAATAATGTTTCAGTATCTGTAACAACATGAGGGGGGGAGCACCTGGGATATCCCAAAATTAATTCCAAAAAAAATTTGCAATGGGCTAGTACCAGCCTTACTCTCTAATTTATATTCAAACATATTCAAAATTAAACATGTAAATATATTAAAATAAATTTGCTTTTATCAACACTTGTATAATTCTTTTAAAATTCCGACACCAGTTATGAACCTAAACTACATTGGAGAATAAAAAACTTTCAGAAAAAAGTTTCCTTTGAAAACATCTAAAAAGAGAAATAAGACGATAGATCTCCGGAGCTGACGACCCTTATGGGGCGATTTCTCTGTCGTTTCGGGTCCTTTTTCACGCCATCACCCAAAAGCAAAACACAGCCCAGAGTTTCATGGTCGAGTGATCATCAAGGATAATCTCAATCAGCGAGGGAATAATCTGGGGGAAAAAAGGGAAAGGGAGGAGGCACGAGATCACTCTTCCTCCCTCATTATTTCAAAAAGATGTCGTCTGCACGTGCTGAAACGAACGCGAGTGTTGCTTCGAAACAGTCGGCAACTGTTGTCACTTTTATGGGTGTCATGAATTTTGAAGGGACTTGTAGATTGACAACAGAAATCAAAATCTTGTAATTTTCAACATTGGAAAAAGTTTAAAGAAGGCATTGGTGCTGTTTTTTTTTGTAGATGTTTACAACAAATATAGAAGCAAGAAGAAAAGCAAATATGTATGCAATTTGACGAAATACACTTTGTTTTTCCTTCTCTTATAACATTTCTCTTTGAATCACAATCTCAACTAGTAATGGGTGATGGACAATATCGATACTTTTGTATAGAATACTCAAAAATTAGAAAGCTATTGAATAATACTATTTGTGATGCCTAGATTCAGATATTCTTGAATACAACCTTAACTTAAAAATAAAAATTGATATATAAAGTATTGATGCTGTTCAATTTTAATTTTTTAAATTGATTGAAATCAATTTTTCGACAAATACCTCAACCTCAAAGTCTTATTCCTTTAGAAGAGTCAGTAAAACAGTAATTGAACTAAAGCAACAAATTCAGTACTTACGATCGAAGTTGTTTTTTCTGCATACTGTCTCCTATGAAGGAAAAACTAGTTTTACAGTTAGAAATCAAAACCGCCGTATTAGGGAAATCTCACCGAATCAATAACGAGTTTAAATCTACAAAAACTTATAATGTTTAAATTTTAGTTTCTTTTTATTTTGAGTACAAATATAGGCAAACATTCTATACATTAGGATTATTCTTTATATTAAGACAGGGAGCCAAATAAATTGAGTTTGTAGTAGTTATTACTTAAATAGAGTTATGAAAATTAACTGACGTGACTGATATTATACAATTTAGAAAATAATTTAAAATAAAATAATTAGAACAAAAATCAAGTAATTGAATTTTATTGCGAAACATTAGATAAAATTTTAACTAAAAATTAAAGACAGAATAGTACCATCTGCGCAAAAACAGCATAATTATCAAAATTTTTGTGATATTATACAATATAGGAAACAATTAAAAGTAATAAAGAATAAGAATTAACTAATTGAATTTTTCTTTAATGATTGGATTATAAAAATAATAATTTAAACATTACTTATTTTTATTATATTTCATTTTAAATTATGTTCTATATTGTTTAACAAATTATTAAATCTTAATCATGATAACCCTAAATAAAATATCTTCTGTTATCAAAGGAAGAACATTCTACGCAACTCACGTCTCTCACCAGGCAGTCTTCCTCCCTGTGTCCAGTAATGTACCCTCGGGAACGAAAGGGAGATTCGGGGTCCATTAAAGTTAGGGCACGGGCGAGTTATATGATCTTGTCTTATGGGGTGATTTTGTAATGGACATGAGAGAGGGGGAGGGGTGTGGAACATGCTGATACACTCTCGACATCGCTCAGGTGTTCTGACTCATCGCATGAGAAATGGAGTTTTGCTTTCCGGATGATTAAGTTGGTACCGTTTTGAATATAAACATGATTTATTACGTTTTCAGTTTGAAACTGGCTACTTTAATAGATTCTATGTAAAGCTAAATAGGCTTTAATTTATTTAGCTATAGTTTATTACATTGTTTATATGAATGATATTGAATTATTCGTCGGCAATTAATAAAGACTGACAATTTTACTTACCAACGATATTTTTATTCAATTTGAAGCCTTTATGTGGAAAAGTTTGTAAAATGTTTTATGTCCGTTATCTGCCCCACCCCCTAGATATCGCCAAGCTGTTTTAGTAGCCAGACTCCAAACATTACCGAAAGTTTCAATCTAACCAAATAAAACGTGCAATTATACTGGTGAAAAATATAAAAGTTTTGGGATATTTGAATATTTGGCTGTAATAACAGCTTGGCGATATAACGGGACAGGTAGCGGAATTGAATCTCTGTATTTTATACAAGTTTAATGTAAAGTATACTTTAATTAAATCAAAATCTATAAAAAGTTGAAAGAATGATTAAATGTCTTTTAAAAGTTAAGGTACCATAAAATAACACAGAATGTGTATAGCTTTCTTCTCTATAGGGTTAAAAGTTTGTAGATAAAGTTTTAACAAATGTAAAATGACTGGATCTACGTAATAATAAACAATGCAATAAATTTTAAAACACCTACGAATTTTACTTCTTTTAATAATAGTGTACAGACAGGGAAATTGAAAAATAAAAAATATCAATTTTATAAAACTCATTATGTAATTATATATTTAATGGAATAAATTACTTGAGAATGAGTTTCATTTTGAATTCGATTCAGATGTAATTTTTTTAAAAAACAATATGTTTCCAAAATAAAAATAACTTCATCATATATAATTTTAAAACTTGAATGGTACGAAAAATCCATAATGTTATATTATAGCATGAAAAGAATAATTTTATAACCAGTAAAGGCGTTCTTCTCTAATATAATTTTACGCTAATTTACAGTTTGTCAGAAATTTTAAGTTGTAGTTATTCCATGAAGCTAGATACGGTAAATAATTAATATAATTCGCATTTTAAAATGTGATTGTTATATTTTTATTTTATACATTTCATCAATTGAAACCTTTAAATAAAAATTGAGTTCAAAATACGTTTTCATACAATTTCTTAAGATAAATATATTTTTATCTTTAAAAATAAATATCTTTTCGACAAAATAATAAAATTACAGGTAGGTTACACGAACCAGAAAGTAATTGCACCACGAGAACGAGAAAACGAGAAAGAGATAATTTTCTTCCCTTCAAAAAACCATTTTTCTCTCATGAACCCAAAGCAAGTAAAACCCAATCTGATAAAACTCGATTTTTATGGAAAAACCGCGGAAGATTAAACAACGAATTTTTTCCCCGAAGCGTTTTTATGGAAGAGCAACAATCATAAACCTCCGGAGTTCTTGACCTCCAACAGGGATTAAAAATTAGGGCGTGGCCAGTCAATTTCGAACTTGTATTAACTTTGACGGAAGCCAAATGATGTGCCCGGCGATGTTTTGGCTCCCACGTCACGGACATCCTTTGTTAGACTTGATGGTAATAATAGTGTACCGTCTCCAATTCCGCAGCCATAATGCTTTCGGGATCAGATTTTGCGGAAGCTCAGCTTCTCTTCAGTCAAGAGACGTGATTCCCTTATACCCTGTCCTGAGGGTATAAGGACGCCCACGTCCCTGGCTTTGTTGTAAAACGCCTGTCTCTGTTTAAGTGGATCTTGATGAGTTGTGTATTATTGTTATGCAGATTAGGCGAATGTAATGAGTGTGTGTTATTTTTATGTTATAAGATGTTATATATGAGGTATAAGGTTTAGGAGGTGCATCTGAATATTAAAGTACTAAAGGGTAATTTTAAACTCAATGAGAGATTTTTAAGCTCTTCAAACTGCTTTGCATTAATCATTGCGTACAGATTCTATATCTTAAGTTAACTGTATGGTAACTTAAGACTTGATGATTAGCGGGGTGCAAATTTGCCAATAAGACTTTTTACAAATAACACATGGCAATTTAGCAAAACTTAAACGCAGTACTGCTGAATGAAGTATTGTAATGCTTTTTTTTATTTTGATATTGGTTATTTATCATAAAACAGGGGGGAAGGGTTGAGCCCTGTTAATACTAAAGCATATAATTATTTGAAAATTAAAATATTTTGCTGGGTATAAATGTTTAAATCTTGGCCGAACACGCGTACACACTATATAAATTATTAAAAAAATAATGTTAAAAATAGATTACATAATTTAAAAGAATCAAAAGAAAAGAACATTTTACTGGGCCTATTTTATCATATAATAATGCTATCTTGCCCAATGCAGCACTTTTTATATTAATATGATAATTGGAAAAAAAGTATCCTCATTCAATGATTTCGCTGAAAAATCCCTTTAATTTTTTTCACCATTTCAAAAAAAAAAAAAAAGAAAAGATATTTAGACATCTTCTATTATTCAGTTATAGTTATATCCCTAAAGCGTTTTTCAAGCAGGTTACCTCGACGCCGTTGTTTCTTTTTCCACCGGAAGTTTTCAAAGTCCACAGGAGTAACGAACCCAGAATGCTAATGTTTGCAGTAGTTAGAAGGATATCCGCATGGTGGGGCGGAATAAACTGCGAAGAGAGAATATGGCCTATCCTACTTAAGTTGAAAGCCAACAATAATAATAAAGGTCAACAAATATAACTGTAGTTAAACGAAACGAATAATCAATCATTGGATCAGTCTAATCTAACCTGGGCCTTAGGCACAATTTTAAACTTTGCTTTTAACTATTCTTTATTTTTGTTTCAAATCTTATAGAACAGTGCCTTCCAAATAATCTATATGGTGTTCACAGACTCGATACAGCTCAAAAGGCTGATGAATGTGGGGTTTTTTAAATTTTAGATAAAGGGGGACGGGGATGCACTTTTTTACCATCACATTTTAGTATAAAGTACTAGAGGTAATCCTGCCTGAATCATTGCAAAAGTAAATTATAAAAGAATATTATAGATATCTTGTTTGCTTTTTGTATAAATAAGTCTATTCAACCTTCCAAATATCCTTATTTAATAGAAGAAAAAGTGAAAAGTTTGCGTCCCTTTAACATTATTTTGGAATGGATAGTTATTATTAAGTTGGGGAGTTGGGGGACGATGGCACTGGTAAATTTCCAATTGGGGAAAACCCCTTTTATAAAAGTTCCCTGCAGACAACCAGATTTCTTTATTGAATCGTATTATCCTATCGTTGCACTTATTGATAAGTTTCTACCTAGAGCTCATGTATTTGGGAATCCACTACAGCATAAATCTTTTACACTTTTACACCAATATTTTGTATACATCTATAGATCTATAGTATCTATATTAAAACTTTCAAAAAAAAAAGTTATATTTACATTATTTTGCAATTTGGGAATCCACTACAGCATAAATCTTTCGCACTTTTACACCAACATTTTGTGTTCATCTATAGATCTATAGTATCTATATTAAAACTTTCAAAAAAAAAGTTATATTTACATTATTTTGCAATTTGGGAATCCACTACAGCATAAATCTTTCACACTTTTACACCAACATTTTGTATACATCTATAGATCTATAGTATCTATATTAAAACTTTCAAAAAAAAAGTTATATTTACATTATTTTGCAATTTGGGAATCCACTACAGCATAAATCTTTCACACTTTTACACCAACATTTTGTATACATCTATAGATCTATAGTATCTATATTAAAACTTTCAAAAAAAAAGTTATATTTACATTATTTTGCAAAACCATAAACACATACTCAAAAGGCAATGCCCAGAGGACCTCATTTCCCACGTCCGGTACATTATCACCTCCCGCATCCTCCACCCATTCCCTCAAAATGACCATGTCAGATGACCATCGGTCTTGTGTGCGCCCCATGGTCTTGTCGGCCGTAAAAACAGGCCATTTGCAGATGACACTCGAAGACGCACCCCGAAGAGGGGAAATTGAGGCCTTCCCCATCGATTGGGGGTGCATTAGTGGGCGTCGTAAAACTCCAAGAAATCGAATCCGGCTTTTACAACGCGATTTCGGTAATGAGATGAACCTTGAGGGAAGAGGAGGGAGGAGTCGATTGAATTGAAAAGAAAATATTCGAGTTTCAAAGTTTTTTTGAGAATTTAAGTTGTTATACGTTATACTTGAAAGGGCCATGAAGAAAATAAAAATTTTCTCTACACTTTTGTTGATAAATTATTTGTTAATAGAAATAATAATAAATTATTTATTAATAAAATAATAGTAACATCGAATAACTCATCAACAAAAACAAAAATGTAGAGAACATTTTATTCTCTTCATAGCTCTTTCAAGTAAAACCAGCACAATTTCTCAAAAAAACTTTTAGAAACTCAAATATTTTACATTTACTCGAATATATTATAATTCGAACAGAAATAAATTATTATTATTATTATCATCATCATCATCCTTATCGCTATTTTTGTAGTAATTATTATTATTATCATCGTTGTTGTTTTAATTATTATTACTCCTATATTACTACTATCACTACTGTCATATTATTATTTTTAACCTTATTAATAAACTTTATTTCTTAATTATAATGCAATAGATAATTATTTTCCCCGTCTTAATTGTTTCTACGGATACCTCTTTATGGAAAATGTCATTAAAATGTTGTGTGATAAGTTTTTTAAAAGATATTCACAACAAACTTTTAAATATTTTAATATCACTTGTAAAAAATTTTGAATTCTATATGTTGATAATTGGTATATACTTTATTGATAAAAACATAAATATATGGGATGCGGAAATGAAATGACGAGTTCTATGAAAAATAATATATATATATATTATTATAAAAAATTATATATTATTATAAAAATTTATATATTATTTTACTTATTAAAAATTCTTACAAAATTCAAATTTTAAACTTTATTGCAAACTGCAAATAACTCGTTTTTCAATAAAGCACATTTCTGTCTATTATTGTTAATTTGTCTGTTATTTTCAGCTAAAATACCTATATTGTGCTTTTTATTATGGATTTAATTTACACAAAAAAAAGCATTCATTTATAGAAAAGCAACAACAAATCTTAATTTTCTCTTATCTCTCTATATTAAAAAAAAGTAACCGTCACCACCGCTGTCGCCGCCGCCGCCGCTGCCGCTGTTTCAGAAATTTTTATTTTTTAACTCTTTGACCTCTCACAACGCAAAAAGTACTTGACAGAAATTTTTGAAATTTGAAATGTTTGTAGAGAAATGTTTGGAGAACATTCTCGAACCGAAAGTTAATTGATGTGACTATTAGTTCTGGGGTATTTTTAAGGTCAAAGTTGAAGTTTTTGTTTTTTCGCCGCGTAATCGAGTTCAGCGAAAACTATTAGCAGCAGAACTATGATTTTCTGCAGTCACATACTCTGATGCATGAAGATGTGCACTACGTCGCCCTTTTTTCGAATTTCGAATTTGCTTTAGAGTAATTAATTTTTAAATTTTCGAAAATTTTGACACTTTTTCGGTTTTTTCGGTTTAAAAGAAAAACTAATCACAATAGGAGTATGATTTTTTAACCAATTATGCTCTTAATTTTTAGAAAAAGATTGGCGTTTAATTCTTTGAAAAATTTTAATTAGTTTTGGAATTATTAAGCATCAAAGTTTCATTTCTTTCATAGTTTTACTAGGTCTTCATCAGACACGTTTAATGTTTATTGGAGATTTTTTAAGTTTTATTTTTGACGGTTCACTAGATTGTTGCGAGCACGCGGGCACATTATAAATTGAAATGTTTCTTAATGATAGTTTTTTCTACAAGATGGTTGATGATTGTTAGTAGACTTCTGGATATTTTTTTAACATTTCAATAACATTTTTGATAAGCAAGAGAGAGAGAGAGAGGTATTTTCCGTGTTACAAGAGGCTTAATTAAGCAGAGAAAAGGGTTGTGCTGGATTGTTGAGATGAACAAGCGAGCTCTGCTGGATTAAATTATTTATAAGCAAGAGTGATATAAGTAGTTTCGGTTGTAAAGGAGCATTATTTAAGCCGACCAGCGGGGTGTGCTGGATTGGTATAAGATGAAACAAGCGAGCTTTGCTCGCTGAGATCGCGAAGCGATCTTAAAAGAACTGCAAAGCAGTTCCGGGGGTTGGTGAGCGGTAGCGAGCAGGGGGCAGGCCCCCTAGTCATTAAAAAAAAACCATGAATTCATCCCCCACATAGTTCATATCCTCGTAATTACAAACAATCAAACATATTTCCCTTAATGAGTTTTCGTGCGTGGAAATGCACCCATCAAACGCGTTTATTGCCGCTTAATTCAATTCCCCTTAATTTACTGTTAACACCAAAATCCCCCTTTATCAGCTTAAACTCTCACAACAGGGCATTACATCCATTAGCCACTAAACAGATTAGTTCTCCGCAGCACTACTACATCCTTTACTACTACCTCCACATTATGACTAAGACAATACGACGAAAAAAAAAATACATGGACTTCTACGGAGAGAGAGCATTATCATCTGGAATCTCTCATGACCAAAGCCATGTGGTCTTCATTTGCACTAAGAAGACAAGACTCTCTCGCCCTTGCTCTTGTAAAAGGCTTTTTTTTTCTTAATGGGACCCACTATTTTCTCTTTGTATTATCATCCCTGCAAAATTAAGAGAGATGGGAAGATAACAACAGACTGAGGGTGACGTTATCTTCTTCAGAATCAACATTCTTCGAATGAGCGTTTTAACACGTAAGTTGAGATTCGAAGGTATTGTGCATCTTTCTGGCTAGACTGATGATGAATCTGGATCGAAGGTGTGCTCTTATCTGAAACAACATCTCAGGGGGGAAGGATTACACAGGTTGGTGTAAACTAGTACGGCATATCAGGACATCTATTCTGTCAGGATTTGAGTTCTTGGTGTCAGTTTCGAATCTTTGACTTGGAGTTTTGGTTTAAATGGTCCGGAGTGACAATGATAAAATCTTTGTGAAACCGATATTTTAAGTTGGGTTTGAAAATGAGATGGTTAAACTTCAAAATAACTGAATAGACTGTTTATCTTAATCAATCATACTGTAAAAGTAAATTATCTTAGTATGACTAAAACAAAATTTCTCTAGCCTTAAAAAAACTCAAGAGTTTTTACTAAGCATACAATGGAAATGAACAAGGTGATATAGCAGAATGTAGGTACTTGTGTGTTGTGTGTAAAAATACAGTATTGCAAACACATAAACACCTACAAAAGTCTTACTTATTCCAGGCACACTTTATTTTTACATTTTTCAGCCATAAATTTACTAGTTAACCACAAATTATTCTGTTAAAAATGTTATTCTTTCAAAATAACTACTTCAATTTCAAATTTAAACTAACCAAGAGAAGTGTAATTCTTTATCTCTCAACCCTTTTTATAAATCTCACATTCCTTCAAACCAACATCAGATAACAGAAAAAATACTTAGTATGTTCATGTTTAGAAAATTAAATTTTGAATTTGAATAACTTTGAGCCTAAAATGTAGAAATAAGAACAGATATTAATAAACACCGTCTTAAAGAGTTCCCATAGTAGCAACAAGCATAACAATACATAAATATGTTATATGTTTGCAGTTTTTATTTTCACAAATTTGATGCAAAGGAAAAACTTTGGTGTGATTTCATTTTGAGCGCTTGGCTGCTTATTTCACGTAGCTTTTATTCCTTCATGCTTGATTCTTACAGAAAGCAGAAAGGTGAGCTGAAAAAAAAAATGTTGTAGTTGTTTTCAAAGCCATGATATATCTCCGTAAAAAATAATCTAGGATGTTTAGGTTCATTATAAGGTATTCCCGTGTGCCTTACCGCACATCAATTTAAAACGGGATAACAATACCTAACCTCTGCTATCCACCCGAGCTTAAATAACACACGTCCTTACATGAAAACAACCAGTGTACCACTTAGAGTAAAAGTGGCTTAGTTCCAAAAATACAAAATTTGAGATGAATGGACTCTGGTTTCTATGTAGATCCATTTTTTTTTGTCTGTAGTGGTCTAAGTCAAAAGCTTCTCTGCAACCGCTCACTAAGAACACTTTTTTTTTGTTTTCAAATTAACACTTCTAGAAAACTTTATATTGTTTAATATATCTATTGACTTATTATAGTGTTCTGAATATGCTTCAAAAGTGTTGCTATTCAAAATGTGTTCTAAAAATAGATTTGTAATTTTTGTTTAGAATCTGAATGAGTTCTTATATTTAGATTGAAACGCTAATATAAGCACATTTTTGTCTCTAAAAGAATTTTAGTAACACTTTAGGGTTGTTAATTTGAGAACAAAAAATTGTTCTTAAATGTGTTGTGAGCGTTTGCAGTGTAAGTAATCGGCCTGTATACCCCCCAAAAAAAATATCTTTATATTGGAATAACACAAGACCAAACCCTTGGACATTGTCCAGGGATCTCCTGACTTATTGACCAACAAAAGCTATAGCTTTTGCTATTAAAATTTTGATATTTTGATATTTGAGCATATTTGCTATTTTGTTATTAAAAATTAGGCAAGAGGGAGTGAGTATACTCACTCCCTCTTGCCTAATTTTTTGGTGGTCAATAACCTACTAGAGCTGATCTGACATATGTCAGATCTTTCGAGCATAAGTAACAACTGCAACAAGACAGAATTGGTAAAAATTACAGACACAGAAAATAATATGTTCTTATAGCGATCTTAGATTCAAAACATATTTTACAACACTATTTTTAGAGCAAATTTCTGGATGGAACACATTTCTTACACTAACTTTTTTTAACAAATCGAAAACACTATCACAACAAGTTAAAGTGTTCCACCTAACAACACAATACCAAAATGTTGTTAATTTGAGGACGGAAAAAATGTTCTTAAATGTGTTTACTTTTGTGTGGAGCGTTTGCAGTTCGATGGACTTACACCCCTATGCTTCTAAAAAACTTCTCAAACGTGGAAACAAAAAGGAAGACGGCAAAAACAATGGCTTTAAAACGCGGAACTCTTACGGAAGAAACGAGGCTCGCCTATGGAACACACAGGCCAAAAAACAAGATCCTTTAACTACCAAATAGAAAAGGAACATGAAAAATGTTCCTGCCACCATAGAGATAAAGGATCCAACTGACCATTTCGGACGTTCTTTTTCATGTCTCATCCCTCTCATGTGTCACGGCGGCGTCTCGCAGACTAAACGTTTTCAAAGTTATCTTTTGTATCATTCTCTTCTTGGTGTTTCGGAATAGGGCGATAGATGGAATATATTTTGATGGATGGATAGAGATATGTATTTGTCACTATGTGATTTGTTTCCAGAGTGGGGCACTACGTGTTTCGGTGTCCGGTTGGCCGCATCGGATACGGAATGATAAAGGATGCGGATTTGGAATGGAGGATTTCTATGAGCGGCGGGGGTTAAGAGAAAAATGACCGTGTTATTGCGGGTTTAAAGTTGATGATAATGTATATTTCTGGGATTGGATGAAGACATGATTTGAATTGGTGTTCCAAATGGCAATATTTCAACTGAATTTCATTTTTTTGTAGAAGTGAATGCTATGTTTCCTTTACATTTAATCGTTAATAACAAATTCGATTGTTTCTGTTAGGCTCAAATTCCTTGACTGATCCTTCTAGAAATTACTATTAGTAATTCAGTAACATCGAGTTTTATTCAAAATTATTCTTAGAAAAGAGCGATGAATTTTTTTAATATTGCATAATAAAAAACTATAAATTTCTGAGAAAACAACAAAACTACAAATATTGGTGTTAGAAGTTAGTGAAGGATTATATTGTGGTTTTCAGATAAATAATATAGCCTTTATATTTTTTCGATTCAATTACAGTATCATTTCGATTATAATTGAGTAGTAATTGTTTAATTATTTAAAACTTAAGGCACAGAGAAGCAATAAACTCATCATAAAAATATATGTTATTAAGGCTAAATATCAGCATAAGGAATAAATTTAATTAAGATAAAATGTTACATTTACATTTCGATCATTATAAAGACATGTAAATGTTCTTTAAAAGTTTCATACTACTAATTTCAACAGTTTAATTATACTAACTGTTGTCGTTAACTATAATTATGCTCGACTCTGTAAATAAACTTTAACTACTATTAAAATTATTTTTCTTTTTTTTTCTATTTTGTCAGATTTTTAAGTAGTGTCTATGTCTATACATCCATTAGATTCTGAGAGCTTTTCGTCTTCTAATAACATCCTTTTCAAAAATAAAAAGTGCAATCTGTATTGAAGTATAATTTAAAATGCTCGAACCACAAGTTTCACATCAGTCAACTGTAAACTGCAAGAAGAAGAATTATAGAAAACTGATATCATGAGAGCTTTTTATTTTCCATTTCAAAACAGTCTATCTTTCTCTCAAGAAATTTATTTACAACTCTTATTTAAACAAAGAGAAATTGATGTTAACAGTCTTCATAATTAAAAATTAATAGACAAGAGCAGCAAGGCCCAATAAGGGCTGTCGTGTCGAGACAATAAAGAATAAAAAGATAGAATATTGTCCCAAGCAAAAGTTATTAAAATTGATTTAGAGAAGAGGAATTAATAAAAAGGGGGTTTAATAGAAATAAATTATTAATACCTGTTTTTGAAGATAATCTTAATATTTCTTTGTAAATTCTCATAAAGAACACTCGTGTTATGCGAATGTTAAAAATGAAATGTTTTTCACAAATCAAGATTGACTAAATCACAATGTCGATTAATTATAAAAGGTTTTCTTTCATTCAATGAATGAATACGAATATAGTATATTGATTTTGTTATTTCTAATTTTTAAAATACACTAGAATGGATTTTAATTTAAATAATAACCTTTGTTAGGAATAAAATTTAATGTTCCATTTCTCAATTTCAATTTCGATGTTTCCTTCCTAAAAATAAAAGTTTAATTGTATTTAAAACTCTACATTCAAAATTAAATTCTACCTATAATTTCAAGAATTCCAGAAAATAAAAAAAAATATATGAGAAAAAGTTTACAATTTATATTCTTAAAACAATTCAAGAGCATTTTCTAAAATCTTTAATTAAATCCTTTTATTTTACATAAAATGTACCATCCCATTAGAGTTACATCTAACAAGGTATATAAACACGCTAAACATTGTGTTTTTCCTTGACTGTGACCTTAATTTTTTTAATTAAGTAAATTTAAATTTTGCGAATTGAATTTTTGTATATGATGCATAATAATTATCTCACGTAGTATATTGGTTAATGTTTATGAATAGGAAAATAGCTAAAGAAATTTTAAAATCTTCAATTTCAGATTGCATCTCATATACAAAAGGATTTCAAATTGTAAAAGGGTGTCACATTTTAAAAAGAAACTAATGATCAAATTCTGATGAATTATTTGGAAATTATATAAAACATTTTTGACGAAGGCGTAATAAAGTGCTATAAAAGAGTTTTAGGCGAATCATGTATATTTTTAAATACATTTTTTTAAATTTTGATCCAACAAAAAGGAGGAAAATCTGTTAAGAAGTGTTAATAAAAGTAAACTATGCCTATTTTGTTCAAAAATAAAATTTTACCAAAAATATAATTTTTAAATTAATAAGTTTTTTTGGAAAAGTTTTAAAAATAAATGTTGATAAATATTTTTTTGTAAAAATAGCTGTAAATGATAATAAAATAAAGCTGTAAATTATAAGTAATAATAAAAAGATTGAATTGGGGAGTTACAAGTATTTTTTATTTATATAGTTTTATTTACTTCTTAAAGTTTTTTCCCTTATCTCTGCTCTTTTTAAACATTATCATCACAATTTAAATATAGTCCCCCCATATTTTATTAACGAAAACTGAAAATAAGAACAGCAGGAAATAGTTTGTGTTATTTTTGTTACATTAGGCTTCGTTATAGAGACAGGAAATGTCAATTTTTTTTTATTCGTTTTTAATTACATGTTTTATTGACAGACTATATGCTCTTTTATCCTTAAATAATTTCATAAGAGAAGGTTCAAATGCTAAATTTTTAAAAATAAATTTTAAAATCACTGATATAACCATCAAAATTTTCAGAAAACTATTACACAAGGAAATGCTTCTAAAATCATCCAGTCCACGAGTATTTTGGTTTAGATACCCCTGGTTTGAGCTACTAAAATAAGAAAGTGATAAGATCTTAACATTTGCAAAACATTATTAACTTTTTAACAAAAGCATAAAAAGATAAATGGAATCCTAAGAAAATAGGACTAAAGCACTTTTTTTTTTCATTTCAAATTGAGGAAAATGTTTAATCATTTTCTTTTTGTTGAAACAGAAACGAATTGAAGAAACTCATTTAAACTAATAAGATTTTATGAACTACAATACATCAAAAATTGATTTGATAGAATTCACTTCTAAATAATAATATTTCCTCAAATTTCAAAGGACAATATAACTCTAGGTTTAGACATAACATCTTAATGTTGATTTTAACGTCTGAAACTGTAACCCTTCAAAATAAACTTTTCTTTTCAGAAGGCTTTTAGCTACATAGTAAGTAAATTTATTATATTTATTTTAACGAGGCAATATAATATAGGGGACATACTCTCGAGGTTTTATGTTAGCTATATGTCTTATTAAAAATTACCTATCATGTACTTCATTTAGAAAACACTTTTAGCTAATCAATGGAAGGTTTCATATTACTACAAGAACACGTCTAAAAATACCGTTCCTTTACTCAAGATTAATGGTTTTTGCGGTAAAAAGCCAAACCCCAGAATGCTGTAAGGAATGTTCCTTCCAGAAAGGAATGCTCCCCGCTTAGGAACGATAACCTTAGACATCGAGCAAGGAACAGCCATTTCGATGCTGACATCCCCGGTGCCAGGCGGGTAGTGTTTGTTCGATGTCAACCGACTTGTAAAAAAGTCAGAGGGAAAAGAAGGAAACAAAAGAGAGCAAAAAATAGAGAGAGAAAGAACAGAAAGTCTGGGAGGAGACGTAAAAAGCGAAACGGCAGAAGCAGGCTTCGGATGTCTCAACTCGGTGAATCGAATGGGTGTAAGAGCCGTGTCGAACACATTTTTAATTTGGCTCAAAGGCACCGGGGCTGCACCTGAAGAAAAAAAATTGCGGCAATCGTAACGGGAGGAACGAACATTCATTTTGTGTTAAGGACTTACAGGGATATGTGCCAGACTCTTTAACGACCTGAAAGATCAACGGTCCTGAAAGATCAACGGCTCCAAGAATAGAGATCCTATTCTTTTCACTGCTACTTAATTGGTTTCACATTTCATCATACTTAAAATGATTAAGAGATCAAATTATATACAGTAAAATATTTGTTACCATAAATCCTTAAAAAATATTCAAAAGCAATTTTTATTGCAATCAATAATATTTTAAATCTCATTCGAAAATTTAAGAAACTCTTTTCAATTTAATCGAGAAAAGTATTAAAGTTAAAAAATAAATAAATTTGTTGTTATATGAGCCATTTATGAGAGTATTAAAATGTAAGTTTCTTTGACTATAATTTTTAAGGCTCTATCCAAAGGCTTTAGATCAGTGGTTCCCAACGGGTGGTCCGTGAGAGTCTTGAAAATGGTCCGTGGAGGGACCCGGAAGCAACCAAAAATATTCCAAAAGTAAAAGAAATTTCAATGAATTGAACAAGAAAAGATTTAATTATACTTCCGGTTGTGTAATTTGTGGGGATAACAGTCACCACTAAATTGTTAAAAAACAATTCGGGGGGGGGGGGAAAGTCGACCACAATTTTGTGGGTCCCGAAGATTTACTTACCTCGCAATAAAATTTATACTAATTCTCCTGAGATTTGATGAAATTTTTCTTTTCGTTATTTCTTGATGAAATTTTCTTTCATCTTCATAGCTATATTTCAGAGCATTATATAAATTTCCATGCTTAATTAACTCAAATTAATAAACTTTCATCTTGCAATTTTGTGAAGATAAGGATTTTAAGCTAAGAAGGGTGGTCCGGTCCGTGAAGGTTCCAATTTTTGACACCTGACTTCTCTGAGTTCGGAACCCCTGCTTTAGATTGTATTAAAATTAAAATTATCCATTAAAATTATATGTCTTGTAGTTTAATATGTTTTGTTTTTCCTAATCACAGCAGACGTATTTTTCCTTTGTATATGCTTAAAATATAATAGCACTATACACTCACTTAGTCTAATCTTTCTCTCTTGGTCATTCACATCGCGATTCCCTAAACTGTTGTTTGTTTTAGAAATCCGTAATCATAAAAAGCATCTTTTAAAGTGATCAATCACTTTTTTGGTTAATGACATTACCAGGCTTTTATGCTCATAGAGCTGGAGCAGTAGCATCTTTATACGGGTTGGAGCAGAAATTTTTCGAGGGAACCATCCCTTTGTTTTTGATTGATGGTGTTCCCTAATTGAAATGCTCTTGAAGGTCTCTTTAGTATAGACGAAGAAGAGTGTTCATCAATATGGACGTCTCTTTGAATTAATAAATGAATGGGTAATCATGGGGCATCATATAAAGAGCTCTAAGAAATGGAGGATTTTTTTATTTTTTATTTTTTTTTTTTGAAAGTAAGGGGTAGTGAATTTAGATTGTGGGTAAGATAAAAGAACGATTTAAATGAATCTAAAAGATCTTCAGCTTTGAATTTTTCTCACTACGGTCAAATGCTACTAATTGTGTATGATTCTTCGTAAATAAGTTTGATAGATCATCAGTCTTTTTGCTGGTGAATATATATTTTGAATTGCACCATCGTCTATATATTCCAAGAAAGGTGAAGAAGATTAAAGTTATAAAAAAGTAATTTACCTATACATAATTTTAAGATGTGAATGATTTTAGTACTTAGTATTTCCTTATTTTCTCTTAAGTCAACAGAACATGAACATTAATTTAAATCAGAATAGATTACCGAAACTTTAAAAAATAATTTCGAACACAGCGACTTCTTCAATCAAACCATGGAGATAGGATTCAGTGGCGGGGATACTGATCAAAAACTATAACTGGTGACTAACTTCATGTCCCATTAAATTTTGGATGCTTATTTCTCGAATTTCAAAAGACCTCTTGCCTCTGGATAAAACATTAAGGAGTTAGATGGAAAGTAGGGCAAAAATTTTAAAAGGATGAAAATATTATATTTGTAAAAGTACTTAGTTTACTAATTTTTATATTTTAATCGTAAATAAAAAGTTTTATGTGACATAATAATACTCACCAATAGTACTTTTTGAAGAGAAATTATTACAAAAAAGTTTGTTTTGTCGCACTATGCATTGTAGATGGCGGTAAAAATTCACCGTTGCTTCAACTTGACAATTGAGTTTCTGTTGTCGATGCCCTCTCCACACGTAGCTTCTAGGTCCCTGAATCTAACGGGAACTAGAATAAAGTTTCCTAACATTTTTATCATTGCCTGTGTTGTTGGAGTTATGGTCTCAAGTTTAGAAATGTACTATAATAATTAAAATTAAAATACAGACAACCGTAATAAAATCCTACCAATATTACAAATTAGTTTTAATTCAGGAATCTCCATGATGTTCCTCCATCGATCAAAACTTTGATATACCTATTATAACTTGATTCATCTTTGGTTTTTGTTATGATTTACAACTTATTGACTTAAGCATCTTTAATGGTTGTTGATAATTAGTTGATGGAGTAAAGGTAGTCTTCTTCTTTGTATTAATATTATTATTATTATTGTTATTGTTGTTGTTGATGTTGTTAGTATCAAGAAAGGCAAGATAAGGAAACAACTAACAAATTATAAGAAACAATGTTTATCTAAAATTCGAATAATTTTAGTATAGTTGTACTTGATCAATTTTCTGAGGTCACCGGAACAATCATATGCATATAAAAAGAGCTACCTCTCCTATCTTGGATGGGCGTTTATTATCATCAAGATAAAAACAGAGGTTCGAGAATCCGGATAACAATGTTTACAGTCGTGGGAGGTCTATAATAAACTAAGTTAACGAGAACTTCAGGTAGTTCGCGCTTGAGCATCGTGTGAGGCACCTCATTCATTTGAGTGTGATGCGGAAAATTGTTAACTATGCAGTAAAAAGATCCATCATTGTAGAAATTCACCCACATTTCATGGGTTGTATTGCTTGAGTTTTCCAACGAATCGTTAAGGTTGTCTGATGGTAACGAAACTTTTAGGAAGTTTTTAGTAAAATGTTGTTAAATTGTAGGGTTTTTTTCTTTTATTAATTTTAACTAGCTCCACCATTATTTATATATAATCGGGTGCATTATACAACAACAGATAAAAGACTATAATCAATTATACTTGTTTTCAACGAAACGTTTAGGTTTTCTGGTAATGGTAGTTTTGTGTTTTTATTTTCCAAAATGGTAGCTGGATTTAGAAAATTAAAAGAATAGCGTAATCTTGTTAAATTAAATTTCTCTCCATGTTAAAAAAAAAAACTAACAGTCGCCGCCGCTGTTCCAGAATATTATGTTTTTTAGCACTCTGAACTCTCATTACGTAAAAACTATTATGAAAGTTTGAACATTTGTAAAAATTATATGAGGGCCATTTTCGGTGTTTATGAAAATTCCTAGTATGATAAAGATAATACAATTTCACATTAGCCGGCGTTACTTTTATACTCTCTAAACTTGAAGAGGAAAATGCTCTAGTTTTACTTCTACCTACGGGTTTTGATGTTCTGCAATTTTAAAATAAACGGACAATCCTGATACCACAGACATTTGAACCCATTGGCATCTAACATATTCTATTCATATAAGAATTCATAATTGGAACATTATATTGTTATTTTCTTAAAATGTGCAATGTATTCCTAACTAACAGCTTATGTTGACAGGTTAAGAATATTTACATCACAGAAAAAAATACCGTCCTTTGAAACACGTTTTATAATGGTAGTAAGTAAGCACAACCCTCACGAAGTAATCCCGCAACCACTACAAAACAAAAACCATCATATTACTCAACGACCCTCGGAAGGAGCAAGTGCTGAAACATGAACACGCGTGTAAAAAACCAAAAAACACGGGAGGTAAATAGCTGCCAAAATAACATGCCCAAAGTTGACGAACGATCCCACCTCTCAGCCATGAAAACCCCCTCACCCCTAAATTGCAATAAGGTAAACCCCTCCATCATTGCTGATGTATTTAAACAGGTCGACATTAGTTAAGAGGGCAATCAATGCTTTTTATAACTGGTGGGATGACAAGTTTTCCTTCGCTTTATTATTATATCTGCTGGATGCTTTGTGGAAGAAGGCTTGCAGCTGGCTAATGGTTGTATTGTTTGGCACGTGGGTTGCTCAACCGCCACGTTAAGGCTAGCACGCGAATGCTTTCTTGGAGATGGTGTGTTCTTTAAATAAACTGTTGTAAGTTCTTTAATTGAATATAGGGGCAAAAGAGAAGAGCTGGGTGGTAAGCGAATGGTGTCCTTGACAATTGAATTGTTGCATCTGTTGTTAGGCAACCGAATCGTGCGGTGTGTAGAGTAGAGCCATTTTCGGAAGTATGCAATAAATGTGTTTATAATTATACTTTTGTGGTGTAAAACGTGTTGTAGGTAAGAAGGAAGTGAATGTAATACGTTTGGATAGATTGTATTAAAAGCGAAAGTATGTAGTTATACCTATTCAAAACTGGTTACATATAATTATCCATACCTTTCTTTATTGACCATAGAAAACATCCCATATTCCCCCAAATTCCAATATTCTCCTCCAAATTTTTTCTGGCCACGCCACTTTCTCCTTAAATACCAATTTTTATTGATTCCTCATATCATTTTGTCTTTCTTTTACTTATCCAGTCATAAAAATTTTATACTTATATTGAAATAATCAATATTAGCTGGAAAATCATTTTTCCACTTCATAATACCGATTTTGAACATTTACTTTCTGTATTTCATAGTAATTTCTTGGCGATTCTTTCCTTTAACATATTTTCAATCACCTATTCAATTTTTGAATAATAAATTTTATAGACCACAATCGTATTTGTTATTGGGGTAAAATCGTTCTGAATTTTTTAAAAGATTATTGAACAAAAAAAAAGGTTATGTCTAGTTCAAGAGAAAATAGAGGGTTCTAAAGAAA
Organism: Tetragnatha montana; assembly: GCA_963680715.1. NCBI lineage: Eukaryota > Metazoa > Arthropoda > Arachnida > Araneae > Tetragnathidae > Tetragnatha > Tetragnatha montana. Next base: position 43,878,333 of record OY796680.1, on the reverse strand, counting down.
AATGAAACCTAAAATTTTTCCTGCAGCACGTTCTTCTTTTTTATGAAAAGTGTCCAGCTGGTGCCTGAGCCCCCCTTTATCTCACCCCACCACCGAACGGACAATAACCACTAGGGGGTCGGCCAGCCATCGAATTTTAACGCTTCCTCGACTCCCCCACATGGGCAGTTTTTCAACCTAAATATAAAAGGGGAAGAAATCACATTTTGGATACAAAAAAAAATCCCTGCACTTTTGGAATAAAGGAAGTGGTCAAGGTTTAGAATGAATTGTTATAGCCAGAGCACGGACTCAACAAACATGGCGATTTAACAAGAACAATAAAGTATTTGTAAGGTTTATTAATTTTTAGATGGGATGTGAATTTTTAGTTTTACCTACTCATTAAAATGAAATGGTTTGCTGAAGAAGCTGGTGAATTTTGAGTGATATCTCGCATCTTTAGTAAATCCATAAGTCACCATCCTTCTTAGTACATTGATCCTTTACATCCTTTATACATTGATTCTAGACATAGATGATAGTTGACATAGATGATAGTTTCTAACTACAATAAGAAGAGAAGCAGCTGCAATCGTAGATATAGAAGTACCCAGGATTTGAAAACTTAAAAGTACCCAACTACAGAGACTATTATAAAATGATTGTTTTGAATTTGATTATGAGAAAAACCAAAATCCGTTTAAAATCCCTAAGATAATCCCGACCCATTGATGAAAAATTGATTGGAGTTGGGGGACAGTTTCTTCATTACCATTCTCGGTAGCTAGTTCAAAGGTTTAAGTATTAGGTTATAAAATTTTGTATTGTTTTTCAAATATTATTGGAGTGAACTAAGTGCTTTGTAACATGATTCAATGAATTATTACCACATTTTTTAAAAAGAAGGAAAACATACAAAACGGGGGCAAACTTTTTATTCAAAAATATTTTAGAAATTTTTTATTACTTTTTTTCATTTCTAAAAATTAACCTGGTTTAGTTTCAAAGGGGCTGGGGTCTTCTGGATTCAACTCTTGTTTCTATCTTATTCATATTTGGTAACCACAATTCATTCTTGTTCTTACTCAATTTTTCCACGATTTTATCACAATTGACCTGACAAAAAGATTTTCGAATATTTTAATTTAAAGCAGCACAAAGGTTTTATTTATGATCATATATACATGATACAGGAATCATACAAGTCAGTTTACTTCAGAGCAGTATAAAGAGTGAATCTAGGATTTTGATTGGGGGGTCTATCTAAAAGGTTGGTTTCTCCTTGACTTAAACAATTATAAAAAAGGTCAATGGAACTGTTTTCTTCAAGTAACATCATTACCTTATTATTACTTTACCCCATGAAAAAAAAAAGCATTACATTTGAATTGATGGTAGAATTTTAACTGATGTAAGAAAAATGGTTTAACTTAGTAAGGTTCCCATCGAGGGCTGAAGTCTTAAAAACCTCTGCTATTGGAATTCCCTTACCTTACCTTGTCTATTTGGCCGGCAAATATACAACTAAACTATATTTTTTCCGTCCAAATTATGGTCCAAATAGACACTTCCGTAGAAAAAAGCCTATCCCTTACTAAACAAAATACAAATCGAAAAATGGTCTGCGAACGACCATCTGCGTGAAGGGGTCAACGCGTGAATAAATCGCAACAAGTAGCCCGGTCGCAAATGTCCATAATAAAGCGTGGAAGGGACGAATCGAACAAAATGGGAGGGTGGTGATTCAGGCCAGCCTGCACCTGCCTTCTTCTGGGTTATGAAGAACATAGAACGGGGTGAGGCCGATTCACCTGCGCCATCGAAGCAACAGGTATGCGGACGACACTCAGCCGAAATTGCACCTGTGTTTTCGGACTTTTGATTGCCGACGGCTGCGACAAATAATATGAAACTAGTTTTTTGTAGTGGTTGGTTCCCCTTCGATTTGTTCTACTTGATGCATTCGTTATGGAAGACCAGCTCGATTGTTGGATGAAGGGTTGCTGGTGTTTGACAGGTCTTAAACGCTTTTCGTTTGAATGAATGATTGAAACGTAATGGTTGTAATTATTTTTTGGTTGTCTTATTGGAAGGCGTGAAGAAACAGTTAAAATTTTTTCATGGTGCGTATGGGAAGGGTTCAATTATGACAGATAAAAAGAAAAGCAACTTTTCTTTCTCCTACACCAGAGGTGGCCAACCTTTTTGGAACGTTGGGCCAACCTTTTGGGAACTATTTGGGAAACAAAAATTAGGGGTGCCACTTCCACTTTTCCATACTATACCAAAAAATATAAAAAAGTGTAACAATATTCATATACTGACTATGAGAATTTTACCCAAAAAAACATATTTTCTCGTGTACATTTTAGAAGTGGAGATATAAAATTTAACATACGGGGTACACGCTCGAGAATTGTTAGGGACTCTCTCTAAAGACAGAGATTTAACGTCATTTTGCAAAACTAGATACTAATTTAAAAATTACCAGAATCAATTACTTCAGCAAGCACCCGGAACCCGAAAAACGTTTCTACATGTAATACCTCAGTAAAAAAAATCATGCTAGTTTTTAAGTTATTTTAATGTTTTCAGAGTAATTACAACTTACAAAGTTATTAATTAAAATAACAGTTACAAAATTACATTTTCCAAATTATCACAATTTAATATATTTTAACCAATCCATCCCTGCCCTACACCTTTAAGCATCTCTGATATATATAGTTAAACCTTTTTTAAGAGTAGTAAAATGACTATTATGAATACTATATATTTAGAATTTTAAAAATTAAATTAAAAACAATGGAAATTTTTTAGTAAAGATAGTAGCTACAAAATTAAAAAAAGATGGTAGGGAGTTAATAAAATATTCTTCGATATTGATGAAGGATGCAGCTCACCACCATTTTAGTTAGTTAATTCTGCTTCAATTGCGACACTGAAATTGATCAATTCCATCTATATTCCATATTATCAACCAAAACTTTATCAACTAATTTTACAATAAAAATATTAGAAACATCCTTCAATAAATTTTAATTTGTCACTTAACAATAACCACTTTTGATGCATGTTCAATTTCAATCTTTAAATTTGTTGAAGGAACATTAAGTAAAATAATGTTTTTAACCAAATAAGAAATAATGAACCCCCAGTTTCTCTTCGTTATTCTTCCAGGGTTGTTACTTTTAAAACACTTTATTTAAAATTATGTTAAAATTTTTAAAACACTACATAAAAATATTGTTTAAAACAAATTAACTGGCTAGTTTATATACAATTCCATTATATATCCCATTTAAAATCAGTAAATTATTTTAGGCATTAAAAATTCAACTATATTGCCAAAATTTTATCATTGTCATTAATATTATAACTGTGTATTTTAATTGTTTGTTTGTAATTTTTGGCCAAATAGTTTGGAGCTAGAGTAATGCGTGTCAAGTAGTGAAGAAAATATTTTTATTTTTTTTGCAAAATAACTAGATCTAAGTACTTAATTTTAAAATGACTCAATTTTTATACTTTTATTTCTAAAAGTTCTTTAAAACCATTAGTTAATCTTTGAATTAATTATTAATCTTTTACTAGTATTATTGTTTTTATATAACATTTTTCTCCTAATTTACCCTTTTTAATTGAAAAATGTATTGCGTACTGGGAGAAAATGTAACAAACGTTTAGAACAAAAACCATGTTTTATGAACAAAAAAATATGTTTTTTCCAACCCTGCTATATTCTTATGTCTTATGAGGACTATTGTAATCCCTCAGCGTTACAGAGAAACCTTTCTATAGAATCTTAAACATCAAGTTCTTTGCCCTCCAACAATCAGGAAATATCAGCGACTGTGTCAACAAAAGAACCCGACGCCATTCGCGACGAAAAAGAAATAAAAATTACAATCGTCACAAACGAAAATTAAGCAAATCATTATCGCGAAACGACAGAGTCAAGAGCGAAAGTCATCAACCCTGTCGCAAAAAGAGAGACAAAAGCACACAGAGGAATTAATGAACGGGTCATGATTTTTACACAGAAACAACGCTCGCGCGAGACACCCCGAAAGAGCGAAGAACAAAAAGGGAAACCCCTCCCACCCCTCCGTGGAGATGAGCGAGGGCGGTTACCATGGTAACCCCGTTTTAGGTTACAGCAAGAGGAAGGTAGAGCGAGCGAGCCGGCGAACGTCGCCAGTTTTCGAACGCCAAACGATCGGGAAGGAGCGACGCCACGCTCGGGAACCGGCGTTTTCATCCCTTCTTCAAGAACGCGCGTGCTTGGTTTGTTGTGTGTGTTCATCATCATCTTCATCTTTCGATGCGATCTTCGGAACTCTAGGAGGATTCTTCTTGCTTGTTGTTTTTCTTCGAATTGTGTAGTGCCTTGGAGGTTTTTGTTGTGGTTAGCTTTTTATTTTCTGTTTCTACCGATGTTGTGAACTGGTGGAACGCTGCTGTTGTGGAATATTAGACGCCGAGATGCTTCTATGGATTAGATTTTTGTGGTTACTGTTCCTCAAATGCTTGCTTGTCTGTGGTAAGTACAAATTCATTTTTTTATGATTTTTTTTTTCAGGAGAAGGAGGATGCATTGTTGCATCTAATAACCAAAATCCTATGTGTTTGTGTACGTGTTCTGCGGTTTAATTCATCGCGAAGAAATAAACACTTTCTATTTAAATTTAATGACAAATCGTCATTGCTTTTTGGGATAGCCATCTTTTTCGTGTGATTAAAACCGTAAAAATGTCTTTTTGCAAAGAATCATCTACTAATTAAATAATTATTTTCTTCATTTCAATTTTCATTGAGTGTTATCAATTTATTTAGTACCAATATTTGATTCATTTTCTTTGTAAATAATTTTTTCTTTCAAAAGTTTAAATTCTATCATTGTTATTCTTTTCCTCAATAACGGAGTTTCATTAGTCAATATCATAAATAGTCCTATTTCTCAAAGCTTTAAAATTTATTTACAGTGCAATTTTTCGTGTAGTATATTTTTAATGCACGTAGCTAGCGTTCTTTTCAAAATATATTTTTTGTGTTAAAATTATTGATCTTATATTGATTAAAACAAATGCATTCTAAAAAAAAACCTTATTCCAGTTTGATATTAAAATTGGATGTTATTGCAGTGCTGTTTGTTAGTGCATTGCTTACTTTGTAGCCGAAACTAAGTTTCTCTTCTAAGATACCGTTTCCAAGGGAGGAACGTGTTTCAACGCGAAAGAGATCTGTAGTTCACACTGCCTTTCATCGACATTATCGATCATGATTCGCAATTATAAAATGCAAAAAAAAATTTCCTAGTAGAACAAATTGTAATTCTTAAATTCCTATAAATTTACGTTAAACTAATACAAAAAACTACAATGAGAACGATATTTCGCCTCAATTTTTTTTCGGTCTGAATAAATCACCGTTTGGAAAACTAAAATCTTTCGAAATAAAGCTGTTAAAAAATACCGCCTCAATCCATATCACCCAACAGCAGAAGTTTATGGAGGCAGACTCAGCAAACAGCATTCTTTTTTTATTATTACATTGGAAATCCATAATAATCCCCCTCCATCTGGATAAAAGCGAAACCAAGCAGGTCCATAAGTTTTCTGTGTACACTTCTCCGTTTGCAATGGCCTCGGGGCGTAGGGGGAGATCAGTACGCTTTCTCTGCTCCCTCCGACCCCTCTTTGCTGCCCCTCAAAGCAAACGATCGACTCCATAATCCAATATGAATAGTTTTGCGGCCTGTCTATAATCCGAGTCAATTGTTGCCATTTAACTCGAGGTTTATAAACATAGTAATTATTATCCTACGCGTGGAGGATAGTATTTGTGTCATCATTTCCTCGTGACAAATATACCCGCCCAATAACATCTGGTTTCACTTTGACAATTAGAAGCATCTCTTGCGGAATATATCGGAGGAACAATGGATGGGGCATCATCGTCTGTAACGCTGCCAGATGGGAAAAACGGCAACGACCCCGATAAATACATTGTAGAATAAACGAGAAGCAATTTCGGTTATTTTATGCGCGGCGACTCGGCGTAATTTGTCAAAAATAACGAGAAAGAAACACCCGTTGAATATGTGCCTTAGTTTTTAGCCTTGCAAATTGTGTAAGGATTGCTTTTTGTTAATTTTAGTCTACCCAGCCGTTGTGTGCGAAAATTAAAATCTATAATTTGACTTAACTATGCCATCAAATAGGCTTGATTTGAGGCGTGAAATTGCATCTTCGTTCACTTTTGGACTTGATTAAAAGAGAGTTTTGGTTATTTTATGTGCGGCGACTTGGCGTAATTTGTCAAAAAAATAACGAGAAAGAAACACTCGTTGAAAATATGTGCCGTAGTTTTTAGCGTTGCAAATTGTGTAAGGATTGCTTTCTGTTAATTTTACTCTACCCAGCTGCTGTGTGCGAAAATTAAAATGTATAATTTGACTTAACTATGCCAAAAGGCTTCTTGATTTGAGGCGTGAAATTGCATCTTCGTTCACGTTTGAACTTGATTTAATTGTTGGTCTAGTCTAAGGAAGGAAAAGGTGACGTCGCGTCAATTGAAACCATTTATCGTATTTAACATCGCATTGCCCGATTTGTATTTTGTCTAAAGAAGAAAATTTAGATATTTTTTGTTCATTCTAATCTACACCCCCAATGAGTTTCTATTTTAATTTACAGGTTGTTACTTCTCAATGTATGTAGTCTCTCCACTTTTCCTAATTTACGGAGTGAATTAGTATTTCGATATTTTTAAAATATCAATATTGGTAATTTATTGATATTTAGTTCTCATAACTTTTTATACGTAAAACCCGAATTTTACAAGACCTGAGTTAAAATTTTTGCCTCAAAAGTTTTAAGTATTTATACAGCATTTTATAACATCAAAATTATTTGAATTAAGCTATTTAATAAAATGTTAAGAGAGTTTCTTTGAGTTCGTTTACATTTCCAAAAAATGATGTTTTTTTTTTTAAATACACATCAATATAAATACATTCTTTCAATATTCTATTTACAAGGTTGAATTACGCAAAAGTTGCGATAATTGCAATATCTTTATAAATGCCATATCAAAAATAACGCATTATGCAAATCCTTTAAAAAAAAAGATGGACATCACCATTTTCGATAATGCTCTATCGCCATCATTCAACCCCCCTTTTACCGTATTTCCCAACTCCAAGATCTAAAAAAAAATCATCCAATCTTACGCTACACATCGATAGCTTCACTCCAAAGGCGTTCACTCATACGCTGGTGGAACTAATTTTAGTTCCTCTGTATTCATCTGAAGCATAGATAGTCAAATGGTGTAAGGACCACACCCTTGCTCATTTTCCTACGGGCAGAATTTTTTTCTTGGAGGGTATAACCTTTACTTAATACGAGGCATACAAAAATTTTGACGGATAGTCCTTCAATATTTTCTTCTTTGCAGTAAGAGGTCAATGATTCCAATCATCCTCGTAGTATATTACTTCTCTCTTAGAAGAAAATCTATTCTCACCCAGCGTATTGTGATTTGCATACATAGACTGTCTGCTATACCCCTCGTCAAACGCCTAGTGATGAATGCTATTTTTTTTCTGTGGTGAACAGGTGTGGGACTAGTTCTCTTTTGGTAGTCAAGACGGTTGACAGCTCTCCCCTTGGGAAGAGCTGCAAGAAGCTAAGTGAGGTTATGCGTTCTGAAAAGTAGTAATTTAGAGTAACAACCAGTTTGGCTGTCATGGCAAAAGATGAAAACGAATAATACGCTTCTCATGCATAAGGATAATGAGTTTTAATTTAAAGCAGACTAGAACTGGGAAAGATCTGGAAAATTTTAAGGACTTATTAACAGCTGGCTATTATTTCTTAAGAGAAAGCTATTACTACTTGCTTTAAATATGAGTTCCAGTTTCAAACAACAAAATTTGGACGTCGTTTCGTTATCCTTTGTGTTTCATTTCTAAAGCAGTGGCTAAGTTATGTTTAAGGAAGTTGAACTTATTTATGTTTTTTGAATTAAAAGTTTCAATGCAAAGTTTATTAAAAATATTTTTGAGATGGGTTCAAGTTAATATTTTTTTCTAATTTAATATCGGTTGAAAAGGGTTTAAGTATAAAAAGTATGGATAGAATCTATTTGATACTGCTTTAAAATATTTAAAGGACTGACAATAATTTTTTTTAAAAAAAAGACCAGTTTTGGTTGAACCATCTTGGGATGAACCAGTATATCGCTCTTTTAAAGAAGAAATACTGTTTTTAATTTTATTACAACACTATTAGCTGTTTTAGTAGCTGAAAAATTTGTTTTATACTCATCAAAAATATTTTTTACAATTTTAACGGTGCTTTTCTATTTGATATGATTTAACACAGTTAAAATTCAACACTTATTTTAAGATCTGCTTAAACTCTATAGTTGTTTACCTTTAATGAAATATTGATTCTTAAGTTAATTTTTAATCTTTAATCAGACTTGGATAAAACCAAAAAAAAAACTTTCTGCACACAAAATTTTCTTCAAATTAACTAAGCGCCCCCTTCTTTAAATTTTGACATTAGTGACATTGCTCACCTAAATGTTGTGATAATGCTTCTTGAGCAACAGCAGTATTAAGAAATTTATTTACCAAATATATAAATTATTTCGAAGAATTTTCAGCAAAATCCAAGAGTTTTCCACGCTCAACTTGCGTGTGTGCGTCTATATTATCCAAGTACGTATGTCTATAATCTATTTGAAATGTACCTATGGATTTTTTTTGTCTATCATTATCATGAACGGGGAGGTTTTTCTAAATTGATTACATAGTAGCTAAGTAGCTTCAAAAAGCCCAGGCTCTGATGGTATAGATGCGAAAATTCTTAAAATTTTATCCTATTATCATTTAAATATACTCACAAGGTTATTTAATAGTTTAGTAAATGAAAGTGCTTTCCCTAAGTCATTGAAGACTTCCATAATTACACCTATTTTTAAAAAGGGAAACAGAAAGGATTTTTCTAACTATAGACCTATCTCTGTCCTGCCTTTGCTTTCGAAAATATTCGAACAAATAATTAAAGATAGATTAGTCTCGTTTTTGAAAAATGTAAGCTTTTTCTCTGAAAACCAGTATGGCTTCTTACCCAAATCAAACACTGAGAAAGCATTGCTGGAGTTTACAAACTTTATATATAATAGTGTAAATATAAACAAAAAAACTGCTGCTCTTTATTTGGATATATCGAAAGCGTTTGACTCGGTGAATCACGGTATTTTGTTACATAAATTGACTTCAGCGGGAATCAGAGGGCACTTCTATAACTTTTTAAAGTCCTATTTATCAAATCGTATACAAATTGTCAAGATCAACAACACCTTAAGCAAATGCCTTCCAATAAATTATGGAGTTTTCCAAGGCTCCACTTTAGGTCCCCTGCTGTTTTTAATATTTATAAATGATTTATGTAGCCTCAGTTTACACGGTAAAATAATAAGTTTTGCCGATGATACAGTTCTTTTATATTCCGTGGACTCTTATGAAGATTTGATCCAAAAGATGAATTTAGATCTCGTCAAGATAAGTATCTGGTTTTTTGATAATTGTCTAAGATTAAACGTCGAAAAAACAAAATATATGATATTTAATTTAAAACAAAATTCTCCAGTTCAGCTGTCAGTAAAGTACCATGTTTATCAGTGTAATAACTACAATGATTGTAATTGTAAATCAATAGATAAAGTGTCTACTATAAAATATCTTGGACTTCATATTGACTGCAACTTAAAGTGGAAATCACATACTAACTATATTGCAGACAAATTAAGACTAATTATGCTAAATTTTTACCATTTAAAGCCGAAAGTAAACAACCAATTTCTAATAAAACTCTACCATTCTTGGGTTCAATCGAGAATTAATTACGGCCTAACGATATGGAGACTATCAGATAAATTTAAAAAGAATTTGTAGGCTCCAAGAAAGATTTTTAAAATTGATATCACCACAAGCACCTTCCGTCAACAGCTTCAAACTTTTGAATATCTTACCCATTCGCTACCTCTTTTTCTTTAAAACAAGTCTCTATCTTTACTTAAACTCGGAAATATGCAAAAGGCGATACGTAATAAACCCTCGAAGACCCAATATAGTATATGATATACCTAAACCTGAAAAAACTATTTTTTGTAAACATTTCTTTTATTTAGCTCCTAAATTCTTTAATTTAATACCTTTAGAAATACAAGATAGTTCATCCAAACATGTATTTAAAAAGAAATTAAAAGAGTTTTTGTTTTCTATAGAAAATATTGAAATTTTTCTTGCTTAAATTTTATATTATTGTATAATATCAACTATCTTCATTTTTTTTATGCACCACCCCCTTATGACAGATATTAAACCCGTAAATTAAGACACCCTGTTTGCCACCCCTGTTAATACATTTATATTTATACTGTTCCTATATTATTTTTATGTATTGTTCTCTTTAGTTCATAACTTCACGTTTTAGTTTTTTGTAATTATTCTATGCATGTTTTGTTCACCTACATGGATTGCTGCGATCCCAGGTGATATGGATATTTTTCTTGTTTTGTTCGTTTTGACTGTAATTTTTTTGAAATAAATAATAAGATTTTTTTTTTTTGAAATAAATGGGTGACAAAAAAGTAATAAAAATATTGTAAAGAAAGAAATCCCGGGTTGAATAAAATTATGAATGAATGACCATCCTACAAAACCCCTTCAATCAAATAATTAAATAAAAACGGCGGCAATTTCTCTTTTAATTCCCCATTTATCCCCCATTCAATGAACCTCCATTGCTTAATATCTCATTCGCAGAATGAAGCCGTACTTTATCTGCCCGGGCTATCATAATGAGTCGTTACGTTTCATTCTGCAGCTCTCCATTAAGTGTAATTACCCCCTATTCATCAACACATTCTTTAATGAGGGCTCGCAATATGGCCTCCCATTTCCTGAAGAGAGAAATGTGGCGGAAAAGATTACACAGAGAGAGCCAGCGGAGAATCCTTGACGACTTGAGATGGTTTTTCCTGCAAGTTGGTTGAAAGGGAATAAGTCTTTTGTTTTTGCTCAGGTAAATCGGGGGTTTCGCGTTTCACGCCGCTGCCTCTGTTGAGCGCTGTTTACAAACTGAAAACGATCCGGCTCGGAAGTTTTTCTTTTCTTATTGCGTCCGTTTCCGGTGGACCTTCGGTCGGAGAGGATTGGGTGGTCTTCTCATTCTTGAAAAAGAATAAATTTTCCATAGATTTTGTCTGGAGATTTTTTTAAATAAGGGAACACATTTCCGTTAACTGTCCCGTTAAATATCGCCGAGGTGTTTTAGACGGAAAACATTCATATATTGCCAATTTTTTTTATGGCTTTCATTGATATAACTGTATATTTTAATCAATTAGTTGGCGATTTTGGGGGGATATTTCTAATAAATTTGGCTTTTAAAACATCGTAACGATATTAGCGGCACAGATAACGGAATTGAACCAAATAAGGGGCCAGTTCACAAATTAGGTCACACGGTTTTCATGTATTTTTGTACACATCCTTAGTACCATTGTAACAGCGGCGAAAGGGCACTTTTTGAAGTGGGTGCTTATGCAGCACAGCACACCTCTTCCCCTATATCCTGTAACGTAATTTGTTAATGTCCCCCAACTCCTTGCTTTATATTCTACCAATGAGAACTCTTCATAGTAGTTTTTCCAACGAGAACCTAATATTAAAACTCATTTAAATAAAATTGTGTGGTTAGTTCATAACTTTGTCTCGAAAAAATTATTGAGAAATCTCACCAAGTCCAATGAATATAATCTTACATTAGAACAGCTTTATAGTGTCTCTGCTTTTTTAAAATTGTAATGGTACTTTATGCCTTTTATTGACTCGAATAAATTATCGTTTAAGACAAAGCTATTTAATAGTACATCGTGCGCATCCGAGTATTAGGTGTGATTATATCCCCCAAAGAGAACTTGCGTAATATTTAAAGAAAAATACAATACCTTTCTTCATCATCATACTTTTCCGCCATTACGCTAACAACTTGTTGATTTAGCATTGCTGTTAACCCATTTCCATAATCTATCCATTATAACTCCAACCCTGAAACGCCGACGATAAAAATCGAAGGTTCATTAGATCGAATTTGAACAATAAACCTTCGAATTAACGTTCATTACAATAAAAGAACAAGAAGCCCGAACCCAGTCACGATCAGGCAATCATCACACCGACCCCCTGATCATGAACTGGGGAGATTCGAAGCTCGATAACTTGTAGCAAACTGTTTGTTTTGGGCGAAAGTATGCGAGACTTTAATTCCAGTCTGTTACTTAATCATAAAGGGATTATAAATAGAGAGTTTGTTGCTATAGCAACCCTACGTGGCAATATGGAGAGTTGCAATGTAACTAACTCTCTTTTTCTCTTCTCTCCCCAAATCTGGAAAAACCAACCAAGTTGGTTTGTCTACTTATTGTAATGATTTTGGAAAGATTGGCCTCAAATTGTATTACTAATTTTCGGATGTTACGAAGCAAATTTTTAGTGAAAATATCTTAACAAATAAGTCCTCCTTATTTGGTTTAAGCCATTTCCGATTAATTCATATAAGTATTGGTGAGGGAAACTGTCATAGGGAGGGAGGTAGAAAAATTTTAAGTTGGCAAAAATTAGCTGTTGGATCTAGCTGGTGGTTTACTGAATGGCTTGGAATACACATACACAATGACAGCTTTCTAAGTCCAGTGAACTTAGTTTTGAGTAGTTGAAGGTTTTCTGTATATGCGTCTTTGTTGTTCCTATTAGGTAGGCATTTTTTAGCGGCTCTTACTGGCGAGTTAATCAACTTTTGACTTAGACTACTTCCACCATGTTTGTATAGTTGTTCATTAGTATCCAGTATCCATGTTTGTGTAGTTGGACTTAGACCACAGCCATTTTAACTAGCTCATATGCGAGGTTACACGTGAAAAATCTCAAAGAAGTTAAATTCTCCCTCTTTAAATAACAACTGTATGGTTTTAATAACTCCATCTGTAGATTTTCTTGTTCCAAGCGAGAGGTTAATCGCCTAAATCTCTGCATTAGTTGATCACGGTTGTTATTATTATAGTCATCGAAAAAGTTCCCACTTTTTTTTTTCGCAAAAGAGTTTGCTCTAATTCACCACCGTCACGATTATCACTTTTTCAAAACTTGACAACTCAAGGTCTCAGTTCTAATTAGATGGAAGCTTGTATAGCTTTGGGTCTCCGTGAATTTTCGCTTTCTCTTGTCCGTCTTGTTAAGTGTTTTCCATGCACGGATCAATGGACCGGAAGGGTGATGGCGGTATTTAAGAGTGTTTTTCGGCGAAGTGTCGGAAGGAAGGTCTGGTGGATGTGCCGGTAATTAAATAGAAGCGGCATGGGGTTCAAGGTTTCCAGGGCTGCTTTTTGTTGTTGCTGGTGGCAACAGCTGTTAGGGGAAGTTGGTTTAATTGGCTATGTTTTCTCTGTCATAATGGAAAGTTCTGTTCTGTTCCTTTTTGTTCGCTCAGTATGCCGGTGTAACTAGTTATAGCAAACGAGGTAGTGTGAAAAGTTAATTCCTGCCCGGCAGAATTTATTTGTTTATCTTGCGGCGGGAACTGTGTAATTGGCTTCTAATTATGGAAAGTTATGATCCCCTTTAACAAGTACTTACTCTGAAAATGATGTTACACAATGAGTCGGTATCCTTTTGGATTTAAGAACAGTTATAAATTTCCTTCCCATAGAAGAAAAATCAGTTGTAAATCTTAAATAGTTAAGAAGAAAATATATCTAAAAACGTTGCACAATCTATAATATTTTAAAGTTGTTATGTCTGGTGGTTTTTCCTTTTCACAGGTTTACTAATACTAACTCTTTGAAAAAGTTAACTTTTTCTTTAATGTTGAGAAGAACTTAAATTTTCTTTCCCCTTGTTACTTGAATTGATTTGTATCAGGAAAAATATTTCAAAACTTAAAATGTTTATTAACACAATAATTAAATATACCACTGCCATATGACCCATTGACTTCCTATGGAACCTTTAAAGATTCTTGGCAAACTTCAGTAAGACAGAAAATAAATAAGAAATCCTATTATTTTAAACATTAATTCCTGGGGGATTAATACATCTTTTTAGAAATAAAAAATTAAATATTTTTCTATGATGAGAGTTTAAACAAAGTTTCAAGGCCCTGGTATATCAGGAAGTGCCTGAAAATCGAGTTGTAAGATTCCACCCGTGAAACGCGTCCCAGAGCAAGTCTAATAAAAGCTTTTAAAAAATTAAAATAGTTTAACCTATAATTGATTTGAATAGCACACCGGAGAGATAATCAATGATTTTTATAATAATCAATAATATGTGATCGTAAATAGGACCGTAAATAGGATCGTTTATGACCTAAATGATATTTTTATGTTATTCCTGGATCAAATGTGGAGGCATAAAACAAGGGATTAGAAAAAAAAGTTCAATAACCATAAATAATGAAAAAAAAAGACACGTTTTACTCCTCCTATACAATTTTTTCATCAACGGAGTTTTTGCACACTAACATTATTTTCTCCTCACATCAGCCTAATACCCGTGTTAGTAATTTCATACCACATGTGTACCACCATCAGTCGGATCTTTTTATTCCTCCACAATCTACTCACAGCCATCAAAGTCTAGACGCGCACATAAATTCGACCTAAAAGCGTCGTTTTCGGGCTCTCCCCTTTCCCTTCTTCGTAGACAAAAAAAAAAAACCCAAGTTCCATCTCTAATCCTGAATCATGGCAATTAAAAACCATTGTGGCCTCGGCGCAGTCACTGAAGGCAGGCCTTGTTCCCGACCCCGCGCGTTTAGAGCGCTCGTAAAAGCGCATGAGAGCAGACCTCCCGCGAACGCCGTATTTTACACCCTCGGGATAATGAATGAAATGAAGGCGGAAAAAATACCACCTCGTAATTTGCGGGGAAGACAGGCGCGGTCCCAATCTTACAAATTAAATAACGGTTCTTGTAGAAAAAAAAAACCCTCCGGAGTCAGCGAAATTCGACGGGGATCATTCTTAAATTGCGTCGCAAAAGCATCTCTCCTGTACTTAACCATCATCCGTCTTTCTCTGAAAATTCCACTGAACACAGTTGGAGAAGTTCATTTAGATTCAAAATTACTACTGATGTTACAAAATAGGAGTGAAAAATTAAGCAACTTTATTTAAAGAAGTAGTTGAAATTTTATTTTGATAATTCTAAATCTCTTGTTGGAAACGTAACTTACTATAATTATCATGAATATCTGATTTTAAAGTACTATAAAATTATAAGCGGTATTTTCAATAAAAAAGGCCCCTTAATAATAACTGTAATTTAATATAAAAGTATAAAAAAACCCATTGAATAAAATGTACAAGATAATTAATTATTTTTGATAATCAGTCATGGCGTTTTCCTTCGCTTTAGGAATGATTTACATTTAAATTTAAATAAAGTGTATCGTTTAATATTACCTTCCCTTTCAAGTTCACTTAAATAATCTTAATGTTCTATGAAAAAAACAAAATGAATTAAACTTCTTAAGTATTATTTCTATACATTCAACAGTTGTTTAGTCATTTTTTTTAGAGAGACGTCTCAGTGAAAACTCCACATTCGCTTCTCACAAGTATTAGGCCCCCTTCTCCATCAGCCCTCTTTTGTTATAATTTTTGAAAGACCCCTTCTAAAAAGAATCTAACCGCGCAGAGCGAACAAAATTCGTTATCACCCGCCTGGCCTTTGAAAGCATAAAACTCGAATTTCGGCGGTTTCTTTTGATTTCGGAATTGAATGTCGCCTCAATGTTCCTCATTTAATGTTCCCACTTTATAATTGGAATGATTCAGACAGAATGCGGGTTTGATATAAATGGTGTGGGGACCACTCTGATATAGGAATGCCCGAGGTGTCTATTAGGTGGAAAATATATTTTTTTCAGTCGGTAATTAACGTTGCTGAGCGCAGAGCTTGTAGAACAGTGGCGCTATCTGTCAAACCCCCTTAATCAGCCCCCTCTCGTTTAAGGGGGAGAGGGCCCCTTAAATGTGTTACTGAAACTGTAAAAAATGGGTGGTGGAATGCAGGGAGATGGATATCTCGAGATTAGATTGGAAGGGGATGAGAGTCCTCTGGATTGCATGATGATTTCATGGAAGCTACTCTTATTATGATACTGAAAAAAAAAATAGGAAGTTTTCAGGAATTCTACTTATACGATTCCTTCTATTATTCTATTATGTTGATAACCTTAATATACGGCTAGTTTGAGATATTCTTTAAAATTTTGCGAGAGAGTTCATCGGTTAAACTGCGTACTTCATAGTCATACTCTCACTATGCCAAGAATACATGGATTTAGCAAGGGGAATAGACTATTTGCTTATCGACTACCTGTAATTCAAAGGTATGATAGTATAGTTATGCTTTCAGAGCAATCAGGGAAAGACCATGCCATCAAGTTACGTTTCAATTTCAAATTGCACATCCAGGTTCTTCCTCTTAAATCTACTCATAAATGGATATTATTAATTATCGACTCCTCGTCTAAAGAAAAATGACAAAAAAGTCGCTATAATTTCAAAATTTTGTGCGATAAACTTCAAATTAAAGAAGTTAAACTTCTAATTTTCCGTTCCTTAAAATTAATTTAATACAAAGTTCAAGGGACCAAGAAAAACTTCTAATCCAAAGCGTTTAAGTTATCCAAGTTGCATTGTATACTATATGGTTTCAAATTGGTGCTGCGAAAGTTCATTTTAATTTGAAACCCTTTTGATATGAGCTTGGTTCTAAAACTCTCAAAATAAATTTCTAATATGCAACACAATTTTTTCCATCGCATTTTTTAAAAAATAAGGTTGGTTGCTTATCGTCATCCATCACCATTCCCATTGTGTTGAGTGAGCTAAATTTAAATGAACTAACAGTCTCTCCATTTTTATTCCGTATAACGAACGAGATCGTGATTATTTTTTAAATACAAATTCTCCTCACCGGTACAAGCGTATATCCTCTCGGCTTTATGTAAATCTCATCGCCCGTCTTATCATCTGCATGTTTGAGCAAAAAGAATCGAACTTTTTGGGGTTCATGAAACCATTCTCTTTTCCGCCGGATCATGAAAAGATGCTATCTGAGGGATGAATGAAATGTTCGTAGAATTTCAGTGGATTGAACCGAGAGATTTAAGAACATCTACTTCTCGAGATTGAGGTTCAGCTGAATGCGATTTGGCAAGGTTAACGACCATTGCAAGTACGATAGCCCTTTTGAATGCACACCTTTGCTTCTTATGTGATTCCTAACTCCATTTATTTTCAGTTCAGATCGTATACGATATTAAATAATGATGTGTGGAAATCAGCTGTAGTCAACTAGAAATCGATCATCTCGGTTTGCTGGTGGTTACGGTGTTGCGATCATTGCTCTAATGTTCAAATTGATGATAAAAAATGATATAATGATATAACTAATCATTTTTTAGAAGAAATTACCAGTATAATTTTTAAAGATTTCTCCTTTGGTTCAATTTTGAAATTATAAAGACATTTATACGAATACCCTTCAAGAATATAGCGGTATTAAACTTAAAATGAAAATTTTTTTATTGGTCACGAAAAGGTTTGGATGAGTTTTTGTAATATATTTTTTCTCTGATCCTGTAGTGGAGGGTTAGGTAATAGAAAATTTGCATCTCTGACAGATTTTTATACTGCAAGTAACGTAATTTTGATAAAAAAAGAAATATATTATTTATTAAAAAGACTGTTATTAAATTAGGTTTTGATAACAAATAGCAAAATTTTCTTGAAATCATATCCATTCATCAATCATATCCTAATACAATCGTGATTATTTACTCAAAGAATTATGGATTATAAAGAGATTCCTTTCAGACTTTAAAAAAAAATTCCATAGCATGTGTTCCAGCAAAACTTTTATCTAATCAGTTTTCATCGTAATTTTTATTTACTGAAATGTGTGTCGAATAGAAATTTGACCTGGCATTCTCGAGTCTGATGAATATTTTAGTTGTTATAAAATAAAACCGATTTCAAATTTTAGTACTATGGAGTACTTAGTGTAAATTACCTAATACTAAATATATAGGGAGCCCTGTTATAACATTTTCCCAACTGTTCAAAACTGTAGGCAACAAATTGTATTTATGCGGTTAATACATCCGATAAACTACGATGAACATCCTCAATAGAGAGGAAAATCGTATAACAATTAGAGAAAGAATCTGTTGGCTCTCCTTGTCCTGCTAATTCAAAGACAAATTGAGCATTCTTCGCAACAGCATTTTTGCTGCCGATACGTTCCCGTGAGCTCCTTCTTATTCTATTGTCAGCCATATTTCGTAATGATAATGAATTGATTCATGTTCGTAATAACATCCAATGACCCTCCGCAGCTCTCATTACGTTCGGAGTCCCCAGTCATCTCATCCAATCACCCCATCCTTCATTGATGTTATCTTGGGAGCACTTAACACCTCTCCCTCCATTATCCATCCCCGCACACACAGAAGTCCGATTCTCGTTGACACAAGGACACGAATGCAACGCAGATGCCGCAAATACGTCGATTTTTCATCCATCTTACGTCTCGAACAATGCAGCTTGTAGTAATTCGCGAAGGCGATAGCTCATACATACTAAATGGAGATGGATGGCCAATCTCTTGACCTGGGTGATCGGTTTGGGTTAGCTTGTCGCTTATTGTAGTATAGAGGTTCTGGTAGTACAAAATGACGCTGTTGGGTGACTGAAATTGATCACTTGAAGGAGTGAGAGAGGGGTAGGGTGTCTTGGTTGCTTAGAAAGTTATGGGAGGGAAGGATACTTTAATGTTTTAGAGTGCCTTTAAGTCGGCGCTTAAAATTGCTCTTCATTTTAGTTATGTCATAAAGGAAAATATGGAAAATTGTTTAAGCGTTTTCTGCAGGCTTGCCCAGAAGCAGGTGGGATAAATTTCAAGTTAAGGCCTTTTCAACCAGAAAACCATTAGTTAGAAATTAATTAGTGTATTCAAATATTATTCAATACGGTTTTCGTGTTATGTACTAGTAAATTAAACTTTTGTTAATTTTATATTAATGGTAAAAGATGGAATAAAAATGAAGTAGAAATAAAGGTAAAGAAGAACAAGGGACATTTTCATTTCCAATTTTCATATCAACTTCTTTATAACTAAGGATATCACATGTCATACCTGAAAATATATAGCCTTAAAACAATCATAATCTACAGACCATATTTCTCAATAAAATGCCATTCACAAAGACTGCCATTTGTTTTATCCATGTAAACCGATCAAAAGAACACCACCATCAATCACCATCACGATATTATAAAACAATACAGAGATAGAGGCAAAATCACTCAAAATTGAATAACTGCACCTCTCCTAATCCCTTCGATGGAACAATACCTTCTCGTAGAGGTCAATTTATTTGTCTCTTCAAAATTTAATTCACCTTATTTCATGCTCTGCAAATAGTAGTTTCGTTATCTAATGATGTGTAGTTTTGTGGAGATAAGCAGACCGTCTCTTCAATTCTTCCTTGGAAAAGCCCGATTATTATCAGCTAGCTTACTCCTTTGCCGATCTCTCTCTTGATTGGTCGGGATTGAACCCTTCAGGTTTTCGAGATTGTTTTCTTTGGATTGACCAAGTCTTTTCATATAAAACAATCCCAATCTCGTCTTTCTTTGTGCGTTCCCGAATGATTTTTCTCTAATCTCGACCGTGGTTTCTTTTGTCTGTCGAGATATCACGGCACTCGAAAGGCTCGGTGATATTGTTTCGTTTCTGTGTTTTTGATTGCTTAGTCGATTGAATTTTTTGGAGTGATGGAAGCATACCGATTTGTGTTTAAGATTGCTTTTATTTTAGTATATCTTATTTCCATTATATCTCCATTACCCGGTAGATCAAATTATTCGAAGGATTTCGTCTATTGGAATTGAGGAAATTGGTTAATCAATGCTCGGATAGCAATCGTGATTTTGATGGGTTTTCTCTTTTTCAAAATGAATGAAGCACAAACAAATTTAATGGGGGAAAAGTAATAATTGTGTAGAAAGCGATGGAAACTATCCCCAGTCTGATTACACTTCAAGGTAAGTGTTCCCAAGCCAGCAATAGGTGTCGGGGGAACTTCAAAATATAGATTCCGCTCCCCTCCCCAGTCCTCCCCACTCGTGGCAATACAAGTAATAAAGATTTTCGGCCTGCGTGGGGTTTCCATGGAAACCTTTTAAGAGGTTGGAAGGCGGTACTTAAGATTTATATTGCAATGTGAAAGGATTTTCTTTAGAAAACAAAGTTCCTTGGTTCAAACGAAATAGAGAATAATGTTTGTTTTAATCTTATTCTACATTTATAACTTTAAATGCTTAGTAAATTTTAGTTCATAACCGCTCTTTGTAAGTTCTAACCGTCCATGAGTATTTCTTTGTAGTTAGCTATTTTCTTGATGTTTTTTACATAAACGTATAAGGGAAAAAAGCTTTTAAATAGATAAAAAATGGTTTGCAATCTCGGTAAAATCAATGAAACAATTTATTGTAAATCATAAAAGACATATCCAGAAACCACCTTTGTGCGTCCTTTAATTATTAGGGGCAAAACACACCGGCCGCCACGAGTAGAGAAAGCAATAAAAAAGCCATAAAGATGGTTATCTAAGACAGGGTATCCAATAGAAGTGAGATAACCTTTTTTATTGCTTTCTCTACTTATAATTTGATTTTCGTCTTCTTTTTTCATTGAATTAAGTCGGGGATTCTCTAAGGAGCAATATTTGACTGATGGACACGTTTCTTTTAACATAAAGAGAATAGTTTCCTCTTTCTTTCAATCAAAGAAGTCACATTTAACATCAATGAATTTTGGGAATGCTAGAAGGGGCCTAGAAAACGCTTATTTTCCAGGAAAACTTGTCCCCTGCCTCCAGATCTCAACAAACCCCTAAATCATGGTGACAACTTCCCCACAGCGAGATATAAACAGATCTCGACTAGAGGGCGCGTTTAAAAAAAGGAATAATGCCCCCTTCCCATCAGAGCAAATCTTCTCGGAGAAAAAAAAAACCCCTGTAAACACAATTCGTCGCCACACACGACGATCCCGTATTACTTACATATCACATTCAGTATATTCTCCACCAATAAACTGGATATTTCGATGGGGGCAAATAGAATAAAAAAGCGGCGTGGGAAGAGAGAGGATGGTGTCGAATATCGGATTCTTGCGCTCCTCGATAGCGTGACCCGGTTTTCCTTGTGTTGTCTGGTGTTTATTTTACAGGTCTGGGCTTTTTATGTGGACGAGAGGCTGGGATTCTTTTATTTGTTAGGTTTCTATTAGATCTGGCTGATGTGTTTTTCTGAGAATATTGTTTATATTTTCCTAGTTTGCTAATGATTAAATTTTGGGAGGAATATATCTGTTTAAATTTGTTTGATATTTTTTTTAGAAATAGCCCAACATTTGTTTTGAAATACAAATTTGTTGCAGGTTTTGTTAGATTATGCTTGTGAAATATGTAGTTCAAAGTTTACAAGTTGACATAAAAGTCCGAGTGACGTCTTTTTCTGTGATTGCGTGAGTTTTTTAGAGTCTTCAGAACGAACTTTTTCTTAGATGGTGAAATTTTAAATTATTTATTATAACCATCCTTAAAGAAACTGAAGATACCCATTAAACTTAATTTCATTGTAAGGAAAATGAAACTATTATACATTTATTGGATCAAAAAATTACTATTATTTTCATCAAAATCCTAACTAATAAGTTGTTATAAATTTTCCCTGAAATTTCATCTGGATGTGAGTTTTTCTACATATTACCGAACAGGCATATCTTCACCTCTTTCCATCAAAACTATGGAAAACGTTAACAACATTCCAAACCTGAATATAAAAAATGAAATTTTTCTTGTGGAACACTTACGAGCAAAAACATAATTTAAAATAAACTAATGAATTAGGGGGCCATCCATAAATGATTTAAAATTTTTTTCAACATTTTTGACTCCCTTCCACCCCTATGTCACTAAATGTCACACTTCCTATACCCCCTCCCCCATTTTGTCACATTTCACGCTCTGCTACCACCTTATAATTTCAAAGTGAACAGTTATTTTGTTGGTATGAATTTTAAAATAATGTCATTTAAAGTATATTTTCCATAAAAGAAAACTATTTAGTTTTTTTTTTTTATTTTATTTTCAATGTGTGATGAATTCTTAATATCTCCCCTCTCCTCCTTGTCTCAAAGTGTCACATATTAATGAACCACTCCTTCCCCATCAAGAGTGACATCTTTTATGCCTTAGCTTACTGATCACTATAATCCTTTTGTCTGATTTAAAAGAAATTAAAGATTGCTATATAGGCCAGTCAATAACGACAAAAAAAGGGGCGATAATTGCAAAAAATCGTGTATCTCCAATTTTTGTCTTATGTTGTTAGGACCCATCCCAGTAGTTAATAACCAATTTTGCAACCCTGAAAGC
Organism: Tetragnatha montana; assembly: GCA_963680715.1. Taxonomy (NCBI): domain Eukaryota; kingdom Metazoa; phylum Arthropoda; class Arachnida; order Araneae; family Tetragnathidae; genus Tetragnatha; species Tetragnatha montana. The sequence continues at coordinate 43,855,753 of OY796680.1, read as the reverse complement.
CCTGTGCTAACTTTGCAATCCTCAAAAAACCTAAAAATTTTCCGACTTTTTTCAGTTTTTGGCTTATAACTCATACAAAATGCATCCGCACGAAAAAGTTTCAAATATATCATTTAAAGTAGATAAAATTTGCAATAATTTAAGACCATTCCCAAGTTCATACGTCCAATAGATCCCGAGTTACATCTCTTCAAAAATGGGCAATTTTTTTCCCAAAATTCAAAATTTTGAGTCTAAGTCGCTTTTATATCAAAATATAGGTTATAGTACTCGTTGTAAAAGGTAAATAAGGGCAATTAAGTTGTAGTACAGTTATTTAGCTTTAATTTAAGCCCTTAATGAAGACTCTAGGTCCCATAGTTCTTACTTTATCTTAAAAAACAAAAAAATTGGGAAAACCGAAATTTCGGAAAAATAGAGCATGACGTTGTATGGGGACAGAAAAGGAAAAATAAAGCTATATCACAATATGTCATCATAAAAATTAATATTTATTTATTGAATACAAAATTATTTGTCTTAATACATGTTAATTAATGTTAATTTTTTTAATTAAATTGAGTTTAATTAGCATTAATTATATAATTATGAAATTAAAAATATATATTAATTTATTGCTTTTTTAAGTATTAGTTTAAAATAAAACCTTAATAAGTCTTAGATAAGTTTTATAAGACCCTTAGTTCTTGCTTTACCTTAAAAAATAAAAACGATGAAGAAAAAGGATTTTTAACTCGGATTAGCTTACAAGGGCGTGTCAGAACTCGCATCCCCAACAGTTTTAGATATTTGCTATACTTTAAAAATATATTTTTTCGGAACTATTAAGTTATAGAAATTAAACTAACACACTGATTTAAGAAGATCTGATTACCAGGACGAGCGAAAGGCTTCACCCAGATGAATTTCGACTATTCACACAAAAAGGAGGATTCACGATCCCACAAGTTCTGGTCAGGCTTATGGACAGACCTAATGATTGAGCAAGAATTTATGAGATCGATGAAATGCCAGGGAGGCTTAACTCATGGTCGAGGCATATGCAGCAGCGTTCTTACGCGTTGGAGTGAAGGAATGGTGTACATGCTGAATATCTGTGAAGGGCTTGAATACTTTTGGAACGTTTCCTATTCTACCACCGAACAACACGTTGACATGAGGCCCACTCAAATAGAACGAGATACCGATCATGTGCAAAAACTTACGAACTGGTTCGATGCCCACACACCATTTCCATTTAATGAAAAAATGCTATCCATCAGCTCTGGTATGGTTGGGGACTCTGAAGTCAATTGCCATATGGCCTACGAATTGGGAATAAATGGAATAAATCAAATCACGAGAAACACCTTTGGAAAAGTTAGTTTTAAAAGAAAAGATAAAGTGCGAACCCTGGCATCAGTTACTATAAAATTACAAAATCAGAAGGTTCAAATAGATCCCCTCACAATTTTTCAAAGGCTGTGTATCACGAAGCAGACAGAGGGTGACTTGAAAGAGCACTTTAAGTTCGAGTTGGCTCCCTACCCAATGGCTTTGATGAAGATGGGATGCGTAAAGGCAAAAAGTCCAGCTTTCACACAGCTTTAGCCCCTCTTCCTGAAAATATATCTATAGGAGCCCCTACGTTTGTTTTTGTGGATGGCGGCTACTTACTTCATACAGTAAGGTGGTATCGGAATATCACAACCAAGGAAGTTGTAGCCACTTACATCAGCTACACAATTAGCCATTTTGGAAAAAATGTGTCAGTTGTATTTGATGGATATTCGTTAAGGATTGGATAACCAAGGAATTGAAACAAAGCAAGTTGCCGAGGACGCAGACTGTACAATCGTACAGACTGCTCTCGACAAAAGCAGCTCGCATGAAAATGTCATCGTGATTGGAGAAGATGTGGACTTGTTGGTTCTTTTAAATGGACGACGGTGAAAAATGTTTTCTTTCAAAAAGGGTTCAAGTGGGAATCAACTTGTTTGCAGTGTTCCTCCAAATGTTTCAATAGCGGAGAGCTGGCCTGTCCCTACGGATTTGAATTGTTCCTGCACGCTTTCTCTGGCTGTGACACCACCTCCTCAATTTTCAGGCAAGGGAAAATGAAGATGTTAAGCATGCTTGAAAAAATCCACATCTGGTTGGCGTGGCTTCCATTTTCCTACAGCCTGATATCAGCCACGAAGAAATAGCCTCTGCTGGAAATAAGTGTCTTGTGGCTCTGTATAGAGGAGGAGAGTCCGACACTCTTCACGCCCTCCGTTAAGAAATCTTTGTTCGTTCAGCTGCCAACACCAAGGTCCACCTGGTTCGTCTGCCTCCTACCGAAGAGGCTGCAGCTCAACATGCATATCGCACATACCACCAGGTGCAGACATGGTTAGGTGCAGACAAAAAACCAACTGACTGGGGCTGGACGAGGAGTCAGCAAGGTCTGCTACCTATAACCTCTACAAAAGATCCAGCATCAAAAACTCTCCTGAAATTCATCTCATGCAAGTGCCAAAAAGGGTGCGCTGGAAGAGGCTGCTTATGTGAGAAAGCGGGACTTAAGTGTTCTGCACTATGTAAACCATGTCAAGGCAAGTCATGCCTCAACATCCCTACAATTGAGATAGACGAATCTGACAACGAGGAAGACAGTCCTGAACCCTTGGAAGAGACATGATCTTTGGTACCTCAAAAAGTCCTATTTTATAAACTAATACTTAAAAAAGCAATAAATTAATATATATTTTTAATTTCTTAATTATATAATTAATACTAATTAAACTCAATTTAATTTAAAAATCAACATTAATTAACATGTATTAAGACAAATAATTTGGTATTCAATGAATAAATATTAATTTTTATAACGTCATATTGTGTTAGGCTTTATTTTTCCTTTTCTGTGCCCATACAACGTCATGCTCTATTTTTCCAAAATTTCGGTTTTCCCAAATTTTTTGTTTTTTAAGATAAAGTAAGAACTATGGGACCTAGAGTCTTCATTAAGGGCTTAAATTAAAGCTAAATAACTATACTACAACTTAATTGCCCTTATTTACCTTTTACAACGAGTACTATAACCTATATTTTGATATAAAAGCGACTTAGACTCAAAATTTTGAATTTTGGGAAAAAATTGCCCATTTTTGAAGAGATGTAACTCGGGATCTATTGGACGTATGAACTTGGGAATGGTCTTAAATTATTGCAAATTTTATCTACTTTAAATAATAGATTTGAAACTTTTTCGTGCGGATGCATTTTGTATGAGTTATAAGCCAAAAACTGAAAAAAGTCGGAAAATTTTTAGGTTTTTTGAGGATTGCAAAGTTAGCACAGGGCTTTCAGGGTTGCAAAATTGGTTACTAACTACTGGGATGGGTCCTAACAACATAAGAAAAAAATTGGAGATACACGATTTTTTGCAATTTTCGATGTCGTTATTGACTGGCCTAATAGTTTCTGAATGCGTTTTAAACCATCTTTTTTCTTCTCCGATTGCATGTTTCTGGTAGTCAACGCACGAATGGCCAGCGCATCATCCCCTTTTCCTCATAAAAACCAAAACAAAAACCTCGACCACAAAATGTCACATGCTTTAAAAGTTGTTGCACCGCAAGTGGCAACATTATCACTCTTCGAGTTTCTCGGCATGTTTATCAGCGCCGTGCATCTCTTTTTTTTTTTCTCTCTGCAGCTCGTCCAAAAGATTCGGTTATTTTTGCGAACTTCGTTCAACTCCTCTCGCAGTTTTAAAAGGATCTGAACTTTCTCGTTTTTGTCATGTGTCAGATGCTTTCGGGATCAGTGTCATGGTTAGAGGATCGCGATTGTGATCGCAGCCGAGCCTGTTGGGATATTCTGCTGTTTGTTTTTGGTGGGGGGATACTCGTTTCTCATACGATGTTCTTTGACAGGTAGTTGCTAGATCTTTTTCAGCTATCTTTCAAACACATTGGACTCAAGCTCTTCTATCAAGTTTACTCCTTATTTTTTAATTGTTACTTCTGAGGGCAATTTTTTTTTTCAAACTGTTAAAAGGGAAAGAAATTTTTGAAGTTTTATTTGATATTGTCAGGGGGTTTAAGAAAAAAAAATAAAATTAGGAAAATAGAGTATTTTCAATCACATGACTCTGCCTAACAACGGCCTTAGCAACGTTGTTTTATTCCTCCTGTGACATCATGTGCGAATGCTGCTATTGGATACTTCTACGTCCCGCCCCCAACAACAGCCTTAGCAACGTTGATTTTGTCCTCCAAGTGACGTCATGTGCGAATGCTCTATAAGTTCGGATATACTGCATTATAGTTTCTCTCTAATGTGAAAAGATCCGGTAGAGAACTTCAAAAATGACTATTCTGAAAAGTTTGTTATTGATTCTTCCCTTAAATTGTTTGGAATAAACATAATCTCTGTTTATCATTGATTAAACTAATGAAGCGTCTTTAAATCCACCATGTGGGGCAGATTGTATAAAAGTGAAACTGAATAACGTACTACCCAAATTATCCTTTAGTAATTAAAGTTTTAACTAGAAAATGTCCCTATTTTTTTAAATTCTAAGAAAAGTCTGGAATTTCGATTTTCTCAATTTCTAATGGATACAGTAAAATGCCTCAGAATTCACACGTCATAATGTATGAAAAACATATTTAAGAGCGTATTTACAGAAGATCTTGGAAAAAGCTCAAATTTTCGCGAATGGTGAATGATATGATGATATATTGTAATCATGCACCTCCAAAGTCTCCCCTCAGGGTAATCAATAGAAACCATTTCTCCTGTCCCTATAAAAACCCCTTGCAATAGACAAAAACCAAAACCTCCCTCATGTCACCATCGTTCAAGGGCACTCAAGTGATCCCTTCCCCAAAACCAACAAATATGGCGAGTCTCGAAAAGTGAGTGACGAGGAAACAAAAACCCGCATCATATCGCACGGGCTCCTCAAAATATCTGCTGCATGCAACAGAAGCGCCTATTACTCACTTTTTGGAGGCATTCCGCGGGAGTACTACTACAAGATCTTTCATTCATCAATGAAGGGAGCCATTCATTCACACGTAATGATCATTAACCTTTCCGCTCCGGTAACACTCGGTCTTGACGCTGTGGCCGTTTGTTATGGAGGAGCATTTCCACAAAACGCATTAGCAGAGTATTTTCGGAATCACTCCATATTTTTTTTTCTGAAATTTTTGTTGCTGTTTATTATTATTGCTGTGTGTCGGGGAGAGCTATATGTGGACGTGTGCATTAATTACGTGAGGTGTTTTTTTATTTAAAAAATTTCGACTTTTACAACTTTCCTCTTGGTCAAATTTATAGGGCTGAATTCGACTTCGGTTAAAAAACGAGTGAAAAACGTCCATCAACCAAATAAATGTGAAATATCTCAAAACCAAAAATTCATTTTGAAAATTTATGAGCAAATTACCCAGGATTGACTTCTTTGTGTGTAACAAGTTTTTTCCGAAGCTTCGAGTAGTAAGAGGGGTATGTGGGTTTTCCCCTCACGTGAGACTCACCCTGTCTAACTTTTAAATAATGAAATTTCTTAGATAAGTAAATATATGTTCTTCATTTAATTAAAATTTGTAATACCTAGTGTTGATACGAATGTCTTCCTACAAAATAAAAATAATTGTAAAATATAATTCAATATTATTTAAGGTAATAATAATAACCAAATAAAAACAACAGATTTGTTAATTCTTTTCTTTACTCAAATAAATAGAACACATTGAATTAGTAAATTTCGTGTGATTTTTATTCCTGGTTAAGATTGAAGAGATTTTGATGGACCACTCTCCCAATTTTTAGCTCATGTTATAATTGGGATCCCTGTGGGGTGGGGATCCAAAGAAGATTTTGAGAGCAATATATCACAAGAACATATCGTTGAGGAGGGGTTCAATAACCAGAGGATATCAGTGATGCATTTGATTCTGGACTCATTCATGCATTTGAATATTATCGATATTTTTAGTTAGCTGTCATTAGCAAGCGATAAATAAGTTTCAAGCAGGGTTTGCTTTGTTGCATAATACAAAGCGTCTTGGTTGGCCTACTTCGTTATGGTTTGCTGAAAACAGCGGCAAAGAAAATGTTTAACGAGATACAAGTTTCCAGACTTGTAATAGTAAACAAGCGGGTGGATGAAACTATTAAAAAGAATTTAGTATCGAATGCATGAACAGGTCTGAAAAAAGTATTCTATCCAGCGCATGAAATCAATTGGTACATTTTTATTGCACACTATTTTTTTACAGATAAATTAAGAACAACTATTTTGGGAAACGATTTTATAAATTTAAAAGTACAAATTTGGAAAACTAAATTTATTTTACCAAGAATTTTTATCAAATCCCTCTCTCTCTCTCTAAGCTGCTTAAAAAATTCAACTCTTTTCAATTCTATGTTCATTGAATTCTATTGAAAATTTGGGATGGCCATACAAGACTAAATGTGGCTAAAGGAGCTAAATTGTGACAGACCGAAATTTTTTACATATTCTAGAAAAACAGCTTTCTTTCATGTCCATTCGTTGGATAAAAGTTTCACAGAATACGAACTAAGAGAAACATTGCGTAAAATTAAAAGTCGTGTTTTAGATGTAATGCACTTTGAGCATTTTGTTCTCTCTTATTCAGTATGGATGCATTCGTTTACCTGCAGGACATCTTAAAATTCCCACGACTACAAAAATAGTCATTATTATTTGCGCTTTTTTTTCTCTTGTCAGCCCCTATACATAAATCTTTCAGAAATGTTAATGCTTTTGAAAACACATTTTAAGCTCTGAATGTTTTATCAGATAAACGCTTCAGTCGTGTTATTTCTTGTCTGTACATGATGCAAAATTTCTACTAATTCTTTTTCTAAAAAAGGTATTTATTGGATTTCATTGTAATATTATTACTTAAAACCAGGATTTTTATAAACTACCATTTTTGCTTAAGTACTATACCATCGTCCTCCTTTGGCACTATTTTGGTACGCTCTGATAAGCTCTAATAAAAGCTTTATCCAATACAAATTATGTTTCTTAATTTTATAATTTTATAGTTACCTTTCTCAATTTAGTTTACTTTTCAAGTTTAATCTTACTCTAACATGCTTTTAAGAATGTGATTACAAGTTAAGCAACCTATGGGAAAAGTACAGTTAAGATTTTTAAACTGGAGCTTGGCATCATGTTTATAACTAGATCTCCAAAGATTGCATCGGGTTTTCTTCACCTTAAGCATATTATTTTTTCTTGTTATTCATTGCTGTTTAGCTCTTTTAAAAGACAGTTTTTGCTATGGTATTTCACAAAAACCCTGTGTTTTGTAATTTCGAAAAGGTTATGAACCGTTGCAATAATGCAACCTCCAAAAGATAGGATTTCAGAAATCCTCTGAGAGGAAGTCAATACTGCGATTAAAATCCCATCAAATCAAAAGCCACTCGGTTCTCTTTCCACTGTTATATCCATCCGTTGCATGTAAGAAAGATATACTGCCACCTCTGCACTAACCTCAAGAGAATCTCTGACCCGTAGAAGACTCCCACTCGCTCCAATCAAGACTTAAATTCCTATCGAAACGCATTTCTTAAGACTTGTAGTCTCCGCTCGTTACAAGCTGTGAGGTGTTTATGGTCTATAAAAACATTGTTCTACATCCTCTCTCCGACATAAAATGCCCACTTTTTATGGGGTGCACCTTAACATGTGTTTTCGGTAGTTCCAATTTTAGGCCGTCGTAACTTAAGATTTTTATACCCTCGAGGTTTTTTTTCTCTCATGGAAAAGTTCCGTTGGTGTCTTGGCTATAGCTGGGGTTTTTTTTACGTCTTAATTAAAGTTAAGAAGCGTGACCGTTTTTGTTATGGGGCTGGATGGAGAGGGCGGTTTTTAGCACCGGGGTCCTCATTGTTTGGTGGAAAGAACGTTCAGATGGCTGGAGATAGTTAAATGTAGCGTGTTAACGGTTCCAGTTACGATCTGGGTGTCTTAATGAAGTACCTGATTCAGGAGAGTGGTAAATTTCGTTTTAGTGCAAGTAAATTAGTTGTCTCGTTATATTCAATTCAATGGATTTTATAAATCTTATTCTAGTTTATATCTTCGAATAACAACCCCATCCCACTTGCTAGCTACCTTATTTGTATTACCTATTACTACTACTTATTTTTACGTAATTTCTATGCCTGTTTGTTTTATAAGTATCCCCTTAAAAAAGAAACATTACTGTTATAGTCAGGATACAAAAATAAATTTTAACTGCATAGTACATAAAGCCGACTCATTCCAAAAACCTTTATTGGGCTAGTCAATATTTTGTTAAAAATTAGAAAAGCATTTAAAAAATAATAAATTTAGTTGTTATAACTTTAATATTATAATGGGTTTTCTAGTTTTTAAATCTCTACCAGAAAAGATCTGTATTGTGCTAAAGGATACTTTACGGTATCTATAATTAAGTGTTAAGTTAAATTATGTTTTAGACACCCTGACTGGTACCAAACATATTTGATTTTCTTTAGTAATATATTTTATACATAATAAAAGTAGTCCTATACCTACTTAAAATCATTAAATCGGTTTCACTTTTTAAGAAAAATTAAATATTGTTCATAAGCACCGGGACGTAGTCATTTCACCATTATCCATATCGCATCTGTCTTTGAAATCAAGCTGGAGATGATTTCCAACTGGCCTCAGAAAACAGCATAATTTCAAAAATTAGTTTACTTCCATTTCCATACTAAGTTTCCTTCATTTTTGGGCATGCTGGGGTTTTTGCGGCCGAGACAATTTAAAAAAGCGTCCATTGTAGGCGTGTGACGTTGTAATACAAGTGTGAGGGCGTAGCTAAGAGCGAGCTCTGCAAAAAAAAAATGCTGCAGACATGCATGAAAAATATAAAAAAAGAGGAAAAAATCTCTCGGAGCATGTGTGAGTGTAATCCTTATTTCAACAACGAAAAAAAGCGCCTGGGCTATCATGATTCCCATCATGCACTTAAGAGAAGAAAAATGCGGAATTCCTTTGCGTTGGTCCTTAAAAAAAGTAGGAGAAAGGGACGAAATGAGGCACCGATGTTTTTCGACATTCTTCCTACTATATAATTATTTTTGATGATGTTATTTAAATAGCTCATTCCCTTTTTAACTTTGCCTTTGTTTTGTTCAAGGACGAGAATTGATTAACCTAAATCTTGCCTTTGAGGTTGCTGATTGTTATGTCTGCATTACACTATCGCAAATTAGAATTCACTTTCGTGGTAAATGATGTTTTCAAGTTACCTTTATATTATTTCATAAACTATTAGGAGTGTAAATTTTCCATTATTGATATTATTCCACCCGCAATTATTGTTATAATATTTTTGTGATGAAAAAGTTAAAAAAATTAAATAATAAAACCATCTTTCTACTCACAAAATGCATATCAAATGCATCAATTTTTTTTACTCCTTTTTAATTTCCTTATCAACTAAAAGTATAATAAACCTTTGTACACGATAAGTTTTCGTTAGATTTCCAACTTGTTATGCGGAAGTTTATTCTATACAATTTCCTCTACAGTTTAAAACTCGGGTTTTTTTTTCACTCAGTTTTTTGACATCGCACAAACTTGAACAAAAATATGTGATAAATTTTATGCATCACCATGCACCTGACATTTTTCGAATTATGATACTATTAAGTATTTTTTTATTTACCAGAATGAAGTAAATATTCCTATCAAAAGAACAGAACAAACAAATCAGAAAGAGTAGAAAACAAAAGTATCAAAGCGTTTACTTATGCAAAAGCACCATATCCGAGACAGATTAAGTACAATTTAAATATTATGATTAAAGATGATAGTTTTCTTAGGAGAAATTTAAATCTCATTCACCCTGAAATCAGATATCATCTCGAGTACCAACCTGTTGAATTATAGAAATACGGCATTCCTATTACCATGTTATTGAGTATCAAATTATATGTAATTCTATCACGCTATCTGCCAATCCAAACGAAACTAACTCTAATACACCATGTTTTACTTATTAATAACTCTTCATTATTCAAATGAGGCAATTTAAAATGCCGTTGCCCAGAGAGGATAAAAAAAAGGAAACTGATTTCTCTTTTACCATCAAAGGTGAGACTAATCTTTAGGAAGGAGCTATGTGTATTCAAGTAGTTCTAACTGTATTGTAACCATGACGAAATTGGATTTGTCCTGGTCATGAGATTATTCTAATCCTTATTTTTAAAACTATCTGTATTTATATTATTTTGAACATGGTTATTTATATATGCTTATACAGATATTGGAATACCCGTTTAATGTAGTACAACTCTTTAATTGTAATGTCCCAAGAATCCTTTAAAAAAACCCAGATTTATTGTTTGGACCTGTGGGATAAAAATTATATAAATGTGTCCAGTTTAATTTTTCCTCCTGAGGGGACATCCAAAAATTACGTGAGGGCAAAAGGGGGGAGGGGGGTCCTGGAAAATCTCACCAAATCTCACCAGGGGGAGGGGGGAGTCAATTAAAATCTCACGTCAACTTTTAGTTTAGAAAATATAGGTACGTTTTTTCTTTAATATTTTTTAGCACAAGTTTAGAAAAAATGCTCAGATTAGTCAAAACAGCAAATCATTAGCCAGTCAGTCGTGATAATTACAAGTTAGAATCAGGTTTTTGATTTCAACGTGTTCCTGTTTAAAAATTTTGCAATCTGGATGGTAATTTTTATGCCGATAAAATAAAACTAGTGGTTGAGAAAATCTCCCGTGAAGGGGAGGGGAGGTCCAGCAAAATCTCACCAAATCTCACCAAGGGGGAGGGAGGGGTCCAAAATTTGGGAAAAAAAACACCTCACGTAATTTATGGACGTTCCCTGAGTAAATATTAAGCACATTTGGAATTCAATTTTATTGTGAACAGAATAGTTGGATATTTATATATTGTTTATAGATTTTAGAATATCGGAAACTTTTCACCTTAGTTTTCATCACATTCTCTTGTCTATAGATGATGGACGTTCTTGTACACTGTAGTCTAGTGTAAAAATTTTTATCGACCAACCATTGGAATGAAATAATTTTAAAACATTTATTAAAAATAAAAAATATGAATTGTATGTGCAATGAAAAGAGGGTGAAATAAGCGTCCCCTCATTAACTCTCTAATCATTCCATCATCCCCCTTCAAACAGCATTATCATCTCCACTCCGGACGATGATGACTAAGCGAACGGTCCTTCCCCTCCTTATCATTATCATTTGGCGCGAGAGATGATTTATAGCTTTTAATGTGGCAACAATGGTATCTCTAAAAACACATAACACTCGACCGTAGGCGTCAAAGGATTGATGGAGGTTCGAACTCTGCTGGGATTTCAGAAGAGCTGGAATGCAGTCTATGAACTCATGTGGGGGGTGGACCCCCGTGAACCCTAGAGGGGGTAAGGGGAATGAGTTATGGTCTGTTGGTTTCGTTTTTAAAATTCGCTTTAAAGCTCGGGTGGTTATGGTGGCGGGAAGGGGGTCCGGTCCAGAAATTCGATTTCGTTGGGGGCTTGGTATGGAAATTGATGGAGTTCTTGTTTTCTGAAATAATTTTTGGTGGGTTCGGTTTGCATATGATGCACGGGGAGATTTAAATTGTTGAATTCGTCATGGGGTCTGTGATGTAGATTGATTTCCCCTGTATCGTTCGTATGCGGTGGACTCTATTGCGGAAGTATCCCATTTATAACGTGTCCCCCCTTTTTTTGGCGTAATGTCCTGATGTGTCATGGTTTCTTAGTGTAGAAAAATGCATGAAAAATTACTCAATATCAACATCAATTTACTACCAAGGATATAGTTTTTTGAATATTTTTATTGCCAGTGTTCATTTTATCCCGTAATAAAGAAACTTCGTTTTTTAAACTAAATAATTTTTATTATTTGATGTCTTTCCATGACTTTTCGTTTCTATCATATTAAATGTTATATTATATCTATGTCATAGATCTCCGAATTTCCACCCACAAATGACTCAATATTTAGTAGCTTTATTTTTACATCATTTTATTTTATTGTGAACATATCCTCTTAATTTTTGGTTGCAACGAAGTTCAATATTTTATTACTAAAGTATAATAATGCTATTTTATGTTCTGATTCAAACTTCGTGGTTTTTTAGTTGTTTAATTTACTATCACTTCCGCTGTTTAAATCGGTTGTGACGACTAATAACCTCCTTTCTTAGTTTTAGACATTGAATTTTCATGGTGCGTATGGAATGTTCGACTCTGTGTTCCACACAGAACAGCAATAAATATAATTATCACAGAAGGTTATCCCTAAAAATTTACTTACTACATATTCTTGGTTTTTTTTTAATCGTGGAACTTTAAGAGCGTGCGAAAACGTTTTATACAAATTAAATTACCGCAAATGATAAATAGACAAAGAAGGCGTTGCCTCCCAAACACAATGGAATAACACAAGATGACATTGGACAAAACGTGGGTGTCGTTGGTGTTAATGCAAGTTTCGTTATGTTAAGTGTTTCTCCAAGTCCTTCAAAGATACCACCCAAAAGAAAGAAAAAGTTGCATAATATTAATAACCAAAACAAAATAAGAAATCAAGCTCACTCGTCAGAACCAACCAAGTGAACGGCATCGATATGACGTAACACCTAAATCTGTCATCTGGAGTAATTAAAAGTTCGACCTTGCTCTGTCGCAAAACGTGTGTTCAATAAACTATTATTAATAACCTTCGTCAATTCTCAAGAATAGTTCGATTCTTGATTCGATCCGTAGTATGAAGGTTGTGGGTATCGTGGGCAAGCATATCAATTAGCGCCCTGTGAGGTCTTAATTGTTAGTTAGTGTCAGCTTGGGCTGTAATTAGGTGTCTCGAGTTCATTATTTTCATGCATTAATTCAGTTAGGCTCGTTCAAGTGTGTTAATGATGATGATGAACGCCCGTATTCTTGGTGGATGTGTTTCAAATTGAATGTAAATTCAGCTCGACTTATCTGTTTGTTGCATATCAATTTATTTATTAATTAATCTTTTGTGGAACAGTGGGACAAAGTTTCTGGAACATTTTGACGGGGGAAGATGATGGGTACGATTTGACAGCGAGATATTCGTCAAATTTCTATCAACAATGTATACTGTGTGCTTAAAAATTATTTTGAGTTTTAGTTTAAAGGACACTGAAAATTAAATTATTGTCTATTATTTGCACATTTTGCCTATAATCCACAGAATTATATACAGGATGCATAGAAAAGTCACTTTAACCTGAAAATACTCTCGAACGAAGAAAGCTACAGCTATGCAAGTGAGGTAACGATGTTGTAAAGCGACTAACGCCCGACATAATGCAAACGGCCGCAGCGCCCCCAGTGACGAAATAAAAAAGTGAAAAAATAATTAAAATATACATACTAAAGGAGATTCAATGAGAATAATGTTGCCTATGTAATAAAAAACACTATATCTTCAATATTCGAGGAGGTATTAGCAAGTGAAAATAGCACTTTTTACAGGCCTCAAAAAAGAAAAAGTTCGCAAACTTGCAAGTTTTCATTACCATGCAATTTTTACTTTTTTTAAGTTAATAAATACAAATTTTATCTAAAAAATCAAGGAAACTTGACTATCTTCTCAGTGGAATTATTTAATATCAAAGGATACTCAGGGTTTGAAAAGAACGTTAACTCTTTCCAGGCTTTCCCTTTCTACCTCGCCAAAAAAACACTCTTTCTTTCCGAGAATCCCCCCCCCCCACAGCAAAATTAGGTGACTTCCCCCCCTAAACGTGTCGTTCGTCACCGCAGATCCATGACAGAAACAAAAGAGCCGACAGATAGCAAGAACGACACTCATTTGAAGCACCTCGGCCGGTCCCTTTGTGCCGACTTCGTGACTCTGACAATGGCTGTTAGGCCTTCTTTATTTTATATATAAAAAAAAAGAACGTCACGTGACTGCGGATGACGTGTGCCCCCGCGTGACGTTCACGCTCAAAAGATCAGAATGATTTAATCAATGGAAAAGGGGGACCACCCCTTTTGTGTGCTGAGGGGCTCGCTACAATTCGAATTTATTCCTAGTCCTTTGTCGAGTCGAATGACATCAAGTGCAATTCTTTTTTGTAGCAGTTTTTTGGACGAATTTTTTTTTTCCAGTAGTAGTAGTTTGAGATCTGGGGGGATGATGCCCTTTGATTATTAGGGCTCCCGCATGCTGATGGAAACAGGTGTGTGGGGGGTCGGATTGATTTTCGTGGACGTGAGTTGAATTTTGAGGATTGAGTTCTCCAGATGGCGGTTTTTGCCATGGAGTCAGTCTACCGTGAACCGTAACCCAACCCTTTCGTGCCAATCATCATCGTATATATACCCTAAAATTGCAGTCCCTGCTTTTACGACTGAACACCCCGAACTTAATCACCTCGTACCATATCATCAAGGGGAATGGGGTGTTGAATATGGCGTCACATCATATCGTCTGCACGAAGAATTGATCGCTACATTTCACTAACACATCCTCCTCGTATTATGCCAATGCTCTCCTATCTTCTTTTCAGGAACAAATTCACCAGACGAACCCTAGTTCTTTATTTTACATCAGGCGTAATTGTCAAAAGTACCCTACCCTACCAAAAGCTGATTATCATCGTATTAAAAAACTATGTAAAGTGAATTGGTATATAGTTTAAATGTCCTCCAGATATGGTGTCGTTAAATAAGTTGTCCTTACACTAAGTTTGAACCTCAAACTAAACCTCTCTTTAATTTTAATCAGTTGTGAAATGAATGAAAAAAATTTCTAACGCAAGGGCACACACACTTTTAAAATAATCACATTATTTTGTTTATTTAAAAAATCTGGGAAGTTAGCAGTATTTTTGATCATCTTATTCGGCGATTTGTGGCTTATGTTAACATACAATTATTCCTTCTCGTTCTTTTTTGTGTATTCCTTACCGTTTTCTTCTGTTACTTTATTTTTCCAGTACTAGAATTAACTCCATTTCTTTACATCTTCAAATCTTGACCATCCTCTTTTACAGCTAATGGACAACGGTAAAGCCTCTGAATATAAATATGCTCCCCACTCGGAAATACACTCCTTGTAATATCTTTTAAGGGGACGCAGTACCATGTTTTGACAAAATTACGAAAAAAAAATTTTCGTCGAAATTAACCTGTATGCATTTGTCTATCATCCTACGAATGTTTAAAACTTTTCATTGAAAAATATCCAAGTTGCAGTTGATTTCATACGTGAAAGTATTAAGGTCTCTATGGCTAATGGAAACTTCAAAGTCCTTTTACTCTGAACCACTTTTTTATTGTTTAAAATGCTAAGGCTTTTTATCTATTGGACCAAATCGCTTGAATTTTTTTCTGAGTATTGTTGGAAGTGTGTATAACAAAAGTTAGCATTTTATTTTTCTATAAATATTGTAGATTGTTTTTAAAAAATTACTGAATTGAGAATTTTAGCATTTTTGGGCATTTTTAGCTAGTGATTCAAGAAAAACAAATATTTTCAGAATTCAAAGCACTATAAACCTTAAATCGATGCTATCTAATGTTACACATAGTTTGATGTATTTGAAAATCAAATTTCAAGAATGTATGTTGATTTTTGTAGGAGGAGTAGCATTTTAAAAACACCTCTTAAAATTTAAGTTTTTTTTTTTAAACTTATAAAATTTGAATTTTAAGGTATTTTGAGTTTGGAATCTGTTTTACGTCAAGAAAATACATATAACAAGGGAAAGAAGTATTAAATGACAATGATTTTAAAGATTTTGGCCAAAATGGTACCGCGTCCCCTTAAAGACTCGTCGTGCTTTGTTCGTAATTGCAGTGGAAATTAGTTCATATCTCAGAGGATGTGCATAATGCTCACTTAAACAAACTACTTATTCCGAGTTAACGCAGTGTTTAGTTAAAATGGCCCTCAATGCTGGTGATTTCATCATTCATTTCAACTAGCAATTAACTCGTATCTCTTTCCGATCCAAGAGAGAATATGGCTAATCCCAGAACATATTAAGTCTTATCTCCCATCTGATACTTCCACATCATTTGCCTGGATTCATCACAGAACTCGCCCCAGAACCTTATCAATCCCTAATTCATACCGACTCCTAATGTTCGCTTTATCTGTAATGCTTCACATAAAATGTCTATCCTCCATGGAGATGGAGAGGGAATGCATGATCTGTCGTCATCCTCTCCGCTATCTCCGAGAGCAGTTAGTGATGCATTCAGCAAGC
Source organism: Tetragnatha montana (assembly GCA_963680715.1). NCBI lineage: Eukaryota > Metazoa > Arthropoda > Arachnida > Araneae > Tetragnathidae > Tetragnatha > Tetragnatha montana. The sequence continues at coordinate 43,839,471 of OY796680.1, read as the reverse complement.
GCCGTAACAGCTCAACTCGGTCCGCAAACGATAAAAGGGACGTGTCCGTGCGCGTTTTGCACGTGGATCGATTCTTTCCTAAAAATGGAGTTTTCACATCGTTAAGACGGCAGTGCAAATTGCTCATGCGCTGCTGCCACCAAATACATAATAAGATTTTTTCCTTCGCCCGATATCCTGAAATTTTATTATAAGAAAAAGTTCTCTTGATAACTTTTTTCCCGGCACTCTCGTAAAGATAAAAGCGGAGGAAAAGTAAATAAATATCAGCGGGTTGATGTGAGGCTATCAGTTCGTTCCCACACATAGTAAAAGGGCTCGCGGTAGGTTTTTTTTTCTTTAAATGTTTCTTTCCCAACAATGTATTAAAGATGTCAAAAGGTTAAAAACTGCACTGCGGTTGATGGGAAAAAGAGCATAAAGAGAAAAGTTAAATGCGACCAAAAAAACTTTTTTTTGAAAAGACGGAGTATCTTAATTTTGCATCTGTGAGGTAAAAAAACGGTGATTAAGCTCTGGAGAAGAGTAATTGTTTTTATCTGAAACTCATTTGTGGTGTCGGAGGAAAAAGAAGGTTACAAGACGGGGTCTTTCTTTTGGACAGTAATAATGAAAAAATAATTGAAAATCAGCGTTGTCTCTGAAGTTGTTTCAGATTTTTATTCTGCTAATTAGATAAATCGATAATCAGCTTGGATTCTTCCTTTTCCATGTCTAAACCACTTATTTTAGATTTTTAATTAAAGATTTAATATTGAGAAATCTTAATTTTCCTTCGACATGGTAACTTTTTGGAGTGCCCTAACTTGGAAAGTTTTTTCAACTAGTATTCGGGATTTCTGACGTTCATTTTGAACTTAGACCGCTCAGGGATAGATAGGGTGTCAACTTGGAAGGACAAAATGTGTATTTGTAACTATTTTTATGCATATTTGAAGGAGGGGCTTTCATGTTTTCTGCAGTTTCAATTGAGGAAGACGAATTTTAGGCTCCTCGTTTCAAACATACACTTTCCTTTATTATTTTAAACCAACTGTGCGTAAACCATCTTTTGAAATTCGCCTTGTTTTAGAGATGCAGCTATAGAAAAAAATATTTTCTCTCCAAAAAATCATTTCAATCTTCTTAAATTCAGTTCTTATCTAATTGCGAAAAGGAATAAAGCATGACTCATTCAAGATGAACAAACGTTCATCATGTGAATTTTCAGGAATTTTCCACGAGGTTTATTTTGTCTAATTTGAGTAAGAAAAACATCCGTGAAGATCTCTCCTATTGATGCGCTGCCTTAATGTATTCAAAAAGACATTAAAACTCTTTCCACTGTTGAATGAAAAGGGATAATATCTTGGGGATCAAAAGTGAAGGTTATGTCAGCAGAGTGTAACAGAACTGTCAACGCTCTGGCTCCACTGTTGTAATGATAATAAAAAGAAACTGGGTTCCGTTTCACCGAGCTAAGCAAATTAGGATGTGCCGAGATGAATCACATATTTTCTTGATTCGTAAATTATCTGACGCAATCCATTGAATAAAACGCGTTGTAGCTTATTCATTTTGAAATCTTTCAGCGGTGGAAAATTGTGCTACTAACTATTTATTCTTAGTTTTTGAGGGCTCTGATTTGTGAAATCCTCATTTAGTTCATCTCTGACGGATGGAATGCTTTTTGCGTTTTGCTTGTTCCTTGATTTACGACAGCGGCTGGCTTTGAAATGCAATCCCTGTGGAATCGTTTTGATGAATTCAGAGATTTGCATCATCGGAACATTCATTATTCGCTCCAGTTTTGCATCACAAAGCAAATATTTTGGGATTCGCATGTTACTACATAAACGCGCCGCTGTTTTTTCAGTCATAAAATTTGAGAAGATCTTATTAAAAGTCACAAGACATTAATTGTTTATATTGACTGTCTGCAGAAGTATTTAGTTACTGATCTGTACCATAAAAAGATGAGCCTTTAAAATTTTTTTTTCAAACTAGAGCTCTGATATTCCTGAAATTAACTATTTTATTCGGTGCTGCTTCCCAGTTGGTATTCTTGCAGTATGAGATCTACTAGTTAAGTTATACTCATTGCCTCATTGGATATTAACTCATTGGATTAGTTAGCTTATGAGGATTAGATAGTTTATTAGGATTAGCTAGTTTTTAGTTAGCTTATGAACTTTAGTTACCCCATTAGGATTAAAAAAATATTAGTTGCGGTGTCACCATCTACCCTAAATCCAGCTAACTCAAATGGTAGATCGCCATACTGTAATAATACCCAATTTTGTTCAACTATTTGCGTGTCTTGAGAGAAACATTCTTATTATGAACTTTAAGTTTCACCTAAAAATTACAACATAACGCTTTCCCATATCAGTATCCATGAATTACTCATTCAATTAGGTACACCAAATAAATATGTTATCCCCCTATTTTCCATAATTACCACCCATCCCCATCACACCCACTATATACCAAAAAAAACATGCAACCACTTAACAAGGGCAATCAACGAATTAATTCATCCCAACCTGCCCCCTTCGACCCCTACCCTGTAACAAATCACCATCATTGCTCAATTCGTCGGCAAACTTACAACACCTCCAGCTGCCATCAGAACAAACTGCAATTACCTCACGAGACCTCCTCACAACCCTTCCCACATATATAATTAAAACATCCCCTCAACCCCATTGATTTCCCCCCCCCCCGCCGCCGAAATTAAAATCACCTCGTCGAAGAGAGAGAGAGGGGACAGAGCTCCCCTCATAATAATAATAATAATAATCCCTACGTCTTTGACTAGTTCCTCACTTTTCCCTATTTTAAGAGGATTATGGGGCTTCGGTCGTATCGTTTCTCACTTAATGGGCCTCTGTTTATGAATGCAGAATTCGTAGGGACTTATGGGGAGTGGGGGGGGGGGGTTGAGAGTATAAAAAGCGGTTCGGAAGCCAGTGCCGCGTGTCATTTAATCTGACCGCTTAGCCCTGAAGGGCTGATCCTCCCTCTCCATGCATTATGCATGGATGGAAGCCATCTTCTTCTAAGGCCCCTGCTGATTAGTTACTCATATCCCGTGACGTCAGGTCGTGTCTGGGGTGCTCTCTGTCTCTCTTAGAGGGTTGATGGGATGTCAACTATTGAAACGACAAGATTTTCTGTTTGTTTGTTTGTTTGTGATGGGTCGGATATTTCGAGTGCATTTATTGTGTCGGTTCTTGAAATGTGGTTGAGTAACACAATATTTTTATAGCATATTTTATTTTGGGGCTTGTTCACTGCTACCTGATCTGCGGTTAACCAGCAGCTAGAGAAAGAAATCGACCTTTTCGCTGATTGGTCGAATCCTTTTTTGACCGCTGGTTAACCTCTGGTCAGGTAGCAGTGAATAAGGCCATTAGTGTTCTCGGTTCATAAGAGAAGAGAGAGAGCTAAAGAAAAGGATGGGTGGATTAAAGGCACATTCACATTGTTTCACTTTCAATCCTGAGTTAAACGCTGGTTTGCATAGAAAATTTGAGCACTGAAGAGTGAATTTAAGCTTTTCACTTTGGATGATTCCTCCAAAAATGAATACCGGAAGCGAAATGTCTAAATGAGCCTTTAGGCGGGGAGGCTCCTTGGGGCAAGTTAGCCATAATCACTGCCATCAGCGTCGGTGTTGAATTTTTGCTCAAAGAAGGATTCCACCAATCAGAGTTACAGAATAGCTAATTTTTCTTTCTTTAGCTGCTGGTTAACAACGACGCTTATGGCTGTTACGGTGGGTATGATGTCCCTGATAGCGTTATAGTTTGAAAACGTTCTTTGTCCTATAAAGAAAAAGAAATGAGAGGGGCATTATTACTACTCGATGACCCCCGTAAATCCCCCCATGAGAAAAAAGAATTGTGAGACTGGTGAACTGTCTGCCTTAAATGATGAGGAAGCGTGAGAGTGATAAAAGTCAAGGGGTAAAAGTGATGAGGTGGGGTTGAAAGTTGTAAATTGATGTGTGTTATGTGATTGTTGCTGTGTTGGATAAAACCTAGTCCTTTTCACAACATAAAATTCATTCTAATGGTGCGTTAGAAATATTTCATTGCGGGAGTGAATAGTGTTTGAACCTGCCTCCCTGCACCCATTGCAGACACAAACACCTCAACACAACACTATAAAACACAAATTCTCGGAACATTCCCTAAACCTCGGCAATCCTCAAAACTCTTAATACCCCATAATAAGCGACTCCCCTTTCGTAAAAAGCACAACACGCTTTGGTTCTCCTTTCAGCCCAACACAAACGAAACCAAAATAACGATTAAACCCTGTATACACTTCTCTCTATAAGGAAATGGGCACTTTCACGTGTGGGAGTGCATGTCCCGACCCCTACCTAAATGTCCGCTTCACGTTGCCGAATGAAAAAGCAAAGAAACGTTTTCTCTCTAATAATTCTCCCTCTTTATCAAAGAGCGGAATTAGGCTAGTTCCAGCGCCTGTTAACTTGATTTCTAAAGCGATTTCAACAGGATCTTCAATGGAGAAGACATGTGTTTCACTAAACTGTTCTCCATTGTGCCATGCGCGGAGGAAACTGTTTTTTGGATTAAAATTCTTCACCTCGAACCTGTAATTTCTGGGCCTCTTCTTCACGCTGCGTTACGACCGCGGTCTTTTATAACGTGTTTGAAATACGAGTTCTTTTGTGTGCAAGGTATCATCTCCCCCGTCGCTGTCCTTTTCATTCCGCCTTCTCCTCTGAAATATTATGGGTGGACGTCCCTTTTATTTCGCTCGTGTACGAACCCAACGACATGGTGGGGCCCTAAGAAAACACGCGGTTTCGGAATCCTTTTTTCTGCGCTATAAGTAATATGCATTTTTTTTTCGGATTCGGAGTTCAGTTTTGCCTCTATTGCAGGTCAGTGACAAAATGTTCGTAAGGTTGTGATTTAGTCGTAAGAAATATTCTTTGGAACGCAACTGGTATTCAGATAGAAGAGCTATTTTGTAAGGATTAGTAGTCTATTTCATTGACAAAATAGTTACACTAATTCTAACTTGATCTTTTCCTTTGCTCCTTTATTTTTGCTTCCTATTTCTTGGCTCCATACCTTTCTTAATTTTTTTTACTGTGGAAGGGAATATGAGAGGAGAGAGATTGGAAAATTCAAAGAATGAGAGAGAATATAAGAAAAACAGAGAGAGATGTGTTGTGTGTAGAAAGAGTGGGAGTAAGACGGGTATAAGAAACGAATATTTTAGAGGCAGGGCGAGAGAAAGGGGTATGTGAGGGGTGTAGAAAGAGAACTTGGGAGAGAAAAGTGTGAAGAGAAAATGAAGGGGAATTTGTAAGAGAAGAAAGAAAAAGGAAAGAGATAATGTCGGAAAAATTTATAGAGAAAAGTGAAAGAGAGTAAAGTGTGTGGGAGAGAATGAGTATGAGGAAGAAATTGAGAGTATAGTTTTAAAGGGGGAGGAGGAATTAGAGAGGATATATATATGAATTAGATAGCGGGAGGGAGAAATTAGAGAAAAAAGTTAAAAGAGAAAATGAGAAAAAAAAAGAAATGGGCGAGAGTAAAATCCAAATATCTTGTAAACCAAATCACTGGTGGAACGAAAGCATGTGAGGTTACACTCAGGGTGTACGTACTATTAATAAATAATGAAGAAGCGGGGTTTTTTCCTCTTTCTTTTTATGCTGCGCCAGACGAACCTGTTAATGATACCCTTGAGCAGGGGAAGACATGGAAGTACCCGAAAGAATAATTTCTCTCGCGTTCTTCCAGATGAGAGTGAAATAACGCAGCACACCCCTGTCCTTCGCCCGCGTCTGTCTTCGCCCGTAAAGGCTGGATTCACATACATGCAGCGACTTAACGACGCGACTGGTTGGAACTTTCCTACAGATGATGACGCAGCTACTACGTCACAGCGCCTAGAACCAATGGAAGGGTAAGATTCTACTCCGATGGGAAAATTTCGGCCGTTTTCCCCTCGACGTCCCGGTCGCGTCGTGATAGCTGCTGCATGTAAACCAGCCTTAAGTGAAACGACGGCCGACTTCATAATTTAAACTGCTCCTAATAGCCGGGTAGGGGAGACATCTGCATCTATCATACATAAGGTGAGGAGGGATGCAGTATGTTCGATCATGTCAGTCCGTTCTAGATACGCAGCCGATATTTTTGTTGTTGTTTTGAGTCGTCGGGTGAGGCCAAAAAAAGTATGTTTTGTGTTGGACTCTGACGCGACCTTTTTTTGAAAACATTAATTTGCAGTGGGGGTGGTTGACCTGAAAATGACATCCTGGACTTGATGATACTTTTGTGAGAGGGACATGGAAAATGGTAAAGGGGATTATAGTAACTTACTATTTAGTGGGTATGTGTGAGTTTTGGCAAACGAATATTTATTTGCATTTGAATAGTTGCTTTTAGCTAGTAAATAATCGATAGAGTGTAAATAAAAAGTAAAAATTCCACTCTTTAATTTTAATACAATGTTCAAAAAGTAAGAAGAAAAATCGTTTCCACCTTGACCCTTGCGTTTTGTCAATTTAAAACAAATAAGGAATGGTATAGTTTTTTTAAAATCGGATTTATGTACTAGTATTTTGCCCTGGCTGCAACCATTTTTAAGGTATGAGGTTTGATATTAATTTAAACATATTCGTTTCTAAATAATACTGCAAGAACAAATTACCTTTTCTCTTTTTAAGCAGTTAAGAGATAGACGTGCATAAACGTTAAATTTATGAATGACGCACACCCAAAAAAAGAATCAATTGTTACTACATCCACACTATTTTTTCCATCAATACAAACTGTCAACGTCAATCATCCTTATTGATACGGACATAGGTGTGGAAATTTTTGAACCCACAAGAGAGGCACACCACAGAATTATTTATTGAATAAAAACAATAACTCCACCGGTCGCTATCAGTTCGCCGATCGAATGTGACGCGCTCTTATAAATTGTGACACATAATAACGAAGATAGAACCTGGGCGTTCACGCTTGGCCTCTGGTTATGACGATTATTGCCCGCCTCTTACCTGTCACCCGTTAATAACAGACCTTCGGGGAAAGTTGCTACACACCTCCCGCATGACATTGTCTCAGAAAACACCACTGACTGGACAATTGTACCCTTCTGAGTCACCAACACGGATTAATCGATTGTCAAGTCTCACTGGCGCCCGTTTACCTGGCATCGACACTCCTTTTGATCTTGGTTACCTACAGGTGGTTGGTTATATTATTATTAGATGCCTCTGGCGAGAATGATTTATCAATATCCGAATCTCTTGTGTGCGAGAATTGATGATTTTTTTTGTTGAGATTAGGTGTGCCGCCGTCGAAATCAAATCAATATTTATGTGGTTTTGTTTGATGGTTTTGTAATATCCAGTTTCGTGTTATTAAACAGATGCAAATGGGGGTTTGTATCGCCATGCCGCCTACTCAAATCACGGGTTTCGAGAGTAATGAGAGATTGCTGGGAAAAGCGATTTTAGTTGAGCCCAATATGTCCCAAGAAGGAAGTCGAAATAAGTTGCGCACACATTTGCTACTTACTTTTAATTCTTCATGAGCTGAATGAGTTTCTTTCGGGAAATAACCACCAAAAGCATATGAGCTATGCCGTTGGAATAGGTGTGAATATTTAATAACGTAAACTGTAAAGGAGAGCCCTAGATCCATGTTTATGAAAGGTTTATGCTGGGAGGAGGTTGAATACCTGTTTCTTTTTTTTTTCCCTAAATCTTTGATCTGTAACAATATGTGGTATCTCTTTGTTTTGTTTGAGAAATTGCTCATTGATATTCCAAACTAGCCTTTTAATTCACATGATTTTGATACATTTCGCTTTTGGGCGTGACTAACATTTTCTTAGCTTAGTAGACAAATTCTGTAAAATATCTGGATTCTTTAAGTTTTTGTTACCATGGAGATGAAGCTTGACCCCTTGTAAAACCATCCATTTTCTATCAGTTATGTTCAATTTCGGTTTGTCTTAATTTTTTTTTCTTTTCAATAATTTTATTTTTATTCTTGCTGTCAGAGCAAGAGCAGATGTTACCATAATTACACTTCTGCGGTTAACAATTCATAATTTTTGTATTTTAGTAAACAAGGAAAATAACCTATGTATTGAACAATTTTACTACAAAATAGATAAAAGGGGCTAAATAATGCGTATTTATTTCCAATTTATATGTAAATAACTTTGTTCAGCTGTCAGCTGAGAGAACGTGAGGACAATTTACTCTGCGGGTACAATAATTAACATTAGAGGGCCGTGCCACAACTCCCAGAATATTAAGAGGCACCCTGAAGGAAATTTTAATTTGGAAAAAAAACTGTTATTGGAAATAATTATCTAATACTAATTGCAAATGGTGCCTTGAAAGTGCCAAAATGTATCGCTTCGATATGAGGGTTATTACCATAAGTACTTCCTTAATTGACATTAAAAGATCATACATGCATAAAATTCTCATGCGGCCGATACAAAATCCGCACCTGGAATCGTCCCTTCCAGCATCCCATCCAGAACGAGCCCAATTTACTACTCAACTGCTTTGCATAAACCATCTCGTTGTTCTGCATTAACCACCCCTTTGTTTACGGCTATGGCACAAACCCATTAGTCAGCATTCGGCGCCATCTCAACACTCCCGCATTTCACGGTTAACTTGGCCGAAGGCATTACCATAACAATCAACTGACCTTCAAAAAACAACGGCGTCCTCCATGTGAAAAAAAAAAAACTTTCCTCGCACAGGAAGCATCGTCCAGATTCACTTGTTTTTATTATTATTAAATAATATACCGACGTAATTTGGATGTAGTTTCGACATACACGCAATGTGCCTCTTGTTAGAGTGGACAATCGGGAGGTAGCAGCATTGCATAACTCGTTACGGATGTTGTTACCGGAGAGTTGTAGTATCTCGCTGTTGATGGGTTTCTTATACATCAGAATGGAGTTTAATAAGGTTGTAATGGAAGGGCGTCAGTCTGGCACCAGGGAATAGCTCTGGTTATGTGACTATTTGTTGCAAGCATGCATTGTTTGGTCGGCTCTTCTTGAAGGCAATGGACTCTGAAAGGGATTCGCTTTTGAGTTATGAAAAGTCGTATAGAATAATTTTTCCATCACTATTAAACTATTTGCCGCTTGATTGACCTTCAATATATTTTTTTATCCTGATAATATTATTGTTGTAAGAATTTAAAAAAATCTGACCATCATAATTTTCTCATTATTTATACAAAAATTATGAAAGGAAGAAGTAAAATCTCTGTTTGTAATTACTTAATATATTAATATTAGGTAATAATAGCAGATAGTCTTAAAAATTCTCCCCGGATTTTCCTTTGCTGAAGTTTGGTTCTGCATCTTACCTTATGAATACGTTTTAAGTAATATTGTTAGAAACAATATACGTATTATTTCTTATCTTTTCAAGTTGTTTTGTATGACTTTCAATTTCACATGATGGATTTTACATTTAAAAGATACACTAGTCTAAATAAAAGACAAGGTTCTAGCTAGATGTTATTTCAGTTAAAACTTTCTTTCGAAGATTTCAGAAAAAAAATCTGTCTCGATTCTTTTGGGAGTTTTTCAACCAAGGTCCTATGTTTCCCGATAAATAATTCCAAGTTGAAGTCGTTTGAAATTTTTATTCTATTCATGTGCTTTACAGATCCCCTTACACATTGCATTCACTTATTATATTCATGCCTTTAAATTACTCCCTAGTAGGGTTGTTCTACTCCATAGGTGCCCATTACAATGAACCTTGAAGCAAAAAAACTCCAAGAGCCTATCAATTCCATTGTGTCACCATTGGATGCCATCTCCCTCCTCTTCCAAGAAAGCGCCACATAGCGGCGATAAATCACACTACTCTCCCTCTCGACAAAAAACTCGAATAAAACGCGCCACGTAAGCAAAATTACTTTTCGACGCACAATTTTTATAGCCTCCCATAAATCAAGCTTCTCTCGGAATCTTTTTTCCTTTTCTTATATCCTCATATACGTGCGCTCCTCGCTTTTTAATTTGTCAACAGGACCGTGTCTTATTTCTGTCATCAAATTATATTCCGCAGCCGTCCCCCTTCGATTTTTTAAAGTGCCCGTCTCGTTCTTCACTGCCTTCGAAGGCGTTTCTTCAATGGCGCTTTTTGGTTACTTTATGTGGTGATTAATTTCGGGTCTTGGTGTTGTTTTTGGGGACGTTTTTTTGCGTACTTTCGATTTCAATGTTAGCTTAATACGTGGATCACGAAATGAGATGTCTTACGGCTTTTTTTTACCAGTAATGTATAATGAAGTCGTTTCTCTATTGATGGCAGGATTTTTTTCACTTCTGGAAATGGAGAAATCGTTAGCAAAGTGATACTTTCCCTGTTGACAGAGATGGGTGCTTTAACCTCTAATCCGTTAACAGGGTGATTTGAAATCCTTTTATAGCTGTTTATTGAAGGTAAAGCGCCGTTAGCTGTCTCATCCGCTAAGTATTTCAATAAGATGGAAATTTATTGTAGCTGAATAAAATGAAGCCGAACAATTATGCTGATTAAAGAAATAAAAGTAGTTTGCAGAAATACTAATGGTATAGTTGTTCAGGAGTTTTCTTGAAGGAACGATCTTAATCTGGTCTTAATACCTGAAGATTACTTCATGTTGTGCAATTATTTTGGTTGGATACATTTTATGATTAATTTTATTGCAACAGCTAAGCAAACTCTTTAAGATGGAGTATTTTTATTGGGATCAAGTATAATTACATTTTATTGTTACCCATTAGCCTTTATAAGCCTTTTATAGGATTCAGTCGTGTACTGTACGAAGATTAACATTGTTAGTGCGCTCTTATCACTCAATGAGAAGTAGCAGCACCTATTAAATTACGGTTGCCATTCCATAATTCCTACGAAATGGTTCCATTTTTATGAAACAATGAACTTGGTGTCAAGAGCACAGTCCGTGAAAGTTAAAAGAACAGTCTGCAGTTGTCAAAAGTTGCAGAATTAACCGAATGAAACTAATCCCCCCCTGTAGAAAAATATTGGTCTATACTGCTCAAATGATGGCTGGTTGAATGCTTTTGGTGAGAACTTTTTCTAAATTACTGTAATGAAAGTTTGCTTTTCACCGCAGTTGAATGTAAATGGCTGCATTATATTTTATGGCTTCGTCGATTTAGTTTTTAAGTGTCTGAAATGTCTGAAGAGAATGAAGTTTTCGATAAAAAGTATTTTTTGTCCTTGAAGATGCATTTTATTTCTCCAGGTAACCCAACTTAAATTACAACGTTCTCAACTTTCTAACCGACTTTCCTGCCTGTCTTTGCTGGTGTAGGCGTTTAGACTTGAATATATTTCAGTTTTTACTTATTCAATCCTTAAATGTATCTTTAGAAGACCCTCAATTCACATCATAACTAAAAGTTTACCAATTAGCAGTATTGTTTTCATGCCTATTGTGTATAAGCACTGTTAAATCAACGCACAGTTTTCAAAAAAGGTTTTGTTTAATTTTAGAAATTGAAGAATTATTGGAAGCGTGGGAAACTGGGAGCCAAAAGATAAATACTTAAGACGCGCTTGTTCTAGCTTGTTTTATGAGTCAACTGAATAAGTTTTACTTTGTGGCAACTAATGAAATATTCATTTGAAACTTCACGAAATAATAGAATAGATTAATGAACTTGTAACTCATTAGATGGTGAAATGATGATGACCACATCAAGAAAAACCCACGCTTAAAATTTGGATCTTACTTCCTTTTCTCAACCGTTAATTTCTTCGAGTCTCATGTTTTTTGCATGATGCATCCCCTCTACTTTTCTGCCTCTCCTTAAAAACTACATTAATACGTATCGTTGTTTCCCGGATCTTGCTGCTTTTTTCCCCCAGTTTCATCACTTTTACTCGTATTGAAATTAATGGTGTGATGTGTAAAAAGTTCATCTACTTTCCTTCCTCATGTTTATAAACGAAATATATCATCGGAATTTTTTCAATAAACGCTTCTAAAAGTGGATAAGTATTGCCTCAAGGTTTCAAAACTTGAAATTAAGAGCGATTTTTTAAGAGTTTGGTCCTTTTCAAACTTCTAGAGATGGGTGTGTCGTGAGTCTAAAACTAGACTAACTCGAAATTAGCTTCATGATTCAACCCAATTGACGGCAAATCGACAATCTATCGTTTTATAAATCGACGCTTTTATGAACTAGAAAAGCAAAAGAAAATATTCAAATCCCTTCAATGGACTCTAACCGCCTATCTGGTTCGAGACTTCACACGGAACCAACACGTGACCTACTGAGCTTGCAATGGACTCTAACCGTCTGACGTCACACAGAACCAACACGTGACCTACTGAGCTAGTGATTGGTTACCACAGATACTACACTATAGTCTGTGTAAATAAAATCGGCGGTTTCACGTCATGCTTTACCATGGCAACGCAGAAGAAATACATGGAGAAAAAACTCAAGGTCAACCGCCGATTCTATTTACACAGACTTTAGTAGATCTACTAGTGTAGTATCTGTGGTAACCAATGGACTCTAACCACCTATCTGGTTCGAGACCTCACGGAACCAACACGTGACCTACAACTGAGCTTGCTATTGGTTACCACAGATACTACACTAGTAGATCTACTAGTATAGTATCTGTGGTAACCAATAGCAAGCTCAGTAGGTCACGTGTTGGTTCCGTGTGACGTCAGACGGTTAGAGTCCATTGCAAGCTCAGTAGGTCAAGTGTTGGTTCCGTGAAGTCTCGAACCAGATAGGCGGTTAGAGTCCATTGGTTACCACAGATACTACACTAGTAAATCTACTACTACCAATGGACTCTAACCGCCTATCTGGTTCGAGACTTCACGGAACCAACACGTGACCTACAACTGAGCTTGCAATTGGTTACCACAGATACTACACTAGTAGATCTACTAGTGTAGTATCTGTGGTAACCAATTGCAAGCTCAGTAGGTCACGTGTTGGTTCCGTATGACGGCAGACGGTTAGAGTCCATTGCAAGCTCAGTAGGTCACGTGTTGGTTCCGGGTGACGTCAGACGGTTAGAGTCCATTCTTCAATAGCACTCCCAAGGCTTTTACAGACTGTGTTGACATTAAACTCTTTTTTTTACCTTTCCTTTTTTTAATGTTATCCTTGGTTAACAAATTAAATGGTACCAATATTTATGATGATTCTACAATTTATTGTTGGGAAATCATTTTTCTGTTATTTTTTTTCGGTAAAGTTGTTGTTTTTAAATTCACAAAGGTAGTCATGGGCGTATAGGATATTTTAAGGTATAGGGTTCTTTTAAATAATGGAGATCTCCAATGGAATCTCCAATACAGTCTTTCTATTCGATAACAAATACTCGACTCCTTATTTTTATCAACCAGTAATCTTAGTTCTGTCCTCTTATATAATCAATGCTACTTAATCCTTTAAATTTCCTGAACCAAATATAGTTCTATAGGTCTCGTTCTTATTTAATTTTGCAATTTTTCAAACTATTAAATCTAGTCACAGTAAAAAGTATTCTAAGCCCATCACAATCTAAGACCAATGAATTATTCCTCCAAAAAAGTCAATACCTTGTCAAATCCCAAACCCAATCAATGGAGTCTCTTCTATACCTGCTCAGAGACAGATTGACCCATCCCTTGCCTGTCTGTCTCTTCACATATTCCTGTCACTCACTCGAAGAGTTTGGAGAAGCTCGGTCATTAGTTTACTAAATCGCAAGAAGAAATTAACCTTGGAAAACGGCTCCCGAGAAACCGAGGCTCGGAATGCAGAACTTTCTTCCACCTTTTTTCCCCAGTTTTTTGCGCCTCCCCTATTGTCTGTGCTGGCTGGCTGTCTTCTCCACCGTGGCACGTGCTGCGAATACCAGAAAAGGTAGCTAGGTAGATTTTTTCTTCTCTTAAAGCTCGCCTTTATCTGTCTATGGGTAGTTTTAATCTTCCATTAGCAATTAATAAATTCTGGGGTCTTCTGATCTTCTCCCCCTCCGTCACGAATCTTTAGGTTTTGCTTTTTTTGGGGGTGAAAAAAAAAGATGGCGGCTTCGTGTGGATGGAGTGTCGCCAGGGTTGCGTTTTCGGGTTCTCGTTTGTACCATCTGCTGTTTCGTTCGGGTTGTTACAAGGAGGATGACAGGGTCGTAATGTATAGGGGAGTCATTTCCATGGCATTTACATTTTTAGTAGGGGGTACACCGTTTTTCTGATCTTGAGAAAATTGGAGCAATTAATTTCCGAACGTTTTTTAACTTGAAGGATTTTTCTTTTCACATTACCCCATATCTTGTTTAATAAGACAAGCAGGTAACTTATTTTTGCTCAAAGTAGCTTTTTCTTCTGTCTGAGTTGACCGATTTAGCACTCTTAACTTTAATCGTAAACATAGGACGCAAAATATATAACGCTATAAAAAATTCGTTTTCACAACGCTAAATGGTAGAAATGTAAATGATTTCATTCATGGATTGACGGTTATGTCCGACATGCCGGATAGAGGTATGTGAAAATACACATCGAGCATGTATATTTTAGATACATGCCCGATTTTACTATTAAATCACCCTATTTACCTTGGATTTCCAGTGCTATTAAGATTTTCAGTCCTGTTTTTAAAAGTAATGTGCAAGTATTTAATGGGCTCCACTCAAAAGATGAATTAAAACCTTAGAAGGTTAGAAGAGACCGTAGATTGTCGATATGGTACTTACTAGCATTTATACCTACTTTCATCAGCTGACATTAGTGAATATAAATAGGGATGGAAAGGTAGTGTATAATAATAATTTTTTATAAAGTAGTAATGGAAATCTGGGAAGAGTATTGATTTATGAAAAGAAAAAAGTTGTAGTGGGCTGAAGACTAAGTACCACTAAAAATAAGCTATCATGGACTATAGTTATTGTGTCTGAAAAAAAAATAACTCATAAATTTGTTTAACTTCAAACATAAGACGTCTCAACTTCATCTGAAATAGAAGACGTTTTGGGGGAATCCATTTATTCTTATTTATTTTCGAAATTTGTTTCCCATCATCTTCTGCAAAACGTAGGGTATTTTATTTCACCCATGGTGTTTCTTCAACAGGACAAAAGGTTTATCACTTTAATTTTTGAATGAACAATATAAAATAAAACCTTAAATATCCACTTATAAAAGGAATTCCACCTCAAAAATTTGAAAGAACCGTATTTTTATGTTCCAAAATTCGAAAAACTGTCCCGAAATCACACGGAATGTTAGCTTAGTACTCTCCTTTGATATCTCTGTTTGAACAGCAGACAAGCGTTTTCCTCTGAAAAATTGCCTTTTTAGACACGCATGGAAATGTGTTGCCAGAGCTCTTCGGGGAACGATTTTTTTCCCAGTTTCTTTATTCGAATGTCACGTAAGCGACTTCGAACAATAAAAACTCGTGTTGGGAATAGATTTTGTGACATCTAAACTACTCAACGACACCTGTATTTTTATGAGATGTATTTTTATTTGAATCGTGTTTTACTTGGCCTGATGTTGTACACTAGAAATTCAAAAACAATCCACTTAACACGTTTTCTCTTGAATTGTTTTCCAGTGAATAAGATTTTTCAGATGAAACTAAATCAAAATTACGTTTTCTTCCAAATACTGCTACTTTTGTCTCTCCGTTCGTTAAGTAGTGGAGAATTTTGATCTCTCTCGTGTATAGAGCATTTTTAATCACATTACTGAACCTAACAACGGCCTGAGCAACAAAAGGTTACAGTTTTTTGCCCTAGAGAAGGTTAACAGTTACAGAAAATGACTGTCCGTGGAATTATTCTATTGGAGCATTTGCAATCACGTGACCCCATACTTAAAAACCCCCTTAGCAACAGATACCTCGTTACCTAGCAACCGCTTTAGCAACAGTTAAAAGCCCTACAAAAGGTTAACAGTTTAAAAGAAAATAGCTGGCCGTGACGTCACCTGAAAACACCCTATTGATTTTTTTTTTTTAAAACTAGTTGGTATTTTAAAACTTTGACGTGGTTTCGATAATTTGGGAAGTAGTGAAAATAATATTTTTGGTTTTAAATGCACAAGTTCTTATAAACTCTCTTGTTGGAAATTAAACTATGCAAAGATCAATTGACTTACAACCTATAAATTATCTAACTTATTTTAAGGGATTTACTCTAATGGCTTTCTACATTTCTCTTTCACTCTTACCCGCTGTATGCCTCATATGGGTCTTGTTCTATGTAGAAATGCAACCACCAAACTTACACTCTTACCTAGTGTTTCAATAAAAGATATCATGCTTCATTTGATTGTTATGATGAGAAACCATCTTAAAAAACTCCTCCTTCCGTTCCTTTGAAAATGCAGTAGTATTGCCCTCCTTGGAATGTTAAGAAACATAGCTTCCGAGTGTTGATATAGCGTCATTGTTGAAAGGCATTCAATCAAAATCAATCTCATTTAATTACTAACGATATAAATACTACCAGTATTGTGTTCACCCGCATAAATAACCATATTTGCCCTTGGAGGCGCGTTTTTCGACGCTATGCGACACCGCTGACACTGTGCAAAGACCAGCCGACGCGAATGATTTTTTTTTCTCAAAGAGATATCAACCGTGTAACCGGCTTTCGTTTCATATTTATTTACATCTATCTCCATCAGCCTCGCTTAAAAAACTAGCTGGGTGAGTTGCTCCTGAACCTAAATTAAACTCCCGGGACCATACGCGACTTTTCTTCGTAGTTGTATTATTTTTTAGTGTGCGGCTTTCTAATTGGCTAAGGGTGGGTTTACATAGAGCGACCAGAGCGACGCGATTGGGACATTGAGGGGAAAACGGAAGAAAATTACCTATCATCTCCTCAGCGTTGTAGAATCTGATCCTTTCATTGGTCTTCAGCGCTATGACGTAGAATCTACGTCAGCATTTATAGGAAAGTTTGGATCAGTCGCGTTGCTATAGTGATGCTCCTTGTAAACCCGCCCTGAATGTATGGAAGTCGGTTAGTGATGACCCTTTTATAGGCCTTGAAAGAACCTCTGTACCTTCATTAAACGAATTGCCCTTAATTAACTGAATTTGAATATAACGAAGTCTCTTCTGCATTTATTAATAAACAAAGTTAGATGATTTTAATGGTTTGAATTGAGATTAATTGAAAGGATAGCGACGTTTCTTGGAGTGCTGTTATGAAAAGGCATTTAAGATTATTATTTTCTTAGCGTTAAATCAGACCGCTTGAATACTAACTCTTTGATAGAGTTGAATGATGTTAATTAGAAAGATGATGCAGAAATGTGGCAATCGTTTCAATTCTAATAACCACATGACACCATTTGATGAATGCGCTGTTATAATTAACCGACGGGTTTAGGGTCAAAGACATCGCCCTTTAATTTAAATTGAACTATAAAACCTCATTTACTTTTTTAGCTAATAAAACTTCTTTATGAATCCTTTTGTCATTCATGTCATTCAATACAATCGGTTGCATTGGCTTCTTAATCTTTTGAGCTTTTCCAATTGGAACTACCTATTCCATGATCTTCTTTTGCAATAAAAACCATTGATGCTTAATATTACAAATGAATCAACACTATTATGGGTTGAAATTTTTAATTTCCATTTGAATGTAATTGTTTGGATGAATGGAATCCCTTTTTTCTCTTTTCTGTAAAAGTAATTGTTGACTCTTTGCATATTCTATTGAAGATAATTTTTCGAACACAATCAGTTGGGCTAGTTAGACCAGTGGTACTCAACCCTTTTTTGCTGCGGGTGATATTCTCAAGAGTCACAAGACAGCTATTTTAACTGGGCGGTAGACAAAGTTAGGGTTTTTTTTAATCCCCTGAGACAAACAGAACTTTGACAGTCGGCTAAGTTTTAAGAAAAGTTTGATTTATTTACTATTATTACGACACTATGACTGGGCCATTCTCAAAAGGCATTCACATACGGCTAGCAGGCCGCAGGTTGTGGAGCTAGGAGTATGTGGAGGGAACATGGTCTGAAATCACTGAAGCCAATTAAAGCCTAACTTAACTGTGATAATAACTGGAGGCAGGCCATCTTGAGTAATTCATTAAAAATTTATCAAACTTAACAACTTTTCTGTTAAACTATAACACTGGTAACTAACTTCATGTTCCATGAAACTTTTGCATGTTTATTTCGCACTCTTCAGAAGGCCTCTTACCTCTGAATAAAACATGAATAATTAAGATGGATTGTGGGACATTAATTTAAAAGGGATGCAAATATTTTATTTGAAAACTTAGCTTAGTAATTTTGTATTTTAATCTAAAATAAAAAGTTTCATGAAACATATTAAATACTCACCGGTAAAAGTTTTTTCTTCTTTTTAAAATAATGGCTTCACGGTTAATTCGCGGCATGATACAATATAAATAATGTATTTCTCAAGGTGGCAGCCAAACTTCACGGTTGCTTCCACTTTATTATTGAGTTTCTATTGACGATGTTCAATCTATATAATGGACATCCTATCTCCATGGTATCACTAGTCCAGACGGATACATATCCATCTCGCTATCATAGACTTTCACCATAAAGCAGATTCCTTTGACTTAGTTCTTCAGCAACAGTTGTCATCTATCCATTATTTTTTCACGTGTTAACATTCGCGTTTTTCACATTAATTTTTCATCAAAGGAGAAACGTCACATTCATTCGGCAACCAAAACCCGTTACATTCATTCAACAGCATAATCCAGATCAGAATCTGAAAACCGTTAATCTGACATCTCCATCCGACCAAATTCTCTTCATTCCACCCACCGCAGCAGCAGTTTTTTTTTAAAATCCCCAAGCAAACACACAGAACAACCAGAGGGAGTGAAAGTACCCATGAAAAGAAACGGGATTACCCGCAGAGGGAGAGAGGAAAAAAGAGGTATCCCACAACGGTCTATAACTGCCCAGGATTGCCCAACCCAATCTGAGAGACCCCCATGAGCAGAGAAATTCGAGATTGAGTCCGACCATAAAAAGCGATGTCGATATTTATAAAAAAAAAATGGAAGAGACCCGTGCTACGAACAGATGGTCCCGCGGAGATTTCGGAGCAAAAAAATGGGGTCACGTTCGGATGCATGAAAAAAAAATTCTCTCCTTCCTATATCTTGTCTCTTCAACAAGCGATTGGTAGTGGAAAAACATGTCATTTCCATGACCTCTGACTGATGGTCGGTGGCAGCGGTGATAAATGAAATTTGAAATTTCTTTGAGGTTATTGCTGGAGGTTGGTTTGGAAAGCAATGGACGAGCATCGAGTGATGTGTTGAGGATGCATTTTGGAGGGATCTTTTTTTCAAATTAGCTACCCTGAGGATAAGATAAGATGGATAAATGGTGGGTTTTCGGGTTTGACCACTCGAGTTTTAACGCTGAACTGTTGTTAAGAGAGCATCGCATAAGATTTAAGATCTCAAGATTGTATACGTATTTAGCGATTTGTTTTCTTGGAATATATTGGTGTTTTAGAATTTACTTGTACTCAATTCTACATTTTGTTCCAACAGAATATTACTAAAACTACACGAGATCACTTACTTTTTATTTCTTTCTATCTATCAATAAATTAAATGTAGTGGCTTGTAAGAAGAATGCAAAGGATCTTGGGATTTTCACTCTTTTCCAGAGCTAAATCTAATTAATTGTGATTTCTCTTAAATACACGTATTATTCCTTTTCTCCTTTAGATGATATCATGTAGGAATAGAAAATTTAGGACGGTGGATAAAATAGCGCGTGTGTCATTTCACAATCAAAATTTTAAGGAAGTCTTTTTTTTTTAGTCCCTTAGACCTAAAAACTACAAATTTTCAGCACACTGCATTTAGGTCTACATGAACCAAACTTACCCGTTACCAATTTATCTTTATAATTTCTCTCCCTTGAAAATTTTCTAATATCTCTCTACTTTATTTATTTAAAAATCTCAAACAATTCCCGTATACATTCACAAACAACAACGAATATGCTGTCATCTATCAATTTCCCACACTTTTCGAACCCCACGATTCTAACAACTACTTCCATGCAAAACTAACACACACCTCCAACTTCCTCCACCGAAAGTTCTTCACCTCCCTGAACGAGAACCACCGAGTTCAAAGCCACCACCACCCTAGACAAGGCGTCTACACCCCCAACCGAGAGAGAACCTCCACCGCCTATTAATAACAACCATCCACCCCCCCCCTCACTGGAATCAACAACAAGAAGAAACAAGGAAGAAGATAATGATGAAGCCGTCCGTAGTGTCTCTCATCACCACCACCACCTGATCCCTGCGCTTGAATCAAAAATGGCCGCCGTAGCCTAATCTGCGCTAATTCGGCGACAGAAACCCCGCTCTCCGTAATATGCCTTCCGTTAAGATTTAACAAGGAGCCCTAATCATGAGGACGGCCGTAAAGCACGGGGCGGCACGTTTTTGAGTCTTCTTTTTTGGAACGAACGAGGTTGTTTGAGAGAGTAGGGTTGTGGAGGTTGGGTTCGCAGTTGCGTGGCTTCTGGTAAAGTGACGCTAATTAAGGATTCTGGTTTTTTCCGTGGGGTTTATATGCGCCATTCCCTTTCTCCACATGTCACTAGTTCTCGTATTTCAGTAATTTTTTTTTTTAGATTACGATCCTAATAATTCCCGTTTATGATGTTTCAGCAAAACACAGTGCAATGTGTATTATTCAGAGCAAAATGGGGTGGATTGAAAAAGTGTAACTAATTTTAATAGAAAATTCGAAAGTTCGTCGATTTTGAATTAAAGACTTTGAACTTAAACAAGTTGCACTGTGTTTAAAATTTTGATTCTCAATTTTATTCACACAATTTAGTAACCTGCATTGTTCTGTATTTTCTTAAAATTTAATTACTATTTTAAGACAACAAGAATAAATGGTACAACAAATTCCATTTTGCAACTCCAAACATCTTTCCACTGAAATCTTCAAAATAAAATTTATAGGATTTGGGAAATTAATACCAGCAACAAGATCAGGAGTAGCTCAAAATATATAGTATAGGAAGAAATATACCTCAAGTCGCGATTATGTAAATCTGCGGGGCTCTTCGCAGTACTAAACAAGTTGCGAAAAACAATTTTCTTGGTTTATATACTGCATACCTTAATAGTTATATGCACTTCTCATCAACATCCTTATGGTTGGAAGGCTTAGAAAGCCCATATGACCTCATGTTTGTCAACCCTTGACAAATGACTCATCTTATATTAGTTTACATCCACAGTGGCCATTACGTCAACAACATCCTGCGGAAATAACAACAGGCCCTTATAACCCATATTCCCCACGCTGATCTTTTTCTTCCCACAACACCCCACGTTTTCCATATATTGTGGGAAAACGTCCCCCCTCCCTTTTTATATGGGTTTTTATTGTTATTATTTTTTGTTATTATCGTCATTATTATTCTCCTTGACATCCGATTTCAGCCATTCTTCCTCAAATTCTGTTTAGAATTAGCGTGAAAATGAAGCCAAACAGCCCCTATAGCGGTGCGGGGTGTCTTTTCGGACCCGACGAACCGTGCTGAAAGGTGCGTTGGCCCCGAAGTGGGGTGGCCACAACACCTCGGCCCCTATGGGTGTCCCCTTTGTGGGCGGCACGTTTGATGGTGGAGCGTGCTGGATCTAACTTTTTTTGGGCTGTCTGTCTCCATGATGTGGTTAAATTATTTTTTTCCGGTATTGTGTGTACAGCTGCTGTTGGCCCAACCGCTTTTTGTTATTGCTCTTCAGATTTTTGGAATGTCGGTTGTCATTAGATGCGGATTTTTTTTTTTTTTTTCCTCGTGTGTACCTTCCTTGTTTGCTCGACAAAACGTGAATTTTTTACAGTAGTTAATCCTAGGATTGTAAAGATGTAGTACTCTTACTAAGACGAAATTCTTGAACACTTTTTCTTTACTTATTCATCTTTTCTTATTACTACTTTTTAAAATGAAATACGTAGGAAGAATAAAATTGTACTTGTTAAAGTGCACAGGGAAGTCGTTTTTCCCTCTAGAAGCAGTCCATTAATTTATACCTGTAGAGATTACTCTGTATTCAAGTTTAATGATATTTTCTTCTGGATGTAAACACTAGGATTTTTTTAAAAACTAATTTCAAAGCAAGAAAAGAGCTAAGTGAATTGAATGTCAATCCAATTTATACTATACTCCCTACTTTAAACTGGCTGCAAGAACAAGATTTAATCACGAAAAACTGTTGCGCCTGTATTAGCTGGCAAAAAAGAGAAGTATCAAGTGAAAAATTTGAATAACAAAAAAGAAGCAAAAATCCCACAATTATCTGCACGCGATTAGCACATTATCGACACCCCCTTACAAAACAAAAGCCCCTCCTCCAATCTCTCCCGAGTGCCACTTGATCTGAAAAATCATTTCATCCGCTCTCTGAGTAACAGCAGCGAAGGAATAAAAAAAAAACACCCGCAGAGGGCACTCCAACGCAGTCTGGGAAACCAACGCATGAAAAAATCACACATATAAGCGTTTAGAAAGGAGAAGGAAGCCCATGAGGAGGACATAAATATACAAAAGCTGAAAGCCTGTGCACATTTTCTGCTCCAGATAAGAATGCGCGCCCGCGAGAGCAGATAAAAAGTGCTGAAAGCCTGAGCCTGTTTGTCCTCCACTTCTTCGGGGCGTATTTGTAAGCAGAGGCTGAGGGGGCTTATGCAGGGGCCCACTGATGAAGGGGACCCTCTCGAATTTGGATGCGTAATCTAGGGGTGCTTGGTTGGCGGAGGGTGGAGGGGCTTTCTCACACATAGAGCGTGCGACCGTGTGTGTCGATAAACAAGATCGTGTGGGGATTTGATGGAGAAATTTAAATCCTGTTTATGGGTCTCTTGTTGAGAAGGACAGGAATGTTAGGAGAGTGGATTTTTGAAGGGCTCTGCTGTTTGACAATGTATGGTAATTTCTGGGCTTAAGTTCTTGAAACTTTTTTGGTTGTATGAACACCAAGTTAGTAAAAGTATCCGTGACATTCCATTGTATGCGGAAAAATATTGTGGGATAATGCATTATGTTTGGAGAACTCCCTGAGATGAAACACATCTTATGGTCTATCTCATCCCCAGATCCAAATCGTGTGTTTGTTACTGCTTAATTGTCCATTATCATTCACTGCACATTACCAATTTGCGGATATTTTTCTTGTACAAAAATATTTTTTACTATTAAATTAAGTGTTAATAAAGTTTATTATAATTTTATAATAACACATGAAGTAAATTTTAAGCCGCTGCTAACTAACCGATCCAACACCCCTGATACTATTGATAGTTCATTACATTTTGCAAAGTAAAAATCTGAAAATTTATTCACAAGATAATAGTTTGAAAAGTATACTTTTACTACTATTAGATCTAAATACTACACACTAGCTCCCTTGTCTGCACAGTTTTGGGAAATTTTGTAGATGATGGACAACTTAACATTTTAAACCTAGCCAGATTGTTCCTTTGTAAACTTCATACTTAAGTCATTCAAGTAACCAAGTTTTATTGAATTATAATATATCTAACAACTTACCTAGCTCTATTAAAGTTCATTATGTTCTCTGCAATCAGTTTTCCATGAATTATTTCCCACAATTACTTTTAAAAATTATTTTCAACCCTTTACATTGCCTGAAATAGTGTTTTTCTATAAGTGTGGTATGATAAACTTCCTTTTCATTGCCCATCAACTTCGGTTTAAGCCTACCTCTTATACACATGAACCTCCACCGCAAGCCCTTCTTGGAAAGGCTTATAGGCACATGCATACACAGATCATCGTCCTACGGAAGTTTGTATCTCTCATGTCACATATTTTGACGAGTTAGAATTACGCGAGGCTAATCCTGTTACTTGCCTGTTGTAACGGCGTGGCTTTATCTCCTGTAACAGCTGTCGTACCACATCATCCTTTTTTTTTTCAGTCCTTGTAAGAATGACTGACGCGTTTGTCAAATTAAGAATTCACGTTATTAGACCGCTACTCGGTCCTAATAAAGATGTCTCACAAAAAGTTTCTCTCCCCTAAGCACTCTGTCAAAGGGGGTAACACTAGTAACGTGGACGCATGTCCTACATCCGATCGAGTTTCGCATTATAAAAACGTTGACTCAGTCATCAAGATGACAATAATTAATTTTTTAATTGATGCAAAACTTTTTGAGTTACTTTATAACGAAGACGTTGAGTTTTGATTGCTGTTATGTCTTTCCGCTATTATTTTTTATGCAATTGTTAGACAACGTTTCCTCTTCTCATCACCTTTTTCAGCGAGTCATTTGTTACATTAAAGATGCATATGACTGAGAGTGTTGTTGGGATTGTATTTCTTTTTATGTTGAGTATTTTTCCTTTTTGTGAGCGACTAGGAAGGTTAATTTTTCGTTTCCTTCCGGTCCACGGTAACTGAAGCAAAGCTGACATCTCCATCTCATTGATGGATCGAATTTCTTTTGAAATAAATGCATTATTATGAAGCATAACCTGCTTTTCTTAGGATTATTTATTGTGCCGTAAACTATTTAGTAAGACCATTGCGTATATTCTTATTTTATAGGGAATCAACATTGTTCATTTAATGAAACTCATGCATTGCGTAATGTAATTAAAATTACCTTGAGTAATGAGTGAATTTTTTTGTCATTCATGATTATCCTTACAACCTTCTGGTAATTGTGAATTTTAACGAATATACTCCATATTTCCTCTAATAAATTATGAAGACAAAATTGGAATCAGTGCATATAATTACTGCACTTCAACTTAATAATAATATGTATGGAAACTATTTTTTTAATTTTCTTATTAAGTTTCATTGAAAAATATGTTGCATTATTTCTCTTTGATTTTGTAGGAGCATAATCAAATCTTGGTTTATACTATGGTATAACTCGGTTATTCAAATATAAATACAAATAAAAAGCTTAAAAAATTTCAATACCCTCACAGGCAGGCAAATTTAAAATAAAAATTCCTAATTCACACGATATACACCAAATTAAAAACTTCTTTTCTTAATTACTCTCCTTAGGCTTTAAATACCCAATTTTCTTTGTATTTAGTACTTAATTTATCTTATCTCCTCATTCAGAGTTAACAACTTTCTCGCCCTAATTACCTCTGTCACCTCACCGAAAAGGGATTACACACAACCACTCCAAAAACACCAAAGAGAAAAATCTCAAGAATTATGTTCCCATCGCAGTCTCACAACTGTTTCCCGCAAAAACTGAGGGATCCCACCCCAAAACCTCCAACAAGGGCCTGGGAATCCTCTCCTCCAGGCATTAAATTGCCAACTGATAAAGAACCACTTGATTCTCGAAGGTGCAAACTAGGCACAATGAATGACCGCCATTTTTTTTTTAATCCATATCACCCTTCTCTCTCTCTCGAGTACCTGATACGGAAAATCTTGATTAATGGAACGACCATGTCACGGGGTCGTAAATTCCTCATTCTTCTAGAAGGGTTTTCCTGGAGCCGATAAAATTCTCCATCCCTCTTTATGGGGAAGAAGAGCGAGAGCGATCGGGATGGTAGGGGTTTACAGCCTCTTCCACTTGTCGCGAGCCTGTCTCTATCGAGAGGATGACGCTTTGTTGTATTTGATCTCCGGATTATGGGGTAGTTGATGCTGTTGAGTGCTGTGCTCGGATTGGAAGGGTTGTGCAGAGGTTTTTTTTTTCACCCTGTCTTTATCGCGAGGTTGTGCGATTTGTTAAAAGGGGTTTTATGGTCGGGGTGATCATTGCGAACATTTTACTCTGACGAGATTCGCCTTTTATGATGTTCTTTTGCGGGGGTGTCAGTTATAAAGCGTGGTTTTAGGAGATTCCCCGAGAAAAGTAATTATTTCGATCGAGTTAATTCATATTTTATTTAGCACCGTTCAGCATTAATGAATTTTCTGTAGATAAATGGTGAAAATTATAGAAAAATATAATCTGGGTTTACTTACTTGTGGTGTTACTTTCCTACCTCTCCAATATGATTTTTTTTTTTTAAATATACAAACCCAAGTTTGGTGTTTTCATATTCTTCTTAACTTTGCAATGAAGCTACAAGATCTTATCTAAACATTCAATTTTTTTTCTAGGAAAGGTTTGGAAGGGTTCTGTAGGAGATAGCTCTTCCAAGGTTTCAAACCTTTATGAGCTTCTGGATGAATTCATCAATCCTAAGTAGCAAGCTATGTTAACTGATATTGCTATGATAGAAACCTATCGTTGATATTCACAATATCAGACAATATCGTTGCGTGCTACTAGATAAATAAGAAGGACGAATTCATACGAAGACGGATAAATTTATCTCAGGATTCCTCTTTAGAATAGTTTCTTAAATTATCTCTCTCATGTCCTTCGTCTCTACTGCACATATTTACCGACAAGACAGAGTATCATGGCACTCATAATTAGTTGTTTGTTGATAAATATAACGACTCATTTACCGTCAGTCATTAACCTCTCTGAAGTTTTAAACTTACCGTACAGACAGAACACGGTTTGTCGTTACCTACACACGAAACCGTTCACCCTTTCCTTGCCTCATCCAAATCGCTCAATCTATTTCCACCGCGAACAACACATAATCCTCTGTCTGTCTGGAAACGCATCATAAAGAAAAGTCTTTTTAAGATATCACACACAGGAGACCGAATCATTAGCGTCTCCAGTCAAAAATAAATACACTGCGAAAACAATCAGTGAAAAGTAGCCTCTTGTCGCTAACTAGACAAGTGAAGATGGATCCCTTTCGATAATCCTGAATCAGGGTATTCTTCAGGTTTTGAGGGGAGGACGAATTCTAATATGTGGAAGCACTCCGTTTCCTGCCTTGCCTTCCACAGAGCCGCTCAGATTTTTTTTTCTCCAGCTTATTTCTATTCCTGGAATTCCACTGTTTTTCCATCTTTTGCTCGCGGGGAACCAACCTTCGGCTGGGCTCCGTCAGCCCGTTTCCCTCTCGTTCGTTCAATGGAGTGCCTGTGCAAACAGTAAAAGTTTTATGTTCTATATTTATATGCACGCGCCTCGTGCTTTTCCGATTTTTTTTTTTTTAAATCGCGTGTGGCACCCTTCCAGGTGAAATTTCTCTCCTCGATGGGCCCCCGGAATCAATCAATAATAAATAAATCGATTCTTTCAGGGGGCGTATATCAGTTACGGTAGAACTGGAAAAAAAAAAGTATTCCCAACTTTAACACTCTTTAGACACTGATGACACTCTTTAGAGTTTTAGGTTTTTAGAATCTACCAAACTAGAATGTCTCCGAATATCCTACAAAAGTGTCCAGTTGAGTTTGTTGGAATGTAAATTATTCATAGTAATAATCCTCTTTTGTTCTAATTTTACCTTTCATCTGCCGATGGTAAATGGAATAGTTTGATGCAGGGGTTTTAAAATGTATCCACCGTTCCACCCAGTTCTATAACTTTTACCCATTCACGTTTTTTTACTCATTTTAAAAATAAATTTATTAATCAAAAGTATTTTTTAAAACAAAAAAACTGTTCTTAATCACTTCTGAATTCTGATGAGAAGCGTCTTAGATTGTATATGATCAGTGTTAGAAATTTTACCTTTCTCAATTTGATTTTGCAGCTTTACGTTTATTTTAAGCCAGTTGTCTACACTTCACTCCCATACAAATTACTCAACATTATTTATTCATCAAAAATTCCTTGAATTTCCATAAATATTATGTAAATTTGAGTATTTTTTACTTGGCTTTATATTGAATCTCTCTTATGCACCCTGGACAAAAAGCACCCTATTTTATTAAATTTCAATTAGTATTTGATTTGTTTAACACCATGCACAAACGTATTGATAAACGTTTCAACAAATACTATTATGTTTTTTTTACTGTGGCAATGCAACACGGCAAACGGTTACAGCAAAAAAAAAATCGCGTAATTTTATGCATGCGTTACTAGATCATAAAATCAATACCTTAAAAAAATTTGAGAGACGTAACACACGAATAATCCCATCCCGTTCTAGGTATAGCATCTGTGACATTGACGGGCGGGTTTCGCGAAAAGTGAAAACAGGAGGCGTTTATTCGGATGTGGGAGGGATCCGAAGGGGACCATCGAGAAGGGATGGATGATGCGTCGCACGCGCGTGCATCTGTGCAGCGTCAGAACTCGAAATGTGTGCCTTGCCTCCTCCGTGTATCAGCTGTTACAACTTCATTTTCGGTCCATAGCAGGCTCGTAAAAAGCAGGCAGAGCGTTGAGCTGAATTATGACCTCGTATATTATGTTAGTTCTTGTATTGGTTTCTTCTCTTGGAGCCGGCTATAAATAGGATATGGTGTGTTTGCTTTGCTTGACCCAAAAATTATTTCTATCTATTGGAGCTTTTTTTCTCTATTTTGTCTTGTGCGTTTCTTCCACTAGAATAGCTTCATGGCTTTCGTGGTAATGAAATCGTAAGAACGTGGTGGTCTGGCACTAGTTACGCATTTATTGGTCACGTGTTTGACTCTTTTAAACAGTGCTAGCGATTAAATAACGCAGTATAAATATAATTCTGTACTACGCGTTACATCTGATTAATGGTTGAAGAATCTTCAAAAATCTGGAATATTTTCCCTAAAAAGTATTCATGTCTTCTGGGATTGAGTATGTTGTTAATTATGGTGCATCATGACGTATCACATTTTCCCTCTTAAAAAAAGAACCCACTGAGCTAGTCCTTTGTTCTATGTATGCAGCGATACCAAAGCTGCGCCATAAAACACTAACCAAATAAAAACTGGCCCCAGCAGCCATCCGAATGCCTTTTCCATGCACTGCTGTTTATTATTTTAAATCCAATATCAAATTTTGAACGGAGATTATGTAAAACGGCCTAAAAAATGTGCTGATGCCATGATTCATGATGCATCTTTCTAGCAACATAAAACAAAAACCAAACCAAACCATGATGCGCCATAGACGATGATACCATACGATAATGTGACATCATTCTGTGTTAGTTAAGATGAAGGGACAGGTTCCACCCATTGAATCATGAGTTGGTACGATAAAAATCCGGTCAAAACTCTCTATAATGCCAGACTTTTTTTTTACAACTGACCGCTGAATCATTGATAAATCGTTTTCTGAAAAACTTACACTCTAGTGATTCGCATTAGCGACGAATGTCTGGTTAAAAACCAGGTTTTTATAACCATAATTTCTTTTAAATTGATTTCTGAATTGTTTATCACTGTTTTCTATACACACAGTGTCGAATTCCTACCATCCTTCCTAACGTCTCCTCCCTTCTTCTTCCACAGGTCAGTCTCGGCCCCCGCGGATCACGGAACACCCCTCCGACGTCCTCGTCCGCAAGCACGAGCCGGCCACCCTCAACTGCAAAGCTGAGGGCCGACCGACCCCTTCCATCGAATGGTTCCGCGACGGTCACCCCGTGCTGGACAACGCCAACCGCATGGTGCTGGACGGGGGCTCGCTCTTCTTCCTGCATGTCCTCCACACCAAGCGTGAGCAGGACACCGGCACCTACTGGTGTCAGGCGTCCAACGAGTTCGGAAAAGCCAGGAGCAGGAACGCCACGCTGGAAGTGGCAGGTGAGTGGGATCTCTTCAATGTTAATCCATCCTGGTGGGGATGGATTGCCTCTATAATGTCTCTAAATGGCCAGAGTATTACGTCACTGAATTGGTGTAGGTCTGTCTTCATCTCCAGATCACTTGAAAAGGTTTCAGCGCATGCTCAGAATGTTTTTCTAATGGATTTAGGTGATCTGGAGTTGTATTTTGGGCTACAGACGTCTTCACTGACGTTTGAGTGCTCTGGGCCATATTCTCTATGATACTTCTCCTGACTAATAACCCTTATTTTTGATTATATCCATATTTATGCAATTTTTCTGGCATCTAGTTTTGGATCTGTTTCGTAGCCTCTATAAACCTAGAAGGTGGATTGTTGACCCAAAGGTTGGGTCAACGCTCAGACTAAATAAATTAATCTCCACTGTTTTGTAAAGGGAATGGAGGGGAAAGGGTAATCCAATATAATGTTCTCTGTGATATTTTTCTCAAGGAATGAACTATGAACCTTAATGCGAGTCCCACACTGCGTGGATCCTCATCCAATAAACTTAATGTTTAGTTCTAATTAAGTTCTGGATACAGTGTTGAAATAGAACTTTTTCTTCGAGGGGGTTGACTCAACAATATTCCTGAGGTTTCTCTTCACGAGTACATGCTCTCGCTGTTTTGGCTTATATTAAATATCATTTACCAACCACTTAATAACAATGGAATACCCTGAAATAGTTAGGGGGCTAAACCACCTGTTCCCTACTCATAAATCTGCCCATTACTAGACATCTCAATGAAAAGGGAATGAATCCTTGTTAGCTTGAAATACCTAAACGAAAAACTATTTGAATTATAAGCTACAAACTAATACAACGTTTTGCTCAATTGTCCGTGTGTGACAATGTTTCACGTTATGCCACGTTTTCATACTTTGAGGTCAAATGGTAGTTTTTTCTTATTGAGACCTAAAACCTTCGGACATATTTGTTCCATTCATAACTCGGTGGAAAAACTCCCCAACTTAATATCAAACCACCCAATGATAACACACAATTCCTCCAACCATAAATCACATTTAATAACAAGATATGGGATCAAAAGGTGTCCACAGACCTTCCTCCGTCGCCCACACATTTCACACTCTGTGACCTCGCGTGGCACCGACTCAAAAATCCCTCCCACTGGACCCACCAGCAGGGGGCGACCAGACTCAACCTCCTTTATTTGTTTGTAACTCATTACGTACAAGCCCAAACACATCCTGTGTATGCGTCACACGCTGCCAACGACCAATCAGAGAGATCTCTTCACTCCCCCCATCTTTTTTTTAAGTAATTTATCTCCCTTTTTATAATCCGCATCCACAGTCACGTGCACGGAAAACGTCTCTATTACGCCGTCGTAAATCTCTTAATTTTTTTCCTCTTATTTCTCTCCCTTGTTCTTTTCTCTCTCGTTTTCTGCTGTCTTCGTCTTTCCCACAAGAACGATATGCCCAATGCAATTTGCCTCATCGAGGTTTTTGCACCTTTGTCGGCTCCGCGATCGTGAGTGTGCAATATCTCTTTCGCTGCTGACCGCCTCGAATTTTCAATAGGATCAAACTTGAAATTTCGGACGGCGTAGGTTTGAAAGGGATATAGGCAGTGGCTAATGGGCTGCGGTAATTTTGGCTTCTGCGGGTCTCTTCGCCAATTTATTCGGAGTACAAGACCCGGAGATCTCGACAGGTCCATTGTATTCCGAGGCTTGAATTATGGTTGAGGAAAATTGTTTGGTGATTGCTATTTTTACAGTTGCTTATTCTGGGATGTGTTTATTTCCGCGGATTTTCCGTGGAAATGATATGGCTGGAATCTGAATATGAAAATTTTTGAATAAGAAGTGAACTATGGAAACGGCCAACCCAAAAAAAAAAAGAATGTTGTTGATTCCTCCGTTGTGGTTATTGATCTTTCGAAGCTGTTTTTGTAGAAGCTCGTTTGGAGTCTTCGTGAGTGAGAAAATGCATCCTTTCTTTCCTGTCTTTTTAGTGTATTCTGTTAGTCGAGCTTAAGATTTCACGATTTACATTGAATAGGGTCCTCTCTAAGTCCGTATGCATATGAATCTTGCTTACTTAAATAACTTATCCTAAACAAAATACTCTATTATTTTTGCTGCGAAATGTGGGTCACATAATATTATGTATTGTAGTGGAATAGAGAAATCCTTTAGAGGAGGGAACGGGGTAAAATTAGTTGTGGTCAAAACAAGAAAATTTTTGACATTAAGGGGATATATCCTCCCCTGAATAAGGTGTTCACAGCAGTTTTTTTTACCTAATTCTTTTTAACATTAATTAAAGAGAAGGAAAATTTTTTGACAAAAAAATAACCAGTTTTCTCATTATTACGATGAAAAATTATTAATCACTGATGTTACTCATCGATAGGAAGTTTTAAGAAATAATTTAAGTTATAAAAATAGGAATAAGAACAAGATAGAATGATGCCTTTTATATAGAGCAGTGGTTCCCAACCGGTGGTCCGGGAGGGTCTTGGATGTGGTCCGTGAAAGGGTTGGGTGAAGCACGAAAACAAATTCCAAAAATTACAAATTTGAGCGAATTGAACGAGAAAAGATTGAATTATATCCGTGACGAGATGACTCTTTGCTGAGTAATTTGTGGTGGGGATAGTAGTCACAACTTAATATTATTATCAAAACTTTAGTGTACTATAAATATTTAAAGTGAAATTAAGAGCTCTGAAAAAATCTTGGTTACATTTTTGATGTAGGTCCCGAAGATTTAATTATATCATAAGAAAAATAATTCTTAACTCTCTTAAGACATAACTAAAATTTTCTAAAAATAAAATTATTTCTGAGCATCATATAAATTTACATGTTTAATAAGGGAAAATAAACTTTCACCTTGCAATTTTGTCAGGTTGTAGGGTTTTAAGCTATAAAGGGTGGTCCGTGAAGGTTCCAATTATAAACTTAGTGGTCTTCTCTGAGTTGGGAACTAGTTGGACCTAGAGTCCTAACTGAGTTGGATCTAGAGTCATACTTTTCAAAAATTTCCATCCAAGAATCATCCTTCTCACTGTCGTGAAAATTGATCACTTGAGTATCAGCTTAATTTAAGTCGAAAGCTCAATATCAAATTTTTATGCTAATAAGCAGTTATCCCATTCTGATCATTAGTAAAAATGATGGATCGAGAAGCTAAAACTACAACATGCACCTTCTCCGAGTTTCCGTCATGGCTTATTACGGAGGCGATCGTTCATTTACAGCTACAAACTGCCTTTTGGAAATAAAACCCTTGGCTAATGAGAAGACTTTCTAATTGAATAATCCGAGAAATTAGGCCTTGAGTGTTTGATGTTCTTCCTTATCATCAGAGAAATGCTAATTGTTGTTTGGGATTCAGTGGGAACGATGTTTCCGAGAAAAGTTTTGATCAAACAATGATCATCTCATTCGATTTTGTTTCTTCTTTAAAAGTTATGATCATTAACAATAACATCTAAGGGAATAAATTTGTTGTTAATTCATTTAGTGTCGTAAGTTGAAGATTTGTTTGACAATACTCATCTTGTTTATGAGGAAAATTTTTGAAACAGGGATTCATCAGTGATTTATTAATGAGTGAAGCGTATTTAGTATTTACATATTCTACTCGGTACGATGTAGGGCAAAAGCTTTGTTTGGTTTGTCATCAAAAAGATATAAAGGTGAGTTTTGAGAGGGAAGGTGTCCATTTAACACCTTTTTATTCTCCCATCAATGAAGTTTAATGTCAAACAATTCATAAATTAGCCGTCATAAATCCATGATTGCCACGCTTTCTTTTATAAAAACAGATTATTCAGGATAAAAAAAAGAATAAATTTTCAAGAAACATTAAGTAAAACTACACAATTGGAATTGATTTGCCCCTAGTCCTTTACTTATTTTTTTTTATTTCCAATGGGCGGGTACTACTGGACATTATCCTTGACCACTGAATTGCCCTAAGAAGTACTAGACATCCAATACTTCCTTACCATTCCATTAGAAATCCATTACTTAATTGACTCAAAGATTTAAATAGCATAAGAACTAACTACTATAATAATATTAAAAATGAAATTGATTCTAATAATTTTTCAATAGAATAAAAGCAATTTCTAAATTTCATCATAAACCAGGGGCAAACGTTTTCCATTCACTCACCCACTCAGAAAGTCAACTTAATAACACTACTTTCTTATATCCTCCCTGCCAATCACCAAACCAAACAATCAGGCATTCCTCCCCCAATATTCCCCAAAGAAGAAAAAAAATCCCCATAATTACTCTCCCACGAACTTCCCAGCTTTCAATTAATCTCCACACAGCCGATAATGGGAGCTACAGTATAAAACAATAATAATAATGTTAAGAAACGAAAAACGCGCTTTTGCTTGTGTAAAAGCCAATAGGGGAGGTCTGAGGTCTCGAATTGCGTAGGAGCCAATAGGTCAGTGGACCTCGTGGAAGAGGTGACAGGAGCTCACGTGGATGGAATGCTGATGCTTTTAATGGGGGACCTTTTAGAGAGGTTGGTTGAACTTAACTGTGAGCATCACATTGTTGAGAGTTTTGTGAAAGGTTCAATATCACGACTCTGGTGAGTTGGGAGTTCTTCTGGAATCTTGGTGCTGTATGTGTTGAAATTAATTCGATAATAGTGTTTCGATGTTTCATTTTCGAAAAAAAAAACTTTGGAAACTTTACTGCGTACTTTGTAAAATCTAAAACTGTAATTGGAAAAAATTTTAAAATTGCAAGAGAAGGGTGTAAAGTAGCAGCAAGAGGTGAATTCATGCTTTCTATTTCTCAATGATCTTAAGGAGCCACTAATAAATTACGTCACACAATTTTCAGGGGGTTTAGGTTTATTTTTCTGAGTTGTGGCTTATTTCCTTGAACCCCTTCCTCTTTGGGTGCCCTATTGGAAAAATATTACAGGTATGAAAAAAATTATATCGGTTTATGAAACACCGGTACTGGTATCAAAATTCCCTGTATGTTACCTATATAGATTACCTGTATGTTACCTATATAGATTACCAGTATGTTACCTATATAGATTACCAGTATGTTACCTATATAGATTACCTGTATGATACCAGTACTGGTGTTTCATAAACCGATATGATATGGATTACTGGTATGATACCTGTATATGGGATTACTGGTATGATATCGGTTCTGGTATGAAATATTACCAGTTTACCAGTTCTGGTATGAAATATTACCAGTATGATACCAGTTCTGGTATGAAATATTACCAGTATGATACTCTAGATCCAGTATAAAACTGCTTCTACAAACCAAAAGAGTACAAGAATACAGGATACAAAAAAGTACAAGAAAACAGTCATATGAATTATGTACATTTATGGGACACAGGTTTATAAAAGAGAACAATACTAAATCAACAGAAACATCATACTAAATTGTAATTAAAAGTTTTCAAAAATTAAACTACGCACAATATAGCACGACACGAAATGATGATGATGGCAGTTTTAGTCTTCCAGAGACTTCAAAGGGCGAAGAGTGCAGTGTTCCAACCACTGGCCTCATTCTCAAGCTGAAGATTGTTGCCCCAGACAACAAGGGTATGGTGTCCCTGACACCAAAAGGAACTAGAGGGTGGTATCCCAGATACACCTGAGGGGCTAGAGGAGATAAGGTTGTCCCAGACAGAGCCAATAACGAACATATGCATTCTCGAGAATGGTTCCTTCCTTTCTCTCGCTGCAACGAACAATACGGAATACCCCCAGGCAATGATGCTGACGTTGCAGTACTCTCGTTCACATACCAAGATAGAACCGCCATTTAATCTGAAATAAAACACAAATGTGTAAATTAACAAGTCACAAGATATTTGCCAAATACATTTAAAGTATATTATATAAAGTGCAAAATTTACAAGGGTTGCAGCTAGAATAAAAAATATTTTAAACAATGCCATTCATTTTATTGTCTAGAATATATACAATACAGCTGGAATATAGCAACAAACCTAAACTATACACTAAATTATTCCAGAGCTTTCAATGTTTAGTATAAAATATTATATGCCTAAGATTTGAAAAAATTATCAAGGCAAATAAGGAAAAAGAATTGCAACACAAATATATATATTAAATCTGCTATACCACGTTAGAAAAATTGTTGCTCTACAAATCAGCAACAATGTTGAGCTATGTTAGGGTTGGAAATAGTTGGATTCTTTATGTCTTATTCCAGTTGTTTTTAAATTATTCCCAATTAATTAAGAAGAGGTTTAATAAAAACTGTTAAAAAGTTAATAAATCATTGCTTGTGAGCTTGGAACAATAATGAATAACAAAACAATCAGATTAAAGAGATGGCGAAATCAGATTAAAGAGTTGCAAACTCTTTAAAAAAAACAATCAGATTAAAGAGATGGCAACAGAGAGTTGGCTGAATATTGCCAATGTTCATAGAATTGGCCACTTCTCATACCCTTCATTACAAGTAAAGTTTAAATACAATGTCACTATAGCCACTTGTTTTTTAACCCACTCATGTGATTATATCAATTGCCATCAATGTATACCAATAATCTCAGGAATTTAGTTTTGCCTTTTATCCCATAGAAAAAGAACCCTTTAATTATAAAATTAAGCATAATGAATGTATTATTACATTGAAACCAAAATGACAATTATAAGAAAACTATATTACTAGTGGAAAACCCAAACTCGCAGGATGCACATCAATTAGATTTTTTAAATTTTTTTATGGAAAGGTTTTCTGTATAAAGAGGTTTTTCCTACCTGCTACGTAGTTCCATCTGTTTGTCTTGCTGTCCGCAGACACAGCATCCATCTCTGCACGGTGGTCGGTCAGCAAACGGTGGTCGTCGGTGGTTAATCTCAGGAATTTAGTTTTGT
The DNA here is from genome assembly GCA_963680715.1 of Tetragnatha montana. NCBI lineage: Eukaryota > Metazoa > Arthropoda > Arachnida > Araneae > Tetragnathidae > Tetragnatha > Tetragnatha montana. The sequence goes on along the minus strand of OY796680.1, from coordinate 43,802,860 downwards.
CTTTTCTCCCATAGAAAAAAGGACCCTTCAATTATAAAATTAAGCATAATGAATATTTTATTACATTGAAACCAAAATGACAATTATAAAAAAGAAAACTATACTATTAGTGCGAAACCCAAACTCGCAGGATTCACCCACATTAGATTCTTTTAATTTACGGGTAATTTACACTTAGGATGGTAATAAATAGATCTTTTGGAATAAAACAATCTTTTGGAGACAAAATATTTCAACAAATTAAAGACAGGGGAAGAAAAAGAAAATAAATTAAGCTAAATATTGCAAATGAAATGCTACAAGACCTAAACAGAACAGAAATCAGTACAAAACATTTAAAAAGGTTAAAAATTGGTACTACTTCAAAATTATTTCACACACAGTGCTTCTGAAAATGAAAATGCACGGTTAAAGCCCATTAAATGTGCTGCTGAAACTTATGGTTTAAGGTACTTATGGTTTATGGTACTTATGGTTTAAGGCACGTAAGAACTAAGAGAACTATATATTGTAATGTGTGTGTGAACAGTTGTAATGGGGAATCATCAGCGTTCGAAATTGGGGTGTTTTGCTGGTCCGGGACAACTAAAAACAACTCGGACCAGTGGAATCAGAAAATCACTGGTCCGCCGGACCAGCGATTTCTCGTGCACGTTTAAAATCCTTTAGACGATTTGTTCAGTGATAGCAGCATTTTAAGTGCGTTTGATGATTGCATTTGGAGAAGCAAGTACATATTTTTGACAGAACCCGAAATGTGGTGATACAGGATAGGGGAGCCCCCGGCGAAAAAGAAAAAATATTATTAATATGTATTGATTTTTATTTAACATTACTTTCAGGTACTCACATTCAGTGCAATAGTTACTTTATATATTTAAACCGGCCCTTTTCAATTTGTCGGATTTGTCCTTTTTAATTCGGTGTGAATTTTGTTGCGGACCAGTAAGATTGGCAAAGCACTGGTCCGCAGGACCACCGTTCCCCCCCCCCCAATTTCTAACGCTGGGAATCATTAATATGTGCATGCATTTTGATTCATATGAAATATCACACATAATCACCAATTAGCAAAAACAATATTAAATAGACATGAACACTTAGTAAAAACATTAGAAACTCATCAAGCATTTGCCTGTTGTCAAAAACAAAATACATTAAAGAATAAGTTCCTAGGACTGGGTATGAATGCATTGTATTATCTTCCAAAAACCCAAACAAATCCCCAAACTTTTTATATCGTGGACGATTATAGATATTTCATTTTTGTCATTGATCCCAACTCTATAACTACATATTCTTTAAACAAGAATTTAAGCGTAAAATCTCAATCTTGTAAATTAAATTGGTAATTTTGAAAGTCAAGTAGACCGTTTAAAAGCATTGCATTTAAAAATTCCTTTCTTCATCCTATATTTTCAAAATCAGAATCACACTAAGGCATCTTGTATGAAGTTGTGAAAAGGGTTTTATATAGCATTTAACTGCCTGGAAATTTTATAGAAACCTATTCTTATCAACCGCCCCTAATTAGTGCTGTAGGGGCATTAATGTAATGTAGGGGCATTAATGTAATGTAGGGGCATTAATTACGTAAGGATGATTTTGGCAATTTTACCCCCCCCCTACCCCCATTGAGGGTACGTAAGATTTTTCAAACCCTTCCCCCCATTCTTACATAAGATTCCATTTTGTTTTTCAAAATAATAAAATGTTAGAAAAGGATCCGTTACACTAAAACTCTCAGTTTGGCGAAAATCAAAGATTTATATTTTTCCAGATATGTAATAATATTCTTGCTGTCAACTACATATTTTTAAGTTTTTCTGGGGTTATTCAATAGTAATTTGATTAGAATAATTGGAATTTGTTTACATTTAACTTGGAAAATCTTATGTAAGAATGAGTTTTCAAATCAAAAGTAGGTTTAACTGCATTATCTCTCTCATGTAATAGTATTGCTAATCTGTTTGGGACACTAAAAATTAGAAGTATATTGCCAAAAATAGTTAACTAACCAATTATTAGTAATACAGTTAGATATATTAATGAGAATCGTAAAAATTAGTTGACTTTTAAATATTTGTTGTCCACATCAACTTGGCGGTATTTTATGAAAAGTTAACAAAATTGAACTCGAAAGCAAATTATTCTGTACTTACAATATAATATACTATCATCCCGTCAGTTTCCGCAGCTTATAGTTGGGCTTGACTTTTAGCAATCTGGTGGGCATCCAGCAATAATTGAGCATCACATAATTTCTTCTCATCCTAAAAAATATGAAACCAGATTCACAAAGTGGATTCAAGTGTGGAAAAGGTGATTTAAATTCAGGCTTTTTTTTAAAAAAAAAGGTCCTGTAAACCAAGCAAATAAATATTTTATTGAATTAATGTCTTAATTTAATTATTATATTAAAAGAGGTTAATAATGAAGCCTAACCATTCAATTTTTTCACAGCAAAACATTAGAAAAAACACACCTTATATCCACTCTCCCCCATGGTGGGGAAATGAGGCAGAGTGAGTGGAAAACATAGTCCTAGAGTCAAAATATTAGTTTTGAATTCAAATGTATAAATATTATATGTATGTGGGGTCGGATGACTGTCTAGGGGCTTAAGTTCCTGAGTTCAGATAGATCATTAAAGACACAGTTCTTTGATGACATCAATCTATATTCTATTTAAAGTTACAATAAGGTAGGGACATCACAGGACGATACGATGAACAGTTAATATAATAGCAATAATAGAAAGGACGATGGAGAGCCTCCTGCTCGAGGTCTCGTAGCAGTTGGTAAAATAGCTGGAGCTTGGTGCACGGTGGCCGCTCGCCTTCGTGTCTTCACCAACTCTGTCTCGAGAGAGTGTCGGTCGCTAGGTGGCGCCGCACGTGAACTTAGTAAGCCGGCCGCCAGGTGGCGCCGCTCAGGGGTTATAATCATTCGGTACACTCTTAATATTAAAGGCATTTTCAAGAGAATGAAAAAACATATGCAAATATTGTGGATTTTCAGGCACAGGTATAGTGAGAATTTTCATAGATTTAATAAATGATTCAAGTGAAGTAAGAGGAGTACCAGATTGTTCAACAGTACGAGTTTCATCGAGTTTCTTTTCAGCTTTAAGACGGTCATCCAAAATGGTTTCAATTAATGTTTTGACAAAGTCTTTGTCCGAAAGGAATGTAGAAGTTTGTTCTATGAGTTCTTTCAACTTAACAATGGTGGCATTATCTGGGACTTGAGCGCCCAGTTCCAACGCCAAGAAACGGTAGTCCTCCTTCCTCAAAGATTTATACATGATAAAACGTACCTGTTCTTGTAGAAAAAAAAATTCAATCCCGGCAGGGCCCACACATTGTGGGGTCGGATGACTGTCTAGGGGCTTAAGTTCCTGAGTTCAGATAGATCATTAAAGACACAGTTCTTTGATGACATCAATCTATATTCTATTTAAAGTTACAATAAGGTAGGGACATCACAGGACGATACGATGAACAGTTAATATAATAGCAATAATAGAAAGGACGATGGAGAGCCTCCTGCTCGAGGTCTCGTAGCAGTTGGTAAAATAGCTGGAGCTTGGTGCACGGTGGCCGCTCGCCTTCGTGTCTTCACCAACTCTGTCTCGAGAGAGTGTCGGTCGCTAGGTGGCGCCGCACGTGAACTTAGTAAGCCGGCCGCCAGGTGGCGCCGCTCAGGGGTTATAATCATTCGGTACACTCTTAATATTAAAGGCATTTTCAAGAGAATGAAAAAACATATGCAAATATTGTGGATTTTCAGGCACAGGTATAGTGAGAATTTTCATAGATTTAATAAATGATTCAAGTGAAGTAAGAGGAGTACCAGATTGTTCAACAGTACGAGTTTCATCGAGTTTCTTTTCAGCTTTAAGACGGTCATCCAAAATGGTTTCAATTAATGTTTTGACAAAGTCTTTGTCCGAAAGGAATGTAGAAGTTTGTTCTATGAGTTCTTTCAACTTAACAATGGTGGCATTATCTGGGACTTGAGCGCCCAGTTCCAACGCCAAGAAACGGTAGTCCTCCTTCCTCAAAGATTTATACATGATAAAACGTACCTGTTCTTGTAGAAAAAAAAATTCAATCCCGGCAGGGCCCACACATTGTGGGGTCGGATGACTGTCTAGGGGCTTAAGTTCCTGAGTTCAGATAGATCATTAAAGACACAGTTCTTTGATGACATCAATCTATATTCTATTTAAAGTTACAATAAGGTAGGGACATCACAGGACGATACGATGAACAGTTAATATAATAGCAATAATAGAAAGGACGATGGAGAGCCTCCTGCTCGAGGTCTCGTAGCAGTTGGTAAAATAGCTGGAGCTTGGTGCACGGTGGCCGCTCGCCTTCGTGTCTTCACCAACTCTGTCTCGAGAGAGTGTCGGTCGCTAGGTGGCGCCGCACGTGAACTTAGTAAGCCGGCCGCCAGGTGGCGCCGCTCAGGGGTTATAATCATTCGGTACACTCTTAATATTAAAGGCATTTTCAAGAGAATGAAAAAACATATGCAAATATTGTGGATTTTCAGGCACAGGTATAGTGAGAATTTTCATAGATTTAATAAATGATTCAAGTGAAGTAAGAGGAGTACCAGATTGTTCAACAGTACGAGTTTCATCGAGTTTCTTTTCAGCTTTAAGACGGTCATCCAAAATGGTTTCAATTAATGTTTTGACAAAGTCTTTGTCCGAAAGGAATGTAGAAGTTTGTTCTATGAGTTCTTTCAACTTAACAATGGTGGCATTATCTGGGACTTGAGCGCCCAGTTCCAACGCCAAGAAACGGTAGTCCTCCTTCCTCAAAGATTTATACATGATAAAACGTACCTGTTCTTGTAGAAAAAAAAATTCAATCCCGGCAGGGCCCACACATTGTGGGGTCGGATGACTGTCTAGGGGCTTAAGTTCCTGAGTTCAGATAGATCATTAAAGACACAGTTCTTTGATGACATCAATCTATATTCTATTTAAAGTTACAATAAGGTAGGGACATCACAGGACGATACGATGAACAGTTAATATAATAGCAATAATAGAAAGGACGATGGAGAGCCTCCTGCTCGAGGTCTCGTAGCAGTTGGTAAAATAGCTGGAGCTTGGTGCACGGTGGCCGCTCGCCTTCGTGTCTTCACCAACTCTGTCTCGAGAGAGTGTCGGTCGCTAGGTGGCGCCGCACGTGAACTTAGTAAGCCGGCCGCCAGGTGGCGCCGCTCAGGGGTTATAATCATTCGGTACACTCTTAATATTAAAGGCATTTTCAAGAGAATGAAAAAACATATGCAAATATTGTGGATTTTCAGGCACAGGTATAGTGAGAATTTTCATAGATTTAATAAATGATTCAAGTGAAGTAAGAGGAGTACCAGATTGTTCAACAGTACGAGTTTCATCGAGTTTCTTTTCAGCTTTAAGACGGTCATCCAAAATGGTTTCAATTAATGTTTTGACAAAGTCTTTGTCCGAAAGGAATGTAGAAGTTTGTTCTATGAGTTCTTTCAACTTAACAATGGTGGCATTATCTGGGACTTGAGCGCCCAGTTCCAACGCCAAGAAACGGTAGTCCTCCTTCCTCAAAGATTTATACATGATAAAACGTACCTGTTCTTGTAGAAAAAAAAATTCAATCCCGGCAGGGCCCACACATTGTGGGGTCGGATGACTGTCTAGGGGCTTAAGTTCCTGAGTTCAGATAGATCATTAAAGACACAGTTCTTTGATGACATCAATCTATATTCTATTTAAAGTTACAATAAGGTAGGGACATCACAGGACGATACGATGAACAGTTAATATAATAGCAATAATAGAAAGGACGATGGAGAGCCTCCTGCTCGAGGTCTCGTAGCAGTTGGTAAAATAGCTGGAGCTTGGTGCACGGTGGCCGCTCGCCTTCGTGTCTTCACCAACTCTGTCTCGAGAGAGTGTCGGTCGCTAGGTGGCGCCGCACGTGAACTTAGTAAGCCGGCCGCCAGGTGGCGCCGCTCAGGGGTTTAGTTGTGGATAACAGGGTACTATATGTATTTGAAGGAAGAATAAGCAAGAAATATATGCATCGCATAAATCTTCGTTACTTAAGTTCAGCCGGCCCCAATGATAACAAATCGGACTTTGTTTGAGGTGTTCTAGAAATTACTCACGAAGACTTATAAAGAATCAAAAGCAGCACTGTTTTTATTTTGCAGAAAAGAAAAAGATTATACTAATTCTAAATGAATAATATTGAACTTACTTGAAAATAGAAGAACAATAGATTACCACGAGGATCTTAAAATACTTAAAATTAGTCAACAAATGACTTGTGTTGTGTTGCCATTTCCATTTCCAGAAATCAAATCTAATAAATCCAAATCTTTGCTGTGCTTGAGGCTCACTATATAGAATAAAATAATACAAGACGCTATCTAAAAACATAAAAAAAGTTTTCAAAAGGAATCTTGATGAAATTTTATAGGCATTAAATTAGCGGAAAGCCAAGAACGACAAGTATACACACTACAGCCATTTCGTTTGTTAGTAAGTGGTGTCTCTATTTTAGGTTATAATTGGCCTCCCCATGCCTTGTCCCCCTTTAATTTTTACTTACTTCATCAACTGATTAAATCATTCACATTATGACACTATTTTCATTACATTTCAATATTAATGCAAACATTTTTTTAATCTATAGTGCGGGGGGCAATTTATCATTACAGGTATTACCAGGTGAAAATAATGAGTTTTTTGGCATTAAAGACCTGGTAAACGTTTTTTAAAAAACATTTTAATTGAATAAACTTAAAAAGGAACTCAAAATATATTATGTATCAAATTTTTGTGCAATTTGATGTTCAATTAGACAGATTTTCAGAGTCGAGAAAAAAACAGTTTTTCGAGTAAAAAACACAAGTTCGAAAAGGCCCAAAAATTGGTATTTAATAATAAGTTTGAATTTTTTTCAATTTTTATTTTTGTAGTTAAGTAATGTCGTAAGCTTTTCCCAGAAATTCGGGTTGCCATGGTGATTCTGACGTCATCCAGGGATTTTTAAACACAAAAGAGGTTTACTTGTCTTTATATGGATCCATTGCATTTTTTGGAGTATAGAAAAATGGGGGAAGACGAAAAATTTGAATGAACCCCCGAGTGTTTTATATCACCGTATTCCCTTTGATTAGTAGATTAAGAATATGTAAAGTATGAGGGGGGTGGGTCCTATATTTCGGGAGTTTTTCCCCGGTTTTACTGAAAACCTGAATCTGGGCGTTACGCCCGGAGTTTTAGAGCTAAAGGTCTAAAATTTTAGTATTTTTACTTACTCAAAATTCCCTTTAGAACCATGTAACACAATAAGGGGTAGTACTCATATTTCGAGATTTCGTGTCCATGTGCTCGTTCTAATGTTCACTTCCTAACGCCCCAGGTTCCTTTTTTTTTAACTATTTCTTAGTGATGCATACTGTTCGAATCCCCACTTTAAATGCTTTCATAAAATATAAATCACTAAACTGTAATGAAAATAGATCCGCAGCTATTCAGCGTTAAAGTTAGCATGTGTTAGGCTTAACGTACCACGAGGGGTTTGTTCCCGCCATACACTACGGTTTTCACCACTTAGCTCTAAAAGTACCGGCCAGTAAACCGACCGGTAAAAGCCAGATAATATTGTCCTAAACAAATTTCTGTAAGTTTTTAGCTACTTATGTATTAATATTTCCAAAAATTTTCATACAGGTATCGAATTACCCAGTATGTTTTGGAATTGATATCAAAATTTCTTTATTTTTCGAGAAAATTTCCAATTATTTTTAAGTTCTATAACTTAAAAAAAATAAAGGTTGGGATACAAAAAATCCCCTAATTTTATACTGGTATTTAAATTTTCAGTATGTTTTAAAATTGGGTATCGAAATTTCCAGTATGATTTTATACCAGTTTCTAAATTACCAGTAATGATTCAAACTGGTATCAAAATTCCCAGTATTCGTTAAAACTAGTATCAAAATTTCCAGTATCGTTTCATATCGGTTTTGAAATTCCCAGTATTCGTTAAAACTGGTATCAAAATTTCCGGTATCGTTTCATATCGGTTTCGAAATTACCAGTATCGTTTCATATCGGTTTCGAAATTACCAGTATCGTTTCATACCGGTTTCGAAATTTCCAGTATCAGTTTCATACCAGTTTTGAAATTACCAGTATCATTTCATACTAGTTTTACAGTTTCCGATATCAATTATATCGGTACCGGTATCATTTATACCGGTACCGATATAATTTTGATACCGGTATTATGATTTTTTTCCAATAGGGTGATCACATATTTAAACTCAAGTCCAACAATCCAAATTTCTACTACTTTCGTTCCTTTATGCATTAGTAGTTAAAAATATTTTTTAATAAGTGCTAAATTAAACATAATAGTGAAATCCTTTTAACATTGCAATAAAAAAAGAACAGTTTTGTACTGGCACAATATTTGAACTTCCCCTTCCCCCTGTCAAAATGTGTCGCTCGCACAGGACCCACTCCTCCCCTAAACGTTTGACTAAATTTGTGTGTAGTCCCAGAGAAGTAAGTTGATGCAATCCAAACTTTACCACAAAACCCTGATATTTTCTTCTCTCGGGTGTAGATCTCATGTGAACCGGAGGTAGACTCGCACAACCCCTTTTTACATGGGGGTGCACATTGATTCAACCAACACACACAAGAACAGAGACTAACATCTATGCCAAACGGGGATCCGAACCCCCATACGCCAGTCTTCGTAGGCAGATACTAATTAAAATTAGCAGGAATTTAAGTGGTTTAGGGGGAGGGGTTTAATTTATATAGTATGCAACCCTATATCACTTCGAGTTTGGCTTCGAGTTTGGAAAAAACATGATTGGCTATCGAGGCAAACAGCCTCAGATGCTCGTAATAAGAAGTAAGTTCTTCTATTAAAAAAAGTAGTCACCAGCATTAAAACATGAAATTATAAAAAGGGGTATAAAGTATTAGTTCTGTCCAGGTAAGGCTGAGTATCTCTCCGCGATGATGACTTATAAAGCATCCTATTGAATGATATCATGTTACAATAAACTAATGATCTGAGCGGATTTTTTTTTATATATATAATCTGGGAAGGAGAGTACGGTCGGATAAGTTTTGCGTATGGTTGGTGATAGGAGATCCACAGTGTTTTGGAAAAAAGCTGTTAAGAAACTGAACTTGGATTTTTTTATACCGTTGACTCATCTTTTACCTGAGTGTCTTGTACTTATTTAAAATCAATAAATTATTGTTTTAAAGCTGATAAAAAAGCATTCTAATGACATCCAGAAATTATAAAGCACTTTTTAACAAATTAGTCGGATGTTTTGAGTCAAGCTTTGTCACATGGATTTTTTTATTTATATATTTTAAGGTAATATGACATATAGTCTTACCTGTGGAATGTTGAACTGTCGACTTTTCTTTTGATGTTTATAACTTTTTAACCATTCCCACAACTTGTAGTACTTCTTGTTTCACTTAGCTTAACTTAATCATACGTATTCGAAACTAAAAAAAAAACCCTTTTTTTATCAAGTTCAAAGATAAAAGTTATTTTTCACAGTGCATGATATCTTGAAAAAGTATATATGATTCACTAACAATTTAATATGACGTCACTGAAGGAAAGACTGCATAAACAGAAAGCCTGTTGGGTTGCTACGAGGAGTTTCGGTACGCAAATCGTGATAAAAAGACGCTGTGTTTAACAAACTAGTAATTTTACTTTAATTGACGTTCTTTTGCACCCAAAACCGCGCTGGGAACTACTTTCTTTGTTTTGTTTCTCGAGGGCCAAGTAACGTTGCAGTCAGACAATTTTTATCAAATTTATGAATAGAATCTATGGCTGTGCAAGAGTTTCTGTGGACTTGTTGAAACATTTTGTATAGCTTCGCTTTTAGGAAGTATTTATGTTAAGAAGCAGTAGAGTTTTGGCGGGCGTCTTAACTCCTATAAAATATGTGATGCCAAATCCAACTCTTTAATTTTCACACGCGAACGAAATCGGACCTGAATTATTCTTGAGCTACTCTCATCTCCAAGTGAGAGCTCTCGAGAACCGTCAGCATCTCACCTTTTTTTCTTTCAATAAAAAAAAAAGAAAAGGTTTCATTTTCGAGTGCTTCCTCAAACACTTCAAAATATTTATGCTGACGCTTCGTGGGTGGCTCTCCTTCTCTTGACCATCTCCCCTTCTATTTCTGATCGTAGCGAAATTTGCGACCGTCCCTATTAATTCGAGTGTGGAGGGATTTATCCTTCTCTCTGCTGCTTCATTAAAAGTGTGCGTCGTGTGCGGTGGTTGGTGGTCAATAAACGCTTCTTGCATCTCGAGATCCTCGTTATAGACCTTTACGGGAATAGTCTGATAGATTCGTCCGTGTTATGTAATACTACACATAAAAATATAATTGCGTTATCTTTTTTTTTTCCAATTAATGCTTAGTTCTATTTCTTTCGGAGCCCTACTTAAAAGGGGTAGAGGGGGCTACCCCCTCCCAAATTTTCATAGTTTGCTAGTTTTTTTTTTCTTTGAAAATTTCTGCAGCATACAAGTGGTAGTAGTATACTATTCGATGATCCAACAAAGGTCGTTTGAGCAAAAATTAGTATAGTACATTTAAAGAGTCAAATTTCCCAAAAAATTATGGTAAGAACTTCCAGTCCTCCTTAATTTCCTGGGGGATTCGGCAGTATTATCCTCAAAATTTTAACATCAAGTACACCAAGATTCAAATCCTACCTGTAGGTAAATGAATATAATGTATGTGTGGGGACCTTGGCAATAATTTTGAGCCACCCCCCCCCCTAAAAAAAACTTCGCTACAGACCTGAAATTTTCCATTTTTACGTACTTCTGTGTTGAACTCTGGGTTCGTACACCTCCTGAAATTCCTGAAATATCTGATTCATTTTTCTAATGGCCCTTTAAACTCCTGAAAAACATGTATGTATTCAATCGATTTGGTGGAAGTAATTGTTTTTTAAATCCATAAAATTATGCTGAAATTCTGACCTCTTTTGGAATGCAATTCTTTGTTCCATACTTCATTCTGAACTCATATTCCATCGTTACATGTAAAGTAGTGTAAGGTTAATAATTATTCACGTTAGCTCCTGATTTTGTAATTTACTCCTTTTGTAATTTACTCCTTAATTTCCTTGTTTTAGCTTTATTTTCTCTTGTTTATCTTCTTTCCACAATGATATTTTACATAAAATATTATAAATTAGGATTCTCTAGAAAATTTTATAAACACATGTTTATTTACTGCTAACTTTAATGTCTTTGCTTTCAAACCACTTTCTAAATGATGATGATATTAAGAGCAAAGCCCTCTCTTTTTGTAGTGCAAAAAAGCGCTCGGTGCTGAAAGAGAAATGCATGATTAAATGTAATTAGTAACGGATTTGATCCATGCGGTACCCAAATGACTTTGATTGCCTTTAATGATGCTGCGAAAACATATACTTAGCCAGGTGGGTGACGGTATCAATCCAAAATGTCGCGTCACTAATTGTCATTGATGATCTCTTCATTTGAACCGTGGTGAATTTCCGTTGTGTTTTTTTATTGGGATATGTTAATCAAATTATGTAATTTTTATGTAAAAAATTCGATCGTTCATTTTTCATTATAGGTATAATCAGAAAATATCATTTTAATTTTTTTTTGTATTGCATTCTGGATGTTTCACATTTTAATAGTGCAGGGGAAGGAAAAAAAAAACTAAACATAGACCGGGATTGTAAATTAACATCTTTATATTTTTGTGTTATTTAAAAAAATATCCTATGAGTTTTAAGAAGGTTTGTTTTAATCATTACTAAGGGAATTTAAGTACTACTTTTGTTGTGGTAGATAATAGAGAGTGTTTTCCGCAGAAAGAAGACTTCGATACAAACTGATTTGACTCTTAATGTTAAAAAGTAAAACTTTTCGAAAAACGTTTTATTCAGCTCTAAGACCTAAGTTATAAAACTTTTTAATCAAACTTAATCAACAATTGTGGTTGATTATCTTATTTTAGATGGAATTAATTTCTACCAATTTTTTTGCATTTCCTTACCTAATTTAAATGTGTGTATGAACTTTTCCCGTAAAAATATTTTTGCTTATATACTTTGCTATACTCTCAACTATTAACTCACATAAAAAAAACTCCGTTCGTTGCTATGGTATCCAAATCCCACATGCCCTTATGGGCGTCCTCCATTTTGCTCATCCGTCCCCCAACACAACCATGAAGCATCTCCCCAAAGACGATGGATACTTCCAATAACCCAGAGACCCCTGCTTCCTCTACTCCAAAATAATAATAATAATAAATACCTAGCATGCCTGGCTTCACACCTCTCGGGGCGTAAGCCCAATTTTGTATTTTTATTTCCCCATCTGCTGCTTTTAGGGCGTCATCTACTATTAAACGCCGGCTTGTTTGTGAGCAGGGCCGTTTTGGGGGCCCCTCTCCCTTTTTATTGGGGGAGGAAGTGCCCTCTCCCCTCCTTGGTTTTCCGTAGGGGTGTTGTGGCCACGTGATATATATTCCGGCTTCACAACAAAAACACGTGATTGAGTGAGGACCTTGTGTGGGGGGAATTCCTGGGTAGGAGCCTTGGTTGCCAGATATGGCGAACTATCTCTATGTCGTTGAAGAAATAAAGCCCCCGATTTCGCTTCTTTATTGTTGAAATATGTATTTCATATAAACATCTCGTTTGTATTTGAAACTTTCAGCATTATTTCTATTAATATCTTGATTAGCATAGTACTTGGTCTCAGACAGTTAACATTTAAGCTGCTGCATTTCCTGTCCATGAAAAATTATTGTGATTTTTATGATACATAGATTGTACGCACGTTGTACCATTCATCATTTATTATTTTAAATAACTTCATTGTCTGTGAACTCACAAGAGTTAGAGAGTTCCACAATACTTTATAATGAAGAATGATTCTAAAAAAATTTTATAAACAAATTTAGGTATTAATTTATTAGGTTTCAAACCAAATTCTACAATTAACCAATGCACGTAAAATAGTGTACCAAAGTATTCAAATATGCTGAATACTTATCAAACAATTGATGAGAAGCTGTTCTCATCATTACAATTTTAAAACAAAAACCATGGTTCTCTCAAGTTGGGATCGGTTAGTAACAGGAATTATAGGCCAGGTGTCCTCTCGAACTAACACTTTTATTCCGACAAAGGGACTCAAAGAACCATGCCGCCATCCCGAGGGCATTACTGCAGGATAATTTTAGAAGCTGGCCATTGTCCACTCAAGGTAAAATGGCTATAAAACGGTCCCCGTACAGAACGGAGGCGCCTGAGGCAAAATCGCCAGGCGCCTCTCAGGAGTTGTTTTCGGCAGAAAGATATTTCGGTCAGCCAGGTGGTAGGAATTAATGGGATAAAATTACGGAATAAAGGGTTTTGCCTGATTCGAAGGTAGGGGGAAGTTTTCTCCACTAGTAGACTAGAAAGGTGGAGTTTTGGGATTTTTAGCCTGGAGATGTGGGAGTGGACCAGCCCTGATTTGTTCAGAGAGCTAAGGGATAGAAAGGGGGCGTAAAACATGCAGAGATTGGACAACTGGAAAAGAATAGAGAGAAGGCTTTAAATACCGCTGCAAGAGAGATTTTCGTCAGTTTTAAGTTCTGAGTTTAGTTTTAAGTTTAAGTTCTGAGTCAGTTTTAACTTCTTAGATCAGTTCTTCTTAGATGAGTTTTAGATCAGTTATCAGTTAAGTTCTTGAGTTATTCTTTAAGCAGTGTTTAAGTTTGAAAACTGTGCCATCGTCAGCAAAAAGGATGATGCTACTCGACGGGAATCAGGTTAGTCGATAGTGACTCACTCCATTTCAATTCTCTCTCCCTTCCTCGAAATATTCTCATTATATGTAATTAATAGAATTTATGGTTAGACCACTACTCTAATAGTAGTGTAAATTACTTTTAATGTTTGTTAATTTCTTTCTTAATGCGTACCTTAATATGTTAAAGTAACAATTAATATTAGAAATTCATATAAGATATTTTGTTTTAAATATTGGTACGGAAAATTTAACAATGCTATTTTGTACACCTTTAAGAATATAATAAATATTAATGTTTAAAACTAATTTGTTTGTCGATTCATTACTGATCAGTTTGAGTTTAGTAAAACTGGGTTATTGGCGGATAGAGATTAAATTAACAATGCAATGTACAAAAATTAACTGGAGTTGCTCTAATTACCAATTAAAGTAATTAAATAAGATATAAGAGTTATCAGTAAGAAGATAAACTAAAAGTTAAAAGAGTGAGGCTAAATCGTAAAAGGGGAGAAGGAGCAGTGCCAGCAATGGTGCCTTTTAACATTTATGGATAATCCTAGACTCAAGTGATTACTGATTAATCGACAAATTTATTATTTATGTGATTCCATGATTTGAGATATCCATGTTATAATTTTAATTTGATAGGGGTATTTTGTATTACTTTATTGTGTTTGTTGAGAAATTATTTGTTGGGAATTAATTATGACTAGTCCCCATTCTTCTGAAACTACTCAAAATTTAATTATTTCTAGTCCACCTCTTTCTGAAACTCCCCAAAATTTAATTATGCCGGTATTTTCAAAATTATCTAGTTTTCAGGCATTTTTGCCCCAATTTGATGGAGAATCAGTTGTTTCCCCATCTTATTTCATCTCCACATTAGAATCTGTGTGCAATGAGGCCGGTTGTACAGATTCCGAAAAATTAGTCTTATTAAAAGCGAAACTTAGAGGGAATGCTTTATCTCATGTAATAACAAGCCCCCAACTAGCGGAAGAAACAGACTATCAAACCTTCAGGGACAAATTTCTCTCATATTTTGAGAAAAAGGAAACCAAATTAAATAATCAAAATGATTTTATAAATTTAAAAATGAGGCCATCTGAGACAGTCAGACAATTTGCTAGTAGAGTGGAAACTGCCACTCTAAAATTTTTTGGTAAGGTCCCTGCTGATAATGTACCCTTGAAAAACCTGGTAGAGTCCACTCAACTGACTCGTTTTATTGAGGGAATGGATCCCGAAAATAAACAATTTTTGATAGTTAAGGACCCGAAAACCCTAGTAGATGCAATGAATTTCATGGAGGATTTCCTTCCAAATAAACCTGAATCAACCCTTAATTCTGTAAACAGAATCAATGACAGTCAAATGGAGTTGAAAACTTTAATTGATAGGCAAAACAAAACATTGCATGAATCTATATCCCAACTAAACAAACAAATGGAAAATTTATCTATACCTCACCAAAATTCGAGTAGGACCCTACCTGTATGTCAATTTTGTAATCGTGCCGGCCATACAGCTTTAAATTGCCGAGAAATGGTCTCACAACAAGCAACAAATTCTCCCCCTTATTCTTTTCAACAGAGAGGTCGGGGGTACCCCAATTACAATGACTACGGTCGTTTCGGGGAGTGGACAACAAACCCATCCAGGGGGCAATTCCACAATGGCGGCTACTCACCTCCAATAAATTATGACCATCAAAGGCAACCAAGACAAGCCCATAGGGGAGGTTTTAGGGGGTATTACGCAAATCCAGGCGCTAGATATCAAAATACGGGATCGCGCGTTAACTTTAGAGGAAACAGCCGAGGAAGATTCCCTACGAATTCGGGAAACGGAAGTGGGGTTTAATTAAAACAAAAACTGATGCTTCGGTAATTAGACCCTGCACTAATGCAAAATCCGAGCAAAAATTAATAGTGAATACCCAAACACCCCAAACGAATGGTTTCTTCTATTTACCTGTGATAGACGCCAAAATTGGAGGTAAATTAAATAGCATATTGATAGACACCGGGGCAGCATGCAGTTTAATTGAAAAGAATGTATTTGAGCATATAAAAAATGACCCCCTTATACGAAAAATTAATTCCAGTCCTATAGTTAATTCCTTAACGGGTCAAAAACTAAATATAGTAGCTACATTTAATATCCCAATTACAATAGGAAATAAGAATATAAATCATGACCTAATGGTAATAGATCAATCTTTAAGCCCATTTTATTCAGGTATTTTCGGCATTGATCTATTACAAAAATTTAAATTTAAAATTGACTTGGAACAACACTTATTAGTCTCAAATGGAACAAGGATTCCAATTAAGGATGCAATAACTCAAAAAATTAATAGTGTAACTCATGAATTTGCCAAGTTAAATTGTAAATGTAAATTAAATCCTAGACAAACTAAGACTTTTGAATTAGCCATTGATGCTCCATTAAAAGTAGGAGAGGTCATCAAAATTTCAAAATTACCTCATCTAGTTGACATAAATATAGGAGAAAATATGGCCCCGGTCACGTCTAGAAAGACGATAGAAGTAACAATTGCTAATGTCAGTAGAGAAAAAATCTGCATAAATAAACTAACCAAATTAGCAACTATTGAAATAGTTTCAAATAATAGGGACATAGACTATATTAAAGAGTTAAGGAAGCAAGAATTCAACATCAAAGATTTTAAATTAGACCATCTTCAGCCATTGCATAGGGAAAAGATATCTCAGCTTTTAAAAGAATTTTCAGATATTTTTAGTTCAAATTTAAGAACAATAGGAGAGACTGATAAAATTACTCCCAATATTGAAGTTGATAGAAATAAATTGGAAACATCTCGACATTATCCAGTTCCTTATGCCTTGCGGCAAGAACTGAGGGATCAATTGGATGAATTACTGGCAGCAAATATCATACAGCCCACCAATACTCATATAAGTCACCCTGTTATATTAGTCAAAAAGAAACAAGTAGATGGTAACAAACCATCATATAGGATTGTTTCCGATTATAGGAAAACAAACAATTTAATTAAATTTAATAGACATCCCCTCCCACTAATAAATGATTTATTGGACAACCTAAGAGATGCCAATTGGTATTCTTCCATTGATTTGCAGAGTTCTTTTTTCCAAATTAAGCTGAAACCAGAAGATAGGGAAGTAACCGCTTTTAACACTATTTATGGGTCCTTTGAATATCTCTCGATGCCACAGGGTATGGCTTTTAGTCCCCAAGTATTGCAGTCCCTAACGGACAAATTACTTGACCCTATTAAAGAGTTGGGAATTTCTGGATACATAGATGATTTTGCACTTGGTGCTAATGGTTTGGACTCTATGCTATTTAAATTGAGAAAATTATTTGAACGTATCAGAGAATTTGGTTTAACTATAAATCCAAAGAAATGTGAATTTTTTGTTCCAACAATAACATTTTTAGGCCATACAGTTGATAAAAACGGAATCCAACCAACATCCATGAATATTAGGAAAATTTCAGAGTTTCCTGTTCCTAAGACAGTACGTCAGGTACGACGTTTTGTTGGGTTAAGCTCCTATTATCGACGTTTTATTCCAAATTATTCTGAAATAAGCATACCCCTCACTAATTTAACGAAAAAACGTCAGAGATTTGTATGGACACCTGAAGCACAAGTTTCTTTTGATACCTTAAAACAAAAATTGGGAGAGTATCCAATTTTAATTCATCCAGATCATAATAAGCAGTATATTTTAACAACCGACGCGTCTGATCATTCTATATCAGGTTATTTAGGCCAAAAAAATAAGTTTATAGCAATGAAAGGAAAATTTACAATAAAACCAATAAATAATTAAAATCAGCAAAATAGTTATAATAATAATTAAACTGCTTAAAGTAATAATTGAATTTTGTGCGTCGCTGTTTAAAGAAGTGATCACGTTTGGGCAGCTACCTACAAAATTCGGTTGAAATAATTTTTTTTCCTGGTTAGTGATTGGATAATTGCTGCCGATAATTCAGTTTTGATTGGGATTGAATTTTGTTTCAGTAATAATAAATGTAAAACATAATTGTAAACAAAAACTTTAAACTTAACACCATAATTAAGTATTAACTGTAAAATTATCTGTAAAAATATAAACAAATCTTTCAAATTGATCTAATATATAGCAAACCCAGAGATAAAGTTTTAAAGAGAAAAAAAAAAAAAACCCATCCAAAATAATAACGGAAACTTTCACGTCTAAACATGAACCCCATATAAATGAATAGCACAAACAAAAATATATAGTACAGTTGTGTGTAGTTGTTGTTGTAAGTGTAAATGTTGTAGTAGTAAACAATAAGTATAAATGTAAATAATATATGAGATTAAGGTTGTAATCAAGGCTAGCATGCAAATATATAAATTTGAATTTATCAAGGCACAGCGCTTAGCAGACTCACAGATGCGAAAACCAAATTGTGCGAATGACTTACGATAGAATATACCACTACGCTTAAGTAAGCCCAAAAATGATCTTACTTCAAAGATATTAGGACCGCCGCGCCGCATAGAGTTGAAAGTGCGAAATAGAGATATAGTATAATAGAGTTGCAAGCATCAATGCAAGTGAATTCGCCGACACAAAGGTAACTAGTGTGTCGCGACAAGAATATACTACCTCGGTGGATACGCAGGAATAGTGAATGGTACGACGATCGTAAAACGAGGGGTGATAGTCGGTGACTTGAGAACACGGTAGATAGGAGAAAAAAAAAAAAAAGAAAATGTTTGCTGATATCGTGAGTGTAGGCCAGTTTAACTATTGGATAGAAGATAAGGAATGGTTGATATAGAAATAATAAGAAAATTATTTGGGATTAGTATAAGAGTACGTATGATAAATTTGGAGTTAATGCGGAGACAAAATACGACGGTGTATATAGCAAGTACGGAAAAGTTGGGAATTTATTAATTTTATAGAAAATGTTGCATAAGGATGATACGACAGTGGAATTTTGAGACTTCCCTCCCTTTTTTTATGATCTGTTTGATAATAAAAGTTGGATATAATGGAAAATGTTCAAAAACACATTTTATTACATGCATTATAGACCATTCATCAAATATAGTCAGGTCAGGAACTAAAGGTAGAGAATTTGGTTGCTTGGTTGAGAATAATTTTTTTTTGTGTTTGGTTATATGAAATGATTTTGAATAAATGTAATACAATCCCTAACGGAAAGTGAAGAAATGTAGTATTGAATCAGTTGAGTTTTCCCCCTTTTTATTTTTATATATATTCATACGAATTATGGACATAACATCTGAAAGTTAGTGATGGCTATTGTTATTTTGAAAAACTAGTAAATTTGTTGATTGTGTCATGTAGTCTCATTATGCGGAAATTTTTTTTTGACATTATTGTAGTAGAAAACAAAGGAAATGATAAAGACAAGTTTTGTAGTAGTCAATTTGTTATTGAAGGTCTTGATATATTCTGATTTGAGATAAGAGGCGTTCGTGACGTGGACATTATTGATCATTAGAAGGATTTTATGAGCGAATTATTTTTTATGTATATTTTTTCTTATCTCTTTGAAATTATGATGGTTAATAGAATATTTAATGAATTCAGAACATGAGAAAATTGTACTCTTAATTATGTGTCCAAATGACATTATAAGAGATTATAATATATTGAATGGATATTTCTCGAGATGGAATCATAGAAAATAATTTTCCCATTTGTGTACATATATAAATTAAGTAATTGATTAACCAATTGAATAACAATTCAGTTAAGTTAAATTTCAGACTTAGAACTGTTACTTGTTAATGATTTAGAAATGAGTAACCTTTTCTTAAGTTAAATTTCATTACTTATAATATAAAACTAACTTAATTTGGATTATGGATGGAGAGAGAGTTGGAGAGTTAACTTGTCGACTGATGCCTAACCCCCTTCCTTACAGTCAAGTGTGAATTTATTCCCTCATAAACTTTTTTGAACGAACTTTAAGGAAACTTTGTTCTGGATGCATGGAACCAATTAACCTCAGACATTATTCACGTTAGTTGAATCCCGAGAAAGCTGTGAACTTTTATACCTCCACAAATCACAATTCATGCCAACCCTCCGGCAGACGCTCCTAAATGGCGGACCACTGCTCTGATCTGCCTATGGGTCTTCCATCGTCGGGAAGTGACGTTCCAGAGCAACGGTCATCTATTCCACCACCAACACCCCATCGGCTTCAGCAACGCCGGGACGCTGCGACTCCCCAGTTTCCTCTACGGGATGGAGCTGCTATACTTGGGGCCTCCTACCTTCACTGCCTTGGGGAGCCTCCGCCTCTACAATACCCGGCGTCCCTTCCAGAACCGCTGGGCTACACATACTTCCACATAGTGATTTCTGGAAACCTCTACATTGAGCCCCGATGATGTGCTTCAGATCCGTCGTCGTCCAAGCCACGGCAGAGCTTACACTGGTCATGGATCCTGATCAGTTGCAAATGCCCGGTGGTTGGGTCAGCACCAGCAGCCTTCAAGTCTAACGACACCCGCAACTTGGACTTCGCTACTCAGATGACCGTGCTGATGTTCTGTGCTTTTTCAGGATGATTGCTTGTGCTTTTTCAGGATGACTCAGTGCTTTCGTTATATAAGTGAAAAGATATGGAGCACAAACTTTCCATATCGGGAGAAGGGGGTGAAATTCAGGCCAAAAATGCAGGCCTTCATTCTCAATTTTTTCTACTGAGACTTTTTAGTAAAAACTGAGTTACAGCTGTGAAATACTGATTATCAACTAATACTATTATTTTCATTATTTTATTTTTATTTATAATCTAGATTGTGTCATCATGTATACTCTATTTTTTTTCTTTTCCTTACCACTTTTAAATTTTTTTAAACTTAATATAAAGCTGAATTACAATGTTTTATTTGTTTTAGATCATAATAGAGTTGTTGTGAGCTTGGAGATGGAGAGTGAGGGAGAGAGAGAGGAGCTATTGCGACTTAGGTTCTCTGGAGGCGGGCGAAGATGATGAGAAGCTGTTCTCATCATTACAATTTTAAAACAAAAACCATGGTTCTCTCAAGTTGGGATCGGTTAGTAACAGGAATTATAGGCCAGGTGTCCTCTCGAACTAACACTTTTATTCCGACAAAGGGACTCAAAGAACCATGCCGCCATCCCGAGGGCATTACTGCAGGATAATTTTAGAAGCTGGCCATTGTCCACTCAAGGTAAAATGGCTATAAAACGGTCCCCGTACAGAACGGAGGCGCCTGAGGCAAAATCGCCAGGCGCCTCTCAGGAGTTGTTTTCGGCAGAAAGATATTTCGGTCAGCCAGGTGGTAGGAATTAATGGGATAAAATTACGGAATAAAGGGTTTTGCCTGATTCGAAGGTAGGGGGAAGTTTTCTCCACTAGTAGACTAGAAAGGTGGAGTTTTGGGATTTTTAGCCTGGAGATGTGGGAGTGGACCAGCCCTGATTTGTTCAGAGAGCTAAGGGATAGAAAGGGGGCGTAAAACATGCAGAGATTGGACAACTGGAAAAGAATAGAGAGAAGGCTTTAAATACCGCTGCAAGAGAGATTTTCGTCAGTTTTAAGTTCTGAGTTTAGTTTTAAGTTTAAGTTCTGAGTCAGTTTTAACTTCTTAGATCAGTTCTTCTTAGATGAGTTTTAGATCAGTTATCAGTTAAGTTCTTGAGTTATTCTTTAAGCAGTGTTTAAGTTTGAAAACTGTGCCATCGTCAGCAAAAAGGATGATGCTACTCGACGGGAATCAGGTTAGTCGATAGTGACTCACTCCATTTCAATTCTCTCTCCCTTCCTCGAAATATTCTCATTATATGTAATTAATAGAATTTATGGTTAGACCACTACTCTAATAGTAGTGTAAATTACTTTTAATGTTTGTTAATTTCTTTCTTAATGCGTACCTTAATATGTTAAAGTAACAATTAATATTAGAAATTCATATAAGATATTTTGTTTTAAATATTGGTACGGAAAATTTAACAATGCTATTTTGTACACCTTTAAGAATATAATAAATATTAATGTTTAAAACTAATTTGTTTGTCGATTCATTACTGATCAGTTTGAGTTTAGTAAAACTGGGTTATTGGCGGATAGAGATTAAATTAACAATGCAATGTACAAAAATTAACTGGAGTTGCTCTAATTACCAATTAAAGTAATTAAATAAGATATAAGAGTTATCAGTAAGAAGATAAACTAAAAGTTAAAAGAGTGAGGCTAAATCGTAAAAGGGGAGAAGGAGCAGTGCCAGCACAATCAAAGCAACTTAAATTAAGAGACCATTTGCAAATTACGTCACACACTTTTCAGGGGTTTTATAACTCTCCCTGTGTCACAAATTGTTGCATTTTTAGTGAATTATCTCCCTCATTGTGTTTGTCACACTTTTGAAACTAAAAATTAAACCTTAACATAAATATTTCAAATATAGGGTTTTATTTCCGTTACTCGATATTTACAAACTGTTATTATACCTACTGTTGAATTCAAATTAGTTGGGGGGTAATTTGGCAATGACCTATAAATGATTATTTTTTGGGTTTGAGGTAAACACAATGACAGCCCTCACTCAAAACAACTTCGTGTCTCCCTTTCCTCTCAATATTTATTTCCAAACAAACCACACCGAATATTATAATTAAGAGAAAGGATTATTCGTTTTCCTTTAACCATAGAAAACATCAAAAGTGTGAAACCAGACAACTTGAGCTTTTTATCTCTGCGTATGATCAAGAGCACCGCATTTCCTGCTTTACCAACCACACCTTAGTCACACAATTTACACAATACCAAAAAAAAAGCCGAATCTGAGAACGTGTAGGTGAGGTAATGGTAATGGAATTCTTTACCTTGTGATGTGATGCATTTCCTTCTCTGCCTTGTTTACATATTCGTTCCTCTTGTTATCTTCTTGTCGTGTATTATCTTTTTTCTGGAGTACCGATTTCCTTTTGGTTAAATTCCTTATTCTTTAAAAAAAACTTTTGAAAAGTTCAATTTTTATTGCGATAAATTTTTACATGATCTAAGGCAAGGCATTATCTGTTTGTTTAGCATTGAGTGAATTAACAGGAAAAAGATAGAAAACTTGTTCAGGGATATATTTTGTCCTTTTTATACTTTCTGGATGGTACGTTTGCCCTACACATTCCTACACATAGGGGTTTCCTGTGAGGAGGCATTGGTTGACCCTTGCTGTTCTTGGACTTTGTAGAGAAACATGGGCTCATGGATCTGGTCTAGTTTTTCTAGACCGGATGGGGATTACTCCCACTACAAATGCAAATGAGGAGCTTTATCTATCTATCCCTTTTTAAACTAAAATTTAAACCTTAATTTAACATATTCCGTGTGATTCAGTTTACTACTAAAAATAACAAACAATGCTTACTGTTCATTCTAGTAAAACACGAAGGTACGAAATTTATGGAATCTTAACTCCAACTCAGAACTAAGTCTTGAAGTTATAATCTTTACATCCTTATTTTTCTAGAGTGTTAACTATTCAGAACTTGTTAAACAATTTTCATATCACTACAAATTTATTTATGTATTTTGCTATTATTTAACCTCCATAGAAATAATCTGAACATTTCTTTTCTCATAATAATTTCAGTTTTCTTTCTTCATAATTAATCGTCCGTCGCAGACATCACTTGATCCATATTTTATCAGATGAGAACACATTAAAATACTCCTCCCCTTGTCATCTTTGAGCGTCAATCTCCCTTCCACATACAAATCTCCCAACTCCTCAACACCCCAACAAACTCCACACGAATTAAAACATTCAAAAACAACTCCCCCATCTCGTCATAACTCAAAACATTCCAACCCCAAATACCTCCTCGTTGTGGACTACAATGTTATCCTCCCTCGCAGCAACAACAACAAAAAAGAAAAAAGAAACCCCTCCCTTTTCAATTAAGACGAGACACGAGGAGATCGCCCCCCCCCTCAAAAAATCCACCCCCGACATCAATTAAGCCTTCAAGAACAAAAGAATCTCCACCACATACGTCTCTCGGGTCTTTCAATTAAAGGCTCCTGCTCATAACGGCTGGAGATACCAGGCATTCCCCTCGCATTGTTTGTAACGGGGGCAACTATCCCTCCCTCTGTGCCCCCATTTGTAACCCCCCAATGTCAGCTGCTAGACGGAGGCCAGACCCCCGGATAATGAGCCCCCTAGCGCGTGATTAAGGGGGGGATCCACGCGCGATAACTATCAAGGAAGCTGTTAATTATACGGGACGTAGCAATTGCTGGGCTCTGGTATAATTGACTGCTATTTCAATAGTAGGTGCTGATAAAATCCTGTGTGCGGTGCTTGGTGGGGGTAATTAGGTGTGTGAGGTTTGAATGCCTCTATTTGTAGGTGTTTTGTGCCGGTAGTGTGTTTGGAAATTATGGGAGTTTGGGTTTTGCGGTGGGTTGGTCCATGTTGAATATTGAAGAGGATAAACTTAAAAGGCCCATGTTTTGTTAATTGATCGTGAAAACTGCGATGTATGTCTGTTGAAGTTACAGAACTTTGAATTAATTTCGAATTGGAAGTTGTGTCTTAAAGAGCATTGCAGCAGAGCTGTTTTATTTCTAAATTTTGGTGAAATACTTTCAGCTTGTAGTTCTCTGAGAAAGCCTTGCATGGAGATGTACTAATGGTTAAACTGGGGGTAATTCTCTGAGGCATTGAAGTAATAGATAAGTACCTACCATTTCCCTACTGCTGTGTTGGTTCAATGTTTATTGGTACAGGATAAGATACACGGGAACCATTTACTCAAGAAGTTACTGGTACTCTTGGACGTTGTGGTGATCCAATCAGGACGGGAACCCTCAGTTTGTGATCTTTGTTAAAAAATCTTAAAATTTTCCTGCAACGTATACTTTTGTTAAAGGAAATCCCTAGGAGAATTGGAGATCTCGGTCCATCCGTCCCTATATCTCCCAATCTTTTGTCGACGTCACCGTAGCTGGTTCCCCCTCGCGGTAGCAAACGTTACCTTTTATGTATCAGGTTCATGTCAATATTGGAAGTTGAGAAATACCCTTAAAGTAAAACCGAATCTTGTAGAAACTAATCTGTAAATAAGGGGACAATGTGTGGTTATAGAGAATAACAGTCTCCCTGGGGCTGTTTTGATTATCATCAACTGGATAAGGTGTGTGTACTAGGGATTCGCTTCCACATTCTGTCACGCGAGGTTTTCGGTTCCGTCTCTCTGCGGTGGTTTCACTTTCGATGATGATTGCGGTTCGCTTTTCACGGACGCGGGTTCAAATTTGAAGCACGCAATCGCCACCGACACAATTTATTACTCTGCCCTATCAGATTCGGACGTGCATGGAACAACACGGCTGCGGACAGCGCATTCGTTACAAAGCGGGAATATATATGCATATCGAGAGGATAGATAATGCATTCAGATAAGCGTGCAGTTCAATCATTACCCTAAGCGAAATTAATTGACGATAATTACTCACTGCATTCATTGCTGGGATGGGACGACACAGAGTTACTTAATTTCAGATGGTGTTCGGATAAGATGCGTATTTCGGTTTCCGTCTGCCGATTTGATTCAGTTCCCGTTTATTGTAATACACGTGCGTTTCTTTTCATTTTGGACACGTACCACTCATTGTTGCAGGTTTTTGTAATCAGATACGCCAGTGTCCGAGCTTTTATTCGGTTTAGGCTCCACGCGGCATGTCAAAAGGTGGCGTCGGTATCTGATGCTATTGCTACGCGAGGTGGCACATTGCTTGTTTTAAAACCAGCCAGGAGTACGTGACTGGGATTGCATTGAGTTTTACAGGTTGCCGTGAGAGATAAGAAACCTCCCTCTGCCGCATCTGATTGCTGAAAGTTCACCAGAGAAAGCTTTTTTTGAGTTCTCTGCCCATTTAAGATTGGGTTTTGATACGTATCAGAAGTCGGCTGTCAATCTTTTGATTCTTTCTCATTTCGAAATGGCTTAGGATTGTTATCCCTCCTTATCTCTGAATGTATCTGGAGTGGAAAACTCGGAAAATACCCTACTGTCATTTATAAAAATATTGACCTCCTGTCTTACAATTAGGGTTATATATTTCCGACTTTAGGTTTTCCGTGATCGTGGAAAAGATTCATTATCTTAAAAATTTTACTTATGATATCGCGTGAGAGGTAAAGTGTTATTTCTACTGCAGCTTCTATACTCGTTGCGGTTTTTCGTGCAAATAAAAGGCTTTGATTTCTTTGACCCTTTTAAAGGCAATCGATATTTCTCTGCTACACATTGTATGGCTTTTGTGTATGAATCACTTTAATGATTTTTCATAGGAAATCTTGGTTGGTATTTGTCACTTCAGCTGCTTTTTTTAATAAACAGGTAATGGGTTTTCCGAATCCCAATAGATGAATGGATTCTTTCATTAAATTTTTCTATTTTGTATTTGTCTTGCGGTTTCATTCTTTTCTAGGGATGGTCGTCGCTAAAAAATTGTCAAAGTAATCAATATGACAGCTTACCTAATGTTGTGGTTTAGGTATCGTGGGTCATTGCTCGATAATAAAGAATATTTTTGATGGGAGAAAGAAGGACAGAGCACAAGTAAAGTATTACATGGGTGCTACTTTTCAGGGGTAGGCCCTACCATCGAGTCGCGTTTGCATACGGCTGCAGTTAAAACAACATTCCCGACAGTTCTGTATCATCGGTTAATGTGGGAAAATACGTTCAGAACAAGAAATTTTTTAAAAATCTGTAAATGTTTCGGATTTTGGAACATTCCGGATAAAATGTTCGTTACTCTAATAGTTTTTCGGGATTTTGAGTTAAACCACGTACAACCACAACCAAAATTTAAGTAGGTATATCACAATTATTGCTCAACTCACAAGCCTTTCTCTCGTAAGGCGTCTCTTATTGTGATAATATTTCTCTGTAATCCCTAAACTGCTTATATGGTCGCATCCAAGTGACCAAATTATTCCAGACGAAAAGTAGATTGTCATAACCTTTCACAACAGTAGTACCCTCACACGACACCTGAATACCAATGAGGCTTCCGCAAACTGGTTTATATACCACCGAATCTTCTTCCACTTAATCGATGGAAATTTCCTTCTCTCTCTTATTCCATCAAGTAAATTCTCATCATCTCCAAGAAAGAAATTTTCCTACGCAACCCATTCACGTAATATTATTATTGTTATTATTCTCCTCTCGTGTATATAAAAACGCGACTGTCACATCGAAGGCAGTAAATTCGCATCCGAGAGCGGAAAGGACTTCATTATACCGACTCTTTTCTGCTGCGCGTTTTCGCGTAAATTGAAAGATGATAACCCGAAAGCGATCCCGAGATTATTCAAATCGGTTTCTGATGTTTATGTATGAGTCCCTTTTTCCTCTCGTGTCCCGCGTACAAATGAAGGAGTGTGTGGTAAAACACCTGAGAGTGTAATGGCATCATACGAAACTTCGAGGTTCCGTCGCTGTTTTCGGAGTTTGTGGGCAAAGAATACTATAGTTTTTGTCATTTAGTTTATAAGTTAGACTTTTCTCATTTTATTTTTCACTCCAGTAAGATTTGCATTGATCTTTCCTTTAACAATTTAGGGACAGTTGAAGAACGTAAAATTATTTTAAGTACCGAGGTTGAAGTATTGAATAGATTCAGATTCACTCTGGGTTATTGTTTTGCAATCAAATTTACTATTGTAACTCAACTTTCGTGAGTTAGTCTCATTTTTCGAAACATTTTCTTTCATTTATACTTTTTTTACGAATCTCAAATTTTTTTACCTCTTCTCATTAGGAACAATCCGATAATTATGCGTTCTTTCCTACTGTGGCGACTTTTTTAAAAATTCGGTTTTGAAGTAGCTTGACACATATTTGGTTAATTTCTGACAGGTCTCCAAAATGCAAATTTGCTTTATCTTCAAATGTTAAAATATTTTTTTATCAAGGACATTCTCCTGCAATATTACTCTGCATAATGTAATGTTTTGCGCGCAGTGCTACTTCGTTAATTTCGATGAAATAACTAGCCTAACAATTTCGATTGCCAAATATATGTAAAAAGACTCTAAAAAAGAAATTTTTGATATGGTTAAGCCAAAAATAGTTCTAATACGTTTGTATAGATAAACATACATTAAAAAACTTCGGTTTGTGACTTAAAAAAATCCCCAGCATTTGACCCCAGAACTGTTATCTATACCTATAGCATGAAACAATAGCATTAAAATTCCAGTCTCCTCCAGTATAGCATGAAATAAACTTCCAGTATAGCATAAAACAATAGCATGAAATTTCCAGTTCCTTCCAGTTTGACCCCATAGCTCTTAACTATATCCTCTTACGTTCCATTAAAATTTAGTTCCAGCTTAACTGTCTGGTGGCGAACTTGATTATTCCATTGCTATCTCACGAATCGTTTTCGCAAATGACTTTCTTTTTTTGACACCTGCGAAGAACACCAACAAAATCTGGGCAGATGCCCGCAATCGAATTATAATACAATTTTCCCCGGGAGCCGTGAAGCGAATATTAATGTCTCTTCCATCCTTCCCAGGGGCCTCCTCTCGGTGGTGGAGGATAGAGAACGTTCTCAGTATTCTTCTGTTATCGTTTCTGGGAACGGAATGACAGCATCAGCGCAAACGATTAATCCGGACTTCTCTCCTCCATCATCAATAAAACGAAGCGGCGATAGAGGGGAAATCAGCCTCCATCCATGCTACAAGTAGTAGTAAGTAATAATTGGGGAGATTGCTGGAAGCTGTTTAGCTGCTGTTGGAGTTGTTAGTTAATGGGGAAGGGAAGTTGGTTTTTCCCCAGTAACACCCGTTATTAATGGATATTGCCAATAATTGTGCAATACCGGTCGATATCAGAGCCAATATGGGTTGATATCGCATGCTACTTAGGTACTACAACACTCATCAAACATACAGACTTATAGGACGCGTATGGGCAAATACTCAACACGTATAATAAATATAATGAATATAAATTCTTCATTTGCTCTCCATATGGAGCAAAATGATTAATTTATATTTGCTGAAGCAACGTTGTTTCAAGTCTTTGTATGTGTGTTATGAGGTATCCTAAAGGGAGCTTAGTCATGCCGAATACTGGAAAATCTCATCGACTCTTACTTTTGGAGTAGCATCTTACAGCTAATGTTTATAAACGTCTTATTGAGGGAGTATTTCGTAAACAAGCCTAGCCCAGTTAATACAAGTTCTTCCTAATTAAATAATAAGTTGTTTCACCACCCACCAAGGGTGTATCATCGACTTCTCCTACCAGCCTCTTTTCCTCAAAATTTATGACACCGCTTCTAAACGAGTAATTCAGCACAGGAAACACACATCGAGTCTGCCCCCGTGGAAGAACACGCTTATCCCCCCTCTTCGTAGACTCACGACTTAAACACACGATTAATGCTCGACCCGGGACACCCTATATCCCTCAGCGTCGCTTCCCTAAACACCACATCCGAAATAGCGTCTCTGCAGCCAGCTGTCGGTGCACCCTCACTTTATGGGGCGACATCGGTTTCGAGCCCGCTTATTCCATAAATCAGGGCGACGAAAAGCGCCCTCTAAGTTGGAGCCCCATGCATTCCGCCAACAACAGATTTAGAGGGCTTTGGAGAGCTGTATCAACAGCTTGACTTATTCGCTTGTGGGTGGATAAGAACGAGGGGGGACGCTTTTAGTCCCGATGGGGTGACCCGACATGGGACCGTATACGACGAGAAAAATATCCTTCGGTATCTCGTTGATGGATGTATGGGTATTGTTTTCGGCGATGGCTATTCTTGGGAGCCCCGTTGATATGACATTACCGTAAATAGTGATAGGTAGATGATGCGAGGGGTCTCTTAAGTGGGTTACGCTTGATGACACCCAGTGTACACAGAAATAACAAAAAGATAGAGTAACAAGTCCCTTGTCAGTAAGGTTTTATTGCTTTGAACCTATTTTGCTCGTCCATAATGGTTTATCCCTATCTCACCATTTTCTCATTTTCTACATACATCATTATATATTATTTTTCCCACTTCCATGTATTCTTTACCTTAATCCAGTAGTATACATCATCTCTTTTGTCCTTGCGAACGCCTTAAATCCGAAAGAAATTGGCGAATCCCTTGTGAAGTCGTTAATAATAAGTTTTAATTTTTATTTTCAAATTATTAGCAATATAATACGGTATTAATATTGCGAAAATTATTTTTTTTTTCGTTACTTTTACTTCGCAATATTATTTTTGCATATATCCTTGGAGAGACCTAGCGCCCTACCGGGTATAGAAAACTATGTCTAAGTCCATAGGATTTGGTTTTGTGAATATGCATTACACAGTCAAATTTAGCATCTTTTTCGACAGGTTAAAAAGTACATCAAATAAATTTGTGGGCTATGAGACTATTTGATGGCTAAAATTTTTGTGACTTTTTGATAAATTACTAGATTATTTAACTCTCTCTTCTAAATACTTGATATTCATATGCAAGGAATTCAGCTCTTTTTAATTTTCAAGATAGCTGAACTATTTTAATCATTCCCTGGCAAAATCCCTCAGACACAACCCAACCCCCCGATGTGTTTACACTCGCCCAAACCCGAACAACTTTTTACGATTTTGTTTACCATCTCAGAGACGTCCTGTCGCGCGTGCACCCATAAACTTCCCGAGTCTCCCTCCACCTTATCGCCTTTTTTTTTACTGCAACACTCTCTTGCTTTACCACAAAACGCTTTCTTGGTGCCTGCGATTCTCTTCTCTTTTCTCTCTATCCGAGTTTCGGTCTTGTCTTTCATAGAGTTGGGAAAATTAGAGTGCGCGAAGAACTTCTTTTTAGCATAAAATATGTGACCCTTCTAACATATCCTCCCACTAGGGGTTGTAATTGGGAAGGCTAAAGGAGACTACTCTGAAATTAATTGATTAATTAGCCTTAGCCTTTATGGAAATTGTGTGGAGTCAGGGGAGATTTCGGGATATAAAACTATCCCATATCCCCCCAAATATCAATCTCCTTCAAAATGTGTTTCTATCTACTACGTTTTTGAATACTTTTATGAGTTCAAACTTTTTGACGTGATGACACTGTTAAAATTGTTCTTTCTCTGCCGTTACATTATGTTATCAAATGAGATATTTCTGGTACTGTTATTTGCTAAAATCAAGCAAAAGCACTAGTGAAAATTGTGATGGATGATTTGGAAAGATTGTGTTTTTAATGTAAAAGTTTTATAAAATGTGACACCTCAATATGGTATTATAGGGCTTCCTGAATTGTCACAATTTGTGTGACACGAAGGAAGAGGAATGAAATCTCAAATAATTGATTGGGAGTAGCCTCTTGGAACGTTTAGTTTTCCCTTGCGGAGAATGTATGTGTACAAACTCACTGTCGAACCTCCCATGGGCGGATTTCTTATAGCCACTCTCTATGCTTGCTAGTTGCTACACAGGGTCTATAGCCCATGCGCGCTCTAGTCGATATTTGTATTCTCCGCATCCATCCCATCCGTTTTATTTCTTTCTTTTCCGATAAGCCGAGTTTTCTGCGAGAGAGGAATAACGTATGAGTCCGGACTATCGGAGGCGCCAACATAAAAGAGCGATAGGCGTGCTTCGCGCGTGATAGCGACTAAGTGCTGCTCTCTGACTGACAGTACTGAGGATACAAAGGGCTTCGCTTCAAACATCGAGAAGAAGAGAGTGTGGACATTTGTCACCATCCCTGATCCATTATATTATAGCCCACTTCTCTCTAAAGATGATCATCAGCACTGGTGTTCTTTGAAAGGTTATTGTGCTGCTCTTGAATCAAATTCGATCTCTCAAGGGATCTCAGTTTTAGTTCGGTTCTAATTCAAGTTTTTGTGAAAAGGACTGTTTTGAATTTAAGCCCGCTAGTGTGTTTAAAAGGTCAAATTTTCCTTTTCTGTTAGAGACTAGGCTTTCATTCTCACGTGATATTTATCCTCAAACCATCTCACGCTTTTGAAGTACTTAGTATTTCCGAAAAATATTTAATTCTAAGATTTTCTGGATTTCTATGTGTAAAGAAAATTAATAAAAAGCATTAATAAAATGTGGATTTTTCCTTCAGTCAATCCAAATTCTCTGCAATGGTGATTTTCCTCAATATTTAAAGTGTAGTCCAGATTCATCCCCCATTTTTTTTTTTAGATAAAAAGAGATATACAGTAAACTTTAATAAATTTTTAAGTATGTTATTGGTGGTCTTTTTTACCAGAAATCCACCAAATCAGCCAGCGGTGCTAGCGGCTTTTCGCGGTTCATTGCTCCCAAAACGGAACCGCCAAAATTGTGGTGGCGCCATCTTTCAATTTGTATAAAAACTAATCTCTACCTTGACAAGTTAACATTCGTTTAATCCCAATATAGTTGTCAATGAAAAAAATCTCTCTCTCTCTTTTCAAAATCAGTTTAAATAACACTCTTCCTTTTTTACAGTGCTCCGCGAAGATTTTCGCGTTTCTCCGAAATCCGTGGCCGCGGCAGTTGGAGAATCAACCACTCTGGAGTGTACTCCTCCCAAAGGTCACCCCGAACCCACTGTCCGGTGGCGAAAGGACGGCGATGCGGTCAGCACGGCCAAGGGCCGGATCCGGGTGGTGCCACCCGGCAATCTGGTCATTTCGGAGGTCCGGCAAAGCGACGAAGGAAGATATTCTTGCATTGCGGAGAACATGGCTGGTATCCGGGAGTCGTTGGCCGTGCATATGGCAGTGCATGGTATGTGGGAGATTTTACGTTTGTTTTGCTCATTAAATTGTTGAAATTCTATATATTTTTGTATAATATTAGGGAAATATGTTACTTTTCTTGTTACCAACGTTACCAACATCAGCAAGTTTAAATTTGCAGTCAAAGTTAAACATTTACTGTATTTTTAACTGGGA
Organism: Tetragnatha montana; assembly: GCA_963680715.1. NCBI lineage: Eukaryota > Metazoa > Arthropoda > Arachnida > Araneae > Tetragnathidae > Tetragnatha > Tetragnatha montana. Next base: position 43,770,001 of record OY796680.1, on the reverse strand, counting down.
CCGTGACTGAATGAAGTGCTCTGTTAAAAATGTAAACAAACAAACCGGGTATAGTGTAAGTTTTCGATCGTTAGGTTTTTTTTTAGTTACCGGCTATAAATCTTTTTTTTTTTGCACTAAAAGAAACTTTTTTAAAAACGAGATGAATATTGACATTTATAAGAATCAGTTTGGAATACAAATATTTTTTGAGCATTTATTTAAAAAAGGAAGAAAGGGGGCATCATGATCTGGTGTTGCAAGAATTATTACGTGCCTTTTAATAGCACTATTCTCTAAAAACCAAATAAGCAATTACTCAATAAATAAATATTAGGTATGATTGATTAAGTGAATGAAATTTTCTATTTTATTTTCTGATGTATTGAAAAATCAGCCATCAAAATATCTCAGTGTAGTGTTTCTTTCAAATTTTATAGTATTTCTTTCAAATTTTGTAGTATTTCTTTTCATAATTAAATATTTATTTAAACAGTTATGAAGTTATACAGTTAAAAACAGTTTATGAAGCAATTCTAGTTTATTCATACCCAACGAAATTTCTCCCTTCCAGTTAAACCTTTCTTTGTGAAAGAGCCAGAGCATCTCACCGTGCTGACAAATGTGGAAGTCACTTTTCCGTGCAAAGTTGATGGCGATCCCCCTCCTTCAGTCACTTGGAGGAGAAAGGATGGCAAAATACCCGTGGGAAGGTCAGTACCATAAGTTTCCTTAACTACTAATTGAATAAATTATTTAACTTTCTAATATGAGCTTTACATTGTTATAATAATATGTGTGAGTTAGCTTTAATAAAAAGAGCTAAGTATTTGGTAGTTTTGTTTTCCCCTAATCTTGGTGAGTTTTTTTTAATATGAGTGCTCTTTTTATAGCTTTGGTATTTTGAGATTGAAATGCTACATTACATTTTTTCCTTCTGTATTCCTTTCTCTGTTTGTACACTTCACTAATATATCTTATAGTTTTATTACTTAGGTTTTGTTGAAACTGTGTTTTCTTTTTATTAGGGCTGATGTCTCGGATGGAAGCCTGATTATCAGGAATGTGAATGTTGCTGATGAAGGGACCTATGTCTGTGAAGCTGAAAACGCAGTTGGAGCTATTTCCTCAGAAGTCTCTCTCACTGTGCATTGTAAGTCTCATCATTTGTATGTCTATCTGATGCAACTTTTTTGATGCTATTTTAATGAAATGTCTAACTTAAGTAGCAAAGATTAATGTGGTGAATGATATATTTTGCTTATGATAATATTATTTTTTATACTTCTGAAGAAAGTAGTTTGTATAAATTTAGATATAGCTCTGCATTTTTGGTTTCAGAATATTCTTATAAGTTCGTTGATTTTTCTGTAGTTGGTTGAATCTAATGCAAGTTATTAAATCGAGCCTTTTATTTATTTAGCACGTCCTAACTTCCTGGTGAAACCAAAAGACCAAAGAGTCGGTTTGAGTGGGATTGCCAAGATGGAGTGCAGTGCGACAGGAAATCCTCCACCATCTGTGTTTTGGACTAAAGAAGGGAATCAGGTATTATGTCAAATAAAGCTTTTATCATTTTCAATCATTGTTTTTTCGTGTTACAGCTGGAAATTTTTGGAACTCTGAGGAAACCCCAGGTTGTAAAGTGGTTTTAGTAATATTAACTAAAAGTTGTATTGAATTTGAAATTATATTTTTCTATCTCAACTGGTGCACCTATGAATCAAATAAATATTTTACTTGTTGATTACATGGATAATTGAATAACAAGATAATAAAAATTACTAAGATTTATTGTAAGCAAATAAATTCAACTTAGTTTCTTGGCTAGAAAAGTATTCACACTTGATTTCTTCATCTATAAACCCTCACAAACTACTCAACAAAACACCAGCCATTATTCCTTCTAGTTAGCTCATTTATAATGAAACCATAACATAACATCATCTTTATATGTATTGAAAAAAAATCCTAATATAGTTTTAGTACGATTAATGCTTATGAACCTTATTCACATTAATTCATTTTCTAGATTTTGATGTTTCCCGAAAGATCCTATGGAAAGTTTTCAGTCAGTAGAGATGGAACTTTAACAATTTCTGGAGTTAGTAAAGAAGATGATGGTTATTATATCTGCTCCGTCCTTTCTGGGATAGGTTCATCAATGGCAAAAGCTTACTTAGAAGTCACTGGTATGTTGCGCTTTAATAAAAGGTGTTTTAAGTCATTTCTTAGCTATGATTGGCCCCTTCAAACCTCTCTTTTTCTTACAGCAATTGGTGATTTACCTGCCCCAATCATCAAACTGGGCCCTGCTAACCAAACTCTGCCTTTGAACACTATTGCAATGCTGCCTTGTGAAGCAACTGGGGATCCTAAACCAACCATTAAATGGTTCGTCAACTCCGTTCCGATCCAGTCTAGAAATCCTCGCTATGTTGTGCTGGATTCTGGGACTTTACAAATAGCTGGTATGTTGGTTAGTTTTCAGAGTTTATCATTGAATGTGTATATGTTAAAGTAATAGTATTTTACTGTGGATGTACCATTTGGAAGCTTGTTAACATCTTTCAATTTCAACAGCTTTGGAGTCTGAAGATTCTGGTACTTATACATGCACAGCTTCTAGTGAAAGTGGAGAAACATCATGGAGTGCTGCTTTAACAGTTGCCTGTAAGCTTTGATATTTATTTTCTTTATTCCACAAAGTATTGCTATATTCTCTGCATGATATAGTATTTTTTCACTGAGAAATGTATTTAAATTATAGCATTAGCTACCTTGACTAAGTTTTTGTTTGCATTTTTTTAGCTCCCAGGAACCCAAATGCAATATTTCACAGAATGCCTGATTCCATAACATATCCAGGGCCTCCATCTAAACCTGTTGCTACTAATATCACTGAAACTTCAGTCTCACTATCTTGGAAGAAAAATACTGTGGGATCTTCACCTATAATTGGATACAATGGTACTTCGTACAAAAACTTTCATTTCCATTTAATATACATAGGCTGCTTTTCTTTTTTTTTCTTAAGTATTTGGGATGTCAACTTTTATAATTCTTTCTTTCTTTATTTTTTTGTGAAAAAAATTCATTATACTCTCTGTTTCTGGAAATCAAATACAGTACAACTTCAATTATCCAAGCCCCAATCATCAAATTTTTCTACATTATTATTTTTAAATGGAGGAACATTGCTGCTAATAATGCCAAAGTAACAAAACATAACACAATTAAGGACTTTTTTAAAGTAAAAGAACTGTAACATGAATTACATTCTTATAACTTTTGTATGCTGAAAAAGACATTTAAATTTACTTGATTGATATTATTTATGATTTTTGTTTTACCTGAGTTGTACAGTTATCCGGGTTAGGTTGGTTCACATTCAAATTAACTTAACATTCAGTATTATTGAGACTCTACTTAAATGACAAGTATATATTGAGTTATTAATGCAGTGAATCAAAACTTTTTATTGTTGAAGTAATACAATAATAAAATAAAACATTTTAATTTATGAATAGGATTCTAGGCTAAATTTACGTGTTTTCTTGGTTATAGAAACGTTTTTTTCACTCATGAAAGTGTTGTATACTTACTTAATGTTTCCTTTTTTTACAGTTGAGTACTACAGCAGTGATCTTCAAAGTGGATGGGTAGTTCTAGCTCATCGGGTAGACAAGGAAACACACATAGTTTCCAACTTAAGGCCAGATACAAGGTATATGTTCCTAGTTAGAGCAGAGAATTCCTATGGTTTAGGATACCCTAGTGAAGTATCTGATGTGATTAGAACTCCAGGTAAGATACCCTCTAAAACCAACTATACATATTTGCATTTTTAACACAGAAAGCACTTATTTATTAATAACATTCTTGTATAAAGTAATTAATTTGTAAATAATGCATGTTTCATTAATTTTTTCAAATTAATAATGAGTTTTGATTCTTATTCCATTTAAAATATAGGATTTTCTTCTGGAGTACCTCATTACAATTTGATTGAAGCTAGAAACAAACTGAATGATGTTACCATATTTCTTCAAAATGTTGTCTCCGTGTCTTCTACTTCTGTTAAAATGAGTTGGAAGGTATGGTCACTTTCATTGGATAAAATCCTTTACTTGATGTAAACTTGATACTAAGCATTTCTTTTCTTTTACCTGATTAAAACAGTCCTTCATATCTTCATATAGTACATAATATATAGTATAATAAACTATATAAGTATAATTACTATAAACTATATAAGTATACTTCCTATAGTTTACATAAAAAGTTTCCTTTTTCATTTGATAAATAATTATTTTGGCAAATATTTCAACTATCATGCAAGTTCTTTTCATTTTACTTGTAAAAAGAAAACTCAGTTTATTAAGTAGTATATTTTAATTCATTCTATCTTTATTTAGGTTCAAGGTGCATCTGGATACATTGAGGGATTTTATATAAGGTTTCTTGACTTAAGTGGAGGCTCCCAAAAGTATAATATGGTGACTGTTCTGAATGGTGGTTCGTCTTCTTACATTCTCTCAGATTTGAAGAAGTATACAAAATATGAATTCTTCCTAGTCCCTTTCTACAAAAACATCGAAGGACCACCGAGCAATTCAAAAACTTCCCAAACTTTGGAAGATGGTAATTTTTTCAATACTCTCTGCACTGTCTTAAAATTTGTTAAATAGTACTGTCTCAAATATTTTAATTAAATTTTTTTTTAAGTTTTATTGAAATAAAAATATTACCTATAATTTTAGTTCCTTCCGCTCCCCCTGAAAATCTTCAAGTCAGAATCATTGGACCCACCAGTGCTATTATTTCGTGGTCACCGCCTCCTCCACAACATAGAAATGGCTTATTGCAAGGATATTCTGTAAGAATATATGTATTTAAAAAAAAATTATACTGTCCCTATTTATGTGGAATACATAACTATGATCTTTAAGTTAGAACACTGTGTTAGTTAGCAAATAAGAAAGTCTCTAAGAAATAATTGTTCATTCCTCCTTGTAAAATATTTGTCATTGTAAAAAGCTTTTTGTATATCACTTTCTAAATCTTGTTTAAAAAAATGATTTTTTCTGTTTTAATTTTATACCTTGCTTTCTTAATTTTCAGGTTCGAGTGCTGAACAACTCATCTCAACTCCATGCTCAGATATCTACAAATGCCACTACCACATCTGTTACCATAACAAATTTAACAGAAGGATCTGTGTACAACATCAAAGCAGCTGCTCTTACCTCTTCTGGATTAGGACCTTTTTCTCCTTCTATTCACCCCAAAATTGGTAAGTGAAGTTCTTATACTCTAGTACAGTGGCGGCTCGTCCATAGGAGCACAGGAGCACATGAACACCCACAGAAAAAGTAGAAAAAAAAATCGAATATAGAGATAAATAAATATCAATGGAAATATATTCTCAATTTTTTTTTTTATACTTAGAATTATGTTTGTCCCCCCCATCTCTAGTCAATAAGAAAAATTTACTACCGGAAACGCGAAAGAAATTGAAAAAAGAATAAACTCTTATTTTTCTTTCCTTTTTCGCACGTGTGAGCGTAAAAAATATGAGATTCCGAAGAAACCTCGACTGTTCGCCGGTAGAATATTGAGCTTACGTCCTCGCATTTTAGATTCCCGTACGCACAGATTTAGTGTGCCGAGGCCTTCACTTTTGAGGCACAGCTTTCTTTTTTGACGTCTGATTGAACTGATTTTTTCGGCTAATTGAAAAGTAAGAGTAAGAACACTTTTTAAATATAATATAAATCTTTTCATTAAAATATTTTAACACTTTTGTTATTAATTAGGATGCTTTTCAAGTAACGGCGTTAAGTAAAATTTCCGTGTTTGAGATAAAGCATCTTTATTTTTCCCAATTGCCGCTGGAAAAAAAAGTTCAAATAAAGAATAAAAGCTCAATAAAGACCAACACCTTATCTGACCATTGTCCAAATTACAAAAGGAAAAGATAGGGACTTTAAAATAGAATTTAAAGATGACATTTATGACAAATATAAATGCATATTTTTTTATAAATAAAAGTGCATGCAGTGAATAACTGAATAATTTAGGTTTTTATTTTTATATGTGAACACCCTATTAATTAACTCACGAGCCGCCACTGCTCTAGTAGCACAGCTCATACCAAATATGTCAAGTTTACGTAACAGCAACTAGAAGTTAACAAAATTTGACTATAAACGACAAAAATTGGATGAATCTTGAACGTTTGTGCTGCTTGGGTATGCAGAAAATCCATTTATGTATTTTTTTAGTTTTATACACACAGTATAACCTTATTTATTCATAAAGTAGTTTTTACTGTGTTCCAAGGAACCACAAAGCTTATAACATAAGTACAGCTTTATTAAATCATCTACGTGACACATACATCAGGAAATAATCTGCTAAAAGAGATAAAAATATGCTTAAATACTATATACAAAAGTCACAGTTACTGAAGAACAGCCACAGATAACTAAATGTTACATAAAAAGGGTCAACCAACAAATTTCTCAGCCAATACATGACGGTTTTATAATGCACATTACTCTAACATAGGATTCCTTAAAGTTATGATAGCCATTAAGCAGTAATCATGATTGCATGATTAAATTAATTGTGTAGGAAATATACAATTTCACTGAAAAAATGAAAGCAACATTGACAAGATAGTATCAAACTAATCTTATCATAAGTTATCCTGCTTGGGCTTTGCAAATTTTGGAAGTAAAGTAGACTGTTTATTTTTTATGAATTAAAGAAAATAATTTCTTCCTCATACATGTACTTAATATAATTCTTTTTGTTTTAGAATATGGTGCTGTTACATTTAGTGACAATCCCTCTGTCATTTCTGATTTGGGAGATATTGTTCGACAACCTTGGTTCATAGCTGTAGTAGGAGGACTCATTTTTATTCTTCTCTCTGCCTTTTTCATCATACTGTTCTTGAGACGAAGAAAAGCTTGGAAAAAAGAACTTCAGGCTCATTTATCAGGTATTGTATGATTTATCATCACTCAATTTGGACTATAATTTTAAAAGTAATTAAGTCAAATAGCCAGAAGGATATACTTATATTCTGTGTTCAACTATTTTTCTTTTATATTTAGGTCCTGTCCATAAACCAGAAGATGTTCAGTAAGTATTATCCTATGTGTTTGTAACTCTTTACAAATAATTTACTGACAGAAGATCTAAAAAGTTTTCTCAAATGTTTCTTGTGCCAACAATTTAGATTCATGTGTTCTATTTTAATAAACTGAGTTATAACAAAAAATAAGTAAAATAAATTATAACTGATCAAAATTTAAAAAAAAAACTTCATATTGACTTCATAAAAACTCTGAATGAAAACAATAATCTTATCTTCTAAGTAGAAAAGGGTTAGCTGACAGGTGGTACATATTTCAAAGTTAGTTAATGATTTCAAAAATTACATATTTGGGGTTAGTAATCACGCTATACTCTGCAATGTTTAATGAAATTTTATAATTCTGTTGAACTTCTTTTGGTTTACTATACTAGCATGTGCATTTTTTTTTTTAAATTGGTGATGGTCACTCTTTTAACAAACCTAACATCTTCCTGTTAACCTTCTGCAGAGTTGGTGTGAGTGCTAGGGAGACCCTATGGATTAATCAAGGTTGGCATCCTGTGCAAGTTGGGAAAAATTGTTTACCCGATGGTAAACTCTTAAACAATTCTAACCCTGGAATGGATCGTAGCTACATAAGGTACGTGTGAATTGGTGATGATTTCTGTCAGACAGAACTAACCAGCAAACTGTAGAATTCATTTTAACTAATTTTCTATTTATATCCTTTCTATATAAACCATCTCTTAACATGAGTATTGGGTTGTTTCTTTTTTTAAATACATGGCTTGATTGTTTTAGAGATTTGACATAAATAAGTACATCCTAAGCATGTATGATCTTAGCTTGTTATGTGTGTTTATTTTTATTAAATTCCCACTGAATCTACCCCACATTCAATTTAAAGAAATGGAGCTTTAGTTTATGATTTGGTTATTTTTTGTGTTGCTTCGTTTTTACCATAACAAAATTAGTTAATAGTTGTTGTGATCATGATGCATGTGTTGTAGCTTGTCTTAATTGTTATTTACAGCCTGTATTCCCCTTTCAGTGGAGGAGCTTCTGATTATGCAGAGGTAGACACTCATAATATGACAACATTTTACAAGAAAGAACTCCCATGTATTCCTGCCCCCTATGCCACCACAACTCTTATAAACCCATCAGCTAGGCACCACAGTGGCTCAGTATGTTGTTTTCTAATAAGTTCTATAATAAAACCTCAAATGTCATGTCAACTTAAAAAAGTATTTCATTGTTTTATTTTTTAAATCCAATAAAATTATGTATTAAAGTCCATTTAGTTCTTTGATCTAATTGGGTTCTAGTTTGAAATCATGAGTCAAAAAGGGAAATTCATAAAAAAAATATTTATATAATAACTAAAGCTACTTTATCAATCTAAATCTGAATGATAAATATGTTATTTTAAAGTAAAATGCATGTTACATTTTAGGTGTCCACTTTACTCTAGTTTCTTTGATTTTTTTTGTGCAACCTTTAAAATTAATTGTAATTGAATGTTTTTCTAATTGCAATTTTGTTTTTACTCTATTTAGGTTCATGAAGGTAAAAGCAGTGGATCGGAAATGAGTAAGAAAAGTGATAAAATGTATGATATGGAAGCACGCTTAATTGAAGGTATGATATTTCTCTTACTTATCCAACTTTTAAAGACAAAAGTGTCCTTCAATCACTAATGTAATTTTTGTTTGTACAGACTGTGTGACTGAACAGCTATTAGATGCTAGAAATGTGATAAGCCCATCTAGTGATTCAGGCAGTTATACTACAGGTAATCAAGAAGTAAATTATTGCTATGGAGATAATTATTCTTTTTAACTTTGTTTTATAAAATGTAGTGAACTTTTTTGATATTTTTATTATACATTATATATTTTGTAAAATCCAGTACTTTATCAGGTACTTTCAGTTTAATTACTGTAGTTTCCAACTTATTTTTCATTGTGAAACCCTTATAAAACTTGAAATGTTTTGAAGAAAATTTGAATTCATTGTGTAGACATAACAGGTTACTATTTTCCAATAATTAACCATGCAATAAATTTACAGATGTAAGTTTATTACATCCCTAGAATTTACATCAATCACTCAATTTGCCATTAAAAATTATTTTTGAGAACCCCTTTTATGCACCTTGTAAAATCCCAGGGGTTTAGTTAGTGAATCACAATCTGGGAAACAATATGGTCTAACAACTTAAAGTAATAATTTAATATTTCCATAATTACTAATGAAATAAGGTTATATATCTTAAAATTAACTAACAATTAAACTACACTAATGGAAAAACTCATGTTAACTGTACAGTCTTCCATTCCAGATGAGTATGGTCTCCCGATCCGCCGTAAGCGTCTCCGTTCTGGCCAGAAGGGGAGTGTCCTGAACTGGATGGAGTTCATCCCTCCTCCCCCAGACCACCCTCCCAGTGGAAGAGCATCCCCTGCTCAAGGGAATGTCAGGGTGAATCCCTATCCCATCAGAAATGTCCATTCCCAGGTTGGTTCAAAATGTTTGCTTTCTGTCCCAGGGTTTTGGTTGCTTCACTTGTGACAATATTTATTACAAACTATTTTGTGCTGATACTGTTATGAATGTGAGCTATGAATGCAAAGGAGCTTATCCATTTTTGTGTTATAGTTGAAAAGTATTAAAAAATAAGTATAGAATCTTTTTAATGTTAAAAGCAATCCTACTTGCTGAGGATGGCAAGAAAGCATAAAAAAACTGAATTCTATATCCATCTCTCTTGCCTGAATGGGAACTTCTAATGTCCCCTTGGCCTGTTTTTTTTCTTTGGTTTTTGTAAATTTTAGTTTTGATATAAATTTTTCTGGGTTTTCTCTAAAGTGTTTAGTTTCAATAATTCCTTAAAAATCCCTATAATGCAAACACTGTAACCCAATATCTCATTTTCATTCAACTGTCAGCAAGTCTAAATGAAGTGGATGTTCATTCTAGTATTTTTGTTGGTTAATTTCTTCCTTAATTGATTTTGAAGTGTTAACAGTATTTGCATCAAATTAATGCAGTTAAAATTGGTCAATCAAAAGAGTATGGATAATGCTTTTAATTTACATAACTTTTGAATTTATTTTTGGATCTATAAAGTAATGAAATTATTCATTTCACATGTTTAAATCAAATCATAATTATCTATCTTCTTCTTTAGCTTCCCCTAGACAACTGCCTCAACTCCAACCTTTCCCCTCATGTGAGCCGGAGTCTTCAATCCACTGCCCTTGCCAGGCATAACCCCACCCCTCCTTGGTCCCACAGTCTGACCAGGGGCCCTGAGGATGGAAACAGGGCCCCCACTCCCCCTTCAAATGCAGGGGGCCGCTACCCCCTCGTGAACAACTATTTGACCACCCAACAGTCCTATGGTTCTAGTCCTGGTGTAGATAGAGGAGTACAGTCGTCCCTGCTGTCCCTTGCTAGTGATCCTTGTCCTGTAAATAAGAAGGGAATGCAAGATAAGTCTGCCAAGGTTAATTCACTAAAGAGTAACCCAGGTTTGTAGCTTAAGACACTCTAATGATGATACACAGTGCAACTTGTACAACATTGGTGATAATTCAAAGTTTTCTATTGCTGGTCCCTTGAACTTACTATTAAGTCAATTTTAAAACATCATAGACAATTTGAAACTTCAACTTCTTTAATAAGAAGTTTTTCTCACAAAATTTTAAAATTGTAACATTATTTTGCCATTTTATTTTTTTAAATTCCTTAGTGAATCACAATAGAAACTTCATGACTTTTACCCAACAAAGTTTCAAAATGAACATTCTGCATGCCTTCAGAAAATAATTCTAAAATTCCTGATAGAAAAGTTTGCTGATAGCTCAAAATGTAGAAAGTGATATTTTCAATCATTCAGTGAGTCTGCAAGGGGGAACTTCTTTAATTCAAAGTCTTGGATAATTTGAAGTTTTTCCGTGGTCCCTTCAGATTTGAATTATTCAAGATGCACTGTGTATAAGGTTTTAAAACTAATGTCATGTATACGCATGCAGGTTTCCTCAAAAAGAGTTAGGTGGTGGTGCTTTTTCAAGTTTGTTTGTCAGAAATTAAACCATAAAGTTTAATTTTTTTACACTAAAATACCTTCTCAATTCTCAAGTTCTTATAGTTTGAAAGTTCTTATTTAACTAGCTTTTTTGTTCAAATTATTAGAAACAATATTTTGTCCAAGTTCTCATATTATTCCCTTTTTTCTCATTATAATAATTAAAACTAATAAAAATAACTCTAAAAGTAACACAGCGTTTCTTTCCTAAATGTCCAGAAAGCATCTTTGTTATTTTTCTAGTCTAATCCTATATTTTCTGCATTGCAGGTATACTGTATCATCAACTACACCCTGAGCTTATAGCCCAAGAAAGAGTTAGATACGATAATGTGATGCAAAGTATTCAAAAAGAAGCTGATTCTCCCACATCCAGTATTCATGATGAAGGAGAATATGCACCTGGGCAATGTAAGTGTTACATTTGTGACCAAATGAACTTTTAAAAAAACCTTGAGTCTCAATATTTATCATTCTTTAACCCTTTTAATCCTGGCCAACCAAACATTTCTATAGGATTCAATAGCAATTTTGGATGATCTAGGATTGAAAGGGTTACTCCTTCCAAAATATTTGGAGTTTAATTTTTTTTTCTTGTTCCATGATGTACAGTTTGTCTCTCTAAAAAAATAACCAATTTTAGGACAGTTTAAATAAAAACTATACACCTTGGCAATAATCTTTTCAACATTTTATTTTGAAGTTTCCTCCAGAATATATTTTCATTGAATTATAATTATATTTTGTTCTTCTGAATTGGCTGAGGCAAGTTAATGAAGAAACAAATTACTCAAACCTAGCATTTATAGATGACTAACTTTTTCTAAAAATAATACCAGGCTACATTTTCACATGAACAAATAACGTAAGTTTTAGAAAGCTTAACATTTAAATAAAATTTTTAAAGTGATAAAGCAAGGGGATTCAAACTAAGCATGGCTCATTTTGATCAGGAGGGCAGAAAGCATTTTTTAACAAGGTAGTAAACTGATTAAATGCATTACCAGAAATAAAAGTAAATTCTTAATGAGTTAGTTTAAGAAAAAGATGGACATTTGATAGGAATTGGGAAGCTGAGGATAAATAAACCAGCCTTGTTGGTCTCCAAGCCTGTTGTTGGACATCATTCGTATTTGTAATAAAACAAAAGCAGCCTTTTAAAACCGATACTGGATTTGAACTCAATATGGAAACACCCATTTCACTGTGATGTATGAAATGCTACCATTGAGTTCTCAAAAATCCAAATTTTCTTCTGTAGGCCCTGCACCTTCGTGGACTAGTGTAACTGACAGGAGCAGTACATCAAGTGCACGATCTAGTGTTGCCAGCTCATCTGATGGGTCAGTTTACACTGATTCCGATTTTGCCAATGTAGTGGCTAGGGCAGCACAGAATGCTGGCTTTCACTTATTCAGACAGGTGTCAACACCAACACAACCGTCCAAATTAGGTAAATTTCAGAGTTATTTGATGTACTCTAGGGGATATGCTTATGCTTGTTGGAAAAGGTTATCGTGCCTGCTGCTTTAGGGGGTGCTCATCTCTCTGTCTGCTTTGAAATATAAAATTTTTGGATTATAGGAATTTAAATAGTTGCTTTTCTGTGCTCTTTGTTTTCCATCTTTTCAAAGTTTTTAAAATGCATAAATATATGTACCTCTTATAACAAAAGTAACTTTTTTGGTTGAGCCTATTGGGAAAATATAAATTAAGTCTTAAAAAAGGTTAGTAATCAAAACTTCATCAATGGTGTGCTATTGAATTGCTCTTCTTTTGAAAACCTTTGCAGCATTGTCTACTTATCTGGTTAAAACCCATGTTCTTCTTCTCAACCTTTGATAATAATTTACCATAAATTACTCAACATATTTTTTTGTTGTTAAATAATCATTTTAAGTTTAATTATAAGTAAAAAAAGGTCATTTTGAGATACTTGGAGTAAAAACCTTTTGTTTAGAAATTTAAATCAAGTGCAGTTGAATGTCATTGAACCCAACTTAGTCAAAAACCTCTCTCATTACTATTATTTTGAATTATAGTTGTAACAAAACTTGTCTTGGTCAGCAAATGTATCTAACAGTTCTATAAACAAAACTTGTAAATGTTGGTCAGCAAATGTCCCTGCAATACTAGTTTTACCAAAACTTGTAGAATCTAAAAAATTCAGTATTAATTTGATTAAGCTCATTTAGTGGTTGTATGTAATAACATTTGATTTACATTTTTTAATTTTATCCTTCAGATACTCCTTCCTCTTCTCTTCTGAGTCCTATTCATAATTGTTGATGGCAGTTGAAGTCACGGATGGTATTATTGGCCTGTTTAGTTGCAAAGAGAATTTGTGAATCACTTTACTCACCATTTTTTTACACTCCTCTACTCTAAATTGTGGTTACTGAACTTTAAAAAGCATTTTCTCATGTTTGTTTGAACTTCATTAGCATTGAACTTTCAATCATCAACCTTAGATTTTTAAGCATCATGCTCAAATGATGCAAGACTGCATAATTTGATTGTACAGTTGTCAAAATAAAAAGAAGAATGTTAACACAATTATGATTACAGGGTTCCCGCAGTTTAGGGGATGGTCAGGAAAGTTCCTTTATTTTTTGCTGAAACAAATTAAACCAGAAACGTCATGGAACTTTACTGAATACTTTTTATTGAAAATGTTTGTTCATTTAGCAAGATGTATCCAAAACATATGTGGATAACTAGTGTTTTGATTTGAAATTTAATAGGAATTAACTGGAAAAGTCAGCAAATTTTATTTTTAAAAATTTTTGTGGGAACCCTGTGATGAAGAATAGAAGTTTTTATGTAGCTTCAAAATATTTGTCAAGTCAAACAGTTAAGTAAAAGAAATGATTAATTTCTTTTAAAAAAACTTGCATTTTAATTGAGCATTTAACTTGCATTTTAACCTACATTACATGAGTTCATGTTAAGTGAAAAAATCAAGTTTCTTCCTAGCATTTTATTGCATACAGAAAGGTACAGTTGAATAGGATTTTTCAGGAAATTTATTAAATGATAAGGGAAAATACCTTATGTAACTAGTCATTGTTTTGATAAATTTCCTAGTATATAATTGTGTATTTTTTGTTTCTGAGTTATCAGGATTTAACTTTTTTACAGTTTTTCAGAACCACTATACATATTCAGTATTTTCTAAATGAAAGATAATTTTCTATTTAAAAAAAAACTGTAAATATATTCTTGGAGTAGTATAAATTTTAGAAAAGAGTGGACATCTCTTGTATTCCATTAAAAATTTTGATGAACCTCGTGTATCTTGAAGTTTAACAGTTACTAAGTTAATGTAAATAGTCTATTACTTTCTGTACCAAGTCATTTTGTACTTTTCATACTTGAAAATATTTTATAATTTCTTTTTGTGTGAGAAAACTAAATGGGTGCCAAAGATGCTTGCTTCTAACCACTGTCATCTGCTATATTTTCAGTCATGTAAAAAGTTTTGTATATAAAATGTAATTTATTTTTGTAATTACTTGTACAGAAGTTTTATAAACTTTTTTTCAAATGGTATATTTGTATCTTTTGTTAAAATCTTTTTCATACATACTTTTCATACTGTAGGTATTCCTGAGTTTTAATGGCCTTTTTTCTACTCTTCATTGTTACCAAAAGAAATAGCTAATTTCCTTTTTTAAAGTAAAATTATCTGAAGAATTTTTAAAAAAGCTTTTTGATGGATTTTGAAGAATAAATTTTGTAAAATAAATAATTAGGGTTAGTTAACCAAAAAAATTTGCAAAATTGTTTCAAAAATGCCTGAAGTGCAGGGTTTTTTTTTTCAAGAAGTCTACAGCAATTTTACAACCAACCTAAAGACTTTTCGGTAGTTATAAAAAATGCAGATTTTCAAAAGCAAAGAAAAATCTTTGAATTTACTTCTTAAAGGTACAATATAACTGCATACTTTCTAAAGAAAAGAAAAAATTGAATTATCTTCTTATATGTAAGCAAAACAACTACTTGGATACTTTTTCAACTAGTTTTCAATGTATATCCCTTTTTTGCTAAATTATTCCATTATGTTAGTTTCAATTAGTTCTATTTATGAATATTTTTCAAAAAAAGTGGTTAAGAAGTTCAAATTTAACCATTTCAAAAATTTTCTATTAAGCTTCAGAAATTTAGTGTTTCAAAAAGGAGTTCCACTTACCCCAACCAACCCTACTAATTTTAATGTGAGTAGGTATCTCTTACATGGATAAAGTTATAATAAAATGTTTTGTATTGAAAATTTCTGTACTTTATCAAGTAAGACTCACTTACTCCCTCTTAAGTTTTGCTTGCTTTCAATCTAAATAAAGAGTGGGTGACCCACTTATCCCACCTTATGGGGTAAGTGTAACACCCATCACATTTTTTAAAAAAAAGACCAGTTAAGAAATATGTAAAGCATTATTTTAAAAACTAATAATAAATTTTTGTTTGTTAATATAGTCTCAAATTGAATAAGTTCAAATTTAACCACTTCAAATTTTTTCTATTAAGCTTCAAAAATGTACTGTTCCAAAAAGTGTTCCACTTATCTCAACCAACCCTTTGTTGAAACTCTCAAAGCTAAGGCAAAAGTGTAAACGAATTGAAAGTATCAATTAATTTATTCAATGACCCATGATAGAAATTCCCACTTATGACTTAAGCAATGGCAGAAAATAGCCCATCTTAGCTTCATGTATGTAGCATTTTAAACATTCCCCGCCGCTTTGTCTCATCGGGCGCGCCTTGAGTTTTCAGGAAATTACCTTCAGAACAAAAAAAATCTTGAAACGATTCGAATTTTGGAACATTTTGGGATTCCGGATAATAGGTTAGTTATTCTTTTAGTTTTTCGCGATTTTGCGTTGAAGTCAGTAGTACTCCTGCTGCAGTCAATGATAAGTTAACTTCCTACATGACAATCGTGAGATTATTATCTGAGATATTTTTTACCAAGGAAATTCAAAGTCACCACTAAAAATATTAGGAAAAAGTTTTTAAAGACACTGTTCTCTCTGTATAATATTCTCTATTGACTTTCGTTGGATAACTATCCTGACACGTTCTCTTTCAGAGGAGTGACGAAGATTAAAACTTTGAAAGCTCTTCTTTTTCAGGACATGTTTTTGACTATAGACTGTCTAAATCTCTCAGGGCGTAATAAATACCGTATATTTCCGAGCACTTGTTAGTTAGGCTTACCATATTTTTCTGAGTCCAACCGAGGACACTTTTATCGTATCGGTCCATCAAAGATTAAAAACCCAATAAAAACATCCATACTAAAAAAAATAAACTTTTAAATTTAAATAATAGACTTTATTTCATTATTTGTAATTTTCACTTGACATGACTTTTTTTCAAAAATTCTTTGTTTGATTTAATAACATCGTAAAATTCACAGCAATTAAGTTCAGAGTTAATTTTCACATTAAAAAGGTGTTTGACAGTACAAACAGAAAGTCTTCCCCTTTAAGCAGTCCAAATGTTACTCATATATAGATCTAAAATTGGTCTATTCGGCTTACTTAGGACTTTCCTAAACACATTTTCTTTTCCTTTTCTCTGAACACCACCAAAATTACTGTTGGTATTGTCAGCAGTGTAACACACTAACTTTTCTTCTATTTTATATTTTTTAAGCAGTCCAAATGATAGTCAGTTAAAATTTGTGAAGTTAACAAAAATTTTTGTCCAGTCTTAAAATTACGAAAACCCAGGACATTTTGGGACCCAGGACAGCCTCCGAAACCCAGGACTGTCCTGGGTAAACCAGGACGTATGGTAAGCCTACTGTTAGTTGGAAACCCCTGATCTATCAGCTGCTTGCTCCGTAAAATCAAGGCTGATTTTTTCCTCCCTCTATCTCCCCTTCAGTATCTATTGCTCGGTGAGCACCCTTTGCACCTCCATAAAAAACGAGGTAGATTTTTTAGTGTCCCTCTTTCTTATATTTAGTGCTGTGTTTAATGTTTATCTGCGCTTTAAACCCCACTCAAAATGTTCAGAAAAATATAACAAATAAAATTGAACGGGTAGGATCAGGGAGCTGGAGAACAAAAGAGGAACGTGTATGGTTTTTCTATTAATATAATATATCAATTAGAAAGGTAAGTTTTTAGATCAGTATTTCATCTAATCTTTTCAAGAAGTTCAGGACAAGGTTGTTACAGAAATGAGGACTCGCCTTCATTTTTTAAAAAGAATTTCTGGTCACCACTTAAAGAATTAGGTAAGATATTTGAAGTCGAGCATCCCTCCATTTCATCTAACGGTACCAGTGATTTAGTCTGTATGGGAAACAAATTGCGGACAGATTGGAGGGCAAGCGCGGATCCAGGGGGGGGGCAACTGGTCAATTGCCCCCCCCGTGGGCTCAGCCGCCTTTTTTTTTTTTAAATACAGAAAGAAGATGGAAAAGCGAGCAAGAAGAGAGAAGAGAAAATCAAGTTATAAGAATGTTTATTCCAGGCTCGACAGTTTTCAACCTTAAAATATACCCTACCATATACATCATATTCGATTTTGGTGAAAATCGGTTGATAATTAAGGCAGTTATTGGACTTTGAAAAAAGTTCAGATTTCGACGAAAAAACACAAGTACAAAGAAAGCTTATAAATCCGAAAATATTATTAGTTTTTTCTTAATTTTTTCTATTGTAACTAATTGTAATGGCAAAGTTTTTCCAGAATTACGGGTTTCCATGGGGATTTTTACGTCATACAGGAGTTTTAGAAGAAGACTAGAGCTTACTTACATTTAGAACAACCATTTTATGAAAATTACTTGTATAATAATTTGTGCAGAAAAATTTTAACGAAAATACAAAAACGTTAAATTCGAATATTATAAGTGTTAAGAGTCATATTTTCTATATTTTCCTTAAAGAACATACATTTTAAAGGAAATTTAAATGTAGTATATTAGTCCAGGACGATTACGTTTTTATATGCTTATAAAAAATAGCCTCTTTCACTTATTTCAAATACTTAATTAGGTATTACATATTTCTAATTGAGTTCCTAAAAAAAATGAAATATTTTAACACTCCATTTTTGTGGGGCAAGTCGTGTCAGAAGAGTAGAAGAGTTTCGACGAAGAGTTTTCACAGATTACGAAAATGTAAATCATTAGGCCAGACTGGGCCGAGTGGCGATCGCCACCCTGATGGGGCCCTATTCAAAATTATAATTTTTCAAAAATAAGTTCAAAATGTGAGAGGGCCACCGAAATGGGGGCAGAAGCTATGAGGTCCCGAGAGAAATGTAGAATTTTTTTCACATACCACGCTTCCCTTTGATTTTGCTGCCTTAGCTTAAACAGGGCACTGGAAGTCTTCATCTTCGACCCACAAAAACACTCCCTGGGAGAACCCAGACGTTATCTAGAGGGATCGGACTTGCCCAAAGCCCTCATTTCATATTTCAAAGAGGCCCCCAAAACTGTTTAAAAGCTAAGAAAATGTGAGAATGTAAAATAAATGTACTGACTTATGAATTTAAAATCAATTAAGCTTAGGCACTTTTCAACTAAAGAATTTTTACGAAATGCTTACACAAGGATTGAAAATGATTGATTTTGTTACTTTAAGTCAAATAAATTTAATTTTAACTTTAAGACATGACGAGGGCCCCCAAGCGAGTATTTTGCCCTGGGCCCCCAAACATGTAAGTCGGGCCCTGATCGGCGTCAAAACATTGTAAACACTTTCTTCTTCCTCTATCATTGTCCATGCTATATGCTATCGTTCGCAGAAGGGAGTGAAAAACACAAAGCTACCTCGGTGGCTGATTCGACCCCTCGGCCACACACAGACGGGGGATGGTAACTCTATACCATGCGCTGACAATCCATATTTATAGCCCCCGTATTGAGGATGGTAGTTGAAAGGGTCTCCTTTTGTTTCTTATCTTGTTTAGAGGGTTCAGGAGCGGGCGCTTGTGTTTTCTCAGGGCTGCCGCCTCTCTCAGGAGATGGGACACCGTTTTATGGTTTTATGGCCTCTAATTGTTTGTAGATTCTTGTTTTCCCACCCCACTCCCCAAATGACCGATGGGAAGTTGGGAGGATACATTTTTTTCTGGGGGTGACACATTTTTCCAGAAGACGTCCTTCAGTCTCTTGTTGGTTGTGATCCCAGAAAGGCTGCTGGTTTCTTAGATCTAACGGCTAGAAGTATAGCTTCCCAAAAAGAGGTAAGTTGTTTTACATTTATTTTTCAAATTAGTAAGGGGATAAGGGATTTATGTTTTCTTTATATTTTTATCTAAATAATTACAATTGGTTTTTATGATTTGATATTTTGTAAGACAAGTGACTTAAAAATTCTCCCATTTTTGCCAATAGGGTTAAAAGCCGTTTTTCTCTACAAGCTACTCTCATACAAGCGTTCATGTAGTATTCTTACAAGATTCTATAAAAAAGTTCATTGAAAGTTTATTATAACATTCTTCCTTCATCACTTTCTTGAAGAGAAACTAGAAGTAATAGAAGAGCTACAGACTTAAATTTAAGTTTTATTATTTCTTTAAAAATGACCGGAAAATGTGTCTACTAAATACGAATATTCCATTTAAATTGAAAAAAGATAAAATATAAATTTAAAAAATTTGATAATTGAAGAAACGTCTCTCAAATTGAAAACATCGCTCAAAACCACAAAATAACAGCGAAAGAAGTAATTCATACGGTTTCCCCTTCCTAAATAATTCCACACTAATATTGTTAAAAATGGGACAAGTAAAAAAAAATAATTTTTTCAATTTTATTTGGCCTTAAAATTCGACCTTTGTAAAACTCCTGTTATAAACGTTTGAGGCATTTTTCCGAGGTCATTTTTCCATGAATATCGTAATTATATTATAGCTATATAACATAAAAGAAACACCATTGGTGATTAAGTCATTAGTTAATTAATTTATTAAAGTGAAATTTGAAAATACAGGTAAAATTTTCCAATCAAGTGAAACAGAAAATATTTTGACAATGTTTGGTAACAAATCATTTAAAAAATACTTAAATTTAACAAAGACAAAAAAAAAAATCTTTTTTAAAGTTTAAATTTTAAACAAATTTATTTATTTCTTAAATTCTTGTAGTATAGGCATGTGATACATGTGTGTAGGTAGACTATATTTTAGTACTCTTTGCGATTATCAGTATCAGGCCAATAAAATTTAGAATATGTGTGGAAATATTAAAGCATTTCAGACAAAAGTATTAATGATATAAATGCTTCAATTTTTAAACTAAATTTCAAAAGAAAGAGAGGGGAAATGCAATGAAATACTTTTTTAACTAGCTAATGAAAATAATTGTTTTATTTAAAAAATTGGATAATAATGAAAGGAGGAAACCATTATCTTTAAAATCTTAAGTAACCTTAAATTTAGAGTTAAATGTAATTTTTTTAAAAAATTAATTACTTTAACAATTTACAAATAAATTTCCTTTTATTTTTATATTACGGTGATGATAGAAAATCTAGAAATCTTTTCAACATGCTAAAACTTGAAAAAATCCCCAAGGTATAAATAATGCTGGAACTATAGTGCTAAAATAACAAAGTATGTTGATCTATAATAATTCTCAGATTCTTCCATTTGATAGGACTGTTATTTGTAATCTTATCCAGTATTATGTTAATGTCCTACCCAGATTCAACGTTTTCACTCAAATTTTCTTGGTCCCATGAAAGACAGTAAATCGGGGTTAATATCTAAAAACGTATTTACAAGCTACATTGAACCTATTAAGGGCATCGAATCTAATAGGGCACCTTAATTAAGGTCTCATCCTCCGATCCAGATGCCGTCTGAAATGTTCAAAAATGAGTCAAGATACTACTTTTTTAGTCTACGTTTTCAAAAAAATTTCTGGGGGAGGACCCCCGGAACCCCCACGGTTCCTTAGGTTAAGGATCGACAGTAAAATTTGTACATTTTTTTCAGCGAAAGTTCACATTAGATCCATAAAATACTTGGGGGAAGGAACCTTAGTAAAGAAATTGCGAGTCAAAACCATTTCTGGAAACATAGGTCTGGTTGGGGGCAGGGCCGTATCCAAGGGGGGGGTTTAGGGGTTCTACCCCCCCCCCCGAAATTTTGACACCAATTTTTATGCTGCTATTTTTCTTGAAAATTATGTCTCACAAGGAGCGATATCCTCTTCGGGTATAACCCAAAGGGTCTCAAAATGAGTCCAAACCCTACTTTTAAGGGTAAAATTTCCAAAATTTTTCTGGGGGAGGACCCCCAAACCCCCTCGAAATTTTGAAATCTATTAAGTATACGGTTTTTCCTTCAAACTTGTGTGATTTACAAGGAGTGGTCCTCTTTAATGTAACCTAAAGTGTCTCAAAATGAGTTAAAATGCCACTTTTAGGGGAAAAATTCAACAAATTTTCTGGAGTAGGAACCTAAAAACCCCCTTAACATTTCGCCATTTACTACAATATACCTTCTTTTTACCTTGAAAATTCGGCCGCTTACAATGAGTGGTGCTCTATGGGTGTAATCTAAAGGGTCTCAGAAATGAGCTAAAACACTCTTTTGAGGGGCAAATTTCCAAAAATTTTCTGGGGGAGGACCCCCAGACCCCCCCTTTTACTTCGAATTTAAATTTTTATACAATTTTGAAATTTAGTGCATCAAAATTTCTATCCAGTGTTGTCATCTAAAACTTAACATATAAAAGTACCCGTCAAGAGGTACCTCAGAAAATATTTGAGTCAACCCCCCCCCCGAAACAAAAGTTTGGTTACGGCCTCTGGTGGAAAATCCTAACCCAAAAATGTGGTTGCCCCCCCCGTAGGTCCAGGCTGGATCCGCCACTGTTGGAGGGCAGTCTGCAGAGTTCCATCGTTGGAGACTGTCTTTCTTCCTCAGAGCTGTCCTCTCGGGTCAGGATGGAAATTAATTCCTCCTCTTGGAGACATACTCCTACCCACGAATGTAATGACTGCAATCTTCCTGGTGCTTCTCTATGGTTGGTTCTGGTAAAAGATGTGATCAAACCATCAAACGGCTCTGGCCAGGCTACGCAGCGGTCACCAACTTGCTCTTGATAGACCATGGGTTTAGGGATCTAGTTTGATGTTTCGGTCAGGCCTGGGCGTAGCCAGGTTTCCTGTTAGGGGGGCAAGGATACTTACATTTGCTCTTGATGTTGCAGATACTAGTGACTAGGGGTTGACTCAACATTATTTCCCAGGTCCCCCCATGGCGATAGTACACTTACACGGTAAATTTTAGGGTACAAAGGATTCAGGGCCGTTCCGGCCGGGCGTGCTGGCCGTGCCTGCACGGAGGCGCCGACCGATGAAGAGGCGCCTTAGAAAATTTTTTTGACCCCTAACTTTAAGGGGAAAATATTCCGTTACGTCCTGACTCAAAAGAAACAAACCTAAGCAGTAAGCTAGATCGCCTTTCCTTTACAAAAAAAGCTTCAAAAAGCGCCTACAAACGAGTAAAGAGCGCCCTTACTGGGTTATACACACCCGTCCCCCTTAAGAGAACTAATATAGGCGCCTTTTAAGAAAAGTGCATTTTGAACTTTTTGTATGGGGCGCCCTCATCTAGTGAATCTATTAAAGGGTGCCAACTCTTAACAAAAATTTTAATATGCCCGACTTTGAAAGCTATAAGGAAGACTCCTTTTAGCTTTCAAATTGTATGGGGCGCCCCATCAAATAAATATATATTCAAAGCGCCCACCCTGAGAGAAAAATTGAACACACCGACTTTGAAATATGTAAGGCGTCTTACTTAGCTAAACCAAATTGTATGAGTTGTCTAAATTAAATGGATTTATCAAAGACCGCCAGACCTGCGAGTGAAAATTTTAACATTCCCAACTTTAAAAGCTATACCATATTGTATGGGCGCCCCCATCAAATGAATCTATTCAGGGCGCCCATTCTGAGTGAGTTAAAATTTAAACACTCCGGACTTGAAAGCTGTAAGGCGTCTTAGAAAAACCGAATTGTATGAATCTATTAATAGACGCCCTCCTTGGATGAAGATTTGAATTTGATTCACCAGTTATTAAATAGCTATCAAGCGTTTGCCTCAAATCATATTTTAATAGATGTCCCTTAAAAATTTCTATATAATAGGCCCTTGACTTGTGAAAAATGTTTTGAAGAAGACTATTGTAAAAAACCGAATGGATATCTCTTACGTAAATTTATTAGGTGCACCTGGTGCTGCTACCATGCCAACTTAAAAATATTTTAAAAATAGAAAATAATTACTTTTTCAAACAAATTGTTCTCTAGATAAATATTGAAACTTCATTTAATTTTTCAAAACAAAAAGTTTTTTCAGGATAGTTTTATTAAGTAGCAATAGCTAATTAATTTTTATATTGTTCTTAAAGTGTCAATTACTGGTAACCATCAGTTACTGGTTAGATAAATAGCCAAACCATACAGCCTCTATCGAGAACTAGGCGAAAATTGAGTAATCCTAAGTGAATATTTTTGAGTTTATGGCCCAGGGCCGTATCCAAGGGGGGTTCAAACCCCTCCCGAAATTTTGACATCAATTTTTATACTGTTTTTCATTGAAAATTCTGCAAATTTATAAGGAGCAATTCTCTTCGGTTGTTAGCTAAAGGGTCTCAAAATGAGTTAAAACACTACTTTTAGGGGTCAAATTTCAGGAATTTTTCTTGGGGTAAACCCCCCCCCCCACCACCACCACCAAAAAATGAGTATCATTATACTTTAAACTGAAAACTGTAAAAATTCCCCACAATATATTGAAGAAAGCTTGATTTATTTTAACTGAAAACTAATTTTAATTAAATAAGTAATGCCAATATTATTTATTTATTAATAAGTAGAACCCCTTTACAACGACCCTCTGTTATAGCAACCCTTGCGTTACAACAACCGGTAATAAAAGCACCTTTTTATTACAATATTGTTAATTTTATTCGTTAAAACGTCCGCATTTTGTTGGCACCATAAGGAGTCGCTTTATCAAAGTTCTACTGTATCATTAAGTTAAGTAATATCAAATTTGTTTAAAGTAATTATTAATTAGTTAAAATTAACAAATAATTTAAAATAAGTGATTAATTAATTAAAAATTAATTAAAAGTAAAAATTAATTTACTTAGAATTAATTATTAATGGGGGTGAGGTGTAAGGGGCGCCGTAATTTATTGGCACGGAGGCGCCTTCATACCCAGGAACGGGCCTGAAAGGATTTGAACTTTTGCACACCTAACATAAAAATATGGGCAATGAATGGGAGCTTAAAAATGGAGTCTGGGGGTCCTCCCCCAGAAATTTTTTTAAAATTCGCCCCTCAAAGTAGTGTTTTAGGTCATTTTGACTCTTTGGGCCGAACAGAATCGCTTCTTGTAAGCCACACAATTTTCAAGGAAAGTTATGCACGCCGACTGCTTTAATAAAATTTTTCAAAAAAAAATTAACGAACTGCGAATTTAGGGGGGGGGGGCAGCTGCCCCTCCCTGCACCCCCCTGGCTACGCCCATGTTCAGGCCAGATTGGGATAAGAAGCAACAACAACAAGAAAGGTTAAGACACCCCTGGATTAAAGCTCTAATTAAATTTATCAAAAGTTAATAATGTCACAGTGCTATACTTGGTCAGTCACAATTCAAAATATTGATTCTAAGTGAAGTATCTTTCTATTTATTACACATAATTGTTGAAAGATGTTGAAGATAAGATAAGCATCCTTCAATTTCATCTAACGGTACATGCGCTTTTAGTTACCACTTAAGAAATTAAGAAAAAGATTTCAAGTCGAGCAAGAAAATTTTTTTTATTTGTTACTACCTTTGATTCAGTCACCTCTCAAAAAATTAGGAACATATAAGAAGATTGGTCGGAGTTTGGGATGGGAAAACTCAAATTTATTTAGCAAATAGTGTTTTTTTAAAGAATCTGGCTGATACGATTACACGTTACAATAACTTTAAAAATTAGAAAAGTTAAGACCCCCTTTGGATGAGCAGGAAATAAATTTCGATCTGAGGTCCACTGTTTTTCCGATTTAAATTTTAAAAATTAAAATACACATTTATAATTTAGCTCCCACTGCTGTGTGAATCAGCGGCTCAGTGGATACATGTGAGGTTTGCATGCTCCTGTCCTAGGTTCGATTCCGCTATTTTTCTATTTAAATTTTAAAAATTAAAATACACATTTATTATTAGCTTCCACTGCTGTGTGAGTCAGTGGCGCAGTGGTTGCATGTGAAGCTGGAAAGCTCCAGTCCTAGGTTCGATTCTACTGTTTTACTATTTTAATTTAATAAATTAAAATCCACAACTATTAATAGCATGCGTTGGTGTGTGAGTCAGTGGCTCAGTGGATGCATGTGAGGCT
The DNA here is from genome assembly GCA_963680715.1 of Tetragnatha montana. Taxonomy (NCBI): domain Eukaryota; kingdom Metazoa; phylum Arthropoda; class Arachnida; order Araneae; family Tetragnathidae; genus Tetragnatha; species Tetragnatha montana. The sequence goes on along the minus strand of OY796680.1, from coordinate 43,744,437 downwards.
GGCGAGGTCCAGTCCTAGGTTCGATTCCGCTGCTTTTCTATTTAAATTTTAAAAAGTAAAATACAAATTATTATTTGCTTCTTCGGTTGTGTGAGTCAGTGGCTCAGTGGATGCATGTGTGGCTTGCGTGCGCCCGGCATGGGTTCGAAGCCTATCCTATAGATGAGTGCAGGTACCAAGGTGAAGCATGCTTTAGGGTTTTTTTTTATTAGTATATATGCTAACAGTTACGGTCACAGTTAAATGTTCAACATTACTATTTTACGCAATATTTCAGGTTTGAAAAAAGGGTTAGGCTTAGCAAAAAAACGCATCCTCATAACTCTGACCGTTACGGTCACAGTTAACAATATTTTTTTTTTTTTTTCAAAACTTAAAATAGCAAAACCGGCTCCCAGACGGACCCTTCTCCACTATGCCCCCAGAGCCCTTGGCGACTTGGGGGCGTCCATCCCAAACCCCCAAGGCCACCAATTCGTCCAGGGGGAGCAGATAAGGTCCGTCGAGGCGACCCCAACTGGCCACCGGATTCCTCCCCTAGGCAGTGTACATCAGATACTCAGGAAATAAATAAATTAATTAACGTATTCATTTGTAAATTATAAGTTCAGTTTAATTATTAGAGCATGAATATAGCAATAGAATAAGAGTAAGGAAAGAGAAGTTAGGTTAGTGCGGGTTTGAACTGAGTACCATCAGTACAGATGCCATGACTCTACCAACTGAGCCAACAGGGCACACCCGCACTGAATTTATTCTTTTACTTGAGGTTACGAAATATTTTTCTTCAATTTAGAATTAGTATAATATTTGAGCAAAAGTGTATTCCCAGAAGTGGAATAGAACCTAAGAAACCTTCTGACACTGTCATCTTTTAGCAAGGAGCACTCTACCAACTGAGCCATCAAGGCACAACCGAACTGAATTTATTCTTTTACTCAAGGTTACGGAATATTTTTCTTCAATTTAGAATTAGTATAATATTTGAGCAAAAGTGTATTCCCAGAAGTGGAATAGAACCTAAGACACCTTCTGACACTGTCATCTTTTAGCAAGGAGCACTCTACCAACTGAGCCATCAAGGCACAACCGAACTGAATTTATTCTTTTACTTAAGGTTAGGGAATATTTTTCTTCAATTTAGAATTAGTATAATATATGAGCAAAAGTGTATTCCCAGAAGTGGAATAGAACCTAAGACACCTTCTGACACTGTCATCTTTTAGCTAGGAGCACTCTACCAACTGGGCCATCAAGGCACAACCGAACTGAATTTATTCTTTTACTTAAGGTTAGGGAATATTTTTCTTCAATTTAGAATTAGTATAATATTTGAGAAAAAGTGTATTCCCACAAGTGGAATAGAACCTGAGACACCTAACACTGTCATGCAAGGAGCACTCTACCAACTGAGCCATCAGGGCACAACCGCACTGAATTTATTTGTTTACTTAAGGTTACGGAATATTTTTCTTCAATTTAGAATTAGTATAATATTTGAGAAAAAGTATATTCCCACTAGTGGAATAGAACCTAAGACACCTTCTGACACCATCAGATACTCTGTCGGGAAGGGGCACTCTACGAATTGAGCTATCAGTGAACACATACATTAGAGTAAAAGTAAATTTTCAAGATTCAAATATTTATTTTTATTAGTAGTTTATTCAAACAAAAATAATAATAATTCAAACCTTTCGTTTTGATCGAATGATAATTAAAAAGAATAATAGGACTGAAGAAAAAACAAAATGAGGGTACAATTTACTACCATAAACCTAAGTCTCTAATTAGTATCTAATTCTGCTGTAATTCATGAGTGTTTCCTAATGAGAAAGATTAGCTTGTTTCGACGAGCCCATTGAGGCTATATCAGGTTTAATTTCCGGCAATTTTTAGACCAATTTTTTCGCGGAACACCTCACCGCGGAACATTTTTTCACCTGGAAATGCTTCGCGGAGCAGTGCCCCGAGGAGCATGGAGCATAGTTTGGAAACCGCTGCTCTAATTGATTTAAAGTTAATAATTCACCATTTAAAGAAGAAAAAAACATCCGGGGTTCTGTCTCATCAGCGTGCCATAAGTTTTGTGAAAAAAAATACCCCCAGAACAAAAAAAAATTAATCTGTAAACGTTCCGGATTTTGGAACATTCCGGATAAAAGGTTCGCTACTATATTAATTTTCCGGGATTTTGAGTTGAAGTCCGTGGCACCCCTGCTTAACATATAATGTACTCGTTTAGGGAGGTAAATTTGAAATAACGTTGAGTCCCTCCGAAACAAAAGATTGTGTTGTGTTTGTGTGTGGGTTTTTTCTCCAGTCCTATTAGTCTTCTTATTCGTTCAAGACGAAATTTTTGAATTTTCTTAATTTTGTTGCAATGCACTAATAAACTTAAAAAATAGTAAGGTTTTTTTTTTCTTTCTAAGAAGAAAATCAAAGTATTTTATTATGAGATTTACCTTCGTGTTTTTTACACCTAGAAAATTTAATCCACGGAAAAAGTGCTCAGCGACCTAAAACGTTCGGAACTCCTGAATTACCATAATATGGCGAGTTTATTGGACTACAATGATTGATCTCTTAATTTTCCAGAGAAGGCTTCTTAGAACCTCTTAGAATAAAATAAAAATTCAACCTTTTAAATACACTAGCGTCCAAAATTTAAGGATAATTTGATGGTTTGGAAATAATGTCACAAATCTTAGTTCCTGTAATGTAGTTTTTCAGGGTCTCCAAGGCTTAAGTCGAAACAAACAGATATGAGAGCTTCAAAATTCAATCGCCAATAAAGGATCCAAGAGCTAAAACTGCCCAAAATGAAGATAGAGAAGATTCTATACTTAATACCATACTTGATAAAATAATAATTTTTACAATCACACTTAAAAGATATTCCACGCTCTTAATAAAATCCTGCTTTGAGTTCAGGAATCTCTCATATAAAAGCCCACGTCACTCACTGACTCACTGACTCACTGACTCACTGATTCTGGAACGCTCGCACACTATGATGCCATCTCGCAATAATAATCATAATCATCAGAAAAATATAAAAGCCCACGTCACTCACTGACTCGATGCCATCTCGCAATAATCAGAAAAATAAATAAATAAAAGTAATTAAAATTTTAAAATAATATAATAGCTTTTAAATAAATATCTTTCAAGAAAGTTGGTTTACTTAATAAAGGTTAAAAAGTTACTTTTAGGGAAGTTGGTTTCTAATTCAACAATAATAAATTATTAAAGTTAAACTTCTTATTTAATGTATAATTAATAGGAACTTGAAGTAGTAACGAGCGAAGCTCGCATAAAAGGCTAGCCTAGCTGTAAGACCCGGCTTTGCCGGGTCGTAACAGCTAGTATCATATAATTTGGAAATAACTGGGGATTTTTTGCTAAATGACTAACATGAACGTTTCTGCTACCGCTCCGAATGTATGAGGAGGTCGCTGCATTATCAATGGAGGGTTTCTGTATTAACTATTGTTAGGGTAATTTGATCCCAAACCCCATATTCCCAATCTTAAAAGATCCTCTATGGTATGAATGTCATTAATAATGAACTAACATTTGTGTCATTATTCCAAAAATAAAATTAACCTTAATGTTTGAACACGTGTAACTGTTATTTGAAAAAAATTTTAACTAGTGGAGTAGGGAAAGTAACTCATACTTATATACGTAAGATGAAGTCTAGAATATTCCTATTATTTTTTTTAACTCTATTAAAATACAAGGTTATTATTTATTCAGGAAGTATTGGGAGTTGATAGCACATTGGGATTCGTGTTTGACTTGCGTGTTAAAGATACTGGTTCTATTATAACCTTCTCTTTTCCTTCAGAATTTTTTTCTGTATAGTAACAGAAATAAAAACATTAGTTTTATGGTTTTTATGGTCGTTTGTGATACGATGGAACCGATGAGGAACTATCAGTCCATGTGGGTTTCTTTAGTTCAAATCTGGAACCTTTTCCTCCTCTCCAATTTAAAAATTTTAACACAAGCTATTAACTGTTCAAATGCGCTGTTGAGAGTGCATGGCGGAAAGTTAGTGGCATGCTGAGGAGCCCAGTTAAAGATTCAAAGTAATGATTCTTATTTATCCCCGATTTAAATTTTAAAAATTAAACTTAAGGAATAAATAAAACGTGTTAAGAAACAGTTTTATTTATCAAAAACTTCAACAATACATTCAACATTAAATAATCATATAAGTTGCAAACATTCATAAATCATCAAAAAGGCATTTTAGTAAAAACTGCAAAACATCAACATAAAAAAACATCCGTATAAGAGCTCAAAAAATTTTAAAAGTCAAATCAACACTCGATATAAAAGTCTCTCAATCAAAACCAACAAACATCTTGAGCAAAGAACATCACTTGGGTTGAGCCATCAAGAACTCCAACCTCTTAATAATATTATCGGAAGAGTCTGTACCTTGGTAATCCATCCTTCCCTGTTCCCAGGCCTTCATTCCTAGGTAGTTCCCCACTTCGGCTCCAGGAAGGGTATTTTCATCCTTCTTTTCAACTTCTGGAACAGCCTTTTCCGAATCTTCCTTATTGGGATTGCTGTCAAGTCCACCCTCTCCTGATGTGCTGGAGACCACGTCCTCTATGGGTGTCTCGACATCCTTTTGAGGGGTGGTGTCTGGGGGTGGACCCTCTTCTTCTCGAGGGGTGGAGTGGAAGAACTCGGCGGACTTCCTTCGGGGGTTGGGGTCGGCGAGTGCCCTGGGGCCCCGCTGCAATTTGCCCTCTGCCAGCCGAAGTCGCACCGAGGGAGGCTGGAGGAAGAATTCAGTTTCCGATTCGGTCGGGAGAGGGAAGAATCTGAGTAATTCTACGGCGCAGATTACTTCCTGAGAGCGGGCGTAGACTTGGATTTCCTGAAAGAGAACATACGTGTCATCATTTTCTTCATGTTTAATAATTTTAAAAAATAAAGATTTTGGAAACCGATTTGTGTTTAAATAATTTAATATAAACTATACTACATTATACTATTTAGTATATACTACATTAGTATTATTTTTCTATATACATCAAGTTTCATGTAAGGGGCCGTTCAAATATTACGTAGGCACCTAATGGGGTTTGCTATTTGCTTATTTTTCCTGATAAAGGGGAGTAGGAGTGATGCTTACGTAAGATGTTACAAACACTGCATTTTCGAAAATTTCTTGTTTCTTGCATAAATAATTTCAAAATTCAACCAAAAATAGATTTAAAAAAACTGTAATGGTAAAAAAAGCATTTTTTCACAAGGAATATTCTAACTATAGGTTAAGTGTTTATGGAGAACAATGGGGAATTTCAGAAATCGAAGCATTACTAAAGATTTTGTACAAAAAATGAACAAAGGGGGGTCAGGCAATTTTCTAACGTAATTATGAGAGGGAGGTTCGCGGTTTGCTTATTTTTACTGACAAGGGAGAGGGGGGGGTCAAAAATGACCAAAACTTGCCCACGTAATATTTAAACGGCTCCTAAGTTGAAAGATAACGTTTCTTTCATTGATGAGCTAGTAGTTTTATTATTTATTTTCCTTTCCAATTTTTTAACGTGGTAATTGAACTCCTACACACCTTGTTAAAATTTGCGGGCTGTAGCAAATTGTTTAAGCTTTTCAATGCCTTAGCCTTCAAGGTATTTTTATTGCACTAACAATTGGGACTGTAAACAGGTGTGTCCCTTTTCAACAGGACGTCAAAGCTGTTCTGAAGATATGCAACCGAATCAAATCAATAACACAAAGACTTATTTCCAATAGAGAACGTTTAGTTTAGATAGATAAAAACATTCTAATAGTTTAGTTTTCGATATCTCGCTTGCAACCCCTAACTGGCAGGAGAGGGCTATAAACCGCAAGTGAAACTGACCGCAATTTTCAGGATACCGTTATTTTCCGAGATTTTTCTCGGGATGTATAAAATGGAAAGTCATCTTTACTCTTACTGTAACTTTAACTAAAAACGTGCGCTAGTGAATGATACATTTGTGATAGTAGGGGAAAGGAGGGTAAAACCAAGACCCTCTATATAATGGCCTCACAACTCGGGTGGGTGACGTCACACTTTCCGCCACCTTTGACGTCACATGCAAAACGACGCCATGATTATATGTAACACTGAACAAGGAATATTCGTGTTTTTGTTATTAACATTAATGTAACGGTGTAAAAACAAACGCCGTGATATTAATTTTTAATGGGTATCGCTATTTAAACCACAGTTTAATAAGTAGAAATCTGAAATAAGCATAAAGTATCAAAAATGTCTTTTAATTTAACAAAATTGATGGAACAACAAACAAAAACGTGATGCCATCTGAGAAAAATGTAAAAATACAAATCAGAAGAATTAACTAGAACTTAGTGCTACTAGTGCATTTCCCGCAACAATAAATATAATGCTTCATTTTCATCAGTTTAATCTTATAATAAATTAAAGAATTTAGTGTAATTAAATAAATTGTTTACTGTTGGAAGAATTCGAAAATTCAATTATTTGTTTTAATTTTTAATAGATTTTACTTTTTATTTTACTAGTGAATTTTTTTTTAATTTCCTAGATAAACTTAATATTGTGAGAAAAACCTACATGGCATGCATTCATTATTTGCAAACTGAACTAAAAGCCATGTTAGTCCTAAGGCTAAAAAACTGAATGAAAATACAAAAAAACTGTACAAAAGGGACAAAATTTTGATTCTAAACGAAAGATTTTGAGTTTCCAGAACAGTATTATCAGCCTTGAAGGCATACATAACGCGAGGAGTTAAGAAAGTAAGTTTTTATGCTCCATAGACTTAACATGGGAAATTTAGCGGTTTTCCGCCACCTTTGACGTCACAGTGACGTAGTTGTCAGGCTTTGTATATAGAGGGTGTTGGTAAAACAGAGCAGTCTGGTAAAAGTACGCAGCTGTTTTTTCCCTGTTGGCAACTGTATACAGAGGAGCAATTATGATCACATGGACACTTGTATCATAAGCTATCTAAAAAAGACTATCATTATTATTTTCATGCATTCTGTATTTTATTTATCAGGTAAAATATGGTTTCTTTGAGTTAGCATCTTATTTTTCTAAGAAATAATCTTAATTTTATTTTGTGAGTAAAAACCAGTGATTACTTTTAAAGTAAATATTATTGTAATGTATGGTTTCTTAAGAACGACTTGGTATCGTGTTATAATTTAACTGCAGGGAATTTTGGAGTAAATTCAAGGAAGTTTTAGAGAATCAATATACATCGAAGGCTAAGAGTAAGCTTAGACAAGATAGTTGAGAGCTTTGTTAGGAGAATCATAACTCATCTTACACCTCACCACAAGAGAGTTATGTGCTACAGCTGTGTAGAACCCTACTGCATTTTTAACTTCCCTTTTAATTGTTTCACAAGTATCTAAACAGGTTCGAGACAGCTCGGTTCCTGGTGACGTGAGAAGGAAGTATTCAAACATCGGGAAATACGTCAAATAATCAATTACTTTTACGTCACAAAGATGTGGCACTTATTCGTTCCCGAGGTTAAATTTGTTGAAGAAGGATTTAGTATTTTTATCCAATGTTTTTAGATGGTTTATTTACTCGTAAAACTTGGTTAGAAGGAGGAGAGTTGTTGAAGATCCTCCCATAAAAGTTGAAAATAATATACGATTAATGAGATTTTGTGCACTAATGCCCTTTGTGCAAAAGAAATTCCCAGCACCTCTCAATATCGTTTTGCTCTGATGGACAGCGGCTACCTCTTTGTCAATGAAACAGATGTTATACGCGACAGCAACGTCCAACAGCAACGGCCCTGTGACGTCACTCTACTCGGAAGCAGAAACTGCGTAAACAGAAAGACTGTTAGGTTGCTATGCTAAGGAGAAGTTTCGGTACGCAAATCGTGATAAAAAGACACCAGTATATATACATGTGTTCAACAATCATATTTTGAAATTGACGTTCTTCATTTCACTCAAAATTCAGACACCGTGCTGAGAACTTTGTTAGTGACGTCATAGGGTCAGGAAACGTTGCTGTCGAGTATAGAACCATTTTAACTGTTATTTTGTGCTGTAAAAGTGAATTATTTTACCAATGAAAATTCCTCTGTGGAATCCGGTGCCCATGCTTCCAATTCGGCAATATTTTTCACAAGTTAGAGTTGACAAATGCGAGATTTTTTTACAAAGTAACATATTCATAATTTGCTTTTGATTATGGATTATATTATGGGTTTCACAGTAACCAAAATTTAATAAATAAAAAATTCAGTTAAAATACAGTTTTCCTTACACAAAAAATTGATTTTAAGACTTAAAAGTTAAAGGAATGATAGTAGGTACTGATAGAAAATTTCTTACCTGAGATAGCTCCCTTAAGGCACTTATTCTAAATATATTAATCCATATGTGCACAAACTGGACGTATGTTGGATGGACAGCAGAAGCAGGAGAAATTTGACCAGTGCAGCTGAAGAACTTGACGTGCCATGGCTTGAAAGAGCCGTGGAACTGAACTATTTTCACGTTGCGACCAAACCTGAAAAAACGAGTAAAAATTTAAAAATATCAATATGAATTATGTGTATTCAAATTTACAAAAATGAATATTCATTTCATATTTCATTAATTCGTTCACTGATGGTAGAAAACTCAGGAGTGTGCGATTATTTTTCATAAACATCTTAATATTTCTAAGTGTTAGGTACACAACACGTCATTAATTTAAACTTTGATATTTTTTTCCTATAATGTTGTTTAATTCACAAAATAAGTTCCAAACCAAAACAGCTTATCAAGAGCCAAATTATTGTGTGTATTAAGTATTTATTTCGTATAAAATTTATAAAGACTTATTAAAAAATAATCAGGAATAATTAATAAAGTGGGGAAATCCAGTTTAGTATCTTCTTATAAATGATTTTTTACGAAAAATCCTGTTTTTGCTACTTTACCAATCAGAAGAGTTTAAATGCACATATGAATAAATTTTTTATGCCTACACAACTTACTGCTTGAAGGCTGGAGTGTAAGTATAGCTGACATTGGCCATAAGATTGTAAATAAAGGAAAGTTTTTTCGAAATATCGTCGGACCACGTGTTGAAGTACGCATTGAGAAGACCTTGATCCCCACCTGGAAAAAAAATTAGAAAACAAAAATGAAAACCAGGAAATTAGAATCGCATAACACTACAATTACCGTCAACGTTTCAAACTGACAAGACAGTAGCAGACTGCATTTTGCTCCTTCGACGAATCTTGTTTAAAAGAAACAAGATTCTTAAGAAGAGGAAGGGAGAGGGTTAAAAAGAGGCTCACCGTCATAACTTCCTCGCTTTTCCGCAAACTCTACCAGCTGCCAGAAGGTCTGTACGGACGGCACAAAGACGAAGACACCGCTGTTGAAGCAGTCCGGCCAGCCAATGTCGGGTACAGCTGACAGCTCTTCGCGATTAAACAGTTCGTCACAGTTTTGCGTCACCTGAGGAAAAATAAATTGTATTGAAAATATTTTTTTTTAAAAGACACCTACACTTTGTTGGAAAAATAAGTACTACAATAGTAAATTACAGTCACTCTAGAAAGTATTCGTACACCCAACAAATTTGCACAAGTATAGGTACATATTACGGCTAAATTCCACGTGAAAAATTCAAACAAAAAATATCCTAACCCTAACATAGTATGTTATTCTTCATTACAATCTACCTAAAAAAAGAACAAAAATATCAAAACAGTTAGAAAAAAATTATTTAAAAAATGAAGCGATTTGATAGCCCAAAAAATATTCGTACAGCCATAGACTTAACATAGGATCATTGCATTTCTGAAAAGCATATTTTGTTCCTAATCCTAATTTAAAAGCACGTGCATGCAATTTTTTTCATAATACCAATAGCTTTCAAATCACTTAAGTTTTTAAATAATTTTCTTGTAACTCTTGATTTTTTTTTGGTTGATTATAATGGAGAATAACATACTATGATAGGATAATTTGGATTTTGAACGTGCAATTTAGCCGTATAGAGTGTTTTCAGGTGACGTCACGACCAGCTAATTTCTTTTAACTGTTAACCTTTGTAGGGCTTTAAACTGTTGCTAAGGCGGTTGCTAGGTAACGAGGTATATGTTGCTATGGCGGTTTTTAAGTACAGGGTCACGTGATTGCAAATACTCCAATAGAAGAATTCCACGGCCAGTCATTTTCTGTAACTGTTAACCTCTGTAGGGCAAAAAACTGTGACATTTCTGTTGCTAAGGCCGTTGTTAGGTCCGAGCCATGTGATTGAAAATGCTCTATAGGAGGTATACTAGTGCAAATTTGTTGGGTGTACGAATACTTCCTGGAGTGACTGCATGTGTTGCTAAGTTTCAAAACTGTTAGTTTCTCTGTTTTGGGATATACTTTTCCACTTTTCGGAAATCAAAATAAACTTTTTCTATCGACCAAAAACAATAAAGAATGAAAACTTGAAACAAAAATGAAGAGTTTGAAAATCTCGATTTGCTGCAAAACTGCTCATGATCAAATACCGTCCCTATAAGAAAATGTCAACACTGCTCATCTCCAACGTTAAAAAACCCCCAACAATACACTATGTTAAGATAATTTTGGTTTGCTGGGGCATTAGATTGACGCAATTTCCGTTCTAGTTTGCATTAAAAAACCGGACAACTTTAAACAGAATTTCAAAAACCAGTCGAATCCCATAAAATCTCAATCAGATTTTCCAAAAAAAAAAAACTTTTTTGAAATTTGTTGATTTTGCAACTAGACCAAAATAATGATAACCAAAATAATGATAATTATAGTTACCCCATTATTACTTTGAAGATTGGTATCGTTACATTATAGAGCATTTTCAATCACATGACTCTGCCTAACAACGGCCTTAGCAACGTTGTTTATTCGCCAAGTGACGTCATGTGCGAATGCTGCTATTGGATACTTCTATGCCCCGCCCCTAACAACAGCCTTAGCAACGTTGATTTTGTCCTCCAAGTGACGTCATGTGCGAATGCTCTATAGTCAAATTATAATATGACTAAAATTAAAGCATGGTGGCTATAGTAAAGGAAGTTACATTGCATAGCTTTCTATTACTGTAAAACTAGTTTTTCCTTGACAGTAAGCACTGTGCAGTGAAACAAACTTTACTACAACGTTGAGAGATCATTTCACCAGTCATGCAACAAATTCGCTTCCGTCCCAAATATCCACAAACTATTTCGCACTGAAAGTACATAATTTTTGTGTAGAAAAGATTACAATTTTCTTAACTGAAAAGCTCAAATATGTGAAAGTTAACTTATCAAATAACACATAGGCTACTAGGTACTATATGAATAGAGTATTTTCAATCACATGACTCGGACCTAACAACGGCCTTAGCAACAGAAGATGTTACAGTTTTTTGCCCTACAGAGGTTAACAGTTACAGAAAATGACTAGCCGTGGAATTCTTCTATTGGAGCATTTGCAATCACGTGATCCCATACCTTAAAACCGCCTTAGCAACATATAAACAACGGCCTTAGCAACAGTTAAAAGCCCTACAGAAGGTACAAAGTTAAAAGAAAATAACCGGTTGTGACGTCACCTGAAAACACTCTATTACACAACGTTAAAATGAGTTCCTTTAAAAATTATAACCATTCAGAAAAAAAAGCAATTTTAATCCACATTGTAACGTGACGCTTTTTATTTATTTTCTCACATTATTTGTTTAAGCTTCTCATATAACTGAAAAATCACTGATTTTCGTGAAAGATTTAATAAAAAAAATCACAAAATTGTTTAAATAATCATAAAATCTATCTGTTAAGCTTCAATATCGAAGATAATTTGTGAAGTAAACATCTAATCGGTTTTATCTCAAGCTACTGCTCAGAATGAACATTGCTTACACGATGTAACAATTCTTCCGAGCAGAGGCTGATTTATCTTGATTCGATAGGAGCCAAGTATCTTTCTTGAACAGCAAGATAATAATACAACTGAAAAGTTATTTTAGCCTTGAACAGTAAAATAAGGACATTAGGTGATTGTAATACTGATAAAAACCGTATGGAAGGAACTGATCGTAGTGCACAATGCGATAACATATTTCTGAAAGAATACAACCACTTGGAAAGAGGTTTTTCGTAAAAGTGGATATCATTCAATAACGCTTCTCAAAACAAACTTGTTGAAAAAAGGCAAGATACAAATACAAATATAGTCGATCAACTACAGGCTAAAAGCCCAGCGAGGTTGATCCAGTCTATTCAATTCAACCCACCCGATTTCCAGTACTCGTGTACTTTTCTTTTAAACTCGTCCACCCCACTTAAGTTAACTATCGATTCAGGTAATGTCTAATTGGAGTTATTTTGTTTCACAAGACGGACATGTAATAAACATTCAGCTGCCAGGGACAACAGTCTCTTTTACAGAGAGACAACAGAGTCTCTTTTACAGAGAGTCAACAGACTTCTCAACAGAGAGTCAACAGTTTAGAGTGCTCTTTTATTTTATTAGTGTTTATTAGTGTATTAGTAGTTTAGTTTATTAGAGTGTTCAACCCCCTCTCAAAGGTTTTGCGATTAGTTTTATACAGTTTTTTCCCCATTAAAATTCTGTTGCGTAGCGAAAAGTCAGTCCATTCCAATGGACTCTAACCGCCTATCTGGTTCGAGACTTCACGCGGAACCAACACGTGACCTACTGAGCTTGCAATTGGTTACCACAGATACTCCACTAGTAGATCTACTAGTGTAGTATCCGTGGTAACCAATGGCAAGCTCAGTAGGTCACGTGTTGGTTCCGTGTGACGTCAGACGGTTAGAGTCCATTGTCTGAAAATGAGTTGAAACACTATTTTAAAGAATCAAATTTACAAAATTTTCTGGGGAAGGACCCCCAGACCCACCTTATTAGGTTTGTGGGAGTAAAGGTTATATTGTTAGGTCAGTGTTTAAAAAGGGCACTGCTTTACATTCCGAAACAAAAATTTTATGAGTGTGTTTAATGCGAAATTTAGTTCAATGTGAGATTTAAAATTTGTATTATTAAAATATTGAACATCTGATAAACAATATCCTCCTCTCGAGAGAAAAAAGTTCCCGCTTTTTAGATTGAAAAATCTAGCCACATTAGGTAGACCCTACACTGAATCAATAGAGCATTTTCAATCACATGACTCGGACCTAACAACGGCCTTAGCAACAGAAATGTTACAGTTTTTTGCCCTACAGAGGTTAACAGTTACAGAAAATGACTGGCCGTGGAATTCTTCTATTGGAGCATTTGCAATCACGTGACCCCATACTTAAAAACCGCCTTAGCAACGTATACCTCGTTACCTAGCAACCGCCTTAACAACAGTTAAAAGCCCTACAAAGGTTAACAGTTAAAAGAAATTAGCTGGTCGTGACGTCACCTGAAAACACTCTATACCACTGATTTAAATGTTGACTCACCAGAGTATCTGGACTCAGATATACGCATTTGCTGAACTGGACTAGTCTCCACACGTTCAGTTTCTCAAAAGAAACGCCTACTTCCGGCTGTTCCAGTAGTGCGAGTTTAGTCGTTCCCAAAGAGTCCATAGACCGCACCGTTTGAACAACGTGAAACACAGATGACAGAGGGCCCCTAAAATGTTTTATTTTTAAATAAATCAAGGAAATACACTGCAAATGCATGAAACACTTTTGAAACGCTAAGTACGCACAATAATAATTAACATTTCTAATCAAAAACGTTATTATTGTATTCCGATTGTTTGGCAATTATGTTGTGTTAGAAAAATAGTGTTATAAAAGTGTTGCTAAAGAATAACGGCCGTATTCAACACTAACCTAAGGTTAACCTGGAATGAAGCTTTTTCGACAACACTGATTGGCTTAAAACTTGTGTCCCTTTTTCAACTATCAATTAGAAGTTTTGATTCCAGGTTAACCTTAGGTTATGTTAGTGGTGAATACGGCCGTAAGAGACAGAAAATATGTTCTAATAGTGTTTCGATCTAAATTTAAGAACACTTTCATATTCTAAATATATTTTACCACATTGTTTTTAGAACACATTTCTGGATAGAGCACAATTTCCAGCACTTTTTAAACATATTCAGAGCACTATCACATCACAATAAGTCGATAAAGTGTGTTCTTACTAACAACACTACAAAAGTTTTGCTAATTTGAGGACAAAAAAGTTTTCTAGAATGTGTTTATTTTTGTGTGGGAAAAAGAGTGTAAATTAAAAAAAAAAACGGAAAGCAATTTGTTTTCTTCATAAGGGGCTAATCACAAATTACTTCATATTCTAAGGGGAAAAACAGGGAGTTCTTTTATGTTGGGATCCAATGCAGCAAACGAGGATAGGGAGCTTCGACTGTTTTATTAATAACACCATTTGTTTATTAACTCCGTTCTAATGCAGAAATAATCATTTTTTAACTTGCTAATGTTAACCTATCAATCTAGTGTTAACCTTGCTAATTATTGTACCTCTATCACAAAGGAGAGGAGAGGGGACACAGCAATGGGACAACTTGTGAACATGGAGAGAGAGGTATAAAAAAACTGAAAAATCTCTGACGTAAATTATTATCAACGGCACCTAATATAAGTCTAAATCTTAGAACGTTATAAAAGGGGATTCAGGTACTTTTTTTTTAAATATGATTTACTGAAAAGTAAATAATTTCAGTTCTTATAAAATACCCGTAAGTAAAAAAATGAAGTTTAAATTTATAGTGAACGGATAAATAGTATTTTATTGTTTGAGTAATTGTATGTATGGGTGCTAAAGCTATTTCTTCAAACTGAAATATGCGATTATATCTACTGAGGAAAATGAATCCTAATGTGAGTTGGTGTGAAAAAAAATCACAACAATTTCTTCAAAACACAATTATTGAAGATTAGCTACAAACTTGATACCAATTCAGTAAAAAAATTAAAAAAAATAATTCTAATTGATAAAACACGAAATAAAAACACCAAATTACCTGAAAGCATTGCTGACTCCATCCGACACCACGACACACAAGGTCCTGGTAGTTCGACTCAGCAGGAGGGACGTCCCCACCACAAGACACCCGAGGGCCTCTGCGTTATTCCTGCACATGGTCACGAACGCCTCGGACGGAATCCTATTGGACGAGGAAGACACCAACCTCTCCTGAGCCTCGCCCAAACTGTCCCATCCGGCTCCGGTCCTGGCCCCATCGTACACCTCGCGCTCGATGTTGGACAGGGTAGACACTATGCCATCTATCCCTCCGCTCTCCAAGTGGGGGAAGCTAGGGGGATCATTAGAAGATCCTTCCTCCCCTTGGAACATCTGTGGCTGCTGACGTTCCATCGGCTTGATGAACCTCTGTTGACCGAATGACTGGTGGTCAGCATGTGGTTGGTTGTCTTGGTGATGGGCATGAGGTATACTTCCACTTGATTGTCCATGTTGATAGTCCCCTTGATGTGTTTCATGAGCTGTCTGATGCCCATGCTGAGTTTCATGACCTGTCTGATGCCCATGTGGTGTTTCATGACCTGCCTGATGCCCATGTGGTGTTCCTTGATGATCATAATCATGAGCTGCATGGTGACCATGGTCTTCAAGATGTCCTCCTGGGTGGTTATCACCACCAGAATGTCCTTGGTACGTGTAGTTTATTTCTCCTCCTTTGGAATGTGTGTCTTGCTGCTGCGGTTGTCCTCCATCCCGATTAGGTTCGTGTTGATGTCTTCCATGATCTTGGTGCTCAGAAGTACCATGACCTTCTCCAGAGGGGTTTTGGGAAGTACCGTGCCTACGTTGCGAGATAGTTCTTTTTATGAAGGCTTCTGACGACTCCTCATACCTCCTCGCTTCCCTAATAGGCGAGTCCTTGGAATGTGCTGCTGCTGCTCCAGAACTCTCGCTCTTCGCTGCTTCTGACTTATGACCCGATTTACCACTACTGCTTTTCGAGGAGGACTTCCTCTCCTCCTTGCTCGCCTGAGAGACCTGAGTGGTGCTCAGAGACTGCCTCGTCTCCTGTCTCATGCACTGGACGCAGTTCTGCGCCTCGGCATTGCCGCAGATTTCTTTCGCCAGACTCTCGAGAAAGTCCTGAACGACGAAGATGTACGACAGCATGGACTTGGAGCAGTTGTTGCACAGGGAAACCTTCTCGGCCGGAATCTGAGAAGCTTTCCTAGAAATGTTCTCGGCGGCGTGCTTCAGACAAGGACTCGGTTGAGCTGCAGAAGAAGTGCTCGGAACAGCCAACTCGACCGCAGTCTGAGATGACGAACTTTTAGATTGAGCAGGCACTGTCGACTTAGTAGTCGACTTGCTCGAAGAGGCTCTAGTCGACCTGGATTTCTTCTTCACGTCACTAGAACTGCCTCTTTTAGGCGTCTCCATGGCTCTGTGGGAATTCCTTCCAGGTATTTGCAAAAATTCTGGCCCTTCGGGCTTAACTGTTTTTATAGTCACTATGAGAGCATCGGTTTTACCGTCGGACACTGGGCTGAAGGTGACTTTCGAAATAGGATCATCTGGGTTAGTTGAAGACATAAGACTCTTTCGGTATAGCCTTTGTATGTTTATCACCTGTTCAGCCCTCTATAAGTAAATTAATCTCACAATATGGAAGAAATGTTAACAGCAAGTCATTTCACCAGTTGATTAACTGCACCTGGAAAAAAAATGAAAATATTGCAATCACTTTGATTTCAAAAGAAAACGATTAGAACTGTGTGGAGAAATTTTCTAGAAAGAATGACAGAAGAAAAAAAAATAAAAACTTGGTAAAGGTACATGCAAGTCATTTTAAAGAATTATTTTTCACCTCAAATATTTTGCATCTTAAAATAGAGGTAAAAACCTTCTGAAGTAAAACTATTAAGGTAACAAAAATTATCATATAGAAGACATTGAATTTTTTTTTTTGAAATCGTTAAATTAAAGCGCGTAAGAGTATGAGGCAGCAACATTCTGAAGTTTATATAAGACAGGTATAACGATTGTAAAAATTGATAAATGACTGAAATTTATAAAAAAAAATTAAACTAATATTCTTAATTCAAAAATGAGAAATAATTTTTACATAAAACTGTTTTAAATATTATAATTAAAAATTATATGAAGATTAATTTCATTAACAGATAAAGGTTTTAATTTTTTTTCACTCATTTAGACACAATATAGTAGAAAGTTTTTAATAGAGAAAAAACTAAAAAGGAAAATTTTTAAAAGTAACTCAATTTATATTTTTAAAAATATTTTATGTACAAGACTGCATCTTAAAAGGTTGGTCGATTGGTTGGTAAAGTAAAATTACCTCTTCCGTCTCACTCCATCTGAAAGTTAAAGACAGAAATCTGTCAAAAGACCAAAAACTTCCGTTTGTTTACAGCTTAAACAATACATCTTTATCGATTCAACTTTATGGTTATTTAAAACTGAGCACAACATTAATAATTTTAATGTTTACTGTAATTATGGTTGGAAATTTACTCCAAGTGGGAAGTAAATTTAATAGTGCTTTAATAATCCGTAAATTATCGACAGGATTAGATAGAGCATTCATAGTAAAATAAATTAGTTTTAATGGTAAAAATTAATGTATTAATTTAATTCTATACACGAGTTTCTTTTTCTTTTTTGATAGAAAAATACTTCAAAGTAGAAAATATCTGAGAATCCAATGGTTTCATAGATTCACATTATTTTATAAATGACTGGATTTTATGGGAACTATCCATAAATTTTAATTTAAGGTTCCGGGATAAGTAATACAAATTACTTATTTTAATTTTAAAATATTTTAAATAATACAATTTTACATCAATCACATTTATGGTTACCTGTATTACTATGAACAGACTCTGGTCTTACTCTTATAGAGCCACCGACAAAATAAATAAATTTTACTAACCTCACACTAGCTTTAATTTTTATTCAAATAAAAAATTAACTTTTAAAACAAAACCAAAACTTTTCTTCCATGCGTTCCTTCCTATCCTCAGCTACACCAAATCCTTCCTATCCAAATACACAACAAGGTGGAAAAAATATTAAAAACCGAATACATAATTTCGCTTAATTTTCCAGTCACGAGCCCAGGTCAACCTCTCGCATGCGAAATAGGAATATCACGATCCCCGATTTAAAAAACCACCCCTCAATTGCGTTGACCCCGACACGTCACGAAATTACTACGTCCATCACCTGTCAGTTAATCATTCTCCATTCAAAAGTGGGTGCTTCGAGAGAGACGTCAAACTGGAACACACCCCCGCTAACAGCCTTGAAATTACTACCGCGGAACGTCTTTTACTTTAATAGGTAAGTATCAAGCAGCCGTTGAGTTAATTTACAAGGGGAAGAGGCTGTCCGGTGAATTTTAAACGAGTATTTTAACTGTGAGGTCAAGCTCTGGTGTTTTCTTATTGGATGGATTTTTTAAAATGGTTTACGTCTAGTAGAGGTTTTAACTATATTTTAAAAAGGTATAGAAAAATCGAATGTCGAACAATTTTTTTCTGCATTTTACCTACATGGAACCAAGGTGCAACCAACAGTTTTTTTATAGTTCAACTATTTTACGGAAATATATACGGCATTTCTTAAAATGAATTTCTTGACAGAAAAATTTACTCAATCTGGTAATTTCCTTTTGCAAATACTTTTCCTCATGTTGGTTAAGAAACGAAGGTTTTAGATTTAAACATAGAAACGTTGGTTGGTTGATGGTCTTTTACGGCACAAGACCCACATCGTCAGGTATAAGCAACCAAACACAACTTGATAACTTTAAAATCCGAATATTAACAAAACACTGTCATCAACGAACCAACTACTATTAACTAAGTATTACATTTTTTTAAAAATATCTATCATTCTTAGTTATTATAATATTATTGAACTGTATGGTCTTTATTTTACCATAAAATATACATTATCCCACTTTTGTTCATCCTACACATAATTTTTACTTCAATTAATTTATCTAACTACAAATACAAAAATAAAAAAAAAACTACAACATTTATTTTGCTTAGTTTGTACGGCCGATTTTTAACAAAAATTATAGTTTCTTCCAAAAATTAAAAATCATTTAGAAAATTCAAATTAATTAAATATCAACAACTAAAAAAATAAAACTATTGAAACTAATAAAACTCAATTTTTAAAGGATATACACATTTTTATCTCGTTTTCAAAGTGGTATAATCATTTTGAACTTTTCATCAGAAAGAGTATTTAAAAAATATTCATTGAATTAACAAATAATAAATTCATACCTAGGATTAGAAACAAAGACAGACAAAAGCTGATAATCCTTTGCGAAGAGAAAGCAAGTTATTGTATAAAATGAATTATGACTTTTATAACTATGTTAATCAAACTTATTAAAATCAGTTACTTAGAAGGCACAGCAAATAATCCAATGTTAAACTTGCTGTATCCACGGAGCGTACTACCACAGAATCATACAAGAAACCAGAAACGGAGAATTTAAATGAAAAAGACTCACGTGAAAACATCAGCTGATAAGTAACTGAAGCAGCACATTTAAAAGCAAAGGGGAAACTCTTTTCATTGACCCGTTCCAATATAAAAAGCAGTCTTTTCTCAGATCTGTATCAGCAGAGGTATATCAGGAAGAGAAATCTCATTATACAACCCAAGGTGAAAGTGACGTCTGTTTACTTGTATGATAAATAAGTCATTTTATCATTAACTCGCTGAAGGGCGAGCTGGGCGAAGAAAATGTTGGGATCGGCTTCATTTTGTCATAATAATGAGGTTTTCTTTTTTACATTAAATATTGTAAAAGTAAACGTGTCAATATGGAAAGATAGAAAAATAAAGGAATTTTCTGTGAAATGTTTTAATGTGAACAAAAAATATAAGGCTCGTAAAACTTTGTAAGTATAACTATAACAGAATTCTTCCACTATCATACCATAAAGTAACATTGATATGATAAAATTTTATTAAACATAACAGGACTTTAAAAGTATAATTTATGCAAGTTAAGAAATATCCTTAATTAGACAAATTGATTATTCCTATAGTTTGTGCGACATCTTCTATTTATATTTTATAGCACTTAGAAAGGAAAGAACTCTTGTAACTATTATAAATTTGTAAACTTGTATGCTTACAGAAATGTACTATATTGGAAATAGATTGATAAAAAAATACTTCTTAAACATATAGAATCCTTACTCCTGAGTCAAATGCAGTTCTGGCTATTTAAGTTAATTTTAAATGTACGTCATACCCAATAATAGAAACACCCCGTCTATTTATTCTGAAACAAATTAAAATTTTTTAGCCATTTCTAACGTTTCACAATTTTTTAAACTTATTGTTTTCATATTTATACGAGAAGATTCCCAAGGCACTTCTTGTTTTATGATATACTATGCCATTGTCTTATAAATTTTTTGGCTTTGCTTTCCCCCTTCTTTGAAATCTACAGCAATAAAATTTACGTTTGGTTTATAATACTTTATGAAATTCCTTTTTATCTGTAACATTAAAAAGTTTAATCACAGGATGTTTTAGTCTGATACAGCTACTTTTCAAAGTAATTCAATACACATTTGTTTATATATCTTATACGAAACTATATATCAACTTAGTCTTTTAAACTATTCCCAAAAATGCCAAAAAAAAAAGTGAAATAAGCAACTTTACATAAACTCAAGAAAAATCAAAAACGCATAAGTTATAAATATAGATCTTTAACAAAACTAAAGTTCAAAATTTTACAAATAATCTCTCACTTACTTCTATAAAGATATGCCAGTCGTTATTACTTTTCACATAAACTATATTTTCATAATATAATTTGCTTATGAAAATAATTATTAATTTACCAAACACGTGTTTTGATGAAAAATCTTTATTACGAAATGCATTCCAGCTATAATTAAACCCTCATATATACACCTTGATTCTTAACGTTTCAAATTAGTCAAACGCATGGATATCGAAGATAGTTCACGTGACAGCATGGTCCCCTCTTTTATTCCAACCACTTACTCGTCTTTGATAATCCAGATAGATAAGGGAGGAATAAAGTTCACTTGGAATCAACCTTCGATGAGTATCAAGAACGTGTTTCAAATCGCAGCACTTGAATATTGGAGTGTTTAACGTACTACATTCGTAATAACATGGATTTGAAATTTGAATGCAACCCTTAAATATGTGTCTTTCTTTTACAAATCAGTTAAGCTAAAAAAAATATACAAGGAAGTGAATAGTGTTATTCAGTAAGTCTAGAACTTGCGTATTATCCGCATGCCATTGACAGGTTTTGCCACTTTTTTCCAAAACAAAATCAAGAAATTGCAAACAATCATATAATTGACACTAAATCAAGGGTTGAATAAGAACACAATCATAACAAAAAGCATAAAAACTTGCTAAAAACTGTAAAATTTTTGGTGATTTAACAGCTGGCATGCGAATAGTAGAACCTTTCTAGTATCGCGATAAGCCACATCTTAAATATATTGGTATTCGAGTTAAGGTAGAAATAAAGAGCAGTTGAATAAAGGTGCAATACTTTTTATCAGAAATTAAATAATCAATTTCGATTTATTATTTAAGCCATATCTTACGGTACGGATACAGGAATTTTCCAACCGCGTACATTATATTGTTATAAATATGCTTTTAAATGTAAAAAGCTATAATTTTTTAGTACAGCTTTAGAGAGTCCTCCAGCCGCCATTTTTACCCACAGCTCCAATTATGACTGACAACCATAGATATCGTATTATTATTATTAGATCCTAAAATAATAGTAATTAATAGATTATTGTTAGAGATCTAATAGTACTATTAGATCTCTATATGCTGACAGCACTTAATCATGTTCCGGTGAGAGCTGCGGTTACACATGGCGCCTGGAGTACTCTATCTAAAGCTGTTCCAAATTTTTTTATAAGTTTTCATTTAAGACTATTCCTGAATCCCGGATTTTGGTTTATCAAAAAAGAAAAATTTTGAAAGATCCTAAACATTAAGATTTTTGAAAAATGCTGACCTTTTTAAGGATCTCTAATTTTATTATAGACTCCCAATGACGTAAATGTCCATTGCAATTTAGATATATTGATACGTATGTAAAAATACAATTGAGCTTTAAAAGACAATGACAAAAAAATGACATCTAATGTCATTGCTGATTTTCTCAATTACGTATTCTTATCAAATTAACATACCAGGCTTCTTACAAAAATTACAATATTTCATATCAATATTACAACCTTGTTTTAAGAAGATGCATTTGCTTATCGAATATTTCATTGATTCATAGGGGGTGGATCTTCACCCTTGGTTTACTTGTTATCTCCAAAACCCTTTGACCTTCGATTTGAAGATCTGGGTGTGCTTGCGTGTATAGGGGTTGTTATTGTTTTACAGGGGGCAACCAAAACATTGTCTGGTACTTACGTATTATCCCGTCGACCGTTCAGCGGCCGTCTAATTCAGCGGCACAGCAATAGTAAAGTCAATGTGATTTAATAACGTTTTCGGATTAAGCGTCACGGTCGACGGGATAATACGTAAGTACCCGTTGTCTTACTAGTACAGAAATTGATCAATGAGAATAGTTACGAATAAAATATTTATTTTTCATTACCAAAACATAATTAAATTTTTAAGTTGTCTTGTATGAAGTTAAGTCCTACTAAAAGAGAATAAGTACTTGTTTCTTATTTCAAAGCTTTAAAAGAATTTAGAGTTATACGATTGGCTTTTAAGCCAATAGCTAGAAATACCCGCCCATGATTAAGCTTGTTTGAATTTTTCTTAATCGCCATACAATCCGATACTTTTTTTAGAATCAGAATACATATGAAAAGTATAGCATTGAAAATTTCAGAAATTCGAGGAAAGATTAGTGATTTTCATGACATTTTTAAAAATTTCAGGAAAATCAGGAATTTTAGGACATGTATGTACGAGGTCTATGACAGTAAAAACCATAAAAAGGTAAACAAGTCTTGAAACATTCACGTTTCAAATCCAAACGTTTCTTTACTAAAACGGGTGATAGATTCACAAGACTTACCGCTTCGAGCAGTGCAGTTACAACCAGGCAATGCGTCCGTTCTCCAGCTGGTTACACAAGCGTAGCTCATAAGATGGAAAAACAACACGCGCAGCAGTTACCCAAACAAGCCCGGCGAGGCTTAACTCACAATTCCTTAGATCTGCGCATCGATGATAAAAGGTACTACTCAACTCTCCTCTGGAAGACACTCAGAAAAAATTATCGAGGCTTTTCTCACTGGGCCAAGGTTACATCGCGGCGACTTCTCGAGCAATTTGTCGAGAAAAACGTTCAGATATCGTCTGCGGACGGTGATATTTATCATTTCGAAGGAGAAAGGCGCCTGTGATTCGTGATTTTTTTTTTGTCAGCTGGTTGTAGCTGGTTTACAGTCAGTTCTCAATGGGTCAACTACCTTTGTGAGGCGAGGATATCAGGAAATTTAATATTGTGTTACTGGATTTCTGTGGGGAGGTCTGTTTATGTGTGGTTCGACTCCAAGGACTCTCTGACAAGACTCTGACGTTAACCCTTTCAATCCTGAACCGCCCGAGATTGCCATTGAATCCTATGGTAAATTTGGGGCGGCTAGGACTGAAAGGAGTAAGTAATTACCTTCTAGTTAAGAAAATTTGATTTAAAAAATATAATGAGGGACTTGCATGATTTTTTTTTTAATTTAACATTTTTATCCGATTCTCCACGAAAAGTTAAGCTGATAAGCAAAATTTCAGGTTGATTAAGAAAGTTTTTCAATTAAAAAACCTTTTTTAAATGTCGCCTTTTTTAAAGAGCGCGAAAACACTTAAATCGAGTTGACAAGACAGTGACGTCACTATATATGTGCGCGATCGACCTCTTTCTGTATACCTCTTACGATAGACCTCTTCCCATGAGACAGATCAGTGACGTCACTGTCTTGTCAACTCGATTTAAGTGTTTTCGCGCTCTTTAAAAAAGGTGACTTATAAAAAAGGTTTTTTAATTGAAAAACTTTCTTAATCAACTTGAAATTTTGCTAATCAGCCTAACTTTTCGTGGAGAATCGGATAAAAGTATAAAAAAAAATCATGCAAGTTCCTCATAGTGTACAATTTATAAAATAATAGCTAGACCTAGCAATCCCCTACGCTGTAAATAGAGAGGGAACGAACGTATAATGCCGAATCTTTGCTTTGAATCAAACTGAAATTTAGGCAGAATTTCACGTCAAGAAACTTAATTTCAAGCACACATACCGGAAAATATATGTAACCAAAAAACCAACCAACCAACCAGAAACTTAATTTATACAAGGTGATTCAAAACTAATGTTAATGGGGTGTAGACTGCCCTCTAAGACAATTCAGAATCACCCCGATTTGGGAGGGCTGTGAAACAATCCTGAGGATCCAGACCCAAGCAGCACAAATGTTCAAGATTCGTCCAATTTTTGTCATGTATGACCAAATTACGTTTACTTTTAGTTGCAGTTACGTAAACTTGCCATATTTTGCATGAGCTGTGCTACTAGGGCACGGACCAAAGTTGCCAAAGAATGCCTTATTTTGGGCAAACGGTGGGGGTAAAAATAAAATTACTGTGCCTATTATATAACTCCCTAAGGGCTAAGACCCTGCAATATATTTTATTATAAACCCCCAATAGTTTCACAATGTCTCCTAAGAAATGGAAAAACCCTTTTGTGAAGTGTGGATATTTTCTAGCTTGGAATCCAAGCCTGAGAGCCAGTGGCGGATTTCAAAATGTGCCGCCTATAGGCTGAACCAAAAATTGCCGCCTATTCACTGTAAAAAATTCCCTTAAAATTTACGGTTTTAAACTAGAAGCTGGGTTGGTTGGGGAAAACAGTACAAATTACGATGTAAATCCATAAAAACAATGGTGTTTTACCATTTTAATCCATGTTTTTTGTTTTACAAGGTAAAATACCGTTGTTACTAAATACCTTGTAAAATACCTTGTTATGGATTTACTACGTAATTTTTACAGTTTTCCACAACCAACTCAGCTGCCAGTTAAAAATCGTAAATTTTAAGGGATTTTTTTACAGTGTGCACATAATGTCAAAATTTTACAATCTTCGCTATCAGTAAAAATGGGGGTCTGTGGGTCAGCTCCAGATTTTTTTTAAAAATTGGCCTATAAAAGTAGTGATTTAGTTGATTTTGAGACCCTTTGGGTAACATTTGAAGAGAACGGTTCCTTGTAAACTGCACAATTTTCAAGGTAAAAAAATTATAAATAGACGTCAAAATTTCGAGGGGGCTGGGGGTCCACCCCCAGGAAAATTTTTAAAATTTTCCCCTTTAAACTAGTGTTTTATCTCATTTGAAACCAATTTGGGGAACACGCAAAGGGAACCGTTTCTTGTAAGCGGCAGAATTTCCAAAGGAAAAACACTATGTAACAGACTTCCAAATTGTGGAGGGGTTAGGGGGTTCTCCCTTAAAAAAAATTTTGAAATTTGATCCTCAAAATTGTGTTTTAAGTCCTTTTGAGACTTTTTGAAGTCTTTCTTTTGACTCTTCTCCATGACAATTTTTTATATGTTCCGCGGACCGAAACAAATGGAGAGGCGGGCTGGAGGTTGCTCATATGTGGTCTAAACAAAGCATTGAATATTAGATTTATTACTTTGCTGAATCAAACTACTCAAAACTTCTGGGTGGGGGTTGGGATTTTGGTTATTTGAAAAGAGCGTTCTTCGTCTTTCCAGTGCTTGTGTTTCCTTTCTCTTCTCTTTTTTTTGCGGAAAAAATCTTCCCCCATCAAAAATTTGCCGCCTATGAAAATTTGCCGCCGTAGGCTTTAGCCTAGCTAGCCTATTTAGAAATCCGCTACTGCTGAGGTCTCTGATACAGGTCTCAGAATGAGTTAAAAATTTCTTTTAAGGTTCAAATTTTAAAAATTTTCTTGGAGAGGACCCCCAAAATTTTTACGTATGTTTAATAACTGTGGTTTTTCATAGAAATTTGGTGGCCTACATCAATTTTCTGGGAGAGACCCCTTTCTTATTTCAATCTCACATTTTTACACAAAACTTTTACAGTAAGTGCACCTCAAATTATTACACCTTGCCGATATTTATAAAGAAATTGAATTTATACATCTGATACAAAATTAGGTTATTTTAAACTGTGGCACGTTAACTTAATGGCTGTGGTTGTTTTTCAATTTTATGTTCCTTATTGTCTAGCATTGCCCCCCCCCAATATTTTATAAAAGTCGGAGCCTATGAATGCCTATACAACTTTGTCCCCGGGGCCCGGCTGCGTATTCCCAAAAGTGCCCCCGAGTTAGGACCGCTTGGCGATGCGCCGGAGGAGAGGGAAATAACCTATGGGAATAACTCGCCATTCTGGGAAACTTTGGCGCAAATCCGTAGAGCTCAGAAAGCGGGAAGCGTAAACAAATAATCTGTCCACCGATTTTCATTACGCAGGTTTGAGTTAGTTTAAAAGTGTTCCTCTTGATATATAACTTCTAAATATAGTTATAATACTTATAATATTACTTTATAATTTATTCATTTTTATAATGTCCACGTTGAAGAGCGGTTAAAAATTTTTTAGTTTTTAATTAATTTAGTACTAAATCATTATAATGTTTTTACTAAACAAACATTACATATTATAATTATTTAGTTCTAATACTTGTTAAATATTTTAAAAAACAATAGTTTAAATTTTGAGTTGGTTTTGTTAATTTTTGTTTTCTTTCCTTTCTTTATTTTTAAGTCATATTTATAGTTCAAGGAATGAATGAATGGCGTAAAGTTCATAAGCTTCATTTATGTATTTAAATTTGGTAGTTACTACATTAAAACCTTTTCCCAAATACTTGGTGTCTGATTTTACTAATTTGCAGTATGGTCAATGAGCTTATTAGTACATAAATACCAAATAATAAAGTTAAATATTTGTTCAATAAAATTTATTTTAAATTCTAAAGCACAGCCCTAAAAATGTAGTGAAAGTTGTTTGTAATTAAATACTGTGAGTGTGAGGACCCTGAACCCTGAAAGAATATTGTTATAAGCAAGTCATTGTTATACTGAAAAATACTATGAAATTGTATTATAAGCTTATACAATAAAGAATCTTTATGTTTTCATTTTATATTATCTCTTATTTATTTGTGAAAAAACTAGTAAATTGGCATCCTTTAATTAATTAATACTCTTTAAATAGAAACTTTGTGATTTTAATCCTTTCCTTTGACAGAATTCAAGCACTACATAAGAAAAATTAGCCATTATTATAGAGAGGTGGAGCCACATGAGTCCACACTTACTAGATTTGTTTACAAACACACTCCGACCACTCTCCTCCCGCACATCGCCAAGCGGCCCTAACTCGGGGGCACTTTTGGGAATACGCGGCCCGGCTTGACTCTCGGCGGCCCTGTGGACGCGACGATTAATGTTTGCAACTCTAACCGATATTAGAAAAGTTTTAGAATTTTGAATACTAAATATACTTGAACAACTGTTTGCAGGACTGAACTTTCCATGCAAAATTATTTTGTAAAATTTAGTTAGAATAATTTTATTCCAAAATGGAGGGATTACCCAGTGGGAAGTGTACTTTTAGAAAAATAGATGGCAGCACCACAAAATACTAGCGGTTCTATAAGGGTTCCGTTCAAAATCCCGACAGTCAGAATCCCGACAGATCAGGTTCCCGACGACGAAATCCCGACAGGGTCAGAATCCCGACAGATCAAAATCCCGACTGGGTCAAAATCCCGACAGGTCAAAATCCCGACAGGTCAGAATCCCGACTGGGTCAGAATCCCGACAGGGTCAAAATCCCGACAGGTCAAATTCCCGACAGGGTCAGAATCCCGACAAGTCAAAATCCCGACAGGGTCAGAATCCCGACAGGTCGAAATCCCGACAGGGTCAGAATCCCGACAGGTCAAAATCCCGACAGGGTCAGAATCCCGACAGGTCAAAATCCCGACAGGTCGAAATCCCGACAGGGTCAGAATCCCGACATGGTCAGATTCCCGACAGGGTCAAAATCCCGACAGGTCAAAATCCCGACAGTGTAATGTCACTCTTGAGCCGTGAGAGCATGAATTATTGAATTTTTTTGAAATTTTAAATTTTTTAAAATTGATTAAAAACTGGTTTAATACTACACTCCTGCGCGTGCAAGACTTTTTTCTGGGTTTTTTTTCAGTGCTGATTACAGATATTTCATCAAAACGGACGTTTGAAAGATTTTAAAATTTTAAATTTTTTAAAATTGATTAAAAACTGGTTTAATACTACACTCCTGCGCGTGCAAGACTTTTTTCTGGGGTTTTTTTTTCAGTGCTGATTACAGATATTTCATCAAAACGGAGGTTTGAAAGATTTTAAAATTTTAAATTTTTTAAAATTGATTAAAAACTGGTTTAATACTACACTCCTGCGCGTGCAAGACTTTTTTCTGGGGGTTTTTTTTTCAGTGCTGATTACAGATATTTCATCAAAACGGAGGTTTGAAAGATTTTAAAATTTTAAATTTTTTAAAATTGATTAAAAAATGGTTTAATACTACACTCCTGCGCGTGCAAGACTTTTTTCTAGGCATCAGTGCTGACTACAGATGTTTCTTCAATACTGTGGTTTGAAAGATTTTAAAATTTTAAATTTTTTAAAATTGATTAAAAATGGTTTAATACTACACTCCTGCGCGTGCAAGACTTTTTTCTGGGCCTTTTTTCAGTGTTGATTACAGATATTTCATCAAAACTGACGATTGAAGGATTTTAAAATTTTAAACCAATTTTTAATCAATTTTAAAAAATTTAAAATTTTAAAATCTTTCAAACGTCAGTTTTGATGAAATATCTGTAATCAGCACTGAAAAAAACCCCAGAAAAAAGTCTTGCACGCGCAGGAGTGTAGTATTAAACCATTTTTTAATCAATTTTAAAAAATTTAAAATTTTAAAATCTTTCAAACCACAGTATTGAAGAAACATCTGTAGTCAGCACTGAAAAGCTGCCTAGAAAAAAGTCTTGCACGCGCAGGAGTGTAGTATTAAACCATTTTTTAATCAATTTTAAAAAATTTAAAATTTTAAAATCTTTCTAACCACAGTATTGAAGAAACATCTGTAGTCAGCACTGAAAAGCTGCCTAGAAAAAAGTCTTGCACGCGCAGGAGTGTAGTATTAAACCATTTTTTAATCAATTTTAAAAAATTTAAAATTTTAAAATCTTTCAAACCACAGTATTGAAGAAACATCTGTAGTCAGCACTGAAAAGCTGCCTAGAAAAAAGTCTTGCACGCGCAGGAGTGTAGTATTAAACCATTTTTTAATCAATTTTAAAAAATTTAAAATTTTAAAATCTTTCTAACAACAGTATTGAAGAAACATCTGTAGTCAGCACTGAAAAGCTGCCTAGAAAAAAGTCTTGCACGCGCAGGAGTGTAGTATTAAACCAGTTTTTAATCAATTTTAAAAAATTTAAAATTTCAAAAAAATTCAATAATTCATGCTCTCACGGCTCAAGAGTGACATTACACTGTCGGGATTTTGACCTGTCGGGATTTTGACCCTGTCGGGATTTCGACCTGTCGGGATTTTGACCTGTCGGGATTCTGACCTGTCGGGATTTTGACCCTGTCGGGATTTCGACCTGTCGGGATTCTGACCCTGTCGGGATTTTGACCCTGTCGGGATTATGACCTGTCGGGATTCTGACCCTGTCGGGATTTCGACCTGTCGGGATTATGACCCTGTCGGGATTTTGACCTGTCGGGATTTCGACCTGTCGGGATTATGACCCTGTCGGGATTTTGACCCTGTCGGGATTTTGAACTGTCGGGATTCTGACCCTGTCGGGATTATGAACTGTCGGGATTTCGACCGTCGGGAACCTGATCTGTCGGGATTCTGAGTGTCGGGATTTTGACCCACACCCGTTCTATAACATACCTTTATTTCGGAATGGATACAGTAGGGTTTGAGTGTCCATAACAGGGCCGTATCCAAGGGGGGGGGTTTAGGGATTCAACCCCCCCCCCCCCGAAATTTTGACATCAATTTTTATACTGCTATTTCTCTTGAAAATTATGTCTCACAAGGAGCGATATCCTCTTCGGGTAGAACCTATCAAAGGGTCTCCCTCGAAATGAGTCAAAACCCTACTTTTAAGGGTAAAATTTCCAAAATTTTTCTGGGGGAGGACCCCCAAACCCCCTCGAAATTTTGAAAACTATTAAGTATACGGTTTTTCCTTCAAACTTGTGTGATTTACAAGGAGTGGTCCTCTTTAATGTAACCTAAAGTGTCTCAAAATGAGTTAAAATGCCACTTTTAGGGGGAAAATTCAAAAAAATTTCTGATGTAGAAACCTAAAAACCCCCTTAACATTTCGCCATTTATTACAATATATCTTCTTTTTACCTTGAAAATTCGGCCGCTTACAATGAGTGGTGCTCTATGGGTGTAATTTAAAAGGTCTCAGAAATGATCTAAAACACTCTTTTGAGGGGCAAATTTCCAAAAATTTTCTGGGGGAGGACCCCCAGACCCCTCTTTTACTTCGAGTTCATATTGTTTATACAATTTTGAAATTTAGTGCATCAAAATTTCAATCCAGTGTCGTCATCTAAAACTTAACATATAAATCAAAATCGCAATCAAATATCGTTATCAAGAATGTGTTTCAAAATGAATCACTCCTTCTCTCAATAATATATCAGCTTGTTTCTTTTTTTGTTTTATCCTTAGATTCAGTCGCTTCCGCAAGGTTTCTTTTTTTATTGAACAACGGATTTTTCGGCCAATCATATGCTTTATCAAAACAGCAGACTGCAACAGACGGATTCTTCATTTTATATATTAAGATTCACATACACAAAACTGATCCAGGGAGGATCCCAGGGGGCCCTCTGGACAGTGCCCCCTTGGACCCAAAAAATCACTGAAAAGTACGAAAAAAAGTCCCAAAAAGTACTCAAAATGAGTTAAAACCCTACTTTTACTGGTCAAATTTTAAAATTTTTTCTGGGGGACGATCCCCATCCAGCGGTACCAAAAGAGGATCAACTACACAACAACACAACGCAGGTTTGTGCTTTGTGCGGTAATGTGATTTCAATTTCAAAAACAACAGTGTAAAAAGATGGTACTTACGCAAGAGTACTTACGTATTAACGCCACCGCAGCTATTTTGGAAGTATTTTGATTTTAAATAAAACACTTTAAAATAAAATTTATTTAAAATTTTATCTGTAAAGTAACTATTTATCTCCAGTCAGAAGAGAGGAACTACTCAACTCAACCTATTATTCTGCTGTATTTGTTTATATTTATGAAATTTGCGCGCTGGATTCGAGACTGTGGTAAACATTGAAACCTTCTTGTTCTATAATATTTTGAGTTTAATTTTTAACTCTTTTATTCTTAAAAGTGTTCACACTCTACATTGGCTGCATTTTGAATAAAATTCTGAGTGTTGCAAGTAAAATTCTTTCTAAATGTACTCAGTTCAGTAAAAATGGTGCTGAGTGCCTACTTCTTGTTTTTAATTACTCAAAATTTTACATAAATTTTGAATGTTTTTCTCAAGTAGATATAAAAACTAGGCATTTAAGTTCAATTATTTAAATTTTTGTTACATATTTTAATTAAAGTTTAAAGTATACTCCAAACTCTTCCCTTTTTATTGAGCTTTTAAACTAGCCATTCACTCTTAATTTGTATCACTTTTTGTATCTTTGTACTTTTGTAGAGATGATACAAAATGTGCTTCAAAACCAGCTACAAGGAGTACAATCTTCAATAGTTCCACTTACCCTTTTCCAACAATACATAATTTATTGGGTTCAATTCTGTTAGAGTTCTTCCCGCTAAATATCCCCCGGTTCTTTTGGGCACATTATATCCAAATATCAACAAATTTTTCTGCCTTATTTTAAAAAAACTGAATAGTTATTGATCTAATTAAACATTTGGTTCAGGAGTTTGAAATTATTTATGAGTATTTCTACTTTTTATACTACTATAGAACCGGGAGATATTTAGCGGGAACTCTAACAGAATTGTACCATTTATTGTAATATATAAGTATACCAAGAAACATATTTCATTGGGTTGTGTGTTTTTCCTTGTAAAAATATTAATATAAAAGTATTTACGAAAGTAAGTAAAGTATGAAAGTACCTCCCCAAAAATGTTATTGCTTGAAACATAATTAATCTATTCTATGTGAATTTAAGTGTGTTTTAAAATCTTTATTCTTATCCTCAAGACATGAAGCATCTTGTACCTGTTTTTTAAGTCAAAACATATGTAATAAAACATGTCTAAATTTTGAAAAATGAATGAAATCTCTAAAATTTATTAATCTAAATTAATTTAATGTTATCAAAAGGGAGGTATGATACCTCAATTGCATAGTTAAAATTACTCTACAGAAATTTGATATGTTTACAAGTAAAACATTTAGTGTAATTTTGTTTTGCATTAAGAAAATACCAAAATCCTTATTAGAAAGAAATCAGTTCTTAGGTATTATCCTGCAATTATCAGTTTCAGTGGCACAGTTGACAGGATAATATGAAAGTATTGGAAAAATCTAAGTTTGTATATGCTAATATCATACATTTCTACCCACTGGAAGAAACTAAAATAGTACCTTTAATTTAGATTCTGATGGATACAATAAAGAAGGAAGTTCTAAAAAATTATTAAGAAATCATGGTTTAATCAAAATCATTGATTAGAAATAAAATTAAAGTAAAAAAGCTTGTAAAAAGAGAAGGAAAATGTTTGAGATTTTATGTATTGTTTACCAGAATTTTTATATGTTAAATGTGTGTTGAGCC
The DNA here is from genome assembly GCA_963680715.1 of Tetragnatha montana. Taxonomy (NCBI): domain Eukaryota; kingdom Metazoa; phylum Arthropoda; class Arachnida; order Araneae; family Tetragnathidae; genus Tetragnatha; species Tetragnatha montana. The sequence continues at coordinate 43,711,528 of OY796680.1, read as the reverse complement.
TTTGTAAAACCTTTTAATTAGTTTATTTTTTACTTTTTATAGAATATACCATATAGAATATAAAAGAATACATATAGAATATAAAAGAATACATCTAGAATATGAAAGTACCAGCTACCTCAAGTTTTGTTGCATCAACAATGTTGACTCTTCATCCAATTCATATGAAGCTGTTCTGTAAGTGTGATGAAACTTTTTTTGTGGTTAAGAACTTGTTTAATTTTACTTAAATAAGTTGAAATGAAACCTAGATTTAACTTGGTTTCCTTAGTTTGATGGCTTCAAATAATTTCCTACGCATACACCTTATGTCAAAAATCAATGTAATTAAGTGTTTTTCAACCTATACCACTATTTCTCATCAATACTTTAAATGTCATTGAATTGGGGTTTTATCTATGTTGTAAAAAAAGCATATTTCTTGCAGTTTTAAGGGAAACATTCTCTTTCAAGTTTACTTAAAAATTAAAATTCATGAATATAAGTTTTAACTTTGTTTTCATTTGAATGAGTAAATGATTTAAGTAAGGTATTGATTGACTAATAACCTTTCCTAAAGAATCCAGATAGAAAATGTTTTTATTTTACCAAAATCTTATTCTTTTAACTGTTCTTGTCAATGTGAACACTGTTGCTTGAAACATTATAATATTTAATCAAAAGAAAGGACTTTGTATTTTGGAATATAGTGAACACTGATAATAAGCATGATGCTGTTGTTGTCTTATGCCACTTGAAATATCCGAGCTCTACCTTATTCTAGAATACCTAATGCAAAAGAGAATAAGTATGATACGACTACCTTTTGCTACTAATGTAAAATAATAAACTTTCCTAAAGAACCCAGTTTGAAAATGTTTTTTTTACCAATATCTTATTCTTTTAACTGTTCTTGTCAATGTGAACACTGTTGCTTGAAAAGTTATGACTTATGATATTTGAGGAGCCTAGAAGCCAAGGGGTACAGGTGACTACACATTGATAATGAGAAAAACTAGGTTAAAGTTAAACTCTCATTTAAAAATTATAAGTAATTTTTTTATACATATGAAAAACTTTTTCACCATACAGTGATTCACTTGTATCCCTTTACCACACCAATATTTGACTCCACAGCAACTACTTTGTGCACTTATATCAAATACTAAAAAAATACTGCACTTGTCCTTGGCTTCTAGGCTCCTCATTTAATCAAAAGAAGGACTTTGCATTTTGGAATATAGTGAACAACACACTAATAATAAGCATGATGAGACTACCTTTTGCTACTAATGTAATGTAATTAATGCATTCATGATGTAATTATAAGGTATCTTTAAAACTTTAGGTGTAAAGTCTTAACATGATTCAAGTTAGTTCATATTTTTATAACGGTGATTTGATCTAGTCATTCAAATAAAAAGATAGTATGTTTGTAAAATTAGGTAGATCCATAATTTTAAAATGTGATTTTCCAAATTGTAATTTGTTCTTTTTCTTCAGTAAAAAAACAGTGTTGTTCTCCAGTGTATTATGGTGTCATTTCATCATATTCTTCAAGTGTCATCATCCTGGCTGATTCACTGGAATTCAGGTAATTTTAGAAAATAATTTATTGAACATAACAACATACAAAAAATGTACAACAAACATCTCTTATAACAGATGTCATAACCAACATCCACAATCAAACACCATACACAATTAAAACAACAAAAAAACCCACAGAAAATAACTTTGTGATACCAAAAAGCACAAAGCTGGGCCGACTCTATTTTAGTATTTTGAACAATGCAAACATTGGTTCTCGATCCTTTTTTTACTCTCAATTGATTAGAAGAATACTTTATTTTTATTCTAAGTGTTATATGGATGATTCTAAATTGGGTAAATTTTTTAACAGGATTTTTGGCAAAATTTGTTGTTTCCATTGCCATTTATTGGCAAGTAGGCAATTCAACTTTTATAAAATTGGGATGCTAGAATCCACTAATTTTGGTGTCAGGCACAGTTTCTTTGTATCACTCCTAAGTAGTTTTTTTTCCTTATCTGCTGTAACTATAAAACTTTGCTTTGATCGAGAACCACTGTGTCGCTTTACAGCTTTATTAACTAATTGTGAATTTGTCTCTAAATATTATTAGTGTACTCTAAATATACTTATAAACTCTAAATAGCCATTAGTGTTGGTGTTATCCAGCAGGTAAAGAAAGGAAAATTAGCTTTTTGCTTACTTTGATTGGTGGAATTCTTTTTTAAAACCAAGGATTTAACACAGACACTGATGGTTGTGAATAGGGCGGTAAATGTCTTTGGATCATTATATTTTGTTATGGGAATCTATACCTTACTAAAAAATTATATCCTTAACATGATGAACAAATCATGACCCTTGTGTTACTCCTGCTTTAAGCTAGATTTGGATCATTATATTTTGTTATGGGAATCTATACCTTACTAAAATTATATCCTTAACATGATGAACAAATCATGACCCTTGTGTTACTCCTGCTTTAAGCTAGATTTGGATCATTATATTTTGTTATGGGAATCTATACCTTACTAAAATTATATCCTTAACATGATGAACAAATCATGACCCTTGTGTTACTCCTGCTTTAAGCTAGATTTGGATCATTATATTTTGTTATGGGAATCTATACCTTACTAAAATTATATCCTTAACATGATGAACAAATCATGACCCTTGTGTTACTCCTGCTTTAAGCTAGATTACTATGTTCATATGGAAAATTTCACTAGTGTGTCATGCATATTTTTTTCTTAACGGATGTCCATGGGTGAAAATCACAGTACATCAGTCATCCTCATTCCTATCAGAAGGAACTGCGAGGCGTTTGTTTTCTTGGACCCTCGGTCTTGTCTCTGACGACCGGGTAAGGGCTTGCGGGTGCAGTGTGAGGGTGCTTTGGTTTCGAGCTGGCGGGCCCGTCTTTCGGGGGCAGTGGGCGAAATGTGCTACAGTTTCGTCGTCTGCGCAAACTGTTGCGGGGTCGAGAAAGAGTTACGGGGGCGATTGTGGTGAAGCACTTGTGTCTCGGGTTCATGAAATCTGAGAAACGTAATCGAAAAAAGTATGTTTTCTGGGTTCATTTGCTTGATAGAAAGTTTTCTATGCTGTTCTTGCGTTAGGCTGACCACCTAACCGGGACATCTGCTTTGCACCCCAGGCTCCTCGGTTATGAAAAGGAAGATGAGCATCGTAGGCCTTGGGCTGTTGCGCCAATAAGTTTAGTTTTTTCTGTACTCTTGGTTCAAGATTTCCAATGAACAATCTGTGTACAGTGTGGCCCTTATGTCATTAGACTTGGTTAGGTATAAATAGCTGATTTTTGTGTACTGCAAATATGTACCTATTATCTGACATTAATTTAAAACTATGATTAATGTTTAACTTTCTTGGTTAAATGGGGCTATTAAAATCGATCATCACCTAATCTATTTCAACATAGCTTTCTTTTCTATGTCAGTTATTTAAAAATACTAATTGTGAAAGGCTGTTACATCATCCGTCTTTTGCAATGACAAGTTAGATTGTCAGTGTCATCAAAGAGGACATTAGGAATATTCCATTATTGGAGCAGGTTGTAATTTAGAGTCAAAATAGAAATACTTTTTGAAAGTTTTGTTTCCCGTTTTGGTAAGAGGATCTCCACTCAATTTCTGAATTATTTTTAAGAATGAGAAGATTGATAAAACTATGCATTTACCACATTGTTCATTCATGAATTATTCTCTTGATAATCTAAAATCAGATCTACAAACCTAAAATATTTCATTCAATGTGTCAGAATTTTAATGGTTTAGTGACGTTTGGGCTGCCTCATAATTGAAGGGCTTGGGAGATGAAGGGGTTATGTTACAAAACCCTAGTTTCGAGTAATTTAGGTTCAAAGTTTTATAGTTGCATAGTGTTTAATGTTACATAGCCCCTTCATATCTTCGTTTCTAGCTGTTTTGAAATATTCAGATTTTGCTACATAACACATCTGCCCATAACTCTTTCATCCATTGAATTAGATTGTATTTTCAAAAAATGTTACATAACCCCTTCATCCACCAAGCCCTTCAATTGTAACTGCCTTATTGACCCTCCCAGTTGATCTTAATTTTCTTACCCATTTGTGTTATTATGTACTTAAATGTTGAAAAAGAGAACTTAAGAAAGTATTTTCATAGTTTGCAATTTGATAGTAGCATTGGAATGCAAAAGGGAATTGTAGATTTACATAATTTATTCTGTAATAAACTATGAAAAAATTTATAGGGTTATATTTTACATTGATCAAAATGACAAGGCGATTTCATAAATAAAGAATGTGAACAAACTATGATTAATATATATTGAAAAGGTTATACAAAGTAATCTATTTGATCATTGATCTAAACATAGTTTTACAGGAGTTTTCTTTCTACTGTTTCTCAAGAAAACCAGAGGTCTCTTCTTATTGGTTTTCATGTCTGATTTAATTAATTTTTATCATAAAAAGGGAACAATCATTACTCTTCCTGCAGTTATTTTCTAAAAGTTAAACTATTTTCCAGACCCTTTTATAGTTACACATATAAACTCGGCAGATACATTTTCTGGTACATGAAGATAGAGCTCTTTAATTTTTAAATAATAATCAAACAAGCAGGCAAAATTCTCCTAGATTAAAATAAATTAGATTTTGGGAAATAGGAAGCGGTTAAAATTGCAGTTAAATGCATGAAACTCTTTTAATGCTCATGTTATTTTGGCGATGCCTTGCTAGAGACAAGTTTGTTTTAGTTAAAATACCCATTTTTAACTGGAGATTATTTAAAAAGAAGTTACTTTGTAGGCTGTATCTCTTTTGAAATGACAGTTAGGCTTCTATTCAAACTTGGAAAAGTTTGTTGTTTTGATCGAGTTTTTATATTCGATCCAACAGACAATTTTTAATTCACATCCTATAATACCATCCCAAATGCTTATGCTTGTGTTTCTTGACTTATAAATTAAGCTCAAAGATATTTTTATTAAGCTTTCAGTTCATTTAATTGAAAATCAGTGGAAATATTAATTGAATTGTTGTAAGATTATTATCAAAGAAAGAGTTGTGTGAGGTCATTAAGTTTGAGTTTGGTAAAAATAATTATCATATTCCCAGAATGCAGTGCAAAAAATTGTTCAGAAATAAACAATATTTTTTAAATACAAATGAGGCAGCTATAAAAGAACTTAGAAAAAAAAATGGGTTAAATGGTGCACTCTTGTTTTTATAAGTACCATATTTTTTTTACCTGTCGTCATTTTAAATGTCTTGCTCATTTTTACCTCTATGCATAGTTACTCTGCATTTTAAATGGATAGGGTGCCTTTACCTGCTTTGGGCAGAATGTCCTAAAAAGGCTATAAAACTCCAAACACTCCATATTGAAACACCCTAAAAAAACAATAGTTCTCTAAACATAGAGCTAGTTACCCATGCTTTTAAAATATGCAATTGACCTTTTTCATATGGATACATGAATTATTATCTTAAAAGTGATTTTTTTCATAGATGATAGATTTTATTGACAAAATCAAATTAAATTGTTCTCCACTGGGAGAAATATATTGTAAATCAACTATTATGTTTTCCTCTGAAACCTAAAAGCACCCAACTTTAATATTGTTTAGTTCCTTTACCTTTAAAGAGTTAGAAAGTAATTTTTACTTTAATAGTAAGGGAAAATTCAAAAATTCATCAATAATTTTACACTCCTATGGTTTTATTATTTCTCTTTTTTTTCCGGGCTACTGCTTTAAAGTTGTAAATATTTGATAGCTTAAAAACTTATTGGTTTATTGATACAGATGGTTTCAAGTTTTGATTGATTTTTTTATTACTACTACATTTAAATTCTTGAAAATAAAATTAAATATAACTAAAAAAAAGAATTAAGTACATGTAGTGAAGTTATTATATTGCATAGATGTTGTTTACTTAGCTTATATGGCTCAAGGAAAAAAACATTTGTGAGATGAATTGCAATTGTTGTAAAGTTTTTATAACTTTTTTTTTATGAAAAATGATGAGTTTAAAATTTATGATTGCTTCGAAAAAAAACGTCAAATTTTACTGTCTAAAAACTTAAAATCATTCAGTCACACTTTAAGAGAAAAGGGTAAATAAACGGATTTTAAAGAACTTGGGTGATAAAATTTTGTTGAATAATTAGTTTAGTTTTATTGAATAATTTTAGGCAGTTAGTTATAAAATGATAAATGAGATGGGGGGTCTTGTGAAATTATGTAGAACAAAAGAGCTAATCTACTTATTTATCACACCCACACATCTAGCTTGGCACAGTATGATCTTATTTGATTCTCACACCATAAAACAATAACCAAACACCTACAAGAATTTTTATTTAATAGTAAACAACAAACATGTATGTAATACACTGACTTTAATATGATGATTAAATTTTCTTAATGCCTGTAAAAAATTTAACCTTTCTTAAAAAATATTAAGAAGCTTTGAAAATGGCAATTGTGACTATTTTTTTGTTATAAGAAAGCCTGCAAATTCCTTTAAAATTTTGATTTAGATAATTAAAAACTAAGTTTGCAATTGTTAAAAAAAATATGATACACTTAAATGGAGATAACATATTTACCATTCTATTGAGACATTTTGTGTTTTTCCTGCTGCAAGAAAGTAATTCTCTTGAAATTTTAGTTTAAGTTAAGTTAGTTAATTTAGTTAATGTATTCTTATTGAAAGCTGTTTTTGATCCTCATTGATTTAAAAACCTAGTTTTTAATTTTGACTACAAACCCAATAAAAAGTGTTTAGTTACTAAATAAATAATTTGAAAGAAAATGTATTTATTAGGATGTGAAGTCAGAACTTTAAAATACCAAAATAAACTTTTAAAACAAAGTTTTTACAACATTAAATGAAATATTGAAATCACTCTAGTTTTCTGTATGCAGTATGCAATTCTCAAACTGTCATTTGATACTTATAAAATATTATTACATTATCCCAATATTATTAACTTCCAATATCAAAAAGTATTTTAAAAGTAAAGTTAGTAAGTAAAAAAAATTTCAAAGGAAAGAACTGTTCTTATGCTAGGCAAAGCACAACTTCAATATTCTTTTCTTCTTTTTCTAAGACCTAAATCTTATCAAAAGCTATGAACTAACAAAGTTTAGTCTTATTGCATATAAATGTGTTTTTACTAAAGTAAAAAAATGATATGCTAATCACACATCTACCTGATTTCAAACAACTTCCAACTGAGTATGATTTTATAAGTACATAGCTGCCAACATTCCAAATTAAATTTCTGTACAAAACCGAAAAATCATTCAACTAAAAATGGTTGAAATTCTATGTAATACTATTTATATGTAAAACTGTCTTAGCACAGAAATTGTATTGTCTGAAAAAAAAACCAGTACACAATTATCATGTTGCAGAAATATGTTTTTATTTTATTTGTATATACCTATCTACTTCTAAGACTTGATAAAAAAGGGATGAAATCCTATATCTGCTCTTGTCAAACTGTCTTAGGACAGAAAATATAATATTTCAAAGAGAAGTGGATATCTTGGTTGAATATTTCATACACAATTGGTCCTTATCCTCTTAACTCTTAAGGCTAGGCCAGTACTTCATTATTAAACCTTCTCTACTCATGAAAGCATGAGATTATTCCAAATTTTAGGGACATCAGTTGGACCAAAACCATCTCCACTTCTCTCTGAAAGTTTTGCTTTGAGCACACCTAAAATGAAACATCTCATTTCTGAATAAGAAAAAATTATTAGTAGCTCTCTTTAAGAGACATTCTGCTGTTATGCTGCACAAGTTATTGTCACTCAAAATTATTTAATATTTATCAACTTTTAAATATAATTTTTAAAAATATTAGTGCATGAATATTTATAATATCCTCTATCTCCTTTTGGAAGTTTGAGGAAAGTCTTAATAACTCTGTGAGAATATGAACTTTGTATCTACTTATTCTAAGACTTAATATTAAAAACTCAGATGAAATCTTATATATGCTCTTGAAAACTGACTTAAGAGAGAAAATATCATGTTTCAGAGAGAAGCGGATGTTGTGGTTAAATATTTCCTGAACAATTGGTCCTTTTTTCAAATCTCATTTACTACTTTATTAAACTTTCGATACTCATCTAAGCGTGAGGTTATTCAAAATTTTAAAAACATATCAGTTGGACCAAAACCATTTCCACTGGTCTCTGAAGGTTGTGCTTTGAGCACAACTTATGATTAAACATATCTCACAAATATATTAATAGCTCTCTTTGAGAGACTGCAAACAATTATGTTGCAGATTTTATTTCTATTGCAGTGTACTTAATTTCATGAAGCTATTAAGTCTAATTCCTAACAGATATTTATATAATCCTTTTACTCCTTATGGAGAACTGTCTTAGGACAGTCTTATACATGTGTGATACATGAAATTTAAATGTTGCTATTAAAGAACAAGTAGAAAAGAATGGGATCAAATCCTAATACTCCTTATGGAGAACTGTCATTGAACAGTAAATATATTTCAGGGACAAGTGGATATCATGGTTGAATATTACTTAACAATTGGTCTTAATATTCCAAATCTTATAGCATTTCATAAGATTTTTCTCGCTTTGAAAGCGTGAATTCATTCCAAATTTTAGAGACTTAACAGTCAGACCAAAACCATTCCCACTTCTCCCTGAAAGTTGTGCTTTGAACACACCACATGATTAAACATCTTTCAATGTTGATGGAGATAAATTTAATGTATTAGCAATTCTCTGAAATGAGACTGTCATTGTTTCTTTAATCCCTTAAATTTAAAAAGCTTCAAATATTTAATTTAAGAAGTCTGCTATCATATTGCAGATATTTCTTTATTCATGTGAAATAATAAGGCTTCAAATCTTAATTAAAACTATTTAAGTTAAAAATGTTAAGGGATAAAATTCCTACCTCCAATTGGAGACAGAAAGTGCCATATTCCTTACCTCATTTCTCTTGAGCTCTCATTTCTAAGTGAGAAAAACTTACAAATAGCTTTCTCTTAGAGACATTATGTTGTGAAATTTATTCTAATTATAATGTAATGTGTACTTAATTTGATAAGACATTCGTGTAAAAATCCCTTTAGGGGCTCGCTCATTTTCGAGTGGGTACAGGGTGTGTCGACCCTGAGCTACCCAGCGTCCGGGGGTATATCCGGGCACCTCCAGCTTGGGGGTTGGGCGTGGGGCCTAACAACCCCACCCTGTAAAAAAATCTTGTTTTGTGAAGTCTGAGCTAGAAATACCCGGTGCCTTTAGACGAACCCTGAACTATCTATGGACTTGATCTATGCTACACAGAGACCTGATTTTCTATGTATGGATGCAGTTGAGAAGGACTGTTTAATCCTCAAAACTAGAAAGTTGAGGAGTTTGGCTGCTAGCAGGGAAATAGGATTAAATCCTGTTACTCCTCATGCTGAACTAACTGAGACAGTCTCATTGAATATGAGAAATTTTAAACATCCTAGTAAAGTGTTTGTACAAAAGAATGGGATAAATCCTATTCATCCTTATACATAGAGAACTTATATTTCAGGGACAAGTGGATATGTGGGTTGAATATTACTTAAATTGTTGGTCCTTATTCCGAATCTCATACTATTCCTTATCACTAAGGGATAGTATGAGATTCTTTGCCAGTAATTTCTTTCTTAAGTTTTGCCTGTTCTTGCTTTGAAAGCTTGAATTTATTCAAAATTTTAGGAATTGTCAGGGTTGGGCGTAAACCTTTTCCACTTCTCCCTGAAGGCTGTGCCTTGTACACACCTTATGTTAAAAATCTCTCATTTCTAAATGAGAACTAATCAATACCTGTATTTACATAAAGAGAGAATGTTCAATTATATTGTTGAATCACTTCATCAATTCATTTGTGAGAAACATTGAAATTGATGTAAGTTTTATTTAAATCAAGTGTTAGTATGAAAGAGATGGTCAAATGTTGGCAGCTATGTAATGAAAAATTAGGTATAATTGCGATTGTAGTTCATTGCAATTTTATTATAAGGTGTAACATATTTTAACTTTAAAGCAATGGCAACATGTCCCTAGAGGATTGAGTTTTCTGTTGCTGCTTAAAAACAGTTTCTACATCAGAACACTTACAAACAGTAACTATATTTCATTCAATACTAGGTTTCTGTCTTTTTTGAAGATTTCTATGCTTAAAACTTAATTTCAAAACATAGCAAAGATAATAGCTAAGTGCAAATCTTCAAAAAAAATATTAAGTTAAAAATAACTTCTCTCAGTAGTCAGTGTAATGTTTTCTTGAGAGATTACTGTTTTCTCTTGTCTGGAAATAACATTACTTATCATCAAAATACATTTCTGTTTGAAAATTTAAAAAGGGAATTTTAAACACTTTAAATAGAAACTGGTATCAGGAGCCTCCTTTCAGGAGTCCTTAAGGACATTCTCCTTGTGTTGGTGCCTTAAATATATTATTTTAAGGTCTTGTTATAATTTTTATCACTTATTCAACCTTCGAAAATAAGTGCATAGTTTTCGGTGTCTAGTAAATAAATAATACTTGCACTGACAATGCAATGTATGTATTCAAGGTTTGCTCCATGACATATAGGAATGACCTGAAAGGTTGTTTCTAAAGATATAAACGATTGCAGACTGTTCAGAGTCGTATCACCTCTAATGCTTGAATTAAATTTAAAAATTTGGAAAAAAAAAAAAAAAAAAAATTGAACTTAACATTTTCACCATCATCCATCTTTTAAAACATTACTTAAAACAACCCTTGACTTCTCCCGAGCCTGCCTCATCCAAACGGTCTGCATGTCAGTGACCAAATGCAGTCTTGTCATTGGTCAGTGGGTCTCTGTTCCATATACCACTGACCCCAGGACGCCTCCGGGTTGCCCTCGCAATGCCGGACGGTTATATAGTGTCCGGCTCCTACTTCCGGGGGAGTCGGCACGCTGTACCTGCAGAAATGACAACCATCATTCAAGAGAAATAGAGGATGGTGCGACGCCGATGGACAAATCATGGTCGGTGAGGTTGAGTATCTTTTTGTCTTCGTAGAAATCCGGAAGACCTTGCTGACCAGTCGTCGGCATCCTCATATTTCCTAGTAGCACGGCTCATATGTCATGTTTACGTTACTGCAACTAGAAGTTAACGAAATTTGGCCATACACATGACATAAATTGGGTTGTGATGCAGTCAAGTGTGTGTTGTGTGTTGTCAATGTATTTTGATTGATCAACCCATAACATACATGGTGAAAATAGATTTCTTTGGCTTTGTTCTTCAAACTGAAGGCATTGGAGTTTGGTATCTCTAGAACTGAAGCAATTGTTTTTTAGAAAATGGTCATGATTGGGCAAACCTTTATTAAAAAAAAATCTAATCAAACAGTGAAACCACTTATACAGTGATTGAGATTTGATTACAGATTTTTTACAATGCTTTTCAAGGTATAAGTGATGAAAATAATGCCAAATCTATTTGAATAAGCAGTGAAATTTTTTTCTTGGGTTTTTCAAGTTAATCAATAAGTGCTTATATAAAGTTTTCAAATAATAATGAGTAATTAATTGTGCATAGTCTTAAATCAAAGGTGTTTTATCTTATTTATTGTGCACCTTGTCTTCAATTCTTCAGAAATAGACAGAAACCTGTTAGAGTGAGAATAATAGGTTTTTCTACAAATGAAAAGAAAAAGTTGGATGAATTTTTTTAATAATAATAAAAATAAGACTGTTTTATAATAAGACAAAAAATAGTTAAAATACAGCTCTTATAGTTCTCCTAATCAAAATGTTTTTTTTTCCCTCTGTACATCTTTAAATTATTTGATTATCTTGTCTGATTACTAAATTAATTGTTAAATATATATTTAATGAAAAATGTAGTTGTAAAATTCAAACCAGCTGCCATTAAACAGCCTAAGTTCATTATGAATTAAACATATGTTAACTCCATACTTAAGAACTTATTAAAACAAATTAATGATCAAGAAATAAAAATATTGGAAGTTTGGAAATTGACATGTGGTTTAGGTTGTTTTCATTGAAATCAGGTAATGTGTGATCTTACACATTTGATTTAAAGTTGCTTTTTGGAGTTCTTTCCTAGTATATTTAAATAATATAACTAAGCTATCTAGGTTTTCAAACATGTGTTTAAAAACAGTGACATTAAAAAAAAAACCTGGAGTATTTCTGTATTTTGGAAAATATCAAATCATTTTATTCACAAATTTGTAAAGTATTTAACATTTGTACAGATTAGAAAAGAAAAAATAACGAGCAAAATACAAATAAAAGAAAAAACTTCTGACATATATGTGAACCTAGGCTCTACCTCTCTACTTCATATCCTAATAAGTAGCTATCTTTCATACTGAGATATAATCTTGTTGAAATTAATATTACTATTTCCTTTCAATCTTGCAGCTTGCAAAATCATGTATAGTTTTTTTCATTGGCAAGATCACTAGTGTGAAAAATTTAACCCTATTCAAAGAAATATGTTTTAAATCAATCTCTTTTAAGGAATTTGCTGGATTTTCTTAATTTAAATCTTTGTTAGGGACCTGTTAAGTTTTGATACATTGAATTTTCCCTAGTTTCTTACTGTTAAAATCTTAAAATGCATTAATGCACAATTTTTATTCACATGCATGCTTTATTTGTTCTGCTTTTACTGTGTGGTATGTAATGCCACTTTCATGTTAACTAAACTTTCAACATATATTTGGTATGAAATTTTAAGATCAATTTGACACAGCCTTGCTACAAAATATTAATCATATATATGACCAAAATAAATTCAATCACATGTAAGATGCATTCAGTAATAATGAAATGATACAAATACACTAATTGTTTTTATTAAAGGACATATAAAATTAAATAATAGTTTTTTTTTACTGTAATACCATTTTACTTTCTTTTATAAGTACTATTATACTTATTTAGAATCTTTTTAAAGTGTGACTGAATGAAATGATAGGAATTTTTGGATAACTTTTTTGCCTCTTTTGTTGATGTGTTAAGCCATGATAAATTTTTTGAAACAGTATCCTTAGTTTTTCTCTCTTTATAGTTATTAAAATTCAAGTGCAATAATCTTTTATGATGTAGACGATTTTAAACTTTAAATAGGTCCGGCAATTTAACGTTTAATTTTAAGTATCAGTTGTGTTCCCCAAGTGGGATTTTAATACTAAATAGAAATTTTACTACTTATTGAGTACAATATTGTTTTCAAAATATATCACTAATTAAATTTTATTTTATCATCACTTCATTCTGTCTTTGGACTATTTTCTATTTGAAAAATCAAAATTTCTGGCAAAATAAGTAGAAATTGAATTAAAAAATAATTGAAAAAAAAATCAATAATTTTAATCATTGGGGTTAAGTATTGGGTACTGGAGGTTTATAAAGTCTAGTGGAATTGAAATAATCTTTATAGATTAAAATAAATACATCAATCTAAGCTTGGAACCTAATCTGTATATTAGTTCGAATAACTGATATTTATTGGAAAATGCAGTGCATACTTATAAAAATACATTTTTTACAAAAATATTCTTAAAAGTTAAGGTTATCCACAGAGTTTTTTCTTATAATGCTTTTTAGAGGTTTTTTTTTTGTAAAATTTCCCTCAACTAAAATGTGCTAATAGGGTCTCCAAAAAAAGGTCTTGCTCCTCTTTGCACTTACAATTTCACAAATTTCCTTTTTTGAAAATGTAATGATGGAAACAGTGAATTCAAAGAAGTTAAATTAAAACGACTAATAGGTTAAACCAAAAATTCTTACTCTTAATTTTTATGTCTTTGCATACCCTTGTGTCATGGATTTTTATGCTTTCATTTTTTGTTAGAACCCCCACACAAGTAAAAGTTGATAATAAGCAATGTGTTAAGGGGTTGGATTTGTTTTTCTAAATTCACAAAATGATTCAGTTACTAATTATTCATCCAGAGAACACAAATCAGTTTAATCCTGCTTTGGGCATAAACATAGACAAAATGGAAGAATTTATGGAATGAAATTGATTAAACTGAAATGTGATACATAAATGGAATATTTTTCCCTAAAAAAACTTTAAAATAAATGTGCATTTAATGAACCTGAAAAATAGTCTCCCAAAAATTAATATTCAACTAAAATCACTGACATTTATGGTATGGTTACATGGGGCCTTAGTAGCAGAATTTTCGTATCCTACAACACCAGTTTCAAAAGCCAATGCTACTTCGAAAGAAGCAAGGTCAAGCTTAGTATATCTTAATATATAAACTGTCATTTTAAAACAAAACTTGTATTTTTATGTATGGTAGATTGATACCAATAGAAATAAATATTTATTACAGCTTAAAATTGATATTGCAGTTAGTGAAGGGAAAAGTAATACCTATCTAATAAATCTTGAATGTAAAGAAAATTAGCTTAAAAACGGTTTAAATTTTTGAAAGTTATTTTTTATTGTGTTACTTACTGAAGATGAGGAAAAGCATTAATCTTACAGTTGTCTGTCTATAAACATCCAATTTTGGATATGCTAAATAATTTCTTTCATTTCTGTTTGTTAATTAATCTGCAAACTTCAATATAAATCTGCAAACTTCAATATAAATCTGCAGGGCGATATTACCTAAGCTTTCCACTCAACACCTGTTTCATGCATTTAACTCCAATTGCAAAATTGTGTAGATTGCCATCTTCACCTATTCTAAACTAGGGTACTTGAGTGAGTGCTTAGACCTTCAAATTGCAGTATAACCAGCCACACTGGGTGAGGCCATGAGCAGAGCTGGTACAGAACGTGTGACTGAAAGTCACAGTCAGCTGAGACTAATCCCCATATGTTTCCCCAAACGAACTTGGTCCTCATTATATCGAACACAGAGGGATGAAAGGCTGAGTCTGCCTTGCCCGACCTGGGAACAAAAACTGGGCCTGTGGGGTGGCAGGCAATACGCCACTGGGCTTTTTTGTCTTCACCTACCACGACACTACAAAGGTCCCTGTGTTTTCAAATCACTTCTCATGGTGGAGGGCAGCGCTGCAAATGTCAGTGGTTGATGGAGCGGTAAGCAGTACAATTTGATTGTGATTGGCTGTGACGTGTTCATTCAATCAGTCCTTACGGAAGGCAGTTAGAGGATCAAGCTTCCTTTTCTCCGCCTCTCGTGCGCAATGAGTTGCATGAGATGCGAACTTAGCACCACCAGAGCCCCTATCGCAAGGCTTATTATCCCATGTTTTTTCGATTTCCATTATCGTCTAATATGGTCGTGGACCCTTTGTTCTGGTACTCACTATTTGAGTGAAATTGAGTAAAATAAAATATTGAGTGACACTATTTGAGTGAAATCTCTATCATCATTCTTGCTGCAAGTCTTAAGGCTCATTCACACTGTTTCCCTTTCACTGTTTGTTCATCCTGAGTGATTCACTCATGGGAATTGCTAGATTGCATAGAAAAGTGAAACACCAATTCACTTTGGATGATTCCTTGAAAACGAAGATCAAAAGCGGAAAGTCTGAATGAGCCTTTACCATACTCAAGCAGGGGTCCCAGAAATCATCCTTTTTTTCCACTATGTTTCTCCGATTTCTCAATTTCGTGAACCCGCGATGCAATCGTCTCGTCTCGGCCGTTGACAAATCATTTGTTCAAATTTGTTCCCTAAATGATCCTTTTTTTAGCTATTTTCCCCCTACTATATGTTTTATTTTACGATACCTATACTCTATAACATTAAAAATCTCTATAGTATTTGATACATTTACTTCAAATTATACGTATTTTGCGTCATGAAAATACAGTCGAGCTCCGCTTCAGTGTAAAAAATTAAAAAATCAATGATAGTAAACCTCTTGTGATATTGAAATTTTTTATGCGATGGTTCACAATAATGGAGTTCCACTGTATAAGCTAAAACGTTCATTTAAGGTATTTTTTATCACTTCAAAATCATCTCTCTGTATATAAATATCTTGAAATATCTCTCTGTACAGAAAACTAGAATGAATATCCCAGTTATTTTAAAAAGAAGCTATAGAGTCCGAATTATAGAACGGTCCAAAAGACCTTATTAATTTTAATGAACTTTTTGATAATTAAATGTCTGTGTAAGGAAATTTTAATGCACCATAATGATTTCTTGACGTTACAACGGTATTAACTAAGCTATTAAAGATAATGGCCAAAAAACAGTTATTAATCAAGTGCGAAACCCACTCCTAACGTATACTACCCAATACCATCCGCACCACAACACTTTACTAAAAATTGAATATCTCTGTCAATTTTCAGCGGATTTCAAAAATTTTTTTTTTCAAAATAATCCTAAATAATGGGACAACTAAAAACAATCGTATTTTTTCGATCGATTTTTCTAATATAGTACAGTTATATGGCAAAGCATGCAAACAACAATGAAAATTTTGCAGTTTGGCATGAATAAAATCCCTTTACACCCCATTTATTATATTTTGATCGCAAAACTGTAAATTTTATTCAAAAACAGCATCTATTCTGAGTATAAATCCTTTTACAGAACTAAAAAATATGAATTTTTGACTTAGATATGAGCGAAAAATGCTAGGCGGCCATCTTTGATCCGCCATTTTGGAATGACGCCGACGGAGGATCTTTGGGGACTTTTCAGGGTGGGTTGTACACATCATAGAGAGCTTATCCTGAAATTTTCAGCTAGTTATAAATTATTTAGCTATCGACCCCTTTTTTCGCCTAAAATTACTGGGCTAATTAATATACAAGGAGTGAGCGTTGAAAGTAATCTCTCATTGTAGAGGGCGTGGCAATGGTTTGGTGACAAAATTGCTTTGTTGGCATTTTGAGATATTCACTAAGCGTGGTGGATGAAAATTTAATTACTGAAAATTTAATGTGAAAAATTTCTGGTTGTTACGTACTGTGATTTATAAACTACTTTTAAAAGCGATAGGAAAATGAATTTTGGTATTCTTGCAGTATGCGATCTACCAGTTTAGTTAACTGGATTTAGGGTAAATGTCAATCCAGCAAAACTGAAGGTTTTTTTTTTAAATTCTTAATTATGAATGCCAAAAACACATGAATTCTAAATACATCAGTTGCGGTGTCGCTATACTAGATAGCAACGTTAGTTGAGCCTATGATGTCACTAACAAACAAAGTAGTTCCCATCGCGGTGTCTGAATTTTTAGTGACATGAGAAGAACGTCAATTTAAAAGTATGATTGTTTTGTTAAACCCATGTATACAGGGTGTCCCAAAACGACCGCATAAACTATGCATAGCTAGATTCCTCGTGGGGAGTACATAAAAACTGCCCAAAGAAGTGCCCCTCTACGATCCATAGTTTTCGAGTTATAGGAAAAACAAAGTATGGCTGTTACCCCTGTGGTCCCAGGTCAATCCGGCAGCAGAAACATTAGGAACGTTGGTCTCTTAACGTATGGGCCGGCATACTCGGGGATCGACTGCTTGGACCATATCTGTTGCCTGAACGGCTCTCGTGACAGTCATACTTGGTGTTTCTCAATGAGGTCTTAACAGAGTTCCTCGATGACATACCTTTAGCGGCAGTACAGGGACTTTGGTTTCAGCATGATAGGGCTCCGGCGCATTTCTGTGCTAATGTACGTGGTTGGCTCAATATGGAATACCCCGGCCGATGGATATCGGACGTGGGGGTCCGGTTCTATGGCAGCCAAGTGGGGTTACAGCCATACTTTGTTTTTCCTATAACTCGAAAACTATGGATCGTAGAGGGGCACTTCTGTGGGCATTTTTTATGTACTCCCAACGAGGAATCTATGCGGTCGTTTTGGGACACCCTGTATATGGTGTCTTTTTATCACGATTTGAGTACCGAAATTTCTCCTAGCCACCCAACAAGCTTTGTGTTTACCCATTTTCTCCCACGTAGTGACGTACTACTGGGTTCAGGAAACGTTGCTGTCGAGTATATCTACCCTAATTCCATCTAACTAAACTGGTAGATCGCATACTGCAAGAATACCTGTATTTTTGAACAATACCCATAATAAAAAAATACTTGAGCAATAATGATCCCACCTCATACACAGAAGTTTTCCGGCAATATCACCTGTACTCCTTGCCGGAAATCTTCCTTCGCCTTGTCACATTACTTTGCACATAGTGAACCCTCTTCTCCCACCCAAAACACGCAATTTGTAAATGACCCTTAATCAGCATTCGCTTTGATTTCTTTTGGATCTTATAAAAGGGTAATCCCTTGAGTGAACTTTTTGACCGCTATGATAGGAGCACAGACAGGATTGCAGATGCCGCATGAGCAGATGGGATTTCAATAACACGTTTAGATTGGTTCAGATTTCGGAGCCTTTGCTAATCATGTTGCTAATTGTTTTAGCAGGTGGTAGGCACTGAGCAATAAACACGTTAGTCAAAAATAAGGCACATTAGTAACTCGAATTTAGAGTTCACGCTTTGAAAAAACTTAAAAGAACTAGATGTAAATTAAATTATAAATCTATTATTATTTCAATCATATTTTACAGTTGGTTCCTTTTTACCATTGATTGTATTTTGTTGATGGAAATAATTTTAAATCAGTACAACAGAAATTCTGAATTAAAAAGAAACCCACATAGGGTGTATGTAAGATAAAAACAAAATCCTTAAACATCAAGATTTTAAAAATTGCCGGAAGAGAAGAAACCTCTCAGGCTGAGGAAATCCAATTGAATTAAGATTTTCAGATTTTGTGATTTTTTTTTATTTACCTTCCCGTTTACACAGACTTTTTTCTTTTAGAAAGTTTCATTGTTTTTTTTTTAAAGTCTTTGAAGAATCGTGATGATTTTATCGCAGCTAGAATGTTTAACTCGATTTCATAAGGGATCAAAATTGCAATATAAGTTGAAAAATTTGATGCACAATTCCATAATTTTGCACCTTAGAGCACAGTATTTTCTCTGTTTCGCTTATACTCGACAGCAATGTTCTCGGACCCTTATTACTTCCCTACGCCGAAGGAAAAACTGCGTAAACAGAAAGCATGTCGGGTTGCTAGGAGTTTCGGTACGCAAATCGTGATAAAAAGGCACTATATACACGAGCTTAAGAAAATGATATTTTTAAATTGACCAACTAAAGAACGTCAATTTAAAAATAAAATTTAAATGCGTACCGAAACTCCTCCTATCAACCCAACAGGCTTTCTGTTTACGCAGTTTTTCCTTCGGCGTAGTGAAGTAATAAGGGTCCGAGAACATTGCTGTCGAGTATAAGCGAAACAGAGAAAATACTGTGTTCTGAGGTGCAGAATTATGGAATTATGCATCAATTTGTTCTAAAAATTATTATGCCGGATCACCTGAAATGCGTAAGAACCCCAATTGTGTGTATAGAGTTAATCACTGATGAGTTATGCTCCCTAAACGAAGTATTTCCTTTCCAAAAAATTTCACAATCTGTATAACAAAACGCAATTTGTAATAGTTAAGAAGGCAATTCGAAGTGTCGTGGTTCAGCTAGAAAATATGTAATGATCTCTATGTTTTACTTTACACGATTAATGAATTGTGATCAAAATCATCGAGAAACCTTCAATTATACGTAACTACTAAATTTAACTTTTGAAATTCGAATGAGTAAAGAAACCCTAGCTTGTTTAAAATCCTCTAAAGATTAAAAAGTATAGCAATCAACAGTTCTTATTGTGGAATAAATTTATTAAAATTTAATTCAGCTAAATTAAACCCGATGCGAACTATTAATTGTAACTTGTTTTACAAGATCCTAATCTTCTAACGCCATTTAAAATCAACCGAAAATATAAATTCGTTAGATTATTTCCTCTCTGTTTTAGAAAACGATTACCCAAATTATAATGCTTTTTTTAGCATGATCCATAATCCACGAGCTAATTGGACGCTTAAACTGGATCCATCTGGTCATAATTACATCACCTGATTTCTGCATCCAATCAAAATCGCGGATTCTCCCGCCGTTGCAAAATCGTCTACGGGTCCACAGACGAGATTGAAAAATCTGCGTATTTCTTTTTTTTTTAGAACGTCGTCATCTGCATTTTGACATCTTGGATTACTAAAGTGTTTCAACGAAAGCTTCACGGGAATTTAGGTAAATTTAAAGCATGCTTGATTATTTGTTTAACTAATTTATTGATTGTTTTAAAGTGTAAAAGTTTTTAAAGACTTGTCTAAATATTCGCTGAATTAGAACCACTGCTACTTTCCAGTTTTTGTTCTTTTGGTAAAATGTTTTTGTCATCGTACAATTTTATATTGCGATAATATGTTTGGGTTATAAAGTGATATTCCCATAATTTGTGAGCTCTTTTGGCCTGCCAATATAATATCCAAGTCTGGTCTAAGTTATAGCCTTTGTATATATGTTATCTTATATAAATTACGATAGTTATGTGTGTTTTGTGATATAATTGTTATGTTATCTATTTATAGTATAGTACTAATTGCAAGTAGTTGTGTAAATATTTAGTTTGCAATTATTCTTTAATAATTGTAGTTAAGAAAATGACAATTCAATAGTGTCGTGTAAAAGGACCCTAGTTGAAACTGTTCGAAGTATCATATTCTAATATTTGCTAGCTGTCTGTATTGAAAAAGATGGCTATAATCATTATGACATTTCTCGTCTTACCTCAACTGCATTCCTTGCTTCCTGTTATTTAAATACTTTTGAGTCACTAACTTAATAAATCATAGTTGCCCATAGTAGGATGAATAACTAATATAAACATACTTAAACTGTTTTAAGTACTAGATATTCATGTTCGAACTCTTTGAGTGCACATAACCTCACGTCTGATTTACACCTTGCTATTTTTATCTCAAGGTATCCAATACCTATTTATGATTTGTGATTCCAGAGAGCATTCATGCGTTCTACTGTTATATTTATGTGTTGAGGTGTCATATTTTACATGATACCAGTTGGTTGTTGGCCAGTGGAGATTTTCGTTACCTAAAATTACAAATTCTTAGAGCTAATTTGTATTGTGATTGAGAAATAAAATGAAATGAATGAGATTGAAAAACCTGCGTATTTCTCTTTTTAGAACAATTTTCACCGTCGTAGTCCGACATGTTGTGCCTATTATCTTTTGGATTACAAAGTATTTTCAACGCAACGCAAGCTGCACGGGAGTTCAGGTAAGATAGATTTAAAGCAGTGTTTCTCATGATTTTTGATACATTGTTTATAACTAATTTAGTTTTTTTTTTATGCATAAAAGTTCTTAAAGACTATTCGAAATATTCGAATTTTGTTACATTTTCTAGAGTATAGTACTAATTGCAAGAAGTTGTGTAAATATTTCGGTTGCAATTATTCTTTAAATATATGGTAGTTAAAAAACTGGCGATTCAATCTGTGTCGTGTAAAATGACCCTAGTTGAAACTATTCAAAGTATCTTAATTAACTTAAAAAATCATAGAGTTGCCCATAGTAGGATGAATAACTAATATTAGCACTTAAACTGTTTTAAGAACTAGATATTCATGTTCGAACTCTTTTAGTGCACATAACCTCATTTGTCTGATTTACACCTTGCTATTTTTATCTCGAGGTATACAATACCTATTTTTGATTCCAGAGAGCATTCATGCGTTCTATTGTTATGTGTTAAGGTGTGCACAATTTACATGATACCAGTCGGCTGTTGGCCAATTGAGCTTTTCGTTACCTAAAACTAAATAAGTGCGAATTCTTAGAGCTTATTTGTATAAGTGATTCAGAAATAAAATGAGTTTGCTTGTAACTTAATGCCCAAAAATCATTTTAAAATCTCCGACGTCATATTCAGAGATTTTAAAAACACTGTTTTTTAGTTATTACTTTTTATTTAATGTGAAAAATCTAATTTGATCACACTGTTTTTTTTTCAGTGATTTTAGTAGAATTTGCAATATTAGTCAGAATATTTTGTCTTTGTACTTAGGGACCCATTAATCAATTTATTTTTCTCCACTTAAATTATGCTTTCTAAAGGATAGTCTTTCAGATCAAAATTACAACTCAGTAAAATTTTAAGCAAAAGAACTTTTTAAAATTAATGTTAACTTTTGTTATTAGTTCTTTCAAATTTATTCTAAATTTAGGCCTATAGCTAAATGCTGTGTATAAATATAAATACTCTTTTGATAAAATGTTTTGTCAGTTTTCAGACTTTTTGCTTTAAAGTCAATCTCATCCCTGTTAATGGAAGCATCTACTGGTATCGTGTAGATTGGAAAATTAGCTTAGACCAAATGTTTCTTTCAAGCCTGGATTTCCTATTTATAGAGTCTGAAGGCTCCCACAGACGATCAATTCGGTTGAAAAATCTAGGTTGTCAACCAGGTTGAAGATTTTCACATCCAAATCGTTAACATAAACTTGAAATGATCAAATGAATATATTTTTTATGTTCAGTGCTCTTTAATTGTAAAATTACCTTTAATTAAATTTTCTCGCGAGCTAAAATTATATTTTTTTCATTTTTGATTCTTATGATGATTTGTAGGAGCATTTTGGAGTCGACCATTTTGTATAATAAGACGTCCACCCCTTTAAAAAACAGGTTTGAGTCCAGGCTTGAAAGAATATTACCACATTACCCAAATTAAACCATATGATATTTTGCACTTAATCGGACTTGATATTTTGCCCTTGTTAATGAGGAGTTTCCACTTTCTCAGTCTTACGCGATAGGGCAATCCGACGATACCAATTGCACTTGTCACAGAAAGAAAAAAATGGTCATCTTGAGAGGTTTCGCTGTGATTTGTCCTATTGGTTTCGCCGTATTGCCCCACCGCAAGTAAGTCACCTTAATTTCGAATACTACTATCTCCGTTCAACAAACTGGTGATCCTGGGTGATCAGATCGTTGGGGAAGCTCATTTGATTGGTTCGTAAGCGTTGACATCATCAAGCTGGAAAAATCAAAACCAATCAAATCAGCTTCTCCAACGATCCGATCGCCAAGGATCAGAATTGTCGAAGTTTGCTGAAGGGAGATGGTAGTGTTTGATATTAAGGTGAAGAAGTGTGAACGCTCCTTTAGTGATTTATTGAGGTTGAAACTTCGTTATGTTAGTCACTCATATTTTCTCCTCTAATGAAAGTATATGAGTGTATACCAATGCATTGGATATCCTCGTTCCTACCAGAGAAACCCAGCGAGAAATTGATTTTCTTCGGGCTTCAGTCGTTGCTTTTTTTCCGCGGGTTAAGAGCTTGTCGGCATCGTGCACGGGCGTTTTGGGTTTCGGTATCGAGGGGTCTTTTCTTTCGGAGGTCGCTGGAGGGGGAAATGGACACGGGGTTCGGCAGTTTCATCATCTGCGCCAACAGTTGTGGGGCTGAAGGGGGGTTGAGAGGGAATCACGAGAACAGTCGAGATGAAACGCTTGAGTCACATCCTTCCGAAATCGGGAAATCGCCCAAAAAAAATGTTGTAAAGGGTTGTCATAGTTACTTGCTTGAGAGAAATATATGCATTGTTGACTAATCAAATATATTGTGTCCACAGGGTGGCCTAAAGTCACTAGACCTTGTAGAATTGAAAATCTCGTGATTATGGATGATTCATTTCCTATTTTTTTTTAAATTATAAATTGGTGTTAAATTCGGTTTTTTCAGCCAAGGTCCTACTTTTGTAAAACATGGTCCTCCTGCTTTGGTGATATTGTGAAATTTAAATTCATATTTCGGCATATTTCTTTAGCAGTTTTAATTTTAAGAAATAATTAATTGTTTGTTATAAGTATCTCATAATTTAAATTCTGAATTTTGGTGCAGTTAAATCAATTATTATGGTTTGCAAGTCAATTAGTGAATGCTATCAATGAGATCTTAATGAAAATTCTACCATTGAAAGAGCTTCTCAATGAAATGAAAATACCGTTTTAAAACTTTACGTTTGTTAAAAAAACTATTTTATGTGGGTATGATCACGAGATTTTGCTTATATTGATCACATTCAAGAATTACCCACATTTACATCAAATACCCGTCTTAACTAAAGCGATCTACTAAAGCAAAATGTATCGTTGTAAGAGATCAAGAGTCTAGTGACTTTCAGGCCATCTCTATATAATTAGTGCGAATGTGTGCACTATAAGCGAATGTGTCTTTATACACAAAAAAAGACCATTTTGGGAAAAAAAAAATTTCAATTAATCACATTTCACAAGTTACAACTTGTGAAATGCAAAACATAAAACTAGTTCTTCTATGCATCGATGCAATATTCTGAAACAAAAAATTAAATTTTCTCTAAGTTTTATTTAACTGGATGAAAAAAAATCATATTTAAGTACTAAATGACTAATCATATAAAGGGAAAATTACTTCATTTAGTAAACGAGCAGTTCAATAAGCATGTTATAAGTTTTTAACTCTTAACCTTCAACATGTCACATACTTTTTGAATACTAGTGACTTTTAGGCCATCTCTATAATTAGTGCAATCACTATAAACGAATGTGTCTTGATTTACAACATCGTTGGCATAGAATGGCTTAATCTGGCCCTTATGCCATAAAAATCTAAGCAACCAATCTTCTATACATCGATGCAATATTCTGAAAAAAAAAATCTCCAAGTTTTATTTAACTGGAAGAAAAAAATCCTATTTATGTACTGAATCATAAAGGGAGAATTACTTCAATTAGTAAACGAACATTTTAATAAGCATGTTATGAGTTTTTTAACTCTAACTTTCAACATGTCGCATACAGATACATTGTAAATAGCTGCTTTACAGTTAACAAGCTTCTTGTTTGTTGAACACAGTACTTAATATTTGATAATTTTGTGGGTGATCTTAAAACACGACAAAGACCCTCATATGTGCTTTAGTTTTCATAGTAATAAAATGCATTATACCCTCTATTTTAAATAGAACTTAAAATTTCTTTCAGAATATCAAAAATTGATGAGAAATTAAATAGTTAGAAATATCGAGTAATAATTTAAAATAAAATAAGTCCCTAAATTTGGATTAATTCAAATAAATCATCCCAAAAGTATACATAAAACTATATTTGAATAGATTTAAATTTAATTTAATCTTCTATATTTCAGCAAATAATAAAATTTTTCTTATTATAAGTAATTTATTGTGGAGAGTTGATCTCATGCTTAGAAAGAAATTCTTCTCTTTAAGGGTTTAATGTAAATTACTTTTCAATCGAGCATTTTCAATCACATGACTCGGACCTAACAACGGCCTTAGCAACGTTGTTATTCGTCCAAGTGACGTCATGTGCGAATGCTCTATAAGCCAAATCTGAAACCTGATTAAAGCTAATACATTAAATTTTCTTATGGATAATAATTAATTTTTTATGGTAATAATGGAGTGGGTTTTACTTTCCATGAATGATTTAAAATACAAGAAATTGTAGTTTTTCCTGTTATTAACCATAAAGGTTTTTAGGGAAATGGAAAATTCAGTGTTTTAGTCTGCATTAACATTTAATCAATAATGCAATTATGTGTCCTTAAATTTTATAAGTAAACAGTAAAAAAGTCTGAAAATTTTACAGTTACTTCTAACAGCCCGCGTGAATTCTGGTTTGAGGTTAAGTTTTTACTGCCTTGAAAATTGCTTTGATAATTCCAAGCTTGGATTAAGTTCTTTGCACTTTTTAACTTAGAAATATAAAATGAAGTTTACTGAAAGAAATCTTATAAATTTAAATATAAAATTGTATTGAACAGATAACATGCTTTCTGTTTTTGTTATTTTAAAAAGGTACTAAAATATTTTGAAATGGTATTGGGGAGTTAATACTGCCATTGTTAAAATCATAAAAATAAAGAAATTTTTTATTAAAAGAGGTTAACAATTACAAAAACATTTTTTTGTGAAATCGTGCGAAACATTTTTTGGCTCAGACATGCTTTTGATGCAATCCCCAAGGGGAGTCACATAACCAAATTGTAAAGATTGTGATCAGAATATTTTTAAGTAATGGGTTTGCTTGTATGTTTTCTAAATTAGGGGGATTAGAGTACTTCATGATATTTCTGATTTATAGCTAGTAATAGCCTAAATAAATTTTAATTCCAACTATTTTACATTAATGAAAATTTTTAGAGTGAACGCTCTGTGGTATGATAAAGAACTTGGTGAACCAAAGAATCAAAAAAATTTTTAAAAATAATTACTTTGGTAACTCAAATCAAGATTCTTAATGACCCAGAAATTGCCATTAAAAAGTTAAAAGTAAGACGAGCTTGATGTCAATACAACTTCTTAAAGACAAAACTTACTAATTGTACTTTTAAAAAAGGAACTTTATGCTACATACTACTTAATTTTAGTCACTTTTTAAAGTTACACACACTTTTATTTTTTAAGTAATAAACGCACATGTGTAATTTGACCCTCTTGGTTTTATGTTGATTAACAAAGATTTGGATTCTTTTCTATTTAAATTTAAAATATTATATGTGTATTTAATATTGTCAAAATCGTAAGATTTTATGAGTTAAAAAAGTCTGCAAATTCCTTTAAGGTTATAAATAGTTTTGATCAGCAAACCTGTTTTTATAGCCCCCTTCTAAATTTTATGGTGGTTTACTTTGAGAAAATCCAAATGCCTTCATTGTTGATTTGTTGCATTGAATTGTGAAGAGAATTATGGCTAATGGATGTCAAAAGCTTTAAGCCAAATTTCAACACTTTATTTCGTAAAAATAATCCTTAAATATATTGTGGCTGATTATGTTTTTCAAAGATTAAAAGCAAAAAATATCTATATAAACCCTGAAATTGAGTTAAAAAACATTTTAAGTGTTTGGAATGGATGTTTTTTTTTAGGATATGTTAAAATAGAATTTAAAAAAGACTCCAAAATATGGCTGGATTTAATGTCATGAATTTTCAAAACTTGTGAAAATTTTCTTTAAAATGAAATAATTACAAATTATGGAAATTACACCAGTTATCAAAACGCCAATTGTAACTTAATCTTAATAAAAGGAATGTTTACTTAAACTTCTTAAAATTTAAGAGCTATTAGATTTTTAGACAAAAGATGTTTCTAACTGAATAACAAATAATAGAAATTACTCCAGTTATCAAAACGCCAATTTTAACTTAATCTTAATTACAAAAATGTTTACTTAAACTTCCTAAAATTTAAGAGCTATTAGAATTTTTGACGAAAGATGTTTCTAACTGAATAAAAACTCGATCAATTTGCTATTCTAATGATTTTGTGTAAGAAAAAAAATCTGTAACTTTTATTTTTTAAAGAGTTTAGAAACCAAAGCAATGTCTCTTCTGGTTGAAAAATCTAATATTGTTAGAAATGGCTAAAAAAGTGATTTTTCACTTTTAAAATATTCACTCTTTGATGTTTGGTCGTAGTTCATTGAGTAATGAAATTTGAAGTTGCATAGTTACCTGATTTTAAAAAAACCTGTTAGACTTGACTATGATGTAATACTCATTTGACCAACTGTCTGAAATTTTTCTCCAGACTCTCTTAATTTCCATACTTAATACCAACCTAAAGTATTGGCAAAAAAAAGACCCACATATATGTTCAGCTAGTTCAGAGTGAGATAATATCTCAATTGGGGATAAATCATTGTATAACAATGTTGTCCTTCAAAATTAACAATTTCAATTTTGAAGAATTGTACCGTTATTGCAGTGTGCCGAACATTTTAAAGTTAAAAATGTATATGATAGACATGATATAGAAGCAAAATTTCAATCAATGTAGAGTAATATTAATATTGAAAGTATTTGAGAGCATATAAAAAAGATGAAGTTTGAATCGTTTAACCAAATTCACAAATTGCTGCTCTGATAAAGTTAAATTTTATTGTGAGATTTAAAAAATATTTATAGAATTATAGATATTTCATTCTCTTAAGACCTTTTATCCTTTTCAAAGATGAAGACTCATTTGGAACTTTTAAAATTTATAGCTAAAAAACATAAATTAGCTTTAACTATACTTAAAAGATGAATGCATCATCAAAGCTTTAATTTTGTTGAAAAATTGTAATTTTACTTGATGAATCAATATTGTTTCTATTACCTGAAAAAACACTTGAAAGGCAGATTTGAGTTATCACTGACAACATTCCCTTTGGGTGTGTGTGTTTTTAAAAATTAAAATTTTGAAAAATCGTTAAATTTCACTATGTTGAAAAGAAAAAAAAAGTGTATCAACTTAAATAATTGTTATGCTAATGCCTAAATTATATATTTAAAGGCATATAAATTTTTTAATCACTTTCAACTTGGAAGAATATAGGCTTATTTCGTGGTTAAACATATTTGTAATATCTGTCACTAACAAAGCAATGTACGTGGATCGTTATTCCATGACAGGCATGACCTGAATACTGTTAGTGCATAAACGTAAATATCAAAATTTTAATAGTTTACTTTCCATAGAGATAAAAAATTAGATGAAGCGACGTAAAGAGGGAAACCTAGTAAACTTTTGAATAATATGGGAAAATTAAATAGTTACCTAATCCTAGCCGTTTCTAAAGAAAATGATTGTGGAAAGTTAGAGTACCACCACCTTTAATGCTGGATGTGAATGAATTTATTTGGAAATTAAAAAAATGATGCCATATAAAATGAACTTGCATCTTGAAACCCCCAAAGGTCTTCGCAGTTTGCGTTCTTGGCATAGTGTAACTGAGTGTTGCACAATGGTCAGTGGGGAGAACCCCTGACTTCTTCAACTGAGGATACCAACGTATGAAAATGGTTTAAGTGTGTTTATGTGTGTAGTGGGGGCTCTCGTGAAAACGATGCTTTGGAGACTGCGAAAGGGTGGAGACTCTTTTTCAGAATCCTTCAAGCACGAAGATTAGCGATGATGGCGACTGCGAAGGGGTGGAGACTCCTTAACAGAAGCCTGTGTCTAGTACCACTACACCACCTCCGGGTCACCTCCGGGTTTTAATGTTAACTCTTAACGCCGGATGGTTAGTGACCGGCTTCTACTTCCGGGGGAGTCGGCACGTAGTACCCTGGAGACAACTAGGTAATATGAGTTTGGAGGATGGTGCGACTCCGTTCGACAACTTGGTCGGAGGAGTCGAAATGTCTTATATAGACACTTTTTTTTTTTGAACGAAATCCGGAAGGCGCCTCTGACCCGTCGTCGGAGCCCCATCCTCACCTTACGATGCTTCGAAACCTTATTGCGATGATAATATGCGGGGTTGTAAAACAAAAAATGTCAGGAAAAATGAGTTACCTATGTTGTAACTGGACACAGTTGTTACTATTTGTATGTAAAAACTGAAAGCATTTAGGGTAAACGGTTACTCTTGAAGAAAAAAAAATCACAATCTGATACAAGAAAACGACTACGATTAGTGCAAAATTATAAAACCAAGGCGTTATTGTCTTATGAAAAAAGACATTCTTTGAACAAAATAGTCGCTTCCTCTAATTTTTCTGTCATGGGAAGCCGTAATAAGATTAATTTGGTATGATAAATATGATTGGGGGGGGGATGTATTGAACCCATTCTTTAAGTTTAACTACGAAATCTAACTTAATTTTCAAAGTTTTAAGTGATTAAAGTTTTGCTAAAATATATTTATAAACTTGAATAAATCATATAAACTATTCTGAACTGTGTTCAGAGTGAATTTAAGATTAATATGTTAAAAATAATTCATGTTTTCTGTTTATTAAATTTGGAAATAGAAACAAGCTTGATTTTCTAATTAAGTAAAATTTGCATAATCTTTGATACGGTGGGTTATAATTCTTTCCACCAGTTATCTCTAAAGAATACTTTTAAACACTTTTTTTCTGTTCTTCAGAAAAGGATAAAATATCTAATGTGAATGAAAATATTGAAATTAATTACAAATGTACATATACATTGTCAAAAATATTATATCAATCTTCAAATATTATTTGAAAATATGAATACAATTTTCTTTTTTCCACCCTTAAAAAAATCAGAAGCAGCAGAATCTTATTAAAAATAAGTTTACTAAATAAAAAAATAATTCGGTCGTATTGCAATAGCGCATCAAATAAAGTTATCATAAAACTAAATTTGGTAGTAGTATTGAAAGTTGGATATAAATATTCTATAGGTTGGTTTTACTTGAAATCAGGTAACTTGTGACGAAAATTTAGAAAAGTCTTGTAAAAAATTTATTAGTGTAGTATCTAAAGAAATATACTGTTAACCAAAAGTTTCAACCACTATCTCCAAAGCAATAAAGGAAATTTTGGAACTGGGGTATTTCTATACTTTAAAAGGTATTAAGCAGTTAAAGTTAAGATAAGAAATGACTATAATATGCATTCCTTTTTTAACTTTTACGATGGACATACATATCCTAAAAACTATACATCTTCAATTTCAATTATCTTTTTTTTTTAATCCTATAAACCCTGTCATAAGTAGACCATCATCCCCCAAAAAATAAAGAGAAAGTTTAAACAAAGGGAGTTCAATAATTAACCACTTAAGTGTCAGAAATAAACTTAAAAACACTATTCAGTTTTATTTAGGTGGCTACAAGGGGCGACAAGCTCAGTTCTTGAATCCCTATGCTATGTAATTGTTTCTAGCTTAAATCTTACTGGCCATTTTTCCAATTTTGTGTCTAATAAATTCATACAGCCCTATTATATTTTCAACAATAAAAAGTGTGAAGCACAGAAGCAATAATCAAAAAATTGGGTTTAAAATCTTTTAAGGAATTTGCAAGATTAATTTAAAAGTTTTAAGTGACCAAGTATGTTAAGCATAAATCTTAGGGTTTAATCTTTCATGTTCCTAATTTTGACTGCATTCTAGGAAATATATGCAAAGTAGCTTTCTTGTATCAATCATCAAACTAGTATTAAATATTTCATCAAATGATAAATTCATTGAATAATTTAATTCAATTATTCAAATTAAAGTTTTTAACTCATTGATAAAGATAATCAAATATGTATAATGGCATTTGTGCGATTTAATGTAAAATTTCTTGGTTCACCAGTTCTTTCTCTATCAATTTGTGATTTTAATTATTCACAGATGAATAAATTGATCTAAATTTTATGCAACAGCTGCAACACTTTTAATATGTATTCTAGAAAGTACACCTTAGAAGTTATTGAATTTTCTGTTTGAAGAAACAGACTATCATATTCAGTGTTATAACTAGGATTTTTTTTTGGAGGAGTAAAAATACTCCTTGACTTTTTTAAGGAGTGGAGTGAATTACGGAAATAGCATGAACTACATATATAGAGACGCGAAAACCGCAATCTAACTCCGTAAGCATCAGAACAATAAATTGATAAAAAAAAATACTACGGCTGTATGAAAACTCAATTAAAAAGTATGATAATTAGGGTGCCGTGGCTTTTGGCAATTGGCTTTGGCCAGAAGTCAGGCGGAATAATGTCTCTGCTGAGATCAGTTGGTGTTTTGAGTAGAAAAATATTATTTGTTGATTTCGGTGGGGCCCCCACGCGGTGCATTTTTTAAGTTAAACCTTTGGGAAAAATTCAAAGAGTGAAAATACTCCCGGCTAGTTTTTCAAAGAGTATTTTCGATTTTCAAGGAGTGAAATACTCTCTCAGAGGAGTTAAAAATATATCTGATCATATTCATTAATATTTTCAAAATCAAATTTATTTTTTGAGACAAATATTCGGAATTAAAGAAATTTTGTAGTAATAAACTTTGAGTGTAAAATAAAACAGATCAATCCAAGCTTGGAACTCTCACAATTATATCATGGTGGTTATTCAAATTATAGACATTGATAAATTAAGTATATAATTTGATGTATCTTGGAAAGAGAATTGTTTTTAGACACAGGATATCACGAAAACTTTCTGAATTTATAAAAATTAGTTCGTCTCATTTTTTAAAAATACTTTTTAGTATAAGATCAAATCAAATCAGCATAAATATTAGTACAATTTTTTTCGCTAATCAAATCTTATTGGATAGTTTTTAAAGCCATGGGGTACAGATGACAATGCCGGATAACTTTCTTTTGTATACGAGATGGGTGATAAACAAACTTGCAGAGATTTATTCTACGCTTTTGACGAGAATTTTCCCTTTCTCCTCATCCAAGGGTGTGTTCAGAGCATTCATAAACCTGAGTACAAATAATCAAACCCCAGAGGTTAATCACATTAAGTTTTAAGTGTTTAAATTAAAGGCATCTTTTCACTCATCATTGACTGTATCCCTTGGTTTCTCTCCCACTCCAATGTTCTCCATAAAAAAAGTTCTTTTTAAAATCAGTGGCCTGTAGTTGCCTGTCCTGTAGTTGCATCGTAGAGGGTCTTTGTCTGTTATCGTTCCCGCTTGACACTTGTTATTGAATGTCCTAATGGGAGTCTTGTGCCATAAAACTCCAAACAACCAACCAACCGACCGATACTTGTTATTCTCTGTCATATGCATATGTTTTCTCTCAAGCAAAATACGTCGACAACTTCTCTTTTTAACTTTTTTTAAGAGTTTAAGCAGTGAAATGATGCGTGTAAGCAATGTTATTCCCAGGATTTTTTTGGAGGAGTAAAAATACTCTACTTTTTTAGGAGGAGTGAAATTCAATTATGAGGAGTGAGAAAAGGAAATAGCATAAACTACATACAGAGACAAATTTTCTATTAAAAACTCTTACTTTTTAATGGACAAAATGAAATTTAAAAAAAAAAAATGAGGATACTATTTTGGGTTTTAGTTTTAACAATTATAATGTTAAGTATTAATAGAAAATATTGAACATTATAAATAAAATAATTTATTATTACATTAACATTACATTACATCTGTTACAATTATAATCTTCTTTTCCTCAGATTTTGAGTAGAAAAATATTTGTTGATTTCCGTGGGGCACGTTGCATTTTTTAAGCTAAAGAGTGAAAATACTCCTGGTTAGTTTTTTAAAGAGTATTTCTGATCTTCAAGGAGTGAAATACCCTCTCAGAGGAGTTAAAAATATCTCTGCGTGTAAGTGTAAAATTAGATTTCACCAAGTAGAAGAATTTAGTTGACTGATGTGATATTCTTTAAATCTAAATTCTTCTCATAAAATCTAATTTCACATTTACACACATCATTTCACTGCCTAAACTCTAATTAATAGTTTCGCCGACTTCCCGGTTTCGCGAGCCTGCGACTCAATCGTTTCATCTCGATCGCTCTCGTGGTTCCCTCTCCATCCCCCTTGAGACCCCGCACCTGTTTCCGCAGACACCTGTGCTTCGAACCTCGCGCCCATTTCTGCCCTTCGCCACCTCCTAAAGACTGAATCCTTCGGTATCGAAATCGCAAAACGTCCGTGCGCGACGCCGGTACACTCTTTTGCTCGTGGTCAAAAGCAACGGCTTTTTGTGTCTCGGGGAAAACCAACTTCCCGTGGTGTTTTTTTTTCTGGTAGAAAAGAGGTGACTAATGCACTGTTATACCCCCATGCACTTTCATGAAGGAGAAAATACGAAGGACTTGCATAATGTTGATGCCCCTTATACACAACAATGATAATGATGTTGGGTATAAGGGGACAACCCAACAAGTTTTTGACCATCTCAATTAGTGTCTTAAGAAAGACTGACACATTTTAAAAATCAATAAGTCAAAAACTAAAAAAAAATTAAGTTACTCGGTTTATTGCATCCTATTTCTGAAATTCTAAGGAGTAAGATGCAATAAACTGCGTATCTTTATCTTTTTTAGTTTTCGAGTTATTAATTTTTTAAATGTGTCAGTTTTTTTGGGATACCCTGTACTAATATGTTATGGGCAAAGTGATTCATCGGGCATTAGTAATAATACCCGAAGTGGAGGCGGGTAAAGTGATAAATTTCATTCATAAATTCCACTGAATTTATCACATTTCCCGGGCATTATTAATAATACCCGGATTTATCACATTGCCCGTAACATATACATCGTTGGTAGAATATTTAAGAACTCAAAACTAATTGAGGTTTTTAGAAACTGGTACATAATCAGGATTGGTGCACTCAGCCCCTATGTTGAACATTTATTATATATTTTGCAATCAGTTTGTTCAGCAATTAAGATAGAAATTTATAAGTATGCAAGGAACTCATCTTTAACTCTATTTGCAATCTATTAGTATGTAACTAGCTTATTTTTACTTTATTACAATATTTTAATTGTTGAATCAATGTATTGATATGGACTCACTTGAGCTGCCCAGAATGACAGTACTGTGTCTGTAAAGAGTTAAAAGTCTAAAATATAAAAATTTGAGATAAGAATGAATATACATATCCATTATTAGCACCTTCATATCATCTAGTAATTGTCCAAATTTAGTAATTGGTCAAAAAATGCTAGTTCTCCATAGGAATAACACAAAGCCCTGTTAGTAAAAACCTTCAAATACTAAATTATGTACCGTGGACTTATAAGTACTGTCATTATGAGCAGCTCATGTTTTAAACCCTTTGGTGTGATTTTTTGTACTTTTTCCTTTTGAGTGCCATAATTTTATTTATATATTATTAAAAGCTCTTGTCAACTCATTGCTGTTACTTGCAATGCCTCTGTATATTCAAATAGACAATTTTATAAAGTTTTGCTAATTTACGCATAACTATCTAAATTGTCCAAGTCTAAGGTACTCAAAACAAAAACGAATGTCAGAAACCAGACAGACATCAATATTTTTTTTTCAAAATCAAGCTTTGCATCTAATAATTTTAAATTGGTTAAAAAAATAAATCTTGTAGAAATCCCTCCCCAGTAAATACGCAATTTGTTATAAAGACCTCATGATGCCATTAAGATAAATTTAGTTTTATTTTCTACTTTAAAATTGCATGTTGAAAATTCAATTCTAAATTTTAATGGGATTTTTTAATCCTACACCAAACAGTACATTGTGGAAATGCAAAAATTGTTTAGCTAAAAAGATCTGGTTTCTGCTATTCACAAATTCAATTTTTTTTTTTTTGTAAAATGTAATCAAGATTCAGCTAAACTGTTGCAAACTCCAAATTTAAGATTTTACGCATTTATAAATTTTATTTTTAGAATTAAAACAATGAATGAAATTATCTCAATTTTCTTAAGTTAATGTCAGTATTATTTAAGGTGACTTAATACTATAAAAGTTGTCAAAATATTAGGAGAAATTAATTGCTCATTTGAAGTCTAAATGTTACTAAATGTGTCAACAAAGTTTCTGAACTCAAGGTATTTGTTTAAAAGTTTCAAACTTTTGTATTAAAGAGTTTGCTAGTGTTGTGTATGCAGGGGGGATTTTCGGTACCAAATGTTGTTTTTAAATACTATTTATTGAAACCTTAAGATATTTTTAAATCTAATTGTAATAGGGGGATTTAAAACTTTTTATGAATGTGCAGAAATGTTACAAAAATATATAAATTTCGAAGCAAAAATAATGGTTCATTTAATGCTTTGAATCTTTCTAAATGTGTTTGTTAAGTTTCATAGATCTATCTTATTTACTTATTACAAAGGTTTCAAACTTTTATGTAAAAGTGTATGTGCTTGTCTATTAAGGAGAGAAAATGCATTTTTCTCACAAGTGTTATATTTTTATTTAAATTCTATTTTTTGAAACTATTATAACTTTTTTTAAACTTATTTATTGTAATAGGGTTCAGAAACTTTATGTATGAGCTGAAATGTCATAAAAATGTGTAGGTTATAAAATGTAGTATTTGAAAATGATTCAAAAATATGCATAATAATAGAAGTCTAAAAGAGGGGATGAAATATATTTTTTAAATACTGGGAATTAAATTCTAACGTTTTCTTGTGAGAGATATTTGCCTCGTAAGGACGCATGCTTTTTCCAGAAAAAAAAACTACTTGTAGTTTTAAAAAATGTCAAAAAGATAACATTTTTTAACTAGTATGTAATTTAAAAATTTATTAGTAATAAGTAATTAGTAAGTTATGTCACCTTAAGTAATTAATTAGGTATGTGCTACTAAAAAGTTCAAACACGAATATAAACACTATGGCTTAAAAAGTGAATTTCTCTCTCAATTCAAAAAATTTTGATATAAAGCATTTTATGATTATTAGTACTAATCTTTTTTTACATCTCAAATGATCATTCGGTTTTCAGCTGAGAACTACATTTCGTCGCTTAAGATGTCACTTGGGCTATATAAAACTGTGAATTGAAACTAGGGCGTTCTCAATTGTATACTTGAGTCGCTAAGTAACCAAGCCTGACGATTCTGTAAAGCTGTTTTCGTTGTCACTATGCACTTGTATAATCTGTTGATCAGGAAACAGTATTTAAACTTATTATGATTTAATTATAAATGAATTTCTCTATAATTGAGAGTAACGGTAAGATTACAGCTGTTTGATTGGCTCTTAAAGCATTGAAGCATCTTTGAAACACCAATTTCATAAATCATTAAATCAGATTGCATTTAAATCAGATTCACTCCAATCCAAAACGTCGTAAAAATGACTTAGCACTATCAACTTAACTATCGTATTGAATTTGAAATGTATCTCAGGCCTTTAGAACTCTCCATATTTACTTGCTTTATATATTTTTATCAAAAATATGATCCAGCTATTATTTTTTTAAATTCCAATTTAGTTTTTAAATTATGCTAATGAGGTAAGTTTTTCGATCTGTCTAGTTAGACATAAGGGGATTTTTTATATGGTACATTTTCAGACTCCTTGAAAATTTTTAAACAATCCTTAAATACTCCCTTTGATCTCTTCTCTTTTGGTCTTCAAAACGAAATGGTGACATAGAGAGGAGTTCCTAAAATGCACTCTGCATTATCATTTCAGTGTTTTTGTTTCCCCCAACAGAGAAAAAGCCTAACAGATGGTCTGAAACTCTATTTTCACTGCAAATTTCTGATTGACAGAAGGTTAGGTAGTACGATTTGGAGATCACAGATATGATTGGCTGTGACGTGTTTATACAATCTGTCACTCTCGAAGGGGTATTAGAGGATAAGGCAATTGGGACTCTATTTTCCTGCCTCGCGACGTGACAAGGGAGGCATAAGTATGAGCGCCAACAGGGCCCCTTTCACAAGGAATACCCCTTGCTTTTTTCCGATTTCCATTATCGCTTAAGGTCATGGACTCTGTTCTAGTACTCTATAGTTTCCCACTTCCAAGAAAACGATTACGATTTTAGTTATATTTTAACAGATAAAATGTTCTTCACTTTTTCGTGTTGAAAGTGCAACTTAGGTTTAGTTCACCTTCTTAGAATAGGTGGTAGTCAACTGGAAACATTTTTTCAATCATTGGATGTCTTTTAATTTGCCCTTTGGTATTTTGTGCTGACTTCCAAAGAGTTAGAGAAAGATTGATATGATATACCGGTTCTAGCCGGTATTGATAAACAGGAACCTTATTAACTCAAACTTGGTCCTAGGTCTTTCATGTTTCCCATCGGAAACTTAAACACTGCAGTAAATTGTTACACTTGAATTGTTTGAACTTCCTTGCTATTTGAATTTTCCAAGTCGTCAACGTCAGGAGAAATACCTGCCTTATGCATTTGGGAACCTCTGCCTTTTTCGCAAGTGAACGTTTGTGTAGTGAATTTTTTTCTTGTCTTATGGCCTAAAATGCATGCTAATTTGCTTTAAAAAGAAACGAATAATTCGTAATCCTAGATTCGTACCCGGAAAATTTCTTTGTAGCAAATTCTGTTGTGGTTACTTGATGGTGTTGGAAAACAATTATTTTCTACTCAATATCGAGAAAAATCTACAAACCGAGTTATTTAAAAGACAACTCTTCCTAAGTGTCCTGAATGAAACAAAACTAGCTGCGATATAAGTTATACTATGGCACATTTGACATCTTAAGCGACGATTTGAAGTAATTTCATGTATTTCCCAAATTTCAATCCATAAGATTAAGAAAAGGGGTTGAAAACCTCCCCTTAAATTTTACTTCGGTGAACATGTGGTTTCTATAGTTTTCACAGTTCTGGTATGAACGGAAGGAAATCAGACTAACATTTCTCTGTTATTAATTTATAAATGTATTTTTTTTTTTGTAGTTTGAGTTGAATGGTTCTCAACGGGTTAGTATAAAGAGGCGTTTTTCCTCAACAAACCGAAATTTAATCTTCATTTCTCTTACAGCCATATTTATAGCAATTAGTCTTTTTAAATTCTTGGGCAACGAAGAATTCCACCAATCAGAGTCAGCGAAAAGCTAATTTTTCTTTCTTTGGCTGTGAATGCTGTTTGTTAGTTAGATGAAAGGTGTTCAAAGGTTTGACGTAAAAGTTCCCTAAGCTGAGAAATCAAGTGCCTCATAAACTAATCGAAGAGAAATTCTCAGACACACTTGTAGATCAATTTCAATTATCACAGTTTTGTTTAAATGGTTAAAAACTAAGTATTTGTGTTAGAAAGTTCAAGGAAACAGTTTAAAAAATATGTGTATGAAAATTTTAAGATTTTCAAGAAAATTGATTACTAGGTAGGGTTTAAAAAGTACCCGGAATTGGTCTATTACAAATTATCTTTTTTTAATAATTTATCGTTTTAGGCCTTCTAAGTAAAGTTTTAACTGCTCGTATTTTTTCCCCATGCCATCGTTTCCCTTTGCTTCCTTCAGCATCTCGAGCACCTCAGAGGGTGATTGCTCAAAGAAAGCGCAGAATTTTATGTTTTCGCGCAGCTCTAAGGACAACATTTCAAAATCCGACGAATGAAAAATTCACTTTATCAAAAATGGTCTGCAGCTAACACCGACAGCACCGGAAATGAATTCCGGATGGCTCGGCTGCATACCTCCAAAAGAGATATTTCCCCTCCAATTAACACCTGCATGAATGTAGACGACCATTCCGGATACTTTTTGACTATCTCGTATAAGGCAAGAGTATCTAAAACTATGATCTAAGTATGTTGCATCTCAATATGCATCGTTAAAATATTTATCCAAATTTCTCTTCTTAAAATGCACTGTGAGGATGAGCTGCTTAGAATTGGCACTTCCCACATTTTTATTCTGTAGAGGTATCCCAGAGAGGAATACACGTCCATTTTTTAGCTATTGTAGTTTTTAACTTATGTCTCTTGAAATTGTTCAGAAACGAATTGAGTACTTAGGGGCAAGAACGAGGTATCTCCACAGTCAAACCAAGTTTTTTCACAGTTAGATTAGCCAATTTAGCGATACACTTCTCATCGTAGTTTACTTAAAAAATGCAATTCTTTGAATGTTGCCAAATATGGGTTCTTAATCTGTAAGTCTGACAAAATAAAATTCTGAACCACATTGCAACTTTCATAGACTTAGCTGAGGGAAAAAAACTGTGTGGTACTGGAAATAGATCTTTAAGGTTGTTCGAAATCAATAAGAACTTACGTTTTTCAAAAAATCTATGGTGGCAGATATCGTCCGCTTGAATCTTTTAAATCGCAATAAAAAACTTATAAACTTTATTATGCACAAAGGGATCATAGTACAAATACAAGGGCTGTTGTTTTGGCTCCCATATTTATCCTAACCTAAACTAATTTTATACAGCAACCCTAAGGTGCATGCCAACATTTAAGATAGCTCCAAAGCGATCCAAAAATAAAGTAAATTTGAATTTAAAGTGGAGATACATTGTTCTTGCAACAAAGGCCTCAGTTTATCTTCTGTATATCACTCTCAAGTTTAGGTATCGGTGTTGTAGAGGATATTTTTATGTGCATTTTCATTCCTTTAAATACATTTGTTTTTGTTTCTTTGCATGAGCTTTTTACTCCGGACTTCAAACAGTAAGTCTAGTGAAGGGAGGTGTAAAAACAATGAGACAATCTGTTGGAAAGAAAGAAATGAGGTCGCAAAGCTAGAGAATCGTCAACAGCGAGTGAGTAACCTTTATGTATATTCTCCATCTTCGAACAAATTAGTGTTATAGCTTCAATGTGGAAGAAATAAAGAATGCCTATTGATATTTTTTTAAGATTAAAAACATTTTCTGTCTGTATTCCCTAGGAAATTTAAATACATAAATACAGTAATCGATTTTTTTTGTTGAAGATTTGGGTCCTATGACCCCTTAAATTAAGATTTGCATCTTGATTAACTAGAATTAAAAATTGTGGGTGAGAAACATAGTTAGAAGTATTGTACATTGATTGAATTTTATTTTAATTTAAGAATGTTTTTTCTTTTTTTTAACCAATGAATTTTGATTTTGCATTGATATTCACTTACTCGATTGATAGTACCTTAATGACTAAGTTTCATAATAATTTTAAATTTTCATAATAACTTTTAATATTATTCGTCTTAGTATTTCTTGCTGTGAACTAAGCAGAAATATAATTTAGTTGTCGATTAAAGTTGTTTTTAATATTTTTTTCCTATCTGAAATTTTATGAGGTTGAAAAAGGGAATAAGTCCATCAACCTTTTTCAACTTTAAAATACTTTTGACTAAAGTTATATTTTTTTTCGAACTCTAAATATGATCCTGAATTTCCAATTCAAAATTTGTGGTTATGCAATTAAAATTCAGTTACTTATACATAGTTATTTTCCCCCTATTTTCTCGATACTTAGAGGTTGCCTTTTTCAAACTGACTCAATTAAATGACACTAAGTTAAAACACTCTCATTCATTGAGAAAGACTTACTGAAGGAATCATGTGTTTTACTTTCTAGTGGTACTGCATTCGTCTGAATGTTTTACAGGTACGCCATCTTTGATGTTGTTGTCTACACGACCTTGAACTTCAGCTTCTCGACCTGTTTTAGGTAAATAATGTTTTATTTTTTTATTTGCAGCAAGAACCTCACAGCTTAATATCCCTAATTTTAATACTTAGGAACCTAACCTTCTTTTAAAGCATCTTGGTTACAATTGTTATTGTAGAAGTTAACTTTTTTTAATTACTAAGTGTCTGAGAACAAGGGGTCATACTACTCTTAAAGTTTCTTTGAAAAAATGTATGTTAGGCTAAAATATTTTCTGCTTACTACAAAACAAACCGCCATTTAAAGTTAACCAACATTTTTACAACAACAAAGTTTAACATTAACCAATTTATTGTATTTCGTCAATTTTAAAGTAATTTATCTCTAAATGTTAATTTTTGATGTTTAAAACATGATTACTAAAATACTTATTTGAATTCAAGAAAATTTCAGACTATCTTCAGTATAATTAAGCACAACCTCCCTAACATTTTGGTGTCAAGTTATTGAATTTTAAATTTTTAACTTGTAAATTTTATCATAATTTAGGAACAAATAAGTTAAATTATGCTTTAAAGATATTAATTTTTTTGTATCACTTTTATTTTTGTAAGGGCTATTTATTTACCATTATGTACATTTATCTACTAAAATTTTAAATTATTATGATTTAGTTTGGGAAAAATCCTGCACGTAAAGTAATAATAATGAAAATTTGTCTCAGATACATGCCTGGATAAAACTTACTATTCATAATTAGTTTCTACTTCCACACATTAAGATAGATTAATTCCTAATAAACAGAGAAAAGGACTTCTGAAATATGAAAGAAAGCATCAATCAAGATAAATTGGATAGTGCGTATTTAATTTGTTTAATTATGTAAAGGTTGTTTTCACTGAAACTTTAACAGTCCTATGACCCCTTAACTTATGTTACAGCCCATTACCAGTTAAAGAGTAATCAATCTTATTCTGGATCACTTAAGGTCCACGCATAAATATCAAATGTATGAATTTGTCCAACTGAGTGACTATCTGTTTGGGAATAAAATGACCTGCTATTGACCTTGCGCCAAAAAACCCGAATAGCCTAACCTGTATGTGAAAATTTACGATATTCTCATCACTCCTCTCCATATGTCACTGTACTAGACAGTAACATTAGTTGACCCCATGACGTCACTAACAAACAAAGTAGTTCCCATCGTGGTGTCTGAATTTTCACAGTGAACGTCAGTTTAAAAATATAATTATTTTGTTAAACCCTTGTATACATAGCGTCTTTTCATCACGATTTGCGTACCGAAACTCCTCCTAACAACCCAATAGACTTTGTGTTTACCCCTTTTCTCCTTCCCCGTAGTGACGTACTGGGTTCAGGAAACGTTTGCTGTCGAGCATAGAAAAAAAAAAGAATTGTTTTGTGTCAGAGAGAGAGAACGGTATCACACATACGAGTTTTGTGGGGGGCCTCCCCCGAGAAAAGTTATAAATATTAGAAGGGGTCTAAAAAGTTTTTTTTTTTTTTGTTAATTATGGGAATTTCGTGGGTTCGTGTTCCGTGCTCTGAAACCTCCAGTGATTTACATAACGTAGAATGATTACTTGTTCGGGTATATTTTTGGGCACTGTATTTTGTTCTCATGCTTTTTTTATGCATCCTCTACAGTAGTGGCTCCCAACCGGTGTTCTGTGAGAGCTTTGGAAATGCCCGTGAAGGTGTCCGGTAGCACACAGAAAGGTTTCCAAAAACATAGAAATTTGCCAATAGGAACGATTTAGGGTGAATTTTTACTCGTGTTAATCTAATGTCTTGTTCATCTGTTTAAATTGTAGGGATAACAGTCACTGTTACATTTATGACATTTTCTACTACTTACTAACTAATCAAACTCCAGTCAACAGGTTTTCAATATCCAGCGCCATGTTTGAGTGTTGCACAAAAATTATTGGGGCATATAAACTCGGCATCTCACACTTTTGTGAGGGTGAAAGTTTTAAAAGAAGAGGGGTGGTCTGGTCCGTTATATGGTTCCAAATTCAGTCTTAGGCTAATAAGTGGTCCGCGGATATCTACGAGTTGGGAATCGTACGATTCCCATTCAACCAACATAAGTCCGGGTACCAATTTGTGTTACACGGTGCTTACAGATGTACGAGTAAGTAACCAAAATTTGACATGATAAAAACACCACAATATATATAAAATTATAGTTTAAATTTCTAGGAGACTTCAGGCTTAGGTTGGAGGAATAAGAGTTTCTCAAGGGCCCTAATTTAACTTTCGTTTTTAAGAATCCCTAAAAAGTCGTGTATTTTTGTCCTAGCCTTAAAAATTCTCCTTTTTAACTAAACCCTTGGCTTATCCATGGGAGGTCACTGGGAAAGACCAAAAATAATGAGTTATTTAGAGTCAAATTTCTATAATTTTTTTGGTGGAAGTCACTCAGACTAATTTTTAACATATTGTTGCAGATTGTATGGGACAAAATAAACTTCTAAGATAACTCTGAGGTTTTGATACCTAATTCAGAAATTAAGGGTCAGCTTTAAGAGGCATCGTATATAAAAGAGCTTTTTATTTTCACCCTTTGTTTTAAGGTTGAGGTAGCCTTTGGGGCAGCTCTGAAAATCTCAAACAAAAGTTTGATTAGTTATCTCAATTTATCTTGCAAATCAATAATAAACTCATTTTAAAGTATAGTGGTTTCTAACTCAGAGAAGTCCGCGGACCGTTAAGTCTAAAATTTGAACCTTCATGGAGCACCCCCTTTGTAGCTTAAAATCCTTATCTTCCTTAAATTTAAAGATGAAAATAAACCCTAATTAAGCATGGAAATTTATATAATGCTCTGAAATATAACTATATTTTAGGGAAAAAATTTAATTACATCGCATGAGAATTAGTGATTGTTGATTTTTTTGTTGTTGTAATATAAGTAAATCTTTGGGACTCACAAAATTGTGGTAGTTTTTATTTCAGAATTCCTAATAAATACCACTTTAAATATTTATACGAGAAGACATTATTGTTAACAATTTAGCGGTGACTGTTATCCCCACAAATTACACAGCCGAAAGTATAATTCAATCTTTTCTTATTCAATTCATTCAAATTTATATTTATGGAATTTATTGTGCTCTTCCACGGATCCCTTCCAAGACTCACGAACCACCATTGGTCCGCGGACCACCGGTTGGGAACCACTGTTTTAAGCCGCGTTCACAACAACCATTCTAACCGGGGAAAGGCAGAGAAAACTGGTTCTTCTTCCACCGCTCTCCCTATGCTAGGGAAAACCTCACCGGACCATCCGTTGAAAATTCTCCCCTGGGCCATAGCAGTAGGAAATATTTTAATCGAACTAACCGCCTGTAGAGGGCGCTCTCGCTCGCTTCTCGTAATGTATTTCTACGAGCTCGCTCGCTTGTCACGTGATTCTTTCT
Source organism: Tetragnatha montana (assembly GCA_963680715.1). Taxonomy (NCBI): domain Eukaryota; kingdom Metazoa; phylum Arthropoda; class Arachnida; order Araneae; family Tetragnathidae; genus Tetragnatha; species Tetragnatha montana. Next base: position 43,667,319 of record OY796680.1, on the reverse strand, counting down.
ACCGGTAGGACGAGTTAGACGAGTGCACTTGTGAACGGCTATTCTATTTCCTCACGGTTAGTTTTCGGAGATCCCTTTTTCCCTACTTCTTTAGCTCTTTCTCCGGTTGAACTCCGGTTGTCTGTTGTGAACGCGGCTTTAGTGTATGGAATCGCATGCCCGATGTTCACCTCGTGCCATGTAAAACCCTTAAACCCTCTTAAATTGGACCAGAGAACAAAAGCGTTTTTAAATGGCCCTAAAATCGAATTTTAAAGGTCCTATAAGTATATCTTATTTTTAGTCTACTAAAAGTATGGAAATCATGTTATCTTAAACATGATATAACTCTGCTATGCATTACCATGCCCCTGTCCCTACGAGGTTAATGGTGTAAATACAAAATCGTCAAAAAATATTTACTCCTTTACATTATGGTTACATACAAGTTTTACTGCAGTTATAGTTAATTGCCTTTACTATTTTTAAGTCTGCTTTTCTAAGTTGATATTCATAGAGGTAGATATAAAATAAGAATCTGAAGTTTCATTTTTTATGTTTCATTGAACTGAATGTTTTGCAGGCACAGTGACTCTGGTGAAGTGGTGACTCTGAGATAGTCACGGCTGCAATGCTGTGTACGTTTCAATAGAATTTGGATTCTCAACTTGTGTTTCAGGTAAATAAAATTCCCTGATATTCTGCTAGAACACCATAACTCAAAAATTGGCGCCAATCTTTCCTTATAGGAAAATTCCCAAATTTATAGCTACTAATTAAGTATTTTTTATATTTTTACCTTATGGTGTCGCTAAAAAATCAGTCAGATTTAAAATCGGTCAACAAAGCAATTCCGAATTTTATCCTTATAAATTTTCTGAAATTTAATTTTGTTATCATTTGTGTTAGAAAGGACATTCATCGCTTTTTCGGTGATCGCTTTTTTGACTGACTGATTTTTGAGCGTCAAGAAACTATTATTGACCCTATTTAGATTTTAAACAAAATACAGGGTGTTTCAGATAAATGTTTCATAACTTCTAGGGGAGGTAGGGTACATCAAGACGAACAAGAATCGGTATAGAGAGGGGGGTCGCAGATACGCCGTTAAAGAGCTAGGACCTAATGTAGTGCGAGTGCGTTTCAAAAGGCCGTTTTTAGAAGGCCCGTGTGACGAAAAAAAAAACATAATAAAATGAAAAACATTATTGCATGAGGTACAGGAGTATCCGTACTACTTAAATCCTCAATGTGATAGAAATTGGACCACTTACTAAACCGTGGGGGGAGTTTTAAAACGTGCAATATTCATCCTTTAGCCAAAGAATGGAGTTCCCTTACATTAGTGTAATGGTACTTAGAAAAATGATGATCGGGGAAGGAATTTTCAATGATCATACATTGATCATTGAAACTGTATGATTATTGAAAATTCCTTCCCCGATCATCATTTTTCTAAATACCATTAAGGGAACTCCGTTCTTTGGCTAAAAGATGAATATTGCACGTTTTAAAACTCACCCCAAGGTTTAGCAAGTTGTCCAATTTCTATCACATTGAGGATTTAAGTAGTACGGATACTCCTGTACCTCATGCAATAATGTTTTTCATTTTATTATGTTTTGTTTCGTCACACGGGCCTTCTAAAAACGGCCTTTTAAAACGCACTCGCACTACATTAGGTAGCTCTTTAACGGCGTATCTGCGACCCCCCTTTCTATACCGATTCTTGTTCGTCTTGATGTACCCTACCTCCCCTAGAAGTTATGAAACATTTATCTGAAACACCCTGTATCTCTTTAAACTAGCCATTCTACACACATTTACTAAACTTCTTCAAGAACAAATTGGAGGATATATGAATAATATCCTCGTCAAACGATGGACACTAGTGTTTTTGCTCAAATTTTTACACTTAATGTCCACCTTAAGGGCGAGCGCGCACGGGCGACTTTTGTCACGGTGACAAAGACAAAAACAACGTTGCTAAGGCTGTTGTTAGGGGCGGGACATAAAAGTATCCAATAGCAGCATTCGCACATGACATCACTGGAGGATAAAAACAACGTTGCTAAGGCCGTTGTTAGGTAAAGTCATGTGATTGAAAATGCTCTATTGTTTTCTAATGATATTTTTGTTACTAGTAATCCTGGTCGCCGTGACTTTAGTCACTCGTGCGCGCCCAGCCTAAGAGCTCCACAGGACCTTAACTAGAGTTTTGGGGGTGGTTTCATTATCGATTTTTTATTTTATGCACGTATTAGATGGTAAATGCAGAAATTTAGAAAAAAAAAAGTAAGAAGAAAAGAAGGTAGTGGTAGATTAGGGTCAGCCAGGGAACTTGGTGATGTCAGGGCACAGTAGAGAAAAGGTAACGGATTGTGGGGACTTTGGAGTAGGTAAGGGTACATAAAGGGAGGACAGAAAGTGGTTGGGGGGGGATCAGTAGTTGGTAACGTAAAGTGGAAGTAAGAGTTTTAAGTAGGAAAGGAGAGTAAGTTAGGGGGTACATTAGTCGAAGGGATGTGTGGGTAGACAAGTTGGTGGTGGGAGATCAAGGCACTCAAGAGAACAAAGTGGAGTGTTACGTCACAGTAGAGGAAAGGTGACGATTAGTGGGGGCTTTGGAGTAGGTAGGGTTAGATTAAGGCATGCTAGAGGACAAAGTGGTATGTGGGGGAGCAGTAGGTGGTAGTGGTATGTCAGGATGCAGACGCGGGAGTAAGCGTTTATCTTAGTAAGGAGATTAAGTGAGTGTACGATAGTTGAAAAAAAGAGGTTGGTGGACGAGTTGCAGTAGGTATAGTGGGAGATCACAGAACTTAGTGATGGTGGCTCGGTAGAGGAAGGGTAACGGTTGGAGTAGGTAAGGAAAGAAAGTGAGTCGAGGGGGAGTAGTACCAGGTAGCAGTAGATCAGGACACGGAAACTAGGTAAGGACAGTAAAGCCGCGTTCACAACAGTCAACCTGTTCAACCGGAGAAAGAGCTAAAGAAGTAGGGGAAAAGGGATCTCCGAAAACCAGCCGTGAGGAAATTGAATAGCCCGTTCACAAGAGCACTCTTCCTACCAGTAGAAAGAATCATGTGACAAGTGAGCGAGCTCGTAGAAATGCATTACGGGAAGCGAGCGAGAGTTGTCTACGAGAGTTGATCCAATTAAAACATTTCCTACTGCTATTGCCCAGGAGGGTATTTCCAACTGATAGTCAGGTGATTTCTTCCTTGCGTAGGGAGAGCGGTGGAAAAAGAACCGGTTTCCTCTGCCTTTCCTACGGTAGAATGGCTGTTGTGAACGCGGCTTAAGTGAGTAAAGTAAGCGGAAGTAAGGGGATTAAGTGAGTGTACGATAGTTGAAAAAAAGTGGTTGGAGGACGAGTTGCAGTAGTTAGTGGGAGATCACGAAGCTTAGTGATGGCGGCTCGGTAGAGGAAGGGTAACGGTTGGAGTCGGTAAGTAAGGGCACTGTAGAGAAAAGAAAGTGAGTCGAGGGGGGAGTAGTACTAGGTAACAGTAGATCAGGACAAGGAAAGTAGGTAAGGACAGTAAGTGAGGGTTCAATGGTAGGTGGGAAGTGATTGTACGAGTTGTAGTCGGTGGTGTTTGAACAGGACATGACAGAAAACTTAATGGTGTGTCAGGTCAAAGTAGAAGAAAGCTGACTATTAGTGGGGGGTTTGCAGCAGGTAGGAGTAGAGTAGATGGCAGAAAGAGGTATGTGGGGGAGTAGGAATGGTTAGCTGAAGGTCAGGATACAGAAGCGCTTTAATAGGTAATGAGAGTGAGTGTACGATAGGCGATGGGAAGTGGATAACGGACGATTTGTAGTCTGTGGTGGGAGATCAGGGCACGCCACAGAGAACAAAGTGTTGTCAAGTCAAAGTAGAGGAAAGGTGACGATTAGTGGGGGCTTTGGAGAAGGTAGAGTTTGATTAAGGCATTGTAGAGGTCAGAAAGTGGTTGGTGGGAAAGTAGTAGTTGGTAACGGATTTAAGTGATTTAGTAGGAAAGAAGAGAAAGTGAGGGTGCAGTAGTCGTAGGGATGTGGTTGATGGAGAAGTTGCTGTAGGAGATTAGGGCACGCCAGGAAAGCGAATGGTGTCAGGGCACAGTAGAGAAAAGGTGACGATTTGTGGGGAATTTGGAGTACGTAGGGGTAGATAAGGGCACGGAAGTGAAAAGAAAGGTGTTGGTGGGGTACTAAAGTGGAAGCTTTTATTATATAGAGACCTGCTCTTATAAAAACCCAAAAATTAGTCACATATGAATTAGCCAAATATCAGAGTATGACAAACAGCACCAAGTAAGATCGTATCTTCTTCTCTCTTGCTTTTGCCCGGGGTAACGGGCTACAATCCCAAACGAAACCTTGCGCTTCCCAATGCCTTTGTTTGTTTTGAGACTTTAAATTTATTAGCGTGTTTTTAAGCATCCGACCTTTCTAAGGAAGCTAACAAGGAAACGTTCTCAGGGTGAACTCACAGAATTGGATGAAAATTTTACAGGCATAAGAAGATGGCTATAAAAACTTACTGTGAAAAAATTAGCTGCTAAATTTCATTAGGAAAAGAGTAAATTAACTTAAATTGGGTTCTGAGATGCCAACCACATTCAGTTAACACGACTTGGCGAATTTTCTATCAGATGGAATTATTAAATTTGTATTTAACGTGAAATTGAGATATTTTGTTAAAAGTACTTCAGAATATCCATTAAAACAACAGGTTTTTTTTAATTAATTTCCTTTCCTTTAATTTAATTTTCCTTCTTTAATTCATTTTTAATCCTTTTTTGCATTTGATGAACCTTTTTTTTATTCGCTCATTTAAACTACTTAAGAGAAAACGCGGCCAGTTTATTCTAGCATTTTTTGGCACAGAGCCAAAGGAAGCATCCTTGCCTAGTAGGGTTACATTTGGCGTTAAATATAATAATTTTTAATAATTTTTTACAGCTCTTCTACTGTAATTTAGCAGCTAATTTTTTTATACAGAAGGTGTTTTGAGTCATATACTAACACCTGTAAAATTTTCGTCCAATTCTGTGAGTTCACCCTAGAGAACGTTTCCTTGTAAGCTACGCAATAAATTAATATTAAAATTTAAAAGCAAACGCAAATATTATATACTCTGTAAAATAGTGATCTTAAATTTTATAGCAAAAATTAAGGTAATATAACATTAAATTGAAAGTATCAAGAATTCATAAAGTAATAAATAATTGTTTATAGTGAGGAAAATCAATTGGATGATTCGAACTATGTTCTAAATCCCAACGATAGTACTCCTACTGTTAGGATGTAATGGTAAAATATACTACCAAGGATTTGAGTTTGTTGATTAAAAAAAGTATTACGTGTAACTGCAATTTCCATTATCTGTCCCTTTGACGAATGAAGGTAGGTCATCGTTTTCACGTTGAGATTTCCCTTTATGAACTAGTCTACTAAAAATATATCTTTGATGGAATCTATTCAATCTTCCCGAAAAGCATCAAAATTGATAGTTTGGTTTAACGAGTTTATTACTTTTAAACGAGTGGTATTCTACACTCGAGTGTATCACTCGAAGTTTGCTCTTATAGAGACAAAAAACTCTTTACCAATTAATTTCACTACAAGAGCTTCCACTGTAGTAGAGCGGTAGGTCAGGACACGGGAGGGGATGTAAGCGAATTAGTATTTAAGGGTAAGTGAGGGTATGATAGAGGAAGGGAATGGTGGTGGAGTAGTTTTAGGGAGTGGGAGATAAGGGCAAGCCAGGGAGCTTTGGTAGAGGATAGAAAGTGGCATGCAGGGGGAGTAGTAGGTGGTAGCGGTATGTCAAGATGCAGAAGCGGAAGTAAGCGTTTTAGTAAGTAAGGAGAGTAAGTCAGTTTACGATAGTTGAAGGAAAGTGGTTGGTGCACGAGTTGTGCAGTAGGTAGTGGGAGATCACGGAACTTAGTGGTGTGTCGGCTCGGTACAGGAAAGGTTAAGCTTGGTGGAGGTTGGAGTAGGTAAGTAAGGGCACTGTAGAGAAAAGAAAGTGAGGCGAGGGGGAGTAGCAGTAGGTCAGGACACGGTAAGGAGAGTGAGGGTTCAATAGGTGATATGAAGTGGTTTTACGAGTTGTAGTAGGTGGTGGGAGTATAGAACATGCCGGAGAACTTAGTGATATGTCAGGTCAAAGTAGAGAAAAGTTGACGATTGGGATATACACGGGTTGCCGTAGGTGTGAGATCAGGACACGCCAGGAAATAGAGTAGTGTCAGGGCACAGTAGAGGAAAGGTAACGATTTTGGGGGGCTTTGGAGTAGGTAAGAGTACGGTAGAGGACAGAAAGTTGGTGGGTGGATGAGTAGTAGTTAGTAGTGGAGGGTCAGGAGACTTCCATAAATGAGGTATTTTTTCTAAATTTTGGACCCCTCCCTCCCCCTTGATGAGATTTTGCTGGATCCCCCCCTCCCCCTCTAATCCTCACTTGAGATTTTCTCCATGATTTTAAAGAAATTAATTTTTTTTATTTATTTTTTTAATTATAATCAGTCAAAACAAACAGAACAAGAAAAATATCCACATCACCTGGGATCGCAACGATCCATGTAGGTGAACAAAACATGCGTAGAATAAATTACAAAAACTAAAACGTGAAGAAGTTATAAACTAAAGTGAACAATACATAAAAATAATATAGGAACAGCATAAATATAAGTATAAACAGGGGTGGCAAACAGGGTGTCTTAAATTACAGGTTAAATTACGGGTTAATTTCGTTGGTATGTTCTAGCCATGTTTGTTTCGTCTTATTTTTATGTAAATAACTACATGTAGAAATCAAAATGGGTCTTAACTTGAAATTATCACGACTAACTGGCTAATGATTCGCTGTTTTGCGCATTTTTCCTAAATTTGTGCTAAAAAGATAAAAAGGAAAAACGTATATTTTCTAAACTAAAAGTTGACATGAGATTTTAATTGACTCCCCCTCCCCCTGGTGAGATTTGGAGAGATATTGCTAGGCCCCTCCTCCCCCTTTTTGACCTCACGTAATTTGTGGACGTCCCCTCAGGACCCGTATATTAGCAATTTAGTAGGTAAGGAGAGTAAGGGATAGTGCAATTAGTCCTATAACATTCCCAGTACTCCACAGGTCCTTAACTAGAGTTTTGTGAGGGGGTTCATTCTCGATTTCTCTTATTTCATGAAATTTCGTGGCTAGCATTCAATCTTGAATTAAAGAGGGGGTTTAACGGCTCCATTCACTACTTACCTGATCTAAGGTTAACCTTGAATCAAGTTTTTTCAACAACTCAGATTGGCTTAAGACTGAGGACTTAAAACTTTCAATGAGGTCAGGGTGAAATATCCTTAGATATAAAGGGTAAGGGTGAATAAATCAGGGGTTCCCAAAGTGATCGATGCCAACCCCCTGCGGGTCACTGAGGTTCGCAAATTTGACCCCTTTGAAATCTCCTGAAGGAAGTTTCTTCTATAAAACCTTATTTGTGCTCTAAGTTATCAGAGCATTTATTTCACCTCCCAGTTTGATAATGCACAAAAAAAGTTTTCTCAATTTTCCCAATGAGTCTACCGAATTTGAGATTTGGGAATTCTCATGTTAAAAATTGCTGCATTACGGTATATGGAAGTGCTCATTCCGTCTTCCTATTTATTGGGGTAAACTTAAAATTTGGAAAACATTGAGTTACACTTCTTATCCCCCAACGATTCGCGTAATAGTGTCCTTTACCCCCAGTGGTTGCCATTTAGTCTATACACGCATCTTTTTTTTTTTTTTTCAATTTTACGGCCAGCCAAAGACGCCCTTCTTCTTGAATATTGATGTATGTGAGTATTTAAGCACTATTTGTATTAAATCATTAATAAGGTTTTTTCCTGCTTAGGAATCGTTCGTTTAAAATATACAAATCTAAATTTTTTAGGGAAGAGTCTCTGTTTGCGACTTTCCTTTGTATGGGAACATCTATAAATTACGTGTGGTCAAGAGGCGGGAGGGGGGTCCAGGAAAATCTCACCAGGAGGGAGGGGGAGTAAATTAAAATCTCAAGTCAACTTTTAGTTTAGAAAATATACGTTTTTTCTTTAATATTTTTTAGCACAAGTTTAGAAAAAATGCTCAGATTAGAGTCACAACAGCTAATAATTAGCCAGTCAGTCGTGATAATTACAAGTTAGAATCATGTTTTCGTTTTCAACGTGTTTTTGTATCAAAATTTTGCAATCTGGACGGTAATTTTTATGCCGAAAAAACAAAACTAGTGGTTGAGAAAATCTCACGTGGGGGGAGGAGGGTCCAGCAAAATCTCACTAAATCTCACCAAGGGGGAAGGGGGGATCTAGATTTTGGAAAAAACACCTCACGTAATATATGGATGTCAACTATTTAAGAAACAAGTCGACAAAATTGTTTGTTTACCAAGATATCCTCAGCTTACAGACGAAATGCAGTAAGTCACTTGCTACTCAACTACTCTGTACATGATACATTCTGTACAAGGTTACGCAAAACTGATCGCTTTTCAGCTTGGCGAGATTTTGGAAATTTGCTCGTTCGTTGGCGTCATTCTTCCGTTTTCGAAATATTCTCTAAAAGTGACTTGGTGCATTTCTTCTGTAAGCCGACGATGTGTAAAACTACTAAATTGAACAAGGGGAGAGTAAGTTTCATTTGTTTTTACAGTTTCAAATTGCCACCTTTTTCTAAACGCATCTATCTTCATGATCGAACTTAAATCAATATTAACTATAAGATGAAAAAATTTTCGTGGACCTCCAAAATTCGTTAAATGAACCTTGAACCCTAGAGTCCATGGTTGACCCATTGAGAACCACTGCTCTAACCTAAAATGATGCAAATGGGAATGTTTAACTTTTTCTGAAATTTGTTTATTTTTCTCTTGCGCCTCTAGGATGTATGTTTGGAGCAAGGAAATTCTCCAATTAAGGTAAAGCTGTATATGTATCTCTGGATGAACGACTAAAGAGGTTTAGTAGTTGATAAAGACCTTATCAGTCTGCGTGGGATATAGGTATGGAAACTTCATTATGCTTAAAACATGGCTAGTTAAGTTAACGAAAAGTGGGAACAAAAATTGTAAATGAAATCATTACAATTATTTTTGTTCTGTAAAAACAAAATTTATTGAACACAGATAAGAGTTAACGGAACCAAAATTTAGATAGGAGATGAAAATTCTTTAAAGGATACAGAATTCTGAGAACTAAATTGACTTTCCTATGGATTAAAATTATATTAGTGATCTGTCAGTACTAAAATCGGTCAAAAAAACAATACAAAATGTTATTCAAGTTAATTTTATCTGACTGAGGAAGCTATTTATTACAGCAAGGATATATGGTAGAAAGATCGCTAGATACGGTAGAAAGATATGATAGAAAGAAAGGTGATCGCCAAAATAAACTATCAAGGTAACTAACTATAAGTTGAGGCGAAATATTGAGAGTACCTCTTAAAAGACAACAAAATAACAAAAATAACGTAAAACGGGGTGAATTGGAAATTTTTTTGAGATGCTGTGAAAGGTATACATTGAGATTCAATCTATACTTTTAAACCCGCAACGCGGGATGAATCGGATCACTTCCAGGTTTAGTCCAAGAAATGAAAGTTTGACGTCCTTAAAAGGTATAGGATCATACAATGAGACTTAATAATTTAATAAGGTGAAATTAATAAATTTTATTCAAAATAATGATTTAGTTAATTTAAAATATTTACATGATAAGAATGATGTTTCACCTATACAAAATGTAATATAAATTAGGGAAAAAGGATAGTGTTAATTTATCTGTTGTCTTCCCTGTTATTTTTTAATTCTTTTACATACCATTGGTTTATCTGATGCTAACCTTTTGCAAGTAAAATGTCCCTTAATGCTCTGTAAAGATAAATTGCCTTTAAATTAAAACTTAAAAAAATCGATCTCTCTCACGATCCCTATATTAACCGACCCATGACTATAGGTGTTGATAATAGAGCATTCGCACATGACGTCACTTGGAGGACAAAAACAACGTTGCTAAGGCTGTTGTTAGGGGCGGGAACTAGAAGCATTCGCACATGATGTCACTGGCGGGCAAAAACAACGTTGCTAAGGCCGTTGTTAGGCCGAGTCATGTGATTGAAAATGCTCTATAAACCAATAGAAACTAGAAAAATGACTAAAGGTAGAATAACAAGTATTTTTATCACTGATCCAATTCATCCCGAATCAGTATTCGGAATATACTTGTTACCAGTTATTTGAAATTAAATTAAAAAAAGGATTTGTAAGAATTTGGAGAACATGAAAGATACAAAAATTGAGGAAAAGTTATTTTTTGGTGAAATTAGCAGCTGTGACAGCCAAGTTTTTGTGACATTTTTTTGTATTCAACTTCAAAGCCGTGGTTGACCCAAGATATGATCGTGATCGTAAAATATTTTTTTTGATGGTTGAAACAACATCTAAACAATGTGTAGAATCAGTCAATTTTTAACCTAATTCCATAATTCACACAAATGGAATTATTGTGTCTTAAAAAACTTCTCCCCAACAGTGGTCCGATTCACCCGGTTTTACTATTTTCATTTCGCAAATCAAAACAAATAAGTTGAAAAAAAATTACTTCAAATGATACTGGATTAAATTTTATAAACATTTTTCAAAACGTCATATTTAATAGTATTCACGCTCCAAAGTGTCATCAAAACGGGTAAATACTTATCACCATTTCAGAATTGAAAAATTTTCCGTGATTATCCTCATCTTTGTATGCTTCTCTAAATAGACGCCCTGATTTTTTAGAAAAATATTAATTACTTTATTTTGTTATAGTCTCTTTTCCTAAATTAAATTATTTTTATGAAGCAATCATTGACTTTTTTTCCATTTGATTGAAAAAAAAACATCGTTTGAGTATTGAATTAAGACAGGATTGCAATACTTAGACGGGGATGAGGGCCAAATTTACCTAACTTGACTTGCAGTGGGACAAATATCAATCATTCACAATATATGAGAGAAATTATGAATAGTTTAAAATAATAGCGAAAAAATATCACACAATGAATGTATGTATAAAATAATCTGCAAACATTTACTAGAACACCAATAACAATTCTATAGTTTTGTGTGCTATAGGTTTCTATAAAATTAAAATAGTTTTGAAGAATTTTCCCCCGAATATTTTCTTTATCTTTTCACTAAAAAAGCTAAATTTTTACCCAAGGTAGTTAGGCAAAACTATTTACTATAATGTGAGGGAAAAATAATCATGTTTTGATGACCGATTTTGACACTGACCGATACCGATTTTTCTTCGTTATTTTCGTTTTAAGATAGCATAAATATGTGATAGTAGTCTCCAAATCTGATGCTTAACCGGTTCTCAATTAATTGAAAATACTTATCGAAGCAATGTGTTCTCACTTTTCGTTCCTTCGTTTTTTTAGTACATTATAGGTGAAATTCTGATGTTTGTTCTTTAGGGTAAATTGAGTACTTATGGGTAAGTGTATGATGGTGTATGAGTATATTGGGTTAGTGTACACATATATGAGGATACTATTGGAAAACATGGGGTTGAGTATAAAAACTGAGGGAGGGGTATCAATTGCATAGAGGTTTGAGTAAGAGTAGAGAATAGTGAGGGGACGCAGTGAACGGGAAAAGCGAATGAGAGGTGTGAGTTGGTGCGTAAAGGCTCAACACAGTTTTCACTTTCCAGTCCTGAGGGATTTACTCCTGTGAATCGCTAGTATGCATAGACGAACGAGTGAAGAGTGAAATGCCAAATTGTAGTAGTAGGTCAGGGCACAGGAAGGTGGGGGTTTTGTAGAGGAATGTAGTGGTGAGCAAGGGCGTGGTAGAAGAGAAGGTAAATGCTAGTAGGGGAGATTTAGTAGGAAAGAGTAAGTCGGGGTAGGGTAATGGAAAGGAAGCTTTTGGTGGAGGTCAGTGGCGTATATAAGGGGGGGGGCGAGGGGGCCCTGCCCCCCCCACCCCCGAAATTCGGACTAGGTGTACATAAACCAGTTAAAACCCTGTATTTTAGGGTCAAAATAAAAAAAAAATTCTGGGGGAGGACCCCCAAACCCCCCTTTTGTACTTGGAATTTTATTATTAACCACTTTATTATAATAAGTTCATAAAAATCCAAATCCTACCGAAAAATATATGTCCAAAATTCGGACTTAGTGTACCAAAACTAGTTAAAAACCTGTTTTTTTAGTCAAATTTCCAAAAATTTTCTGGGAGAGGACCCCCAGACCCCCCTTTGGTACTTGTATTTTTATTATAATAACAACTTTTCCTACATTAAGTTTTTAGGACCTAAATTTTCACCTAAAAAGCTATATTGGACCTATTAAATATGTGGGAGAGGGGCTGGGGAGTAATTTTGGGCCCCTCCCGAAATAAATTCCTATATACGCCACTGGTAGAGGTAATGTATTATGAGATCAGGGCAAGCCAGGAACTTAGTGGGATGTCAGGGCTCAGTAGAAGGAAGGAAATGGGAGGGGGCTTTGGAGTAAGTAGAGGAAAGAAAGTGGTTGGGGGAAGTAGTGATAGGTCAGGACGCGGAAGTCGAATTTTTAGTAGATAAGTGAGGCTACAATAGCGGAAGGGAGGTGGTTGGTGGACTTGCAGTAGGTAGTGGGAGATAAGAGAACTTATGGTGTGTCAGGTCTCGGTATATAGGAAGGGTAGAGGATGGTGGGAAGTTTAAAGTAGGTAGGGGTAGGTATGAAGGCAAGGTAGAAGAAAGAAAGTGGGTGAAGAGGTCGTCGTAGTAGTAGGTAGCAGTAGATTAGGACACGGAAGCAGAAGTATGTGTTTTAGATGGTGAAGAGAGTTAGTGAGGGTATAATAGTGGAAGGGAAATGTTCGGTTGAGTAGGTAGTAGGAAGTGGGAGATATGGGACCTTAGTGGTATGTCAGGACTCCGTAGAAGAAGGGTATCGCTGAGATAAGGCTTGATTATATAGTCTGTGTAAATAAAATAGGCGGTTTCACGTCATTCTTTACCATGGCAACGCATAAGAAATACATTGAGAAAAAAAACTCAAGGTCAACCGCCGATTCTATTTACACAGAGTATAGGTAGGTTAGGATAAGGTAGAAGGAAGTAGTTTTAGGTAGCGCTAGGTCAGGACGCGGAAGTAAGCTTTTTAGTAGGCAAGTAAGTGTGGAAGGAAGTGGTTGGTGGAGTTGTAGTAGGTAATGGGATATAATAGCACGCTAGGGATCTTAGTGGTGTGTCAGGGCTCGGTAGAGGAAGAGTTTGATTAGGGCAGGGTAGAGGAAAGAAAGTTGTTGATGGGGAGTAGTAAGACATAGAGGTAGGTTAGGACACGAAAGCGGAAGTAAGCGTTTTAGTTGGCAAGTAAGTGGTTGGTGGTAATGGGAGATTAGGGCAAGCTAGGCATCTTAGTGGTATGTCAGGGTTTGGTTCAGCGGTAGAGGAAGTATAATGGCTAGTTGAGGGGTTTAGTAGGTAAAGTAAGTCAGGGAAAGGAAGTGGTTAGTGGAGTTGTAGTGGAATTGGAAAAGGTAGTGGGAAATTCGGGCACGCCAGGGAACCCAGTGGTGTGGCAGGGTTCGGTAGAAAAAGGTTAACGGCTATTGGAGTTGTTTAGTAAGTAAAGTAAATCAGGGAAAGGAAGCGGTTAGTGAAGTTGCAGTGGAATTGGTAATAGATAGAGGGAGATCAGGGTGTGCTGGGTTATATAATGGTATGTTAGGTTGCGGTAGAGGAAGTATAATGGCTAGTGAAGGTGTTTCAGGTCAGGGAAAGGAAGCGGTTAGTGGAGTTGTAGAGGAAGTGGAATAGCTAGTTGGAGATTCGGGCACGCCAGGGAACCTAGTGGTGTGTCAAGGCTCGGTAGAAGAAGGTTAACGGCTAGTGGAGGTGTTTAGTAGGTAAAGTTAGTCAGGCAAAGGAAGCGGTTAGTGAAGTTGCAGTAAAATTGGTAATAGATAGAGGGAGATCAGGACGTGCTAGGTTATATAATGGTATGTCAGGTTGCTGTAGAGGAAGTATAATGGCTAGTTGAAGGGTTTAGCACAAGGTTAGTAGAGAGAAGGTTGGCTCATCCGTGACGTCACTGCTTGGGAAGGGGGTGCTCTGCCAATGGCAATGCTCGTACAGCTGTGAATCACCGCTGTAATTGGCAGAGCACTCCCTTTGCAAGCAGTGACGTCACGGATGAGCCAACCTTCTCTCTCTACTAACCTTGGGTTTAGCAGGTAAAGTAAGTCAGGGAAAGGAAGCGGTTAGTGGAGTTGTAGTGGAATTGGAAAAGGTAGTGGGAAATTCGGGCACGCCAGGGAACCTAGTGGTGTGGCAGGGCTCGGTAGAAAAAGGTAAACGGCTATTGGAGTTGTTTAATAGGTAAAGTAAGTCAGGGAAAGGAAGCGGTTAGTGAAGTTGTAGTGGAATTGGAATAGATTGTATGAGATTCGGGCACGCCAGGGAACCTAGTGGTGTGTCAAGGCTCGGTAGAAGAAGGTTAACGGCTAGTGGAGGTGTCTAGTAGGTAAAGTTATTCAGGGAAAGGAAGCGGTTTGGGGAGTTGTGGAGGAATTGGAATAGGTAGTAGTAATCATCAGGCAACCTAGTGGTGAGTCAGGGTTTGGTAGAAAAAGGAAAACGGCTATTGGAGTTGTTTAGTAGGTAAAGTAAGTCAGGGAAAGGAAGCGGTTAGTGAAGTTGTAGTGGAATTGGAATAGGTTGTATGAGATTATGGCACGCCGGGGAATCTAGTGGTGTGTCCGGCTCGGTAGAGGAAGGTTAATCTCTAAGGGAGGTGTTCTAGTAGGTAAAGTAAATAGGGGAAATGAAGTGGTTGTTGGAGTTGTAATAGGGGGTGAGAGATTGGGACACACCAGGGAATATAGGGGCGTGTCAGGCTTGGCAGAGGAAAGTTTATGGGTAATAAAGGTGTTTTAGTAGGTAAGAAGGTGGGATTTGGGAAAGGAAGTGATGAGGAATTGTAATAGGTAGTCGGAGGGCTGGGCAGGCCAGGAAACCTAGTGATATGTCAGAACTCAGTAGGGGAAGGCCTAGTGGAGGTGGTTTAGTAGGTAAGTCGGTGTATGGTAGTGGAAACGAAAGGGTTAGTGGAGTTGTAATGGGAAGTGGAAGATCAGGGAACAGTGGTGTGCCAGGGTTTGGTAGAGAAAGGTTAATGGCTAGTGGAGGTGTTTTTAGTTGGTAAAGGTGAGTTGGGGGGTACGATAGTGGAAGGGAAGTGATTGGTGGAGTAATTGTAATAGGTAGTAGAGAGATCAGGGAACCTCTAGTGATGTGGCAGGCTCGGTAGAGAATGGTTAATGGCTAGTGGAGGTGTTTTAGTAGGGAAAGAGGTAAGTTGGGGTATGAACGGATAAATGAAGCGGTTAGTGGAGTTGTAGTGAATTTGTATTCCGTAGTGGGAGATCAGGGAATCTAGTGGTATGTCGGGTCGGTAGAGGAAGGTTTATGGGAAGTGGAGGTGCTTTAGTAGGGATAGTAAACTAAGTCGTGGGTACGAAGTGGTTGTTGGAGTGTAATAGTTAGTGGGAGATTAGAGCACGCCAGGTAACCTAAGGGTGTATCAGGGCTTGGTATAGGAAATTTTTCAAATATTAATGCTAATAAGGAGGGAGAAGATATGGACCTATAAGTTTAAAACGTTTTGCGGATGTATTTGTGTATTAATAGTAACTTTTAAGCCTAATCCCAAAATTATGACCAAAATCTGGGATATTTTCTATTCATTTTTCTTTTGAAGTTTGGTCATTTTTACTCCAATTTTCAGAAATTTAGGCCCCGGGAGGCAACAGAAGATATTAACCTATAAGTTTAAAACTTTTGGCAGATGCAGTTGTATGTTAATAGTAACTTTTTAAGCCTAACCCCAGAATCATGACTGAAATCTGGAATTTTCTGTTAATTTTTGAAATATGGTCATTTAGGCCAATTTTAGGCCCCGAAAATCGGACTAAGGGCACCAAAATGAGTAAAAACTCTGTTTTTTAGCGTCATATTTCCGAAAATTTTCTGGGGGAGAACGCCCAGACTCTCCTTTTGTACTTTAAACTCAATTAATCACATTAATTTTCATATTAAGTTCAGAAAAATGAATTAAATTCCTAAAAAATATTAAAAAGGTACATTAAACATATTAAATATGCATAGGAGGAGCTTGGAGGGAATATTAGGTTTTTTTCTATATCTAGCTTTAGGCCTAATAGAGATAATTAATTTTTTAGAGGATATTTGGGCCCTTTCCGAAATAAATTTTCCTTGAAAGTACCTCCCCCAGTATGTAGTCGGGCCCTGAACTGCGTTTTGATAGTTAATGTGATCTTCGGGCTGAAAAGACTAGGCCTGCGCCTAGCTGACTGACTTTTAGTCACGTTCAGTAACAGCTTTGTTCATGGATTCACCCAGTATGGATGGAAATGCTGCAGTCTAAAAATCTAACGATATTGGTACTCACTCAAGTATTCCCCTATTTCAGCTAATAATTTATAGTTAAAAAACAAATAAATTATAAAATTCTATACAGTAAACATGTACAGATAGTGGTAAATTTAATGAAAAGACGAAGATTCATAATTTTATTTTGAAGTCGGGTAAATTTCATTGAGGGGCATAACACACCGCATCTGTTAAATAAAGAGGTTTAAAATTTGGGGAATTAATCATGTAATTAATGGACGTTATCTAACCTTGGAACGTTATGTTGTTTTGTTAAACCTAGTCATGATGTTTTGATTATTTTGCAGGTTAACCCTCAGTAGTTCATCCAGTAGAAGGTTTGTGATTTTACTGATATTAGGGAGTATTTCAAGTTTGTAATCTGCATTTATTCTTTATACTATTGTACCTAGTATTGTTAGTTTTGGTATATTAATAAAAACTTAGTTGAGCGTCCGAGAGGGGGAGAAATTCCACTCTCGGAGTTGTTTGCAGTTTATTTATAAGGGGGCAAAATACAGCCCCAATATCCTACTGCTCACTTACCTTGATGAAGGGAAACGGTTCAGGGTTGGTAAAAGATTTTAAAATTTAACGAAGTGTCTATTTGGACGGTAAAACCTTCGGAATTGATGGATCGTAATTCGTCCCACATTACAACTGAACCCTCATTCCCTGTACCCACATTGCAACTGATTTGAGGCCTATTTTAAGTTCAGACCGTAGCCTCATTCCTGTTTGTAGCTGATATGAGGGTCACTTCAATATGCACCGTAGCTCTGTACCCACATTACAACTGAATTGAGGACTATTTTAAATGCACACCGTAGCCTCGTTCCACTATGTAGCTGATTTGAGGGATTGCTTCTTAGCACCTCAGCCCTGTACCCACATTACAACTGATTTGAGGACTATTTAAAATTCAGACCGTAGCCTCATTCCTGTATGTTGCTGATATGAGGGTCACTTTAATTCGCACCGTAGCTCTGTACACACATACCACTGAATTGAGGACTATTTAAAATGGCAGACCGTAGCCTCATTCCTGTATGTAGCTGATATGAGGGTCACTTTAATTCGCACCGTAGCTCTGTACACACAAACCACTGAATTGAGGACTATTTAAAATGTCAGACCGTAGCCTCATTCCTGTATGTAGCTGATATGAGGGTTACTTTAATTCGCACCGTAGCTCTGTACACACATACCACTGAATTGAGGACTATTTTAAATTCAGACCGTAGCCTCATTCCTGTATGTAGCTGATATGAGGGTCACTTCAATTCACACCGTAGCTCTGTACCCACATTACAACTGAATTGAGGACTATTTTAAATTCAGACCGTAGCCTTGTTCCACTATGTAGCTGATTTGAGGGATCGCTTCAATTCGCGCCTCAGCCCTGTACCCACATTACAACAGATATGAGGACTATTTTAAATTCAGACCGTAGCCTCATTCCTGTATGTAGCTGATATGAGTGCCACTTCAATTCACACCGTAGCTCTGTACACACATTACAACTGAATTGAGGACTATTTTAAATTCAGACCGTAGCCTCATTCCTGTATGTAGCTGATATGAGGGTCACTTTAATTCGCACCGTAGCTCTGTACACACATACCACTGAATTGAGGACTATTTTAAATTCAGACCGTAGCCTCATTCCTGTATGTAGCTGATATGAGGGACACTTCAATTCACACCGTAGCTCTGTACCCACATTACAACTGAATTGAGGACTATTTTATATTCAGACCGTAGCCTTGTTCCACTATGTAGCTGATTTGAGGGATCGCTTCAATTCGCGCCTCAGCCCTGTACCCACATTACAACAGATATGAGGACTATTTTAAATTCAGACCGTAGCCTCATTCCTGTATGTAGCTGATATGAGTGCCACTTCAATTCACACCGTAGCTCTGTACACACATTACAACTGAATTGAGGACTATTTAAAATTCAGACCGTAGCCTTGTTATGTAGCTGAATTGAGGACTATTTAAAATGTCAGACCGTAGCCTCATTCCTGTATGTAGCTGATATGAGGGTCACTTTAATTCGCACCGTAGCTCTGTACACACATACCACTGAATTGAGGACTATTTTAAATTCAGACCGTAGCCTCATTCCTGTATGTAGCTGATATGAGGGTCACTTCAATTCACACCGTAGCTCTGTACCCACATTACAACTGAATTGAGGACTATTTTAAATTCAGACCGTAGCCTTGTTCCACTATGTAGCTGATTTGAGGGATCGCTTCAATTCGCGCCTCAGCCCTGTACCCACATTACAACAGATATGAGGACTATTTTAAATTCAGACCGTAGCCTCATTCCTGTATGTAGCTGATATGAGTGCCACTTCAATTCACACCGTAGCTCTGTACACACATTACAACTAAATTGAGGACTATTTAAAATTCAGACCGTAGCCTTGTTCCACTATGTAGCTGATTTGAGGGATCGCTTCAATTCGCACCTTAGCCCTGTACCCACATTACAACTGATATGAGGACTATTTTAAATTCTGGCCGTAGCCTTGTTCCATTCGATAGCTGATTTGAGGACTATTTTAAATACAGATGTACCCTTATTCTACTCTATAGCTGATTTGAGGAACCAGTTCAATTCGCACCGTAGCTCAGTACCCATATTACAACTGATTTGAGGAATATTTTAAATTCAGACCGTAGGTTTATTCTACTCCATAACTGATTTGAGGAACCATTCAAATTGAAATTCACACCGTATCCCTGTAAGAGGACATCCATAAATTACGTGAGGTGTTTTTTTCCAAAATCTGGACCCTCCTCCCCCCCACGTGAGATTTACCTCTCTCTCTACAACTTTTTGAAAAAAATTTCCTTTCTCATACTTAAAAAACAAAGAAACTCGTATAATTTCTAACTTAAAAAGTTGACGTGAGATTTTAATCGACCCCCCCTCCCCCCTTGGTGAGATTTTTCCAAACCCCTCCCCCCTTTTTGACCTCACGTAATTTATGGATGTCCCCTAACCACGATACAACTGATTTGAGGAACCGTGTAAATTTGGACCGTGGGCTCATTACAGTCAAGAAAAAAATTCAGAGTTTGTAGATATGGGGCGGTTTAATCGTTCAAAAATAAAATTTTCTGAGTTTTCGGTGTAGATATA
This sequence comes from Tetragnatha montana, assembly GCA_963680715.1. Lineage (NCBI taxonomy): Eukaryota > Metazoa > Arthropoda > Arachnida > Araneae > Tetragnathidae > Tetragnatha > Tetragnatha montana. The sequence continues at coordinate 43,647,709 of OY796680.1, read as the reverse complement.
TCTTCAGATTCCCCGGTGACCAAGGGCGGATCCAGACCAGATTTTCGGGGGGGGGCATGTCAGAGTCTGAGGGTATTACATTCGAAATTTTCAGAGCCTCAGAATTTTTTTTGAAGAGTGCTTGCTTTTAAGCAGCTTTTTAGGGGTTTATAGTAACGAGGATATCAGGGCCCGTGCCATTGTTTTAGAAAGTGGGGGGGGATGAAACCTTTTTGTAGGGGCATAACAATACTTAAGTTTCGCAAGGTGTTTGGCTCCCAATTTTCCGAGTATAACATAAATAAAATGCGAAACTTTGTTAAAGTTAAAAAGATTTCATCAGGTAATACTAGCTCGAAAGCAAAAGGGGGGATCTGGGGGTCCTCCCCCAGAAAATTTTTGAAATTTGGCTACAAATAGTAAGTGTTTTTACTCAATTTTTGTTCATTTGGTACCCATTGGATAACACCTAAAGAGGACAACTTTCTTGTACTCCTAAAAGGAGAGGAGAGAAATAAGTTCAAGGAGAAAACAGTAAATAAATAACTATGAGAAATTGATAGGGGGTCTGGGGGGTAACCCCCGAGAAAAATTTTGAAACTTTGCCTCCAAAAATAAAGTTTCAGCTCATTTTGAAAGCATGTAAACCACAGAATTTTCAAGGATGAAATTATAAATAGATGCCCAATTTTGAAAAGGGCTGGGGGTCCTCTCCCAGAAAATTTTTGCAAATGCGCCCTTTTAAACTATAGTATTCATCTATTTTAAAACTTCCCAAAAGAGAACAGCTTCTTTTAAGCGGAAGAATTTTCAACGAAAAAAACACTCTAAAACAGATGTCACATGTCAAAATATTAAAGGGGGGATTGGGGGTTCTCCCCCAGAAAATTTTTGAATTTTAGCATTAAGAAAGTGTTTTTTAAGCTATTTGTTAGGGTTTCTCGGGGGGGGGGGGCATGGCCCCCAGGGCCCCCCCTCAGTGGCGCAGCCAGAAAAAAATTTCGGAGGGGGATATTGATATTTTGGGGGGGATATGAGGTATTTTAAGTGGTTTTCTATGGTCAAAAAAAGAAAATTTCCAAGTTTCGGGGGGGGGGGATATATCCCCAAATCCCCCCCGCTGGCTACGCTCCTGCCCCCCCTCTGGATCCACCACTGCCGGTGACACTTAACTCCCATAACACTTAACAATAGTCTCACTTTTCAACGATACCTCGCTACCCCTTTGTGTGTTACAAAGAACAGGAACGAAAGTATTGTTTGTTCTTTAAAGACAAAGATCTTTTACAACTTTCTCTTATTTTTAGAGCTGTATGTTGTTGGTCTCAGAGTGATTTCTCTATCAAGGTTCTCATATTATGAAATCCCCCCTCCTCACTGCAATAGGTCCAGAACTCGAAAATTCGAAAGGCGTTCGGTACAATCATTAATTTCAGGCTTACAATATTTATTGTAAAGGACCAAAATTTATTGTAAAGGACTCTGCGTCTCGACGGAGCAGCAGCTCAGCGGTGCCATCTTTGGTGCTGCCCTCTAGTGAGGGAAAAGGAAATATCAGAACCTAACGTTTAAGTATTTAGGTTCAAGGTAAGTGGTCTCCGTAGTCAATAAAGAACCGTGTGTTAAATAAAAAGGCCTGAAAAACCATTGATCAGTCGCGTAGCCAGAAAAATTTTACAGCTACAGTAAAAATATTAGAGCTAATACCAAATTACGTACAGCTGTTAAAAAACTGAATATATGTTAAGAAAAAATATATACTCAAAACATTTAATAAATAATTAAGTTTCTTAAAAATCTTTAGAAATGGATAAATAATATGGTGAATAGTTTTAAAAAAATTAATCAATTTTCTAAAAGTTAAAGCAATGATCGAACCTTTAAAATTACTAAAGAATGGTTGTCACAAAAATATTTTATGTAAAAACAAATTATTAAAGTAATAAATTTTAATAACATCAATTTTAATATCTGTAAAATAAAAACTATAGCCTCCAAATATATTCAGTTTTAAATTATCTTCTACGAAAAGGGGTAGGATCCTACCATTTGGCAATTTAGAAAACTTTTTCAATTCAATTCAAATAGGACTGACTATTGTTGTGCGCGTCAGTTTTAAAAAGGGAATAAGTCCAAAAACGAAGTTTTGAGAAAATCGAAAAAAACTGTATACGTAATGAAATTTTTATCCTACAGTCACCAAATTTTTACAGGGAATTCATGTCACTGTTAAGAATGCAGAACAATCATCGAAAAAATTGTAAGTGTATTTAAAAATGTTTTACAGTTAAAAAAAGAGGATGGACTTATTCCCTTCTTAAACCTTATGAAATTTCAGATGAACAAAAATCTTAAAAATCACTTAAATTGACAATTAAATTATATTTCTGCTTAGTTCACAGTACAAAAGTGAAAGATAGAAAGACTAAGACGAATAAAATTAAAAATTATTATGAAACTGCGTCATTAAGGCGCTATCAATGGAGTCAAACATTAATTGGTTAAAAAAAAAGAAGAAACGCTTTTAAATTCAAATCAAATTTTATTTTGGCTAAGTTTGCAAGCCAAAGAATAAGAAAAGAAAGACAAATTAATTTCAAATTTAATCAAAAAATACAATGAATGGATATCGATTTCGCAAATTCAAGGGCCTATATCTGCCGATAGGGGGTAGTTATTTTCCCCCTTTTTGCACTCATGTATAGAGCGAAGCCTGGAGATATTTTTGAGCACAAAAAGTCAATTTGTCATTTTTTGGACTTATTCCCTTTTTAAAACTGACGATTCAATTATGACCTGACTTTTAAGGAAAAGAGACAGATTGTGTTTGCCATTCGGAAAAAAATTTACCTGCCGACCAGTAAGATTATCTACTCTAATACGAATAACATTTCTGCATTAACGGAATCTATTGACGATTTTTTTAGAACTTTGGGAAGAGATGTAACACATACATAGCCTTTTAGTCATATAAAGATGTTTCAAAAGTATTTAAAGATCATTGGTGATTGAGTTATTCTTCCTAATTACCTGAATACCTTTGCAAGATTCGACTGTTCTTTGAGAAAAAAATACTGATGTGTCCAAGTAAATATAAAATTATTAATATTAATAATTATGATTTATTAAATTTAGTATGTCAGAACATACTAAACACTTAAACTTTCTCTAAATTTAACTGTTCACACAAAACAAATAAGGATTGCAGCTGATATGCTTGACCATGCTTGTACTATTTTATAAAATTAAAAAAAAAGGTGGAAAATACAAAAATATGTCGAAAGAACTTATAATGGATTTTATGTTTTATATAAAGATTTATCTGGGGGGGGGGGGTTGAGTCTTAAAATTGAAATTATGTATCTTCTGTCTATAATTTTACTTACTAGATAGCGCCACGACTGAATAATCGATTTATGAATTCTAAGGCTTTGTTAGGTTGCTTCAATGGAAGGAGAGCAGCTGTGTAAAACCTCGTGTTAATCATGCGGATATTACCTACGTTGTAAAACGATTTAGGAGATATCGAGTACCTCTCACGATTTGAAAAAAAAAAACCGGTATGAAGAAGCATCTGGTAATGCAGGTGAGAAAATCGTCCTACATTATATGTGCTGTTTATTTCAGTAAAACTTTTGAAGCATTTTATTTTCATTCAGTAAAAAGTAAAACTCCGAAATTAATTGTGTGTGCTTGGATATGTTTTTTTTATTGTTTTCACCTTATGGACGGATGTAAACGAATGTGTTTAACAAAACATAGACTTTTTATACTCTTACTTTACTTTAGCTTTTACTTTTTAAATTTAGCATAATAACTTTACGTTGAGTAACTTCAAACTTCATTACACCCTATAATTCTACCTCCTGACAAACTGTAATACTACAACTGTAATTTAAAAAACTGTAATTTTAAAAAGATAAACGTGTTACGTGTAAAAAAGGTATTAATCAAAATTATGACTACCTAGCTCTTCGAAGTAGAATTCTCTTGAAATTATACAATGACTTTAAAACAAATCTATGGAAAAATTTATTTATGTGAAATAGTTATAAATCCGCATCAGATTTGGAAGTTAAGGATGTTTTCAAATAGTTGTTTCATTCAATTTCTTGTTTTGTTTTCAAAATCTCCTTTTCATTCAACTTCATAACATTGCATTATGTTACAGAATACGGAGTATAAAGTGTATCTTAAAACGGAGTATAAAGTGTGTATCTTAAACAATTTTTTATGACGACTATAGAATTAAAGTGCAAGGATGACACTAACTAAAAGTAAAAAAAATCTTTGTGATGGAAGCATTTAAAAACAGTCAGGAGTCTAATAGAATGTGTTGGATGTTGTAGTTTGCTTGGAATATTATTTTAGATATGTAGGCTGCTTGGGAGCCTTTCGCATTCCCATTTTGAATTCAAATTTTGAAATCGAAAAAAATCCGATTCCGCAATCCATGGATCGAATTTTGAAACTATCTGCAAAGTACTAAATATTTCCTAGGGTCAAAGCCACTTTGGAGAGTGAATGTTCTCGATAGATGTACTTGATCACTTCCAATGACTGGTCTTAAATATGTGATGAAGCCTAAACCAGCGCTTAACCGGAGCACCAATCGATGGCGGGCAATTTTCGGAAGCAAAAACCTGGAAAAAAGTATCCGTTTAGTTCGTCATTTTCCTCGTATTTGGAGACGATATAAGTTATTCATTTTATTTAACTTTCGAAGAGATGGATTGCATGAGATGGAATAAATTGTATCGCTAGTTCTAGTGAAGGATTGTTTTTGCATAAAAATGCATTCGTTTTCATCAGTGTCTTGAATGAAACCCTAAATTGTGTTTAGGATTAAACTACTTTTTAAAGCTGGGAGAAATATAAAATTTATTATCTATTAATGACATAGATAGATATTAGAATAAAGTAGTAAAATTATGAAAACACCTATAAAAATGATAATATTTTTCCATGGAATAAATATTGATATAAATACCTTCACCGAAAGGTAGGTATTGTATAATGTAACACTGTCCAATTAAAAATTTCTACAATAGGTTCTTTGTATTTTGAAAACTTAAATACTACTACTTTTTTTTACATTCATTGTTACAAATTATGATCCAAATGTAACTACACTCGTTGGTTATAAAAAAAAATATCACAACTTGACTTTTTCATAATAAACTAAATAATATTGAGCTTAAGGTTATATGAAACTTATTTAAGTTTGAGAAAAGCATGTTGCTTTTCATGGCTTCAGATGTTATGCTGACCACTGGATTGGATAACCAGATAAGGATAAACCCAATTTTTTACTTTAAATAGAAATCAATTGAAAGAGCGAACATTGACAATCGATTTTAAACCCGATTTTTCCTTATTATATGTTATTTTAAATCCATTTGAGCAATTTGAATCAATTTCAAGGAACTTATCCGTGTTTTAAATTACATTATTTTGGTAAAATGAATAATTTTAAGTGACTTATTAAATAATTTTGAGACATTTTTAGAAAATCCGAATTTTATGTTGTTTTTAATCCAGAAATTAATAAAAACTATTTTTAGTTTTCAAGTAAAATTAAAGGTATTCGAAACATAAGGTAAATGGGGATTATGTAGATAAAAATACCGCGTATGTCAGATGCATATGAAGTAATAAAAATATTCAAACAAAGACAAAAGTAAGGTTTTACTTTGAAAAATCGTGTCTATTAAGGAACTTTATGCTTTACTCAAAGCTTTTAAGTGTTTGATTCGAAGATACATATTAAAACTAAATCAATTATTAAGTTGGAAAGTTTCTTTTTATTAGAATATTTTTCAAAAGCGTAAGGTTACTTATTTATATTCCCGTTTCAAAAATGCTGAGATTTGTAAAGGGGAATGGTCATTAAAAATTATTCACAGAACTTTTTCTACACTTTTCTATCGGAAAATTTCAGAACTAAACTGACCCTTGATGCCGTCTTGTTACTTGCCGATTCATCTCTATTTGTGTAAATCGGTTGCTATGGTGATCAGAGAACGGAAACGTAGGGGTTGAATGGAAGTTTTTACGATCATAAGAATCTCTCCCTTGAGAATAATAAGTTAAAAAGACGTCTTTAACGTTTTTAATCTTACTTAATCTATGAATTCTTCTGTAAGTAAAGAAATCTATTAAAAAAAATTTACCATCTGAAGTAGAACACTAGCTATTCCGTAAAACTATTCAATTGACAATATGTAAAGCCTACAGTGTTATTCCTAGGAATTTTTTTAGGAGTAAAAATACTCCTTGACTTTTTTTATGAGGAGTGAAATTCAGTGAAATACGGAAATAGCATAAACTACATATACAGAGACAAAATTTCTATTAAAAACGCTTACTTTTTAATGGAGAAAATGAAATAAAAAAAATTGAGGATGCTATTTTGGGTTTCATTCAAACTCCTTAATCATCAGAGCAATAAATGAAAAAAAAATTACTATGACTGTATGAAAACCCAATTAAAAAGTACGGTAATTAGGATGTCGTGGCTGAAGGTTTAAGTTAAACCTTTGTGAAAAATTCAAAGAGTGAAAATACTCCTGTCTAGTTTTTTTAAAGAGTAATTCCGATTTTCAAGGAGTGAAATACTCTGTCAGAGGAGTTAAAAATATCTCTGAAAGCCTATATGCTTGAACTTACAAATATAATACATAGAATAAATTTAAAAAAATAAAGTATTTTTTTGTAAGAATTAGGTCTTTAATAACACCCGTTTTTTTTGGATAAGAATAATTTTTCTAATATTTTTCGAGAGCCCGTTGTTTATCTGGAGGGTTTCCTTCTTCCTTTGGGCCGAGTTCTCCGAACCAGTAAAAGGAGGTTTGGGTATTTAGACAGTAATCTTAAAAAATTGAGTTAATAATTTATATTTCGTCTGTAATTTTTATTGGTGTTCTACAAAAAAAATGCTGTTAAAACATTTTAAAAAGTTATATAAAAACAATAATTAATGAATGACAGTTGAGTATAATCATATTTTTATAAAAAAAATATCAAATTTTATTCGTAATTTTTCTTTTATATTCACTTAACACACTGCCTCCAAATAACTTATATAAAAAACCGCATTTTACCAAAATATCTTTGCATTTACTTCATTATAAATATTTTAGTTAGTTATTTAGTTAGTAGTAATTTAGTAGTGTAATTAGGTTATTTAAAAAGTTTTAAACTCTTTCTTAAAGGAAAATCTCTGTTAATTCCACGTTCTGGTTTAGTTGTTTATTGTTCCATTTCCATTTGCTTTATCTCTTTCTGTATTACCAAAACTCTTTCTCAACGAATTGCTAAAAACCACGAACTTATTTCTAATTAACATCCTAACATTTTTTAGATAAGGTTTTAAGGCCTATAAGTGAACCGTATTAACTTATTGGTGATTTCGTAGTGGTGGAAAATCAGATAAAGACTCTAGCGACTATTCCTTAGTTGAAGCTTCACCGCATACTATTGCTTATGAAGGAAAATCTCGTTTTACAGAAATGTGTTGTAATGCGGAAAACACAACATCACATCTGAAATTTTATCACACATTAGTGTGGTAGATAGATAGAAGAGCAACACATATTTAAAATAATGACCAAAATGGTGATAGAATGATAAAAAATCCCATATAATTCCTTGAATTTTTAAATATTTTTATAAATATTTTAATGGCGTTACTCAAGCCTTTTTAGTTTGAAATTTACTTTAACACGTCTATTTTCGATTTTTTTTTGCGTTTTTTATCTTTAGAATCTCATTTGTACGCGTTTTGAAAATACATACCTCATTTCGGTATCTTTACTTAAAAGGCATGTTAACCTTTGCGTTTTCTCTTATCTATCTTCCCATGATTACGACACACCTCAAAACTATCGATTCTAGAGCAAGGTCATTCTGAGGTGTGTTAAGAATATTTGGAATTAATTAATATCTGTTCTTGAGTGGATTTTTTTCTTTGGTGTACGCTGCCCTTTTACGAAATACACGGTGTTTCCTGGAAACGCATTTTCCCATTCTTTTTTTTTTGTATTTAATGACCAGCGTTAGGAATAGCGTCTCATGGTAGCTGCTGAGTTACAATGAGGGTCTTTAGGTTCATTATGAAATGACATTTTTAAAGTAAAATACATAAAAAATAACTGTAATTGAACATTGATTTAGTTTAGATCTCCTGTGTAGCAATGAAAAGAATTTGAGTGAAAATAAAATGAAAAACAAAAGCATATCAATAAATATATTTATTTGTAGGTTTTTATTGAAAAAGAAAATACACGTTAAATGTGTTTTTATTTTGAAAGAGTTTCACATTTTACTAAGATCTGTATTAATCAAATAGCATCCGTAAAATAATTGCTCAGATTCCAATTTGTCTGAAAATTTTAGTTTTATACATTAAAATCTTATACTGATAAATATTTACTAATATTATATTTATAAGATCTCTTTGCTTTCATGTATTTTTAAATTAAGTACTAACTAGCAAAATATTATGTGATGTGGATACACGAAAATGATACTCATCAGCTAAAAAAAAAGACCTTAATGTTGAAAGTAGAATTTCATATTCTCTGGAGATAATAGGAATTTTAGAGAAACGCGGAAGCAACCAGGGTGAAGGGGTACACGTACTAGTATCGCTTCACTGCCTCAGACAATGAATGGTACTGGGCTTAGTCTCTGTGGATCCCCTGGCGAGCTAGACACGGAAAGCCATTAGGGTTGCTTTTGATTTAGAGTGGTTTTACGAAACCATACCTTAAAGTATTATGCATCCACTCTCAAAGTATGCGGTAGTTATTACGTGATAAAAGTATCAAGAAAACTTCTATCTGTGGTTATAGTTTGGTATAAAGTACCCAGATGAAATGATTTTCGAATAAAGTTAAAATTTTCAATGGATAGCTTGATAGAATTTTTGAACTGAACAGGTTATGAAATGGTCGTAATTTGTGTTACGGCAAAGTCTCTAAAAAGAAAAAAAAATAGTCAACTGTTTAGGTGATTGTGTCCGAATCCTCAAAACTAATGAGAATGGTATGTTTTTCACAAATTTAATAGTAATTTCGCTTTTATAATAAATGAATGCATTGAAGATAATAGTGTTCATTCTATCTCATGTAATTTATGTTTACCCATATTATGGTTGGAGTGTATCAAGATTTTGTTAATTAAACTAACACTTAGTTATTTTATTCTTTAGATTGTTTTTTCTACGTGTTAAGTAGTAGTTATAAGATACTTTTTGAAGGACTTTTTATATTTACTAATGATATAACATGCTTTATAGCTTGGTTGATTAAAAACAATAGTTTCTTTAACATGTTTGCTTTTGGTTACTTTATTTGTTTATGTAAGAAAATAATGTGAAAAGCGGCATTAGCTATAATCAGGAAGGCGTTCTCAGATCTTTTAACATGGATAACTGAGGTGTTAAAATTACACATAATACCTTGTTGAATTGGAAAACTAATAAATGAAACGCAAATCAATATTTTCTTGATTGAAATTAAGAAAAGGAGTTATTAAAAATGTAGAGAACTCTCTTGTGCATGGAAATAATTACGGATTGATTCGGGCAAACAGTTCTAAATAGATTTAAGTATGGAATTATTCAACTACTGTAGCAATACGCTTGAAGGATTTTTTACACATCATTTAATTTAGTTTCTATTCTTAGAGTCACCACAATGTTTTGGTTCATGGAAAACCTTTCTAAGGGAACCTATCTAAAGATCTGCAGCGTTGTAATGGTTTGCGAATATTTTTATGTGTATAAAGTAGCATGATATTAGTTTTCTAACTATGTATATTTTGTTTTCAGTTTTTTTTTGTTGTAGTTACTAATTTTGAAATGAATCAGAATAGTAAGAGTAAAAATTTAATATATGAAGTGGGACATTTTGGTAATTGAAAAAATTGAGACAGAAAAAGGTCAGATTTAAAACGGTTGTGTGTAATTAATTGTATACAATTATTGAAAGTTCCTTTGGAATGTACTTCTAGGTGAGGAAAAGTAATTTTTAAAATCATGAAAAGATACCAATAAATTTATTTTTGAGAAAATTGCAATATCCTTATAGGATTGCAAAATGAGCGCTTGAAAAAGCACTGAGTCTGATTTATTTCTATTACCTCATTGTATTTAAAATTCCCAAAAGACGAAATAATTTTTCAAAAGAGGGATTTAGATTTAAAAAAAAAATACTATTTACATTGTTTTTCTAACCCTTATACTAGTGTTATTGTCAGAGCTTATCAGTAAAGCTCTCCCCATTATAAAAGAATAAAGAATCTGTTATTTGTAAAATGTGTGATTGCTGATATGATTGGGTAAAAAGTCAAAGCGGTAAGAGTAAAGTTTTGTTAACGGAGTGTTAATGACGAAGTTCCGAAATTTCCGTAGATTATTATATTTATTGATAGACTTTGCGGAATTAAAATCACGAAGCTTGATTTGGCGTCTTTTGGTACCTGTATCATATACAAATCTCCTCCCTCACTATAACTAAATGTCGTATTTTATGGCAATGAATTTTTACACCAAACGTGTTAGAAGCTTTCTAAGTTTAGAAAGAATAAAGTGGGGTTTACTGAACTACAAAAGATTCTACTAAGTTAAAATAAGTTAATTGCTTGTTTTTGGCGACCATTCTGTATGCTAAGAATGTCCATTTTTCCAATATCTATATTCCTAAACGATAGTTTATTGACAAGAGAAAGAAATTAAATATGTCGTCCCCAAGTGAACTAATTAAAAAAAACTTAGTACGTAACTTTTACAAAATTGTGATTTGTATTAATTCTATTCTAAATACTCGATCACTAGCACAGTTATAGTCAGACAACCACGAGAAGAACTTTCGACATTGTACAATATTGTGGCGATTGTTAAGAAAACAGATTTTTCCTCTCAATTTTGGGGGTGATAGTAATTCATATACGCTTAAAAAAACTTTTTGTTCCAAATCTGTGAGGATATGTATGAAATAATTGCTAATAATTTCATACATAATAATGAATTTCATACATAATGAGGCTAATAATTGCTATAATTGAATCGTCAGTTAGAAGAAGGGAATAAGTCTAAAATCGAAGTTTTGAGAAAATCGAAAAAAAAAAAAACTGTATAAGTAATGGAATTTGTATTCTATAGCCACCAAATTTTTACAGAAAATTCATGACACTGATAAGAATACAGAACAATCATCGAAAAAATTATAAGTGTATTTAAAAATGGTTTACAGTTAGAAAAAGAGGATGGACTTATTCCCTTCTTCAACCTTATGAAATTTCAGCTGGACAAAAATCTTAAAAACCACTTGAATTGACAAATAAATTATATTTCTGCTTATTTCACAGTACAAAAGTGAAAGATAGAAAGAATAAGACGAATAAAATTAAAATGTATTATGAAACTGCGTCATTAAGGCGCTATCAGTGGAGTAAGTAAATATCAATGGAGTCAAACATTCATTGGTTAGAAAAAAGAAAAAACGCTTTTCTATTCAAATCAAATTTTATATTGGCTAAGTTTACATGCCAAAGAATTAGAAAAACAAATTAAGTTAAATTTCAAATTTAATAAAAAAATACAATGAATGAACATCGATTTCGCAAATTCAAGGGGCTATATCTGCCGATAGGGGGTAGTTATTTTTTTCCTCTTTATACTGATGTGTAGGGCGAAGCTTGAAGATTCATTTGCCATTTTTTGGACTTATTTCCTTCTTCTAACTGATGATTCAATTTATATTTGTATTTCCTCTTAAACTTTTGTTTTCCTGTTTAAGCTTTTCTCGTGGCGATTAGACTATACGCAACTTACTACAACATAAAACCCCCCCACTTAATACATGACCTTGTGACTTAGTATAACTCCATATAATTCGTTTAACGAGATATCTCGTTTTAGCAGCAGTCACGCAATATTTTACGATGTCTGTCAGCGGAAGACATGGGGGAACGACAAGATATTTCATTGTCATGAACTGTCTTTCAATTAGGTCGAGAGTATTGGATTGCAAGGTTTCATCAAATCAAATTTATAAAGAAAAACGCATGTTTTAAATTCTACGATCTAATTATTATAGAACTTGACAAATTTTATTGGTGAAAATGTAAGAATGTGTGTATGATAATTTTTAATCACTGTAGCTTACATTTATGGATTGTTTAATTTACAATGGTAAAATAATATGTTTTATTTTCTCTCTACCTATTGCATTTAGTATTATTATTAGGAAACTTTAATCCACTGCCACTACACAATAGTTCTAACATGATAAATGTTTCATTTTTAAATAATAATAATAATAATAATTTTAAGGGAGACAAAAAGAGTAAAAGAATGAATTGGACGAGACTTGAATGAAGACTTTAAAATACGGCTTTATTTCTTAAATTCCATAAATGTCTAACTGTTTCCTATGATGTTCTTAAAGATATTTCTGCTTACTTTCATAGATGGCAGCAGTACATATCCAAGGTTATCGTGAAAGGTCTGAGTTGGGATTCTGATCTTTGAATCCAATGTTTCATAACTCGGCATTGGTGAGACAGAACAACGCTGGATAAATCAAATGGCATGTTCTTCTTTCTTTAATTTTCTAGTTTTTCTTTGCATAATACGTAATGAGAATTCATGAGATAATTTTGCAATTTTATGATAGTTAAACTAATCATTTTTCAACTACAAAATGTTTAATCAAATTTGATATTTACGCAGCATAATTTTTATTAAAAAAATATTTATAGTAATAATTCGATTAAAATTATTTTTAGTTGATACTCTAAATTACATTTAATGAAAAACTATTTCATTTGTCCTTGTTTATAAAATTTTTTAAAGAGAATTATTTCAAAAGTTCCTTTCTTATGCTTACACTTTAATATTTTAGGGACTCATTCAGGGCCTTCGGCTCTAGAACCTTCAAGTAATTTTCCAGAGGTCTACACTTTTTCGCCAGTTTATATCGAATGGTATTTTTGGTAAAGTAGCTTTCTTAAAAAAGATATTTATGTTTTTAAAATTTTTCAAGTGGTTCTCTCCAAAAGTAACAAAAGAAACTTTTATCTCACTACCGACCTTAATATTGATGATCTACTAATTTTAAATATTTTTTAAGGTTCTTTCTTATTAAAAGTAATCAATAAACGAATAAGTAAATTAGAACAACAACAGTATTAGGTTCAAATAACATTTATATTGATCTCGATGTGACAATTTTTAATTTCACTAGTTTTCTAAAATTTTATTTCAATCCTTTTTTTAAGAAAAGCTTTCAAGGATATTTAAATCTTTTATGGAAGAGCTCAGTTATAAAAAATATAGCTTATATATGGTGTAAATCAATTACAAATTTATGATAATATCTTTTAACTGCAACGTATCCATCAATAAGGGAAATAAGATGTTACGTATTATTAGGCTAAAGGAGTAAATTTGGGGATAGTATGATGTAATTATAATTGATACACTTTCTAACAGCGTTAGAAATTGGGAAAAAAAAAACCCACTGGTCCTGCGGACCAGTGCTTTGCCAATCTTACTGGTCCGCAACAAAAGTCATTGGTCCGACAAATTAAAAAGGACCGGTTTAGATATTATTATAAAGTAACTATTGCACTGAATGTGAGTACCAAATAGTAATGTTAAAAATCAATACATATTTACTAATATTTTTTCTTTTTCACCTCGGACTCCCCTATCCCATATCGCCACATTTCGGATTCTGTCAAAAATATGTACTTGCTTCACCAAATGCACTTAAAATACCGCTATCACTGAACAACTCGTCTAAATATTTTTACTTGTGCTCGAGAAATCACTGGTCCGGCGGACCAGTGATTTTCTATTTCCACTGGTCCAAGCCGTTTTTTAGTTGTCCCGGACCAGCAATTCACCCCAATTTCGAACGCTGCTTTCTAATGAATAAAAAGGGATATTTCGATAAGGTACAGATATTTCTAGGATCTTAAGTTACTATTTTATAGCCCTGTTATTCTGCGAACAAATTTTAACACAAGTCTTTCCAGGGTGATTGTACTGGTGATTGCTTGTGCTTTAGTGACATTTGTGTCTGCCTGTCTATTATGCTGTCGAAAGCCTTACAAGACTGCTGTCGTCAGGCTATCAGAAGATATGCCAGCACACTTCCCTGGAACAGGTTTATTATTAAAATTCATTCATTTTTATCCTTCGTGTTGTATCATAATAAAAATTTATCTTTAAATCATAATATATTCTAAATAATTTTGTTGTTACTTAATTTCATGTCCGAATTTAAATCGATATTTATAAGTGAATAAAAAAAAACTCCGCTCATTTTAAGGGTAGGAGTTTAACATCTTCGCTATACGAAATTCAAACACCTTTTGTTTTAAACTCTCTTAATTTATTAAAATACTGATAGAAAATTTTTGTTTAATACTTTCATTACTCCAGTGTATTCATTTCTCAAGTTCTTCTTCTTAAGTTCTTTCTTCAAACAAAAAAGTTCTTTCTTCAGTAAAAAAAGTTTAGAAAGTTATAATTTAATTGATTTGGTTGGTGGAAGGATCGATCAAACTGCTTTGGCTCGCCTGTTCACCGGACATCTAAAACCCACCAGGTTTTCAAATTATACCAGGACCTTCCCTGTTTGCACCAAGTGCAATGTTGAAGAGCCCACTGCACAACACCAGATTAAATGTGTAAATTTGGTGCGCGAGGACCTTAAAAGAAGACCCTCTTGTCTCCTCGATATTTTTAAGGTGAACGACATCATGGATATGTTCTGATCCATATCAGAGAGATAAGTAATAATAATAATAAGAAGAGAAAGTTATAAACTATATTGAATGCTAACAATATTTCAAAAAGGAGAGAAAAAGCCTGAAATGAATTCCTATGGTGCTAAGAATCCTAGTTTGAAGGACAAAACAATTTCATATCAAAGTTCCAAATTATTTAAATTTTAACTTTTATTTGTTTAAGCAATAAGCAACAACACAACTAAGAGTCTTTTGAATGGCATTCTGTTGTATCATCTTGTCTTTTTTCTTTGTATTTCAGTGTTGGCACCAGAAGGAATCATACAACCGGATGTATCCTTCTACACTCAGGTTCAACCATGCCTTCCTGGGCCTTCTCCCGGTCCCATTCGGGAACAGATGTCTCCAGGGGCACCTTGTCGGCCTCTGGAGCCTGCTTACCAACCCACCCAGCTACTTACCATCACTACAGTGAGGTTGCCCTACCTCACCTGCGATCTCCCACTTCCTCCTGGTTATGTGTCTCTGAGAGATTTGAAGTGAACTCTTCCAATTGAAGATTACTCCAAGTTACTCTTTTGGTTACTCTACGAAGGGCTATACATTTTAACAACTGTTTGAAAGTGCATTTATGGATACTATACGTTTTTATGAATGGTTCAGACAAAGGTTATTAAACTTCGTTAATATAGGATTGAAGAAAGAAATTGATTTTGTTAAGACTCTTTGGGAGATTGTAATGCAACCCTAACCGTGACTTAAGTGTAGAGAGTTTTGTATCATATAGTTATAGTTAATATCAAATTTTACTCCTTGATTGAAAAGATACAATTCCAAAATTTATTATTTAACTACCTTACTTTCCTCCTTCAATATTCCCTTGTGGTTATTAGGAATTAAACTTGCTGAAAAAATATTTTTTAAAGCTTCAAACACGTGTGTACCTATAATTTTACCTAATGGAATCTAATGTTAATTTATTTAAGCTTGTAAACTTTGGGTTTTTTTTGTAATCTGTATGTTCCAATATGATATTTATACGTAAATAAGAGCGTAAATATAAAAAATATAATTGTAGAAAACTCCTGTAATTACTTTAAAATAAAAGGAAGGTTTTTAAGAATGTTAATTAAGGTTAACAAGCCCTCATCAATATCTATTAGATTATCATAAATATTACCAGATAAACCTTTAGAAAATTTTATTCTTGTGATACTAATGAGGAATGTAAGTTTTGAAAGTAATGATGTTTGAACTTATCAATTTTCGATACATAGACAGACATAATAGACAGTTGGCGTATTGTATCCACTAAAGGATAGCTATACTGGTAAAATGCAAATTGATTAAAGTATTTATAAGAAAGAAATATTACAAATTTGATGTAAAATAAATTTCATTATAATTTAAAAATTACTATTTTTAGCATATAGAAACAAAAAATAAATAGAAACACTAAATAAGGCCTAAAGTTACTACTTTGAAAATACTTAAGAATTTCAATGCCTTGGTGCGATTGAATTTTATTTTAACTTGAAACAAATTACAAGAAAAAAATGAACATGAACATGAGCATTAATTTACTTTGTTATCCATGATGACTATCAGAATGTTTTTAATTTTGTTTTGGAGATGAGAATGTTTTTATTTTCTGTAAATAAAATATTTATTCCATGAGAATATATGTCTATCAATTCAGAATCTAAAACTGTGGTTAAAAGTTTTTATTTATAACCTTATATGTTTCCATGTTAAATTTTACATGAAAATGTAAAAGAATGCAAATTTTATTGAATCAAATTTTAGACACTTGTTTTAGTTCAGATAACAATTCTAAATTTCATTTTCAAGAGAATCAAGTCGCATTTAAACTCAGAAGTAGCTTCCTAATTAAAACAGAAAACTATCAATTTGAATTTAAAGTATCGTTGATTAATTGATTATTAATTTATTATCGTTGATTGATTATCGTTGTTAATTCAGCCTTCACATTTTAAGTTTTAAAAATGTTCTATAATTCTGAATTACTGTCCTTATATGTTCGCATTTCCTATTTATAATGCTTTAAATATTAATATTTATGATAATTCTTAATCAAGTTGACTGAAAATGAGGGATGGATTCAGCACTTTATTCAATACACTGTTACTCTTTCAATACCTTTTTATTTTTCAATAAATATCTATATTCACAATTTAACAGTTTCAAATGCTACTATATGCATCTATATGTACAGCGCAAATAGGTACACTTCTCAAAATATACACAAAAATATGGCAATGACTGATTGTACATATTTACAAAAGATAATAATAACGAACCACTCGTACCACCTCACAATCTGAATTAACATAAAAAGTGGATTTCACAGGAGGGCATTGGTTTGAGGATATCTAAAATTAGCTATTATCTATATTCTATGCATGAATATGAGTTTCAATGCGTATACTTTGAATGATGGCTGCCACTTACAGCTTTATCCAAAACAAGACGCTAGAGAAATATGTCCATTAAAAGTACAAAACAATCAAATCAATGCTTGTTCAGCTTTCACGCTGGTATTCTTTTGAAACATAAGACATTTATTTTTATAATTTGCTATTGATGATTCTCGTGTCTTGCTTGGGTTTTCGATAAAAATATGAATGCAGATACAAAATGTAAGATAAATTAAGAAGATGAAATATTTTGCTAATAAGTTCTAAAAACAACTTATTTTGAAATTATGTCTTCTCTCATTCGATACAATATAGAATTAAAGGAACTTATAATGTAAAACCTTTTTTAGTGCTTCGGAAAACGCATGAACTTTCAAATTTAAAACCCCCGCAGAAAGTTACAGGTAATTAATTGTTTAAGAAGCATTATCATTCTAGATAATTAATGAATGAAACATTTTAGAAACTAAAAGCAATCAACACAGAATAATTGTTTTACTAAATAGCCTAATAATGATGTAAACCTTAAAAATTTCGGCTAGGAAACATCTATTTCGGTTGTGAAGAATTTTACCTCGCATGTTTATTAAGTGTCTGGATGATTAAAGCATACTGTAAACCACTTGTCAGTGGTCTTTTCAAATGCCATAAGAACAATCATTCAATATACAAAGACGATAAAAATGGTTCGCTTCCAAAAGCTTGTTGAAAATCTGGCACAACTACGTTTGTTTGGGCTTTTCTTAACTCTTTGGAAAGCTCTATATTAGAATGCGCTCAAAATTTTTTTAAAAATGCATTTAAAAAAGCGCACAAGAGCTCATGAGTATAAATGTTTGCGTAAAAGGACTAAGTAGTATACATGTTTCTATCTACATACTGAAAAACTAATGAGTGTAAACTTTAGAGTAAAGAAGATAAAGAGGATAGTATGAAGGGGTTTTTAGATAATATAACAACCTTTCCACATTACGGTCTTATAATTTAAATAAATAGTGTTTCATACGTTCTACATTTTGGAATATTTAAAATTATTTGAGAGAATTCAGTGGTGCTTATAATTTACTCAAGGGAGCAAAAATTAAAATTAGTTGTTTTATAAAACTCCAACCAACAGACAACCAGTAATATAGTTTTATGTAGTCTGTCTAAATATTTTAAGAAAATTAAATTAAGTTTCACAAAACAGGCTTTTTTTTAATGAAGATTGAGAAATATTTTTTATAAATAACAGAATATATTCCAAATAAGTTATATCAAACTTATTTATGTATAATTATATTATTATTTTGTGAAACTGAAATTAGCATGAGCACCACGTCTTACTATACAATATAAATAAAATCTTTATTTTCTTCCGTACTAGATAATAGTAGTAGGCTCTCTATATCTCAATATTTATTTTACTCTATAGTCTAAACTCTTAGGAAGGCCATTAATTGTGAAGTATCTAGGAAGTGATTTTTCTACTAAATATAAAAATAATAGACTTTAAGGGCATTGTTAACTTGTAACAAATCTTTATAATACGCATCCTCTGTTTGTAACACAATCAACATTTAAAATCTACAAAATGACACGTAACATTAAATTTTTTTTATACTTTAGTGATGTTATTTTTTCGAGATGATAAATGCCTTAAGTTTGTGTTAATGTAATGACAGTTTCAAAGCTTAAGATTTTGTGTGTAATATTTCCGAAACAAAGTCGGAAAAGATAGAAAAAAAATTCAAAGTCTGATAAAACCAATTTGGAAATAACAAAAGTGATATTTACTAGCAAAGTATATTACATCGATTTTGTATATTTATTAGATTGATTTATTAATTAATTTAATTAAAACAAAGTACCAAAATAATTAACGTTTATTTAAGCATTTATTAGTAGCTGATTATTTAACTTCCATGCCTTAAGTTACAGAATAAGATATTTTTATACATTATAAGAAAAATTAGTTTAAGATGAATAAAAAATTGTATTATTTAAGAATAATTACAATGTATTATTCAAAATTTAAACTTCATACTTGCGTTCATTTAAAGCAAAATGAATGCTTTGAAAAGAATAAAGTTTAAGAATAAAATCATTTTGAGAAAATAACGATTTGTATTGTTTTTAAACCAGAACTTCAAAATGTTTAGTTAAGCAAACCATTAAAAATAGCTTTCAAAGGTAAATTTATATGTTTGAAATTATTTTTAGGATCAAACCATACTATATCCAGTAATATATCCATAAAATATGCATTAAAACTACTAAAAATGTTCATAGGAACTTTTTTTTAAAAAAGGCTTTGAATATTTCAGTTAAAGCTTCTTCATATTTAAAAATGCATCAAGAGTACATGAATATGCAAGAAAATATAAGCGGTAAATTGAATGTAAAGTGCACAAAAAACTGCTAAAATGCTAGAAAATAGTTTTCTTTTTTAGCATAAATAAAAAGGAAATGTAGCAAATGAACATTTCTTGTTCAATATGCAATCAGAAGTTTTGTGTTAACACAGAAGCTGTTGTGCCAACTTTCCTGAGTTCAACGTCTCTCCTGTGTCAGATTACAGGGAACATCAGAAATGCAATGGTAAATGACTTTTACAGGCATATTCACAGCCATCAGCATCAGTGTCATCGTTAAATCCTTAGTCAAAAAAGGATTCCACCAATCAGAGTCTGCGAAAAGACAATTTTCCTTTCCTTGGTTGCTGGCTAACCGCTGATGGCTGTGAATATAGCTGTTAGAATGCTATTAAAAGCTACAGATAAACTTTAAAATTTTGTTAAAATCTTTTAGCAAGAAAGTAAGAAAATTTCTTACATTATTTGGAGGACAATATAAGCCGAGGATCGTACATTAAGCGAGATTTATGATTAAGTTTTTTAACTGAAGATAAAACTAAAAAACTTAACTTGTTATAAAATTGAAGTTCATAGAAACATTTATAAATATAAAACTTTCAATTTAAAGATTTCCTATCTATAAGTTGACTACAATGTCTAAAAAGTTTTTTAACAGTTTAAATTTTGTTGCTATTAATATAACAAAAGCGGAAAAAGAATGTTAGTACAAAAACTACTTTATATTACTGAAAAATTATTATGCGAGGATTGAACTATTTATTTCCATAAATTTGCATTAATTAAAGAAATGCGAATAAAATCGATTTTGCGTAAGCAGTACAAAAAGGGTAGAATGTAAATTAGAAAAAAACCCCCAGAAAATACTGTCATAGCTCCAATTTCACAATTCTTATGCATAATGATAGAATTTTTAAATCCTTTAAAATTAAACATGTAGTATAAAAATATATTTCGTGCATTAAAACTAAAATAAAAAGTACATTTTAAAGCAGTGGGAATATTCGGCTTACAAATAAATTAGAAGTAGAAGAAAAGTAAGAAAATTATGTTAACATAAAGCCGCCGGATCACACACTATAGGTGACAATATAGGTAAGTTGACAAAATTCAGCAATTCTGCATTCCCCAACCTTTACGTTTATATCAAACGAAAAACAATACTCCAATATCAGATGAGCCTTCAAGCCCGATGAGGAAAAAAATCCACCAAACTTAGCTCCCACACAAAGCGCGAATTCATTCAGACATTTCCATCTCACCACTGCCACAGCCTTCGCACAAAAAAAAGCGTCGATTTTCCAGGTACATTGAGAGGCACCGAAGCCTTGTAACAGGTCACAGGTCGAACACGAAGTACTTGTCCCTGGACAGCTCAGTGTCTGTGGACACGGCGATGGACACGCTCCTGTAGAGGCCGCCGCCTTCCCTGCCGATCACGCTGCCGACGGAGGCGAAGGCCCTGTGCAAGCCCACCTGTTGCGCCAGGGCTGCGCTGGCGGACTTGGGAATGGCCAGGCGGCTGTGGTAGACCAGCTGCGTGCGCTTGCGGGCGTCGGCGCGCAGCACGCGCGCCGCAGTCACCACGAGGAGCACGAGCGCGAAGCCGCCCGCCACCGGCGCAGCCACCACCGCGGCGCGGAAGAGGGCGCCTGGCGGCGCCCCTGCCCGCCCGCCGCCACGGGACAGCTGGTCCGCGTTCGAGAGGTAGCCTGCAAAAGAGAGAGAATAGAATATTTATTTGCCTTTCAGGCCGTGGCCCACTAACAAAGGATGCTACATGATTAACAATTAATACATTAATACAACAAAATACATTAGTACCATTAATTACATACAATATAAGTACAATTAATACGAACCAATAAGTGGATATAAAAGAAGAAAAAAAAAACATTTTATTTTTATGAAATAAAAGTAAATAATTGATTCGAAAAAATTAACTACTCAACTAGCCAATATTTAAATAACTGCAATAAGTAATATTAACAGCAATGAGTAATATACAGTGCAATATATAAAATATAGTCCAATAAATAATAAGTGCGTACAGATAAGTAAATTTCAAAAATCGGTAAACCCAAGAAATCATCCCTGACAAACCCCCCAACAAGTGATAAGTTCAATATTGTAGTACTTCCGTCATGAATTCTCCAAAGAATGACTCTCCAGCAGGAACCGGTTCATTGTATGTGCTGATTTAATAAAGTATGAAATTAAGAGAAGCATTGGAAGTTACATGATGCCGAATCGCAACTAAGTAATGTAAAAAAAAGGAAAACGTACTAATAAAAATACCATTTGGAGAAATTTCCTTCTCATTCCCTGTAATAAATGAAGAACTCCGGAGGAGATACAGACAAAAGTTTATTTTTAATACTTAGGAAAGCCAGGGAGGAAAGTAATTCCTTACTGTTGTATACTCAGCCATGATGGATGGATACATACAGTTTCAAAGATCAATGTATGATCATTGAAAATTCCTTCCCCGATCATCATTTTTCTAAATACCATTGCACTAATTTAAAGGAACTCCATTCTTTGGCTAAAAGATTAATATTGCATGTTTTAAAACTCACCCCACGGTTTAGCAAGCGGTCCAATTTCTATCAAATTTATGATGTAAGTAGTACGGATACTGCTGTACCTCATGCAATAAATTTTTTCATTTCATTATCTTATGTTTCGTTAAACGGGCCTTGGCAAAACGTCCTTTTCTAACGCTCTCGCACTACATCAGGTCCTAGCTCTTTAAAGGTGTATCTCCGTCCCCTCTTCCTATTCAAAAAATGCTTGTCTAGGTCTCCTCTACCTACATTACCCAGTTTGTATACCACGAATTTAGGACCACCCTGTATTGCTATTCTCCCTGTGAAATTACTTTATTTAAGAAATCATATTGATGTAATTACCAGTCATGTAGCTGTGGTTAAGATTATGGACGTCCTCTTGTTTGCTCTCTTCCTGGAAGTGGTTGCAAAGGTCCTCCGTGCAGCAGCTTCTTGGGGTGGAGGGGGCTTCCGGACAGGGGGGCAGGGTGGACAGTGGCGCCATCTGCGTGGGGGGCAGCAGCTCGAGGCAGGCACGGCGGAGGTTGTCGGAGACGCACACTCCGAGGGCGGACTTGCACATGTAGTTGGATGTGATGCAGGCGGGCAGGTTGCAGAAGCAGCGGACGTCGGCTGGTGGAGAAAGGACCAACATAATAAGGGATTTTGCGTTGGTGATTAAATGAATTGATGTTGAAGACTGTTTAGTTTTGCTAGTAAATTGTGTTTTCTTAGTTGTGCTAATTCGTTCTATGTGTTATTATTTGAATTCATAATTTTTAACATCCACTTGAACTTCAGGTTGCTTAGATTTGTATGAATAGGAAATAAGAAACAGTTTTATAATTGCCAGAATCAGTAAAACATCATCATATCAAATAAATTGCTTCAGTAACAGGCTTATCATTGAAATATATGACAGTTTTCTGGAACATTTATCGACCAAAAAACACATATTTGGATTTAAATCATTAAAATAACCTAACAATATTTTCAGTGCTGAGATTGGAGGGGGACGCTGGGGAAACCGTCCCGAAAAATATTAGGTTTAAGATCGAAAAAAAGGGGGAAACAGTGAAAAAAGAAAATTAATCAATTAATTTATACAATTAAAACAAATCCTATTAGGACACATATAGCGATTTTTATTTGATTTAAGCGTAATGTTATGAAATACACCGAAGTTACTCCTAGGACTTCCGTTGGAATAACATGTTGTGGTGGTAAAATTCGTTTAAAAGATTCAAGAAAAAGGGAATCTTTAGAGAAAAAGACTTCATCCTAATCAGGAATAAAAATATTTTGGAAGTGAAAGTTTTCCGTCTAGAGACCGAAATCCGTCCAAGGGTTTTGGATGGAACGGGATGGAAAGAACGCAATTTTAACTCAAAGGTAGGTAGTTGGAAGATGAGGAGGACAAATTTTTATGAAGAGACTTGAACAGATTCCGTCTCGAAACATTTTCCAACATTCATTCATACTTGGAAGGTCAAGTTGTAAAAAACCCTATTACGATATTGCTTAATCACTGAAGCCGTTGATTTATAAAATCTATCCCTCTGCCAAACCCCTTTCCGTCTCCCATCCCACCCAACAGATGGCCCAGCAGTCTCTCTCCACAAAGCACCCAACGACTAACTCCCCTTCTATCCGCCAGATGGCAGCACCACGGTCTCATCACCATCCGGACTCGCTCCGCATCTTCCGCCGCCGCCCAGATTCCTGCCGTCTCCCGAGGGCCGTCAGTCGGGCGGGCGTCCCGTCCCATTTGGAAGCTGGCATGCCGCCCGAGAGCCCACTTTTGTGAGCAGCGTCCCTCTCTCTTATGAGGCGTTTTGTTTTGTTTTTCTTTCTCCTTTCGTTCCTTGTTGTTGGGTTGTTTTGTGGAGACGCGCAGTCCGACGCCCCTTTGCCTCTGCTGACAGGAACACGTGTAGTAGTGTGCGGGGGCGATATGAGTTATGAAGGGGGGTTGGGGCTTTTTTTTCTCTCTCTTTGAAGGGGAAAGTTCGGAACGTGGAGGTTGTTGAAATTGGGTGCAAGGTTCTGATGGGAGTACTGACCAGTACAGATACATAAGATGGGGTTGTACAGCAGAGAATTCGATTGTTAGGGGATTCGACATTAAATTGTAATTCAATCGCTCTACTTTCGTTTGTTCTAAATCCGTAATGAGATTCTGTAGTTTCTAAAGGCGGAAACACACTAAGCCCTAAGTCAGCAGTCAGATATAATGTGAATGGTTCGGGGAGTTTCCGAAATGGGAAGTCAGTGTGATTTACAATCAGGGGTCGTTCCCAAAATAGTCGCTTCAACAAAGCCGCAAATGGGCGCTTCTAAAAACCCCACTCCTTGTAGCCGTATACGGCCCCTTCAAGACCCCCTTGAGAGGAGTATCTTATCAGGGCACTTGACTGCTAACTTTCGCAGTAGGGCAAAGTGTGTTTCCTCTTAAGGCCTTTCTATACTATAATATAATTTTAGTTATTAGTCCAAAATGGTGAACTTTCAGTGACGTAATACAGCTTTTTACAAATTTGATCAATGGGAACAGTTTGATCTCCCCCCCCCCATTAATTTTATCGATTGTCTGCTCCTGATTGCATGAATTCCAATTTTTGCACTCTTCAGAATTTAATTTAAATTTCTGAAAAATTGAAATCAATTACATTTTTACTAGGTTTTCGCTTTATTCCTAAATTTACGAGGTGAAAGAGTGAGTTTTCTTCCTCAAACGCTATATTTAGGTTTTCCATTAAATTTTGAAAATTGGGTTCACGTTAACCCTTTCAGTCCAAGCCGCCCCGAATTTTCCATAGGATTCAATGGTAATCTTGGATGGCTTAGGATTGAAAGGGTTAATCGGGGTAGAGTGACTAAAGTGTTCCCGGGTTTTTGAGACAAAAATTTAATCTTGAGAACTCTGTAAATTTTCTATTTAGAGATTGAGAACTCTGTAAATTTTCTATTTAGAGATTTTAAAATGTTTAAAATTATAAAAAAAAGATATTGGAGTGTATTGTAGGCATCAAAATAGCAAGGCTACCGGGCACTTGTTCAGATTTATTTAATTTAAACAATTTGGAAACCAGAAGCTTAAAATTTTGAATTTTTAGTGATACACGTGTTAATGGGTATTCCTGTATTCACCTAATAATAACACTAATTATCAATCTTTATTTCATAATCAATTGGAAGGAGAATTTTGGGTTCTAAATTAGTTAAAAACGTCAATAATACTATTTCCTAGTCAAAGACAAAACAACACATTTTTATAGAGATGTATAAGCATATTATACCTTTGGGGTTCAGTATACCATAATGTTTTTCGGTTTGAGTAGTACTTTCGAACCAATAAAAAGTATCGGTATAAATATAATTTTTTTTTATTCTTTTGAATATTCTTTGAATATTTGAATATATTCTAGTTCTTTTTGAAATAATCCACTGTTTGTTCTTTGGAGGAAAATTTTAATAATAATCCTTCTACTGTAATAAAAGCATTGGATACTCGTATACTAGAACTGGATGGCAAAAAAAGTTAATTTTTTTGTGGGACTGGAGTTTTTTTACGCCAGGATTTTCTCGCGAATTGTTTTTTGTGTGCTCAGGTACATGTGGTGGTGACAATATTGTTCTCCATAAAGTAATGCATTTTCCAAGCTTAATTTTTTTAATGGAAAGAAAAAAGTAATTAGTCACTTTTTCCTTGACATCCATTAGGGAAAGCGTTCTACTGAAATGACTTAGTCTTAGGCCCACTTCTTCAAAACAAAAGAAGTTTTTTCTTACCAAAATGTAAGTCTATCCTTACTCTATCCACAAGGTAAGTCTTATTTGAAATTAAGGACATATATCTTATTTGAAATTAAGGACAGATTCAGGGTGCTTAAGGAATTTTCGACAGGCTTAGTAAGTTACCGCTTATTAATCAAGGGAGGCTAAACAACATATACTAGTTTAAAATGAAACCCATATATTACTCCTTCTAAACGTTTTTTCTTTCAATATGCATAAGAGATGATATGACATCTAAATATTTTGAATAAGAAATTGCTATTAAAATAACTTTTTCTTCAAGATACGCATTTCTTCTAACCAAGTAATTTAAAGCATTTCGTAAAAACATGCTTTTTTCCTTCTTATTATAAGTCGAAAAATAAATGTTACATTCTGCGTAAGAAAGTGCACTGATTTTATACTTATTTTCTTTCTAAAAAAATGCGTTGCGCAGCTTTTTGGAGAAGATTGAAGAACATTCTTCTGTCATCTCTATTGAAATTTCGAACCAAAAGAATTATTCGCTGGAAGAAGAAAAATCACGCGATACCACGATTAAGGCCTTACCAGGAGAAATGGTTTGAGGTAGTCGTGGAAAAATGGGTTTAAGGGTTCATAGATTCTTAGAATCTTCACGTAATTAACACGTGAAATGCTACAAGAACTACTAGAGAAGATAATAACGAATTAAATTTATTACTTATTCGATTGCGTTTTCGAGTGAAACTAAAATGTATAAAAATCTCATTCACTTCAGCACAGAAGTACGCAAATATTATTTTTGACAGTCAAAAAATGAAGCGACAAATTAATGAAGGTAATAAGTCACTATCCCTCATAAGAAAATTCATTTTTGAACTAAGATGATACGAAAAACTTTCTCTCTCTGAATCGCAAACCTTAGCTAAATCTCGCCCAAAACTTTGAGGAAAAGGAGTTAAATACTAAGCACAAAGATTCAAGATTCGTCCAATTTTCGTCGTGTATGGCCAGATTTCGTTTACTTCTAGTAGAAGTTACGTTAACTTTACATATTTGGTATGAGCTGTGCTACTAGGGGTATAGCTTCTTCAAAAGTTACGGATCTAGAACGTGAGAAGGGGGGCTAACTGGTTGAAGAGGATACATAAATGAAGTAACATTCCAAGCGTTTTTAACATTGAATGTTTTAAATGATGAGGTGTGTTAGCTTAGTTAAATATAACTAAATAATTAATTAATAATTAAATTTGCCTCAAATTAATATTAATGGGAAGGTTTACGATAATTTGAGCCAGGTGGTAAAAAAAATCATTATTTTTGTATGTTGTACTTTCATTCATCCTATTTTAAATTTAAATGAAAGGTGAAACAAAGATAAGCCTTTATATACAGGGGGCCATCCATAAATTACGTGAGGTGTTTTTTCCAAAATCTGGAACCCCCGTCCCCCCCTTGGTGAGATTTAGTGAGATTTTGCTTGACCACCCCCCTCCCCCCCATGTGAGATTTGCCGACAACTTTTTAAAAATGATTTTCTGTCCTATTCATTTGCATTTTGTGCTTCATAGCACCTAAAACCTTTACATTATTAATAATGTGGGGGGAAAGGTCATTATGTTATCATCCGATCGAAATTTGTAAAATGACAGCAACAAATAGAAGTTAACACTCTAATAATTTCTAACTTAAAGAGATGACAGGAGATTTTAATCGACCCCCCTCCCCCTTGGTGAGATTTGGTGAGATTTTTCCAAACCCCACCCCCCCCTTTTTGACCTCACGTAATTTATGGATGTCCCCTAACGAGACTTAAGTTTCTGGAGTAGTTTTGAGCTAAGTATTTTTTCTAAAGCCTCTATCTCTTGATTATATTATAGATCAAATGTGAACATTCGTGCACTTAATTTCAAAGTTTAGCGAATAATATTTAGCCCCAAGCACGAAGGGGGTACTACATCTCGTACGTTACTGTTCGAGATCCTCTACGAGCACAAATTCCAGCTAATTTCCCCACTGGAATGCCAGCTAACTGGAACCGAGCAACTCGGCTTCTCTGTGTACAAACAATAAGACATCTGCCCTTCACCTTCATTTGCACGCTCAGCTGTGAAGGTTGGCCGGCGTCCGGCTGGCTGACACGTGATCCCTTCTCCCGGATTCCCCTCCCGGATAACAGACGCTGCCCGAAACGCGAAAACGAAAAAATAATTCCTTCTGAGAAGGGCAGCCCTCGTTGTCTGGAATCGAGGACAGTGATTTCTTTCTATTAACTGTCACCCTTCTTATTGGGTTTAAGAGTTGAGGGAGAATTGTCAAAAAAAAATTTGATGTCAAAATGAAATATAGTATGTGTATTTAAAGGCTGTATTCACCACCAAGTCGAGCTTTTTGCCTTTTTCAACTACCAATTGAATCGCTAGTTTAAAAAAGGGAGTAAGTCCAAAAGATGGCAAATTGACTTTTTTTGCACAAATAAAAAGAAATCTACAAGCTTCGCTCTACACATGAGTGTAAAGAGGAAAAAAATAACTAGCCCCTATCGGCAAATATAACCCCTTGATTTTGACAAAAGCAATGTCCATTCATTGTACTTATATTGCGATTAAATTTGAAATTCAAGTTAATTTGTCTTTTTTCCTCATTCTTTATACTATAAACTTAGCCAAAATAAAATTTGGTTATTTTAATTTAAAAGTGTTTTTCTCTTTTTTTATCCAATGAATGTTTGACTCCATTGATATTCCCTTACTCCATTGATAATGCCTTAATGAATCAGTTTCATAACAATAATTTTTAATTTTATTTGTACTAGTCTTTCTATCTTTCACTTTTATACTGTGAACTAAGCAGAAATATAATTTAATTTTCAATTAAAGTGGTTTTTAATTTTTTTTTTCATTTGAAATTTCATAAGGTTGAAAAAAGGAATAAGTCCATCAAATTTTTTCAACTGTAAAATATTTTTGAATGCACTTAAATTTTTTCGATGATTTTTTTATACTCTAAACAGGGTCATGAATTTCCTGTACAAAATTTGTGGTCATACAGTGGAAATTCCATTACTGATACAGTTTTTTTCATTTTCTCGAAACTTGGTTTTTGAACTTATTTCCTTTTTTAAACTGACGATTTAATTATAAGGTTTGATTCCAGGTTAACCTTAGGTTAGGTTAGTGATGAATACGGTCGTCAGAGATTTTGGTCATTTTAGTTACTTCAAAACATTTATGTAACACACAGATATATCTAAAATAAAGTGATTCAGATATTTGATGCCTAGCAATCAAGTATTAAAAATCAGTGTTACGGCTTTAAGATATCAATTACAAATAAACTACCAAAAATACTGTTTTTCCTTCACTATCACATGTAAAAAATGCAACGCATAAAATGTATGCTAAACAACAGGCATAAGATTTTCTCTTGGTATAAACTAAAGAAAAAATACATCTATATACTATTCATACTATTTATTAAAGTTTGAGTTTTGTTTACTTTTTCTCTAGAATCAAATGATGCCTGTTGGTTATGTTTGAGCTGTTTTCTACCCCGAATTCCACTATCTAAGTATTTTTTCGAATAAGCCCAAAACTTTCTGCTTTCTCTCAACAAAAAAATTGGGTAAACAAAACACTAAAAAACAACCTAAGATGCATCGAAAACCGATAAAACAATCAGAAACTCAACAACCAAACCCCTGGGACATCCAAATAACAACTAACGTCAATGAATATGCTACACAACGTCGTAACATCCCGTTTCTTCTATAAAGAATACTTTCTTTCTACCTTTTCGATATTGTTATTGTGTTCCTCTGTTCAATGAAAAACATGTAGGAGTACCTCTTAATTGTAAGGCTTGCGCTTATTTGTGTTATAGTTTGAAGGTAAGCTTTATTTGTGTTGTATTTTTGGATCTAGTAGTTGAGTTTAATCTGATCCTAGTTGGAAAGTGTAGAAAAAAATCGACAGAAAGTTTCGATCTGTGAAGAATTTTATTTGTGGAGAGGAATCTGAGGGAAAATAATAAAAAGTAGCCTGAGGTAGGTTTACATTCGATGTTTAGAAGGACTGTTTATGTGCATTTTTGTGCAGTAGGAAAGATTAATTTCCAGATTGATTTTCGAGAACTAAAATTTAATGTTATATTTTTCTAAAAATAGGGAGGCTTGCTTTCGTTGGAAAAATGATAATCAATGTAAAGTAAACTTTATGTTTTCGTCGTTTATTATCATCTGAATAGATGCTTTATAAAGTTCCTTTTCACAATCTGATGAAATATAATTATAAATGTGTACTGTACATTGTGATAATTTCAGAACTTGGAAACTTTACGTTTTATAAGAAAACTGTAATCAGAGATGTACCTATACAATCTGAAGTATAATTTAGGATCCTTGTGTGGTCGGACTGAATCGAAAATATTAGCTTTAATTAATGATTTTTAAATCTAACAACGGAGATCTTACCTTTGTACTAAAGCACCCAATTTTAAGTAGTACTGGAGTAATTTAGAGATATTGCTTAGTAGGTTCGGGTGGGCTAAAATGGGTATAGGGATTTTAGCAGTTTATATTTATAAAATTTAATGTTTTTTGGCATGCAGTTATTTATTGAAACTCTAGTAGAATCAGCATGCCAAAAAACACTAAATTTTATAAATATAAGCTGTTAAAATCCCTATGCCCATTTTACCCCACTATACCTCTTTTACTCCACCCGACCCTTATCTGTTGTAAAAAATTTACACTCATCAATTTTAGTAGGGGATAGCGTTTTTTAATATGCATCCAGAAAGTTTGGGGGCTATAATAACTTTGAGCTATTCAACTTTGAGCTATTCAACTGCGATTTGTCTATAGTTGAGGAATATCGGAAGCCCCGTTTCCTTTTCTTGACGGTTAAGAAATATACAAGACAGACCAATAAAATTGCTTAGCATAAAGATTTGGCTTCTCGGTAGTCCCTCATATGCATGTGCGGGGGAGTCGCATTTGAATATTTGAAACCAGAACAATAAATGTAAAAGAAGACGAGAGGGAGCCCGAAACCAAGAACTGAAGCATATCCAATGGTTCTGCTACTTTTTTTTTGCGTAGCGTAACTGAGTTGCAAAACGGGGTGCGTTTGTAAGAGGGTAGTACTTAGAAGATTCCCAGACTACGACGTTCTGAAACAGTGGTTTTCAAAGTACTCGGGGGGTATTTGAAGGGTCGTAAAAGTTATAGATTTGGGCATTTTGAGTTGTATCGTATCCTTAAGGTCTTTTTCTGAATACCCGCTTTCTTAAAGATTATAGTTGGAATTATTTGGATTGTGGTCTTTAAACTGGATAGTAGTGGCAGATATTTCATAGACGGGGAATGTTAGTTATGGGACCAGAAAACTAGTTTACAATCTTATTTGAGTTTTCAGGTGTGTATAGTTCGAAGCATATGTTTAACGGAGTTGAATATTATAAGCCTCGCGTATTTAACATGCATTAAAAATTTACCTATTTCTGAGATAAAAAGAAATGTTGGATTTTTTTTCCTTTTTACAATTACTTTCTATAAAGTTCACAAACCTAATCTTTATACATAGACATCACATAAAGTCTAATCGCATGAACTAGAAACATTTTCTACTTATTAAGATAATTTAATGCTGTATCCAAAATTCTCTCATTAATATGAAAAAGATAAAAAGTTGGACTAAACAAAAAATATTTCTTTGCGTTGTTTGTGACACCAAAATAAAAACTGGTGCAAAAAATTTCATACATATGATAGTGGATCGATTCTGAGGTTTAAAAAATGAAAATATTTTAAATTCTACAAATAAGTTACATTATTTGTCTCTTTTTCTTCTTATGCATCACGTATTAAGTGGGATAATACAGTATTTCTTTATTTGAACTAAACTTGAATTATGAACGTGAATATAAATGCGTATGAATTTAGGTGATTCATCAGAGTACTTTTTAAAGGAACAGACTTAAAACTATCTGTCTTTTCTACCTCGTTTACAAACACGACGCAATTTACTAACTCATTTACCCCTCTTTTCAACTATACAAAATACTGATAAAATCTTCCACAGTAGATATAATGAATTGAGCATAACATACACGTTTAACTAAGCATGACTACCCCCATCTTACCATAATGGTCGAAAACTTCTATGAATATTCATAGTGCAAAAGGATTTGCTACCTTTAATTTTTAAGAACAATCTAGAGCCTCCACAATTATCCAGTGAGTAATTGATATCTTGAAGGTTTTCCTGTTTTAACCATTCCTTTTCACTCTCATGCATAATGTCATTTGAAATTATTCTTTTGATGGAAACTTTTCTGTTGAGCTTTAAGTATATGTCTTTTATGAATATTTAGTTTCTACCATGCGTGGACCTAATGGGTGAAGTTATAAATATTCATCTCATGCAATTGGATGGCTGAGTTTAATTTCGTGAATCATCACAAGCCTAATTTAACACTTGTGGACAACATGTTTGATGCCTAAAGTTCAGGAAGGAAGAATGGAGGGTTGAAGTTGTGGGAAGAGTGAAAATTTTTGAGGGAATGTAACCTGTGAAACAGTGGTTAAAATTGAATGGAAATTATGATTTCAATGTGTTGCGGCTATTTCTTAATTATTCTATACGGCAAAAAAAAATGAGAGTTAAGGTATAAAATTTAATTGACTGAAACGGACCTTCAATAATTCTTGAACAGTGGAAATAACTCGTATGTCAGAAATGTTACTTTTTAGTTCCCCATTTCGTTATTTCGAAGAAAATTAACGCAGGGAATTGATCATGTTATAGCAAGACGCTTCAAAGCTAAAACTATTTCCAAATGGAATTTTATATGTTCTTTTACTGATTAAAAGGAGGTTCACAAATATTTGGTTTGGACGAGGAAAGAATTTTCTGGATAACTTTTTACTAGTTTCTTGCTTGTTTCTATTTAATTCCGCTTTCATACTTATTACTATTAACTTTTTCACATGGTTTCTTGATTAATCTTGATTACCTAACGCATCCTGCAATCCTTTAGCTGATTATCTCATTACTAACCGATGTTGGGTAATTCCAAACTGATTAGAGAAAGTATGCTCTGAATTTGGACCAGATATTTCCAATTAACGAGAAATTTTTACCTTTTCATGGATATTTATTTAGCACACGGATTAAAGGAAACTGGTAGAAATGTTTGAGCATAAAATTTGATGGTGCTTATTATTTCTTGGAACCAATTAACTTATTTGTGCCTATGAAAATGTAGTTAATTACGAAAGATTATATTTGAGCATTTGTTTTATTAGAAGGTTTTATGTGCCATCAAATAGACACTTGGTCATTGTTTAGATTTGGTCCCAAATGTTGAACTTTTTTAGATCAGATCCTCCAGTACTTATAATTTAAAAATTGACTTGTGTTTCCTGTAAACATGTTTAGAAATTTTCCACAGAGTACGAAAAGGAAATAGACATAAATTTGAAATTTTCACGCTATAAAAACCACAATGACAAAAACATTGTGATTTCTTTTACAAAGTATGGGTGTTAAAGATTTCCATTTTTCTCCTGAATAGAAATCGAAAGGAACTTTCATAGCTGTTTTATAACTGTTGTGTACCAAAATATAAAGACTAAAATTGTGTATGAAATTTTCTCAACATATTTTTTCTTTGTGCTCTAAAAGGACACTTCCCAATCCTAAGTAACCACCATCGTAATTTTTCAAGGAATTACAGGTAACCACAGCTAAAGAGTATTTAAGGTTGAGAAGAGACTGGTTCTTTTAATAAGAGATATATCAACAGTTGATATTGTTCTTTTTGAAGAAGGAATGAAAAAAAATTCCATAATTCTTTGAAGTAAACTTTTAGGTAAGGATAGCTTGTAAAGAAACCTATTGTATAATGCTATAAGTGAGAACTAGCATAACATATTCAACTGTGATGATTCAATTAGCCACCAAAATGCATAGAAGTTGTACAGAATATTCTGCCTACATTAAAAGAACTCTTCATTAAACTCTAAATATAATATTGATTTTGAAATGTATCTGTTTTAAAAGACTTTAACATCATGTTTTACAACACATTAAGGATATCCCTTTTGTTGCAAAGATAGCTATTTTTAAAAATACATAATCCGTGAAGAAAATGAATTCCAGTCAACAAACTCGCTTTCGCCATACTCCTTTCTCTTCCATTCTTCCCAACATGGGACCGAGTTGAGTTGAGTTGATTTATTTCCTTGGAAAGAGGTGCAGATTTATTCGAACGCGCAGGTAATTGAAGTGAAGGCTTTCGGGGAGCATTTTTATTGTTGTCAGGGATGATTGGTGGAGGAGGATTCGATTCCAAACGATTTTTTTGGTGGGGATTTAATGGGTTTATATATTCCCATGGTGATTTAGAAGAGCGGTGTTTGCCAAATCGACGCTGGATTGTCGGTTTGAAGGCTGATTGTGTAGTTTGGGATTGATGCAGGCGCAGTTAGGAGGGATTTATTGCATTAGAATTTCATCCCTGCAAATAATTTTTTTTTGAAATTTTTTAGTTTTGAATTGTGAGCATTTGGATGCGTAATTACTCTGTTTTTAAAGCCAAACAGATGTCGGTTAAAAGTTGATGTTGCGTTCAAAATCTTTTTGAGATTAGGGTGGAGTAGCTGGGTGATTAAGATTTGGATTGTGCAGAATTATTTCTGGTCAATAAGCTCTGTCGTTAAGCAAATAATGATTTTAAAGAAATATATAGGTATTTTATAGGTATTTGTTGGTATATATAGGTATTATATAGGTATAGGTGGAGGAAACGGATGAAAAAGGGGAACGAATTGAAGACTCATACATAAAGAGAAAATAATAGGTCGAGTTCTCTTTATTAAGGTAACTGTTCATAAATACTTTTTTTCAGAAACACATCCTACACAAATACTTTGTGTGATGCACACAAATTTTGATTATTTGTATCAAAGGCAATCTGGTTACTTTCTCTCTTGGCCTTCACTTTATATGAGAGCAAATCATAGTGAAACTACACTCCTAAATTCCTCATTCTATTTCAACCTTGTTTGAGGGGAAGGATAGCATTTACCTTTTTCCGTTTTCGTATTACGACGTCACACAAATTATTTAGAGGAATCTTAATTTCTCATACTTTTTAAGAACCGAACAGTTTAAATTTTATAACTTGTGTTAATGATCCCCTGAAGATATTCCTTGAATGTTATATCTTCTGATCGTCATATTTCAAAAAGTTAAGTTTCACTTTACCCAAAATTTTGAATAGGTATAACTTTATTTAAACCTATCGTAAAAAGTATAAAAAAACAGTGCTACTTGAAACTCTTTCTTAAAGTATTGTATCTAACGTCACCAGTAATAAGTAAATGTTAAAAATTAAAAAAAAAATAAGTTCGCGTTATGTTTAGAACATATTCATTCCAATACCATTCCTTGCAGAAATCACCAACTCACCATAAAAGTCCACTTTCCTTTCTGATACATCCCAATACCCAAGTCAGAGTTCATTTCAGACTCTCCGGAAAAAGTTTCATATACTTTTATGTTCTTTAAGCGACATTTGTCTGCTATCTCCATGTAGGTCTATAAAGAATATTTGTAGTAATAGAATTTCCAGTCTGAGGGTCTCTGAATCCAGTTACATTTTGCCGCCCAATCACTTTCTACGCGAAAGTGGTCTCGCCTTTAGAGAGATTGACGTGAATTCGTCCTTTATTGAAAGTTGCGTCTCTTTGCGAGATATATATTTCTCAATAAAGATGCCCTTTTCTTCGAGGGTATTTATGAAAGACCAAATAAAATTTCTGCCTGTAAAGGGTTAGACATTTTCTAGATTCTTGTATGTCTATCACGCGTAGGTGCTTATGGTGGTGATATAGTTCCTTTATTCGAGCTAGTAATCTTTTGGTTACTAGGTGATGAACTGAGTCTTTTTGAGTTTTTTTGTTCAGTACTTTCAATTGATGAACTTTGGATTTCAAATTTTCTAATGATTGATTTTAACTTCTAAGAAGGTTTTTAGATTTTTTCAATTTTTGTTTTGTTTGAAGAGTTCCTTTTGTGTTCTAGATTTTGTTCAAATCTTTACTTTTATAAGTCTTTTTAAGTCTATCGTTTGTTTAAGCGTATGTATGCCGTCTTTTCATAAAAACATGTTCATTAAAATTTTAGTGAATTTAATATTTATTTCCTGGGAGAAAGCAATCCACTACACGTGTCCATAATAAAAGCAGGGTAGAGTGTAAACCTTCTCAAACAGGTATACGTGTAAGCATCGCTAAACATACATATTTGATTACTTTCGCATCTTAGGTTCATTGACAATTTTTGAACAGAAAAAGTGTATTTGTGAATTGCCTTACATTTAACTAATAAAAGATAATGCTTTTACCCCCGTGTGTATGTACCCTATCCATTACGAATCAAAATTTTTATTGTTCTAACATCCAAAAAAGGAAATTGTAGATAGGAAAGCACCGTAAGTCCTGTTGATCAAATATTTTTCTCCCAACCTGGAACAGCAACAGTTTGTTTTCGAGCTGCTATCCCAAACGAAATTTGGCCATGTTTGACAAATAAACGACCTGGGTTTTGCCGACGCTGCTGCGAGCGATAATCTGTCAGAGAATAGATTAAAGGCGTTTTCTTTTGTTGTTTTTGTCTCTAAGAAAAAAGATAAAGAGTGGAGGGAGGTAAACACGGAGCTTCATTTTATTGGAAGAGGAATTTAGGCTGGAAGTTGTGTGGTTAGGAATAATGTGTGGGGGTAAGTTTTTACCTCTAAGCTTTGAAAATTTTTGGTTGGAGTTGGGAAATAAAAAATTTTTGTGCAGTGAAGACATACTTTAGTATATTTTCTTACGAACTGGATTTCATTAGAAATGGTTCAATATGAGACCTTGTTATACAGTGAGCAATTTAAAATTAGTTTAAAAATTATTTAACCTGGTGTTGACTAATGGATATAATATATAAAATATTTTACTTAATGGTAGTGGCTTAAGGGAGCGAAATAAATCTTGATGTCCTTTTTCTCAAATTAAGAGAAAGGATATTTTAATATAAGCTCTATATGCATTGTAATAGCAGGATGCAGAATAAAATGAATATTATGGGAATGGATGTGAATAATATTTTCTTAAGTGAAATATATCTTAAATATATCTTTTCTTTATAGTTTCTCTTTTTTTATAATTATTTTTTTATGAAAATATAAGATAAAATATAACGTTAATGTCTCAAATAAAGATAAATCCCATGTGATTGGTACACGAGAAGTTTTTTGTATGTTATAAATTTTTAAGAAAAGTAATGAAATAATAAATTTTATGGAGATAGAAAAGAATCTTGGTTGAACATATTAACTTTTACATAGTGCTTTTTTTAGTTTAAAAAATTTCTATTTTAGTGTTTATTCAAAGCGTTTTGAAGAAGATAGAACTGTGTAAAAAAATTAACAACACGATGTATTTCAAATTAAACGCTTTGAACGGCAAATTCTCAAATAAGATCCTCTTTTTTACTAACGAAATACCGAGAGAGAACTATATCTATTCAAAGAAAAGGTGTTTGCCATCCTAAGAAAGAAGAAATAAAAAATTGTTGAAAGACGTCCTTTAACTTTCTCAAATTAAAGTGTACTTTATCTCCGAATAAGAAAAACCTACTAAAACGCGGGAGAATTCCCGCACAAATTACACGGTCTTAGAAAATGTATCTCCTCCGACAGATAATGCCAGAGTCAACTTTTCTAAAGCGATTCGCCGTTTGAAATTTTAGAGTGGTGTTTTGAACTAGTACTTCGCTTTTTCTGGGAAGAGATTTCCTTGCCTTGAATTGGCCATTTAACCAACGGTTAATGCCTTGGTCGAGTTTTTGAATTTCTTTTTTTTTTTTTCCTGTGTGTTTTATTTTTTTTTCTGTGTGGTAGATTTTTGTAAAAAGATTTTGAAACCAGCACGTAGTTTATTATTGATATAGTTTAATTTGATTTGAATGTTTAAAAGTACTCAAATGATATTCAAACATTAGTGGCTATTCTGTTTTCATTTAATTTATAGAAAAATATCTATCGAAGGAATGCAAAACATGAGTGTTATTGTTAGAGACAAGAGTCAGCTCGCATTGTATCACATTTAGCCAAGTCTGCTCTGATTGGTTGGCTGAAATTTCTTTTGTTGAGTGTAAGTTTTTGTATAAAATAATAACTGGGGATAGAATTTCGTAGAATGAGAATAGGTTCTAGTTTGTTTGAGGAGATTAAGGACTCCTAAAATTTCTCTTCTGGAATTCTTTTATTTACAATCAAAAACATGATAATTTATAACACTGCCCTATTATCTTTTTTGCTTGATTGATTCTTACTAAAATATTTATAAAAGGATACTTAAGGAGAAAAATTTGTTTTGTTGTTGTTTTTTTCTTATGCCACTTGGAATATCCAAGCTCCATCCTCAAAGCGTACAGGATTTAAGGCAAACGGGGTGCGGCTCCTGAGAAAGTGAGGCCCATGAATGATAGGAGTTCGACTTAAGCCTCGGAAAAAATTCATTTATAACTGAAAAAGAAATAATTTATTCTGAAAATTTGTCTGAAGCAACCCTTATAAACATTTCTTTGAATGATATAATGCACAGGTTTTTCAGAGGGGTGCAATGTTTAAAGAATTATAAATTTTTAATTACAGCTCTGATTCTGCAGGATTACTTTAAAATCGATTTTCGGCTCGTGGGGACATAAATCCTAAGTATTAGCGAAGCCATAAGAGCACTAAAAGTTATTAAGTATTGGAAAAGGTTTTCTCCCTCTTCATTGTATGTCAACACTCCAGAACAAAGCTTAGAAACTACTTCTAAACTCCAACCACTCGTTTGCTTGGAGTGTCCCCTCTTCCACACAGTGTTCTTTTCTCTCTCTCACTCCAGCTGCTTTAATCCCGACAGTTCGTTAGCCTCGCCTGGGGCCCATTTTCACGGGCCAACACATTTTAATTTGCTCTCTCTTCCCTTGGAGGAGAGGTGAAAGAAGCCCTGCCTGTGATGAGATAAAGGGTGACTTGTGGACAGAAGTCAAGATTTAGCGGTAGTAAATATGTAGTTTTAGTGGCTAGACGTGTTTGCAAAACGTGGAAAAATTTAAAACCCGAGGATGTTTTAATATATTGCAAAGTTCATGTGTACTCGCTTTCGTACAGTCCGGGCTTCGGAACTATAGCCATGGATTTTGTCCTCGTCCCAATTTTCTGAATAGTTATTATAGAGTGTTTTCAGGTGACGTCACAACCGGTTATATTCTTTTAACTGTGTACCTTCTGTAGGGCTTTTAACTGTTGCTAAGGCCGTTGTTTATCTGTTGCTCAGGCGGTTTTTTGAAATGGGACCACGTGATTGCAAATGCTCCAATAGAAGAATTCCACGGCTAGTCATTTTCTGTAACTGTTAACCTCTGTAGGGCAAAAAACTGTAACCTTTCTGTTGCTAAGGCCGTTGTTAGGTCCGGGTCATGTGATTGAAAATGCTATTGTTAGCTTTATTCTTTATTTCAGTAGTTTTTATGATGTTTTAAGTATTTTCAATGTATACTACGTCATGGTAAAGATAGACACGTCACATGTTTTATGTTATACATTCGTACGAATCTGTATTTCGGGTCTTTTCCCTAGCTTTACCAAATAAATTCGTTGTCTCAGAATTTGTTATTCGTGACAAAATTTTCTGTTACAAATACTATATGCAACATATCTAAGGTGTAAACCATTCTTACCGACTGCATCGAAATTATATGTAGAACACCTTATGTTTAAAACTGAGGGACTCTTCACCTTGAATGAGTTTCCTTGCATGCTCATGTTCATAGTACAAAAATATTAAACCAAAAAGCCACTTTTGTTGTGACAGTTTTTCAATAATTAAACAGTTTTCAATAAGTATTGCTTTAAAATCATTGTATAGTACTAATTCCTAACGTGTTTATGGAAAAAAGTTCCAAAGAAAACTGAAAATACTTTTACATGTATCCTACAGAAGAGAATATTTCATTTAGCATTTATTGCTAAATTTCGGTTTGGATTGGTTTGTTGTAGGCATTTTTGGAGCTTAAAAAATGAGGCTACCTAAAATATGTTTACTTCTTTCATTACTAAGTAATGATTTCAAAATAGCTAATTTTCTAATCAACATATCAACCAAACTATCTGAAGATCTTCCACAAAGGTTTTACACAAACCTTAAAATTGAGAGTGAGATGCTTAAATTTTCCGAAGAATATTCTCGGTTTTGGGGTACACAAAAGCGAAATTTCTCCGACAATGCCTCAAAGCACCAATTCTTCCTGAATACTCGTCTGCTACACTCTTTTAGATCTAATGGAACGGCAAGACATTCTATTTTGAATTCGACATTCTTCGGAGGGGGTGGTTAGTGCCAAAGGCGACAAATGCGAGAATTGAGAGTTAATCGAATGCCAGAGGTGGTTGTCTTTCTTGTCACTCCAGGCGAATATTGTAGCTTTTGAGAAAACTGTTCTAGTAGAACAGAAGCGGCACTTAATACGAAAGAATTCAGTATTGTATGCCAAGTGGTGGGCAGAATCTATTGCTCTATAAAGTTGAATTTTGGTACGATATTCCGTTTCTTGGCTGATTTTGATGCTTATAACAAGCAATTATGTTATGACCTCCTAGTAAAACTTACGATTAAAATTGTAGATAAAATTCTCTCTGATGCCTTCCTTCTAGGGTCTATTAAAAGGAAAAGTATTAAAAAGGAAAAAAAATCTAATATATGCTTTAATTATTCATCTTTATAGTAGTTAAGCAGGCGGTAGTCATCGATATGTATCGCGGAACTTTTTTTTTTCCTTTTTAGTTAAAAATTGTTGACAGTTTTGGGAGAATGCTTGCAAAGATTACTGTTTAAGTAAGGTATTAATTTTACTGTATAATTGCATAGTTGATTTATTTTAAAGAAATGTTTGTTTGGTTATTAACAGTTTCATAATTTTTGATAGTTGAAAATTTTGTTAGAAACTTTCCTTTGGAGATTTTACCTTAAGAGTTACTACTACCATGAATAATAGGGTTATAAGGACAGGGTTATAATTATACTGTTATAAGG
Source organism: Tetragnatha montana (assembly GCA_963680715.1). Classification (NCBI taxonomy): domain Eukaryota; kingdom Metazoa; phylum Arthropoda; class Arachnida; order Araneae; family Tetragnathidae; genus Tetragnatha; species Tetragnatha montana. Next base: position 43,606,728 of record OY796680.1, on the reverse strand, counting down.
AGGATAATGATTATCAAACCTTTTTGTTAAAAAATAATAGCCAAAACACGCCATGAGAACATTTTATAATTTTGTATGGAATTTAATGATAATAATTGGTTTAGAACTAACAATCAATGCTTCATTTAAAAAAAATATTTATGCGTAGACACATAAGCAAACCATCATATCTGTCATTATTAAATTCCATAAGAATAAGAATGCATTAGTTTCTGAAACTTCAAATGACTTTCTTTCAGAATTAAAGAGGAATTCGAGTCTGTTCTCATTAGTTTTTACCCTTATGTGTTCCATGTGTATCAGGGATATTTAATTATGCTTCCATTATTGTGTTCGAGAATAAAGGAAAGAATGTAGAGTAGAGTTTAAAGGCAAAAATTTTTCTTACCAAAATAATCTCATTCATCTAATTGGTTTGATTAAGAAAGATTTTAATTATTTATGGCAGTCGTTTGTTCTTAGTCCTACATAAATTCCATGTTCTGGCTTGAGAACCTACAATAATTGTTTGAAAAGAGTTTTGTAGTTGTTCTGAGCTTTTCATTCAAATAGATTTAATCAGTGAGAATTAAAATACAATGTGTTTCAGACAGAAGTTGGTGACAAATTTTGAGACGTTCATTTATGGTTTGATTTAATACTGCTTTACTTTGCGGTTAACAGTAAAAAGTATTTTTTATTTATAGGTGTTTAAATACGTAATTTGATTTAAGACATATTAGTAAGGAACGATTTAAATAAAAATCAAGGTGCAATTTTGATATAATTAAATGTTTCTGTGTTTTTACTTTTGTACAAACGTACACAAATCTTAAGAAAATAGAATACGATAAATATTTTTAATGAACTAAAAATTATGAAGCTCACATTGAATTAATAAATTTTCATGAAAAAATAGCTGTCTAAATTCATCCATCCTTTGAATATAGTGACATTAGAGTGAAAGCTAGTTTTTGATTTCCTCATGTTTATTCTCTGAAGTTGTTCTTAATAAAGTTTGTGACTCGAAAACAAATGCCAAATTTAATTTTATCTCCCATATTTCAAATCGAAATTGGTTTTGAAGTATGAAAATTCCCCTTTGAAAGAAAGTGGGAGCGAATTTTGAACGGACTCTTTGAAATAGGTTCCGAGGCAGTGGCTTAGTATGAAACAATATGCAATTTTTTGAGGGATCTGTAGATATTAGAAAACAATCTGGATTTCTAGCAAGGAATTTATAAACAACGTTTTTATTCTCCGAAAATAAGTTTGAAATATAAAAAGTTTTTGTTGGTTTTTACATTATCATTCGTTTTGAATTTAGTTGAGTTCTTGCATATGACCAAACAATTTTTGTTTTGGCTTCTTCTTAATAAGGACTCGTAACTAACTTACTTCATTACGCTTTTCTTTATTTGATTGTTAGTTGGCATTAATGTTACTGCACTATACATCAACGCAGCAACGTTTACGTTAGTTAGCCCTTTGACGTCACTAACAAACAAAGTAGTTCCCATCGTAGGGTCTGAATTTTGAGTGAAATGAAGAACGTCAATTTAAAAACATGATTATTTTGTTAAACCCATGTATATTAATGTCTTTTTATCACGATTTGCGTACCGAAACTCTTTTTATAGCAACCCAACAGGCTTTGTATTTACCCATTTTCTCCTTTCGCGTAGTGACGTACTGGGTTCAGAAAACGTTGCTATCGAGTATATAATGAATTTAAGAACACTTTTACCCTGTTTGAAGGCAAAAAAAAACGTGTCCCTCTTATCTAATAACTCAGACCACCTGATGTGTCTTAAGTACCATGTAAAAGGATTTTTTTTCTTAAATATTTTTCTAACAAACGCACGTATTAATTTTTCTGTTTTACACTCTGTTGTTCACTCCATGAAAGAATGTTAATACTGGATGTCAAGCCGAGCTTCAATTCATCCTTCTAGAAGGGTCGACTTAGAAAAGGCGGGCTCCAGTAGAATAAAAAGGTGTGGGTTTTTTTTTAGAGGGATTACAAATCGCTTGTCTCTTCTGGCCTCCCCACCGTGACGGATTTACAATTGGAGTAGACAACATGGCACCCCTAAGGTTCCGAGAAATCTCCTCTCTCCAGGATTTTCTTCCACAAAAGATTTTAAAAATGAAGAAAGCTTTAAAAAATAGCAATAAAATTGGTGGAATTTCATGAAATTTGGTTAAGGAGGGTTTTAGGGGGTGCTCTCTCCGAATATGTAATAAGGATGGAAGTTTTCGCATAGAATAAAAATGTTAAACGCTGCCCCTTTGCCGGCGAACATTGTCCTCTAGCCCAGACAAAGCGTAAGTTTCGCCCCATGCTTTCCTACGTAATTATGGCTCCTCACGATGTTCTCTACCTCATCTCCTACCTTTGTACACCGGTCTCGGGGACACCCTGTATAAAACGTATGGTTTCCTGTTACTGTGTTGTATGCACATTTTTAATTATTTAAATAAGCAGAAATATTATAGTAGAAGAGGCTATGGGGCTAATTCATCCACAGAACTAAAATTATTTTTCTCAACGTTCTTCTCTTGGAAAAACACTTGTTAATAGCACCTTAAATATAAGCAAAGAAGACCTGCCTTAGAATGTTCAGACTGGCTTCTCACCTTCTCAGAGTGAATGTGACTGAAGTTCACTGAACATAATTTGAAGACTGGACTTCAAAAACGAGCTAAGTACCAAAACTAAAAGAAAAAAAATGAGTTAGAACTGAAAAACCAATCTAAGTGCCATTACCAACACCCTATAAATCCAGCTAAGTGCCACAACTTATTATGTGTATTTCTATGGAGAATCAAATTTAAAATGATGAATTACGGGAAATTTACTTTTTGGCACTTAGCTCGTTTTTGAAGCCCAGTCCTTATTTGAGGAATTTTCGATACGGAGCATGTGTTATTCTTATGGGAAAACACTTTTGAGGTGGATCATATAGGCCAATTATTGAACGTTTGTTATAGACAACTACCCCACCAGAAAAAGAAGATATAAACATAATTCCAAATCAATGCTTAAATCATGTCTTGTATTTTCAGACTTTAGTCCTCCCTAACAGCCCAAATACAAGATCAAGTCCGTCATAGTCAGCACTCAATGAGGCCTTCATTACTAAGACAGAGTGACGGCCCCTTCCGAGTAATGCTTTAATAACGCCAGTAGGGCTATCCAACGCAGTGCAAGTCCGCTTTCCTGCATAGCCTAGCTGCATCCACTGGAAGCAAGCTCGTAACTAGGTTTAACTGTGAAGGCACAATTATGCATGCTTCATTCCGTAGTGCGAGCCTGATAGATTTTGAGCGGTTTCGTAGTGATTTGATTGGATATACTATAGATACTACGTTGTACTGGGGGCTAGAATGGCATCAATGAAACCTAGGAGGCTTTAAACCAATGTTGGATATCATTAAGTACCAACTTCTCGTGATGGAACCGACTGAGAGGTAACTTATGATATTTATATTTGTAATTAAGGGATATTTTTGAAGGTGGAAATAATGCATTGGCGGTTTTAAATGCTTATAACCGTAGAGAAACCAAAATATCCCATTGAATGATCATAAAGGTAGCACTAATAGCCCAGGCAATCTGTAACTTAACCGAAAAAAGTTTAAGCATAGCTAGTTTAAATAAAAATATAAATTTCATTAATAGTATTGTATGAACTTGTTCTGAAAGCAAAAAAAATACAAGAAGTTATATAGATATTTTATATGGAGTTAAATGGTCAACAGACAACTTTAAAAAATGTAGCTTCTTAAAAACCATACTTATTTTATACTTATTCTATAACTTATTACAATAAAACAAGTTGGGAATCATATATCAAAACAATATTAAACAAGTAAAAAAATAGATAAGTCTAAGTTTAAAAAAAATTAAATTGTTTATTCTAAAATCAATAAAAACCGGTTAAAATAATTGCTTTTGTAGTTCGTAAAACATTGTATTTAAAAAAAATCCAAAGCTCATCAACCTAACGGGTCTTACAAACCGCTAGCTTTCCGGTCCAATTTACTAATAAAACACTACACAACATGAGTCCCCCTACAAATTCCGATTTTGTGAGTCTTCCTATAGGTTAAGGATTTTTCTACATCGAAAAACAATTAACGCAGTACAGTAAGGGAGGGAAATATCTCGATATTCCGTGCTATCGGTTAACGAAAGTGGATTTAGTAACGTCCTAACAATTGCCCAATCGATTTTACCGGCAAGTATTCCAATGGTTTTAAAAGCCAAGATGGAGTGGAGGCATTTTTCAACAAGCCTCATAACAATGAGAGGGCGTTTTATCTTTCATTGAAAAATCGCCTTCCGTTTTGAATACTTCTCGAAAAGCATCTGAATGTAGTGTGGGTGTTAGGAGAGATAGAATGTGAAGAAAATAGGAAAATGCAAAGGTTAAAAAGTAATATAGTGAGGCTAGTTCGGGTACCCTTTCAAAAAGAATGGTTAGGAAAAAATAAATCGAGTCAATTTAATTCATTTTCCTGGTAGCCATCATAAGTATGTATAATTGTATAAGCCTATTTATCATAGATATCATTGATTTAAAATCCTTCATCCTTCTAATTAAAAAAAACATATTTTTTAAGCTTAATATTTTAAGGAAAATAACGTGTTTCAAGTAGATTATATTATAAGCTATTAATTTTGAGGTTGGTAAATAATATTTGTAATCTTCCTTTTTAAATTATTCAATTTGCTTAAAGTAAAATAGAAAGCTTTTGTTCTATTAAAATAAAATATTCTATGAAAGAAACTAAATTTTATAGTTATTGAAAATTGTGATATAAGTGAAAAATGAATACTTTTGAAAATTTCCTCAATATGGGAAAATGTTATTGTAACTCAAAATTGTGAAATATGATTCTGTTTTGAAAAGTTTCACTGCATAACATAAGTAATTTAACCTGGATGCATTAAATTGCAATAGTGTTTTTTAAAGAGTAACGAACTTTTTTGTTAAAATTGGATCTTCTTCTACTTTTTCTACCTTATCATTTTTCTAATACCTACTTCTTTCTGATACTCACTTGTAAATGCATAAAAGTATGTTTTTTCCAAGGAGGAATGATTTGCTGATGTATTGAAAACTTAAAATATTTAATTTTTTTTCACAAAAATTATAAAATAAATCTAAGTAACAATATGAGAATATTAGAAAATGTCAGTGTTTATTTCTAATTGCGTTGAAAGTTTCCCAAAATTATGAGTCACAAGTACCCTTGCCATCCTTCTCACAAAATGTAATTAAATTATAAAAAACATAAAAGTTTTTTCAAGTGTATTTTTAACGTAAAAAAGAGGATGTACTATGAATAGGTCTTCACAAAAATAACTATAAATATAACGACAAATACGAATAACAATATACGAATAGTAACAACAAAGTTCTACACATATCTACACTTGAAAGAACGTGATAAAATATTAAACGTAATATAGAGCAACAATAGGATAAAACTGTCTCCATGGATAGGATACAGCAGACCATGCAGTTCCATTCTTAAACTCTCACACTTCGAAACGATGCAGATGCCAAAAAGGGGGTGACCACTTGTTCGAAAAACGTGAGAAGGGACCTTTTACGTAAAAGGGGTAGACGTCACAGTCTCGAGGAGAGAGTAAATTTTACAAGGCATGAATTATGTAGAGATTTTCAAGGACGTTCAAAATTCGAATGGAACGCAGTAGAATATCGAGCTCGTACGTTCTTTTTTTTTATTCCCGAAAGAATCGGGGATTTGTCAGAAACTTTTTGATCCGGGATTTGAGCGAACATCTTTCTCTTTTTATGTATTCTTCGCTTGGAACGGTGTATTTATTTATGGGGAGATTTGGAAGAGATGGGGATATATTATGATGTTAAATTGGTCAGGTTTGGATTCGGGTCGCGTTCGGGAATCGTCGGTGTCCAGCTTCGTGAGAGGGTGTTTTGCAAAGGTTAGATAGAATGTTTCGGTGGAGGTGAGGTGTTTTTTAGCGTTAAAAGAATGATAACTATATCCGATTTCATGTTGGTTAAAAGAAAAGTATATAGTAAAACCTTTGTTAAAATCATTTAAAATTTATTTCCAAAACTTTTTTATTCGATTTTTTAATGTTTTAAAATATTTTTTTGCTCTAAATTTAAAATATTTATAAGCACTTTAATATGAGAATCATATAAATTATAATTACATGTTTTGCATTGACTTTATTACCGTAATTAAAATGATAACAGAACAAGAACGTGACATTGAAGCTATTTTTTAAAAGCACTCTATCAATGTTTAAAAATCAAGTTGAGCCTATACTTCACCATAAAAGGAGAAAAGAAAAAACGAAAAGGGAAAAAAACAGGGATAAAGAAATAAATATAAAAATAGTAATACGGGAAAAGAAGGGTAAGAGTGCGCAGTCGGTTAAAAGTAAGTAGAGTTTTCTTTCCTGTTGGCAACAGTGCAAAGGGATTCAAGTAGGATCATGAACAAATGTATCATCATCTATCTTAAAAGACTATCATAACTATTTTCATACTTTTTGTATTTTACTTATCAGGTAAAATATGGTTTCTTTGAGTTAGCCTCTAATTTTTCTGTGAAGGAATCTTAATTTTTTTTTTATAAATAAAGATTTAATGATTGCTTTCAAAGTGAATACCGATGTGAAGTCTTTCTGAACCTTTCTGAACAATTTGGCATCGTTAGAATTTAACTGCAGTAAATTTTAGGGCTGGACACCTCTGCAGGTTGAATCCTTCCTCTCTAACTTCAAGGATCTTTCAGTTTAAGCCTATCGGGACCCGTTTAAGAGGCAGACCCAAACTTAGATGGGTGGACTGTGCTGATGAGGATTTTAAAAAATTAAGAATTAGCAATTGGAGAACCCTATCCAAGAAGAGAACAGAATGGAGGAAGATTCTTAGGAAGGCCTTGGCCCACAAAGGGCTGTGGAGTCAATAAAGAAGAAAAAGAAGAAGAAATTTTAGGGCTGACTTAGGAGGGAAATTTTAGGGACGACTTATATAATATAACACATTGGCGCCCCCCCTCGTTAAGAGTCCGCGTAGACAAGATAGTTGAGATTTTTGTAGAGAGAATTATATCTCATCTTAATCGTCACCACATGAGAGTTATGTGCTACGGCTGTTTAATAAATGTTTAATTTTCACTTAAAAAGCTTAAAATCCCTCTGTAGTTGAAAACTAGCTCATGTACAATCCTGAAGAAGTAAAACTGTGTGATTTTTCATAGATTTTTGAAGTTACTCAGATTACTTAGTGCTGACATGAGGGAGGAATCTTCCAATTACGAAGGCAGTGGTGCATTTTTTATTTCTACCCAGTTTTCAAGGTGTGTATTTTTGGCTTCACGTCCTGCGTACTCTAACCGGACATGTCGAATGGTCTTTTCCCAAATATGACGCTTGAAATTGACACTCTTGCATCGACTGCTTATTAATCACAAAAACAAACATAAATTCTGCTTGACCATTCTGCGGTTTCAATTTATATTCTAATTCAAACTGTGTGAGTTAAAAATATCAAACAAACAAGTTGAAGTCAACAACAACATTCAACGTTCGAGTAACTTTCTCTCGCGGCCATCTTGGATCCTCGCAAATTTTAAAAAGAACTTCTTTGATCTGACTCCACCACCACTGCTGCCACCGCGAGAGAAAAGTCTTCTATCGTTTGCGCGCGTCGGGGGTGCCGATAGAACTCCGAAGAAAAACGCGGAACAGCTGCGGCTGTCGCAGGGAGGGACAAGAGAGAGAGGAGCGTTCGAAAGAGGGGTCTTCGAACCTTTGTTTGCAAACGACTTCCGCCTTAAAAAAGGGATATTAAAAGAACCGATCCCTCCCTTCGGTCATTGATTCTAAAAGGGATGAGGAAGATTATCGGGGAGGGAGGAAGGAAGAGAAGGTTTAGAATAAGCGGCGCTAATAATCTTCAGTTGCGACACGGGTTTAGAGCAGTCTGAATGCCGAAGCATCTGGAGCTTTGTTTTACTTATTTGTAGATATTAGCTTAATTTTGCTCCTACTTCAGAAACGGGTATAACTTTTGATATGGAATCATATAAGTTTTTTCTCGAACAGATGTAGATCTTAAACACAGATTGGTTTTGTATGGTCGAAGAATTTTTCCCGTGTGGAAGAAGATGAGCATTGAATTAGGACTTTTATGCATGGGATTGCAATCACCCATAACAAAACTAACAAAATTTGGGAAACGGATTCAATATTATTAGGTATCTCAATGGGTTTTATACTTAAATATGCAAACAGCAAAATAAAATGTTTTTACTCCTTATACAGAACTCTATGTCCCACAGTGAGGTTCAAAATCGTAAATACAGAAGAATTCATTGATCACTACGCCTGATTAATTACGTCAAATTTTGCTTAAATACCCCCCCCCCCTTTAAGGTATCATACAAAAACTACACTTTCTACTTATTAAAAGTGTACGTATACGTAAAAAGAAAGTATTATGGTTTATAATGGTCATATGAAAGGGTTACGCTTTCATTTGAAACCAAAATTGCTGCCATTGCTGTGAATACTGATAAATCCCAAATTTTGTAACCTTTCTTTATAAGGCATCATAAAAAGAGCTAGCTGATAACCTCCCCAACCTTTCTTATAGCGTATTTTTTTTATCTATGTCACTAACTGCTGCAATTCAAAACAGTGAGTTGTCTAAGAAAAAGAAAGAAAGAAATAACCTAGTCATAAAACACGAAATATGTATTTAAATAGTTATTTTCTTTAACCCAAAAGAATGTAACATCCTTTTAAGATACTTTGTGCAGTCCATATTTGACACTTTAATAAAAAAAATTTATGTGTTTCGTGGTAAGAAAAATATGGGATACTAAAGAAAGGATACTTATTCAATATCCCCTCTAAACTCCTCGTCGGCCACTGCTCTTATAGAGGAGATTTTGCTACGCTAGAGAAAATGTAGATGTCGCAATCCGATTAGAAAGTCTTGGGGTTCAACCTAGCTACGTCAAAGAAGCCTTGGAACTCTTTGTAATCCATAAGTATTGGGAAACGCTGAGTTTTTGGTCTAAAGTCCGAAATGGGCTTACATTCGTACGGCCTTGACTTTTAATTAAGGAGTGTCATTCTTTGTTACTAAATGTCATAGAATTTCACTCACTATGAATGATAAGAATTTAATAATACGCTTTGATTTTGTTACTAAAACTACTTATAGCATTGATATTAGTTAATTCTGAATGTTCATAAAAACGTTTGCTGTATTTTACGGACGCATTTTTTAGTTAAAAGTTAAGTAATGAGTTTAAGTATACTTAATTTAATTTAAGTTTTACACTAATTAATTTATACTTCTGATTCTTAAGTATTTTTTATCTACATAACAGTTTGTGTCTAACAGCCATATTCACAGCCATCAGCGTCAGTGTTAAATCCTCGATCAAAGAAGAATTCCACCAATCAGAGTCAACGGAAAGCTACTTTTTCTTTCTTTAACCGCTGGTTAACCTCGACGCTGATGGCTATGAATATGGCTGTAAGAGTCACAGTCATATAAGTTTAGATAGATTATAAATACCATATTATAGTTCAAAACTGACTTACAGAGATTCACATAGACATAGCATTATTAACCTTAAATGTTTCTTTTTCCTTTTACAGTAAAATGAGACATTAAGAAATCTCACATATACACTCTGGGTCTTATGTCCCCGACAAAAACGAATCTGGAGAAAATCAAAGCTCCCACATTAATCATTTTCGTGACACATATTACTCATGAAAAAACTTTAGTCCTTCTATTTATTTCGTTGTTAATACCCTCTATATTTTTTCTATCATTTTTTGCTAGATATTAGGATTTTTTCAATCATTTATCCTATTGAACAAAGAGTAGGATGGGTTCATAAGATATTATCCGGTTAATTAGATAACTGATTAACTGATGAAATAGATTATGATAGAATATGATATGATTCATAGATAACTGATGAAAGAATGTGATACGTGAAAGAATATGGTACGATAGACTATGATAGAATTCATAGATAACCGATGAAAGAAACCCTATTCTATCAGACGAAGGGAAAAAAGAAGTTTAGCTAATTTTGAAAACAGCAGAAAAAGTTATCGAATTCAAGAGAAGAAATAAATCGCAAAGAGTAGATTAAAAATTCAACACAATTGTACGAGTTTTGGATTACTTTTTAACTAGAGGGATCTTCTTTGTTCGCTAGTAAACTTCAAGATAACAAAAATCCATTGATAGCTGTGAGAAAAATTTATTTTGGCGGTATATATTTGACGTTGAAAAGCTCGTGAGGTAATTATAAGGGTGTGTGAAATTCTTGAGACCAACATCCATCTTTTAAAGAATAAGATGTCAGGTCATGTACTCTCAGCTACTTTTCTTGCTTGATCCTTTTGTTAAAATTAAGACTAGACTTTAAGCACTCAAAGAAAAGAGTGGAATGAAAAATTGTAGAAATTAAAAAAAAAACCGATATGATGGCATTCAGGAGTAAGATGTTGTCATGAAAACTATTCAAAGACTATGCAAAAGTATCTTTGCTGATTGGTTAATTAAGAATGATGTAAGAAAATTAATTTCAAATGAATTTCAGCGAAAAATATTATGAAAGGTTTCCCCACAAACAATAGAATAAAATTCTATACATGAAGAAGGAATAATTAACTTGTTGAAACTCAAGATTTTACCAAATGTAGTATCCATGATTATGAATCTTTGAGAAGCGGGCCAGTCTCTATAATCCCAAAAGGCTGTGTAAATGATCCTTCATGTTTTGAACTTCTGAAAATTCTTCCCATTAAATTATAAAAACTTTAAATACTTATATAACTGTAAGTTATACTAATATTCATTACATTATAAAAATATTTTATTTTTTGACATATTTTTAAAATTTTACTTTTATTTCAAAGTTTTACCTTTAGTGAAAGAAACAATAAAACGAGTTTTAATTTGGCATTGATTCAAATAATTTTTAGTCTGGGATTTTTACCTACTAAAACATAACTTCCGTGCGAAAATAAATTGAATGTATGATATAAATTATGCATGCAATCAAACGTTAAATTAGTCTAGCGCGTACAAACTATTCCTTTGGTTAGAACAACAGGTTATCGATAACCGTAACCAATCAAGCATGCCGCCGCAAACTAACCTCCCACGCAACGATCTGCCAAACAACCAACCGTCCCACGTGCCGACAAAGACCCTTTCCCACCCCGTAAACAACAAACAGTCCATTCGATCAACTTACCCTTCACGCTCGATATCCCGGTGTGGAAAACGGACACCAGCATCAGGGCAGTCTGCACGCAGAGCGAGAGGATCTTGGCTGCCCCTTTCCCACTACTCCCGCTCTCCATCCTCTTCTTCTCGGAAGGGATGATCACTCCCTTGTGTGAAACCGCGTGCGCTCGAGAGTGAGGCCGAGGGGGATCACATGACCGCTCTCTTCGGGGGCCGGCGGGCGACTGATGAGGGTGGAACGCCCCCTGGGGATGCTTCTTTCAAGGGCGGATCCTTTGACGTCATGCCAGAAGAAGTGATGGATGAGGTGGGGATTTGTGTTGTAGTGAGGTTGGATCGGATTTGAATACATGCTGTGGAGAAGTTGGTTGGTTTGGGGTTTTTGATTAACGCTAGCGATGTCAGAGGGTTGATTTATTGTTGTTTAAAGCGTGTTGTTAGGTTAGAGATGTATTGATGATGGTCCCTTAACGGTGTTCGTGAAGTTGTTGGTGTAATTTGTCAAGGGGTTGGATTTAAGTTTGGTTTGGTAAGTTGTTGCGGTAGTAATTGCTGTTTCATGAGGGGTGTAAAGTGGGGAAATCATTTTTAATTGATTTGATACCTTCTTTTTGCTTTGAAATGATAGCGTGTCTTGGATCCCTAGAGAATGCCTTTTATTTTAAACATTTTATAACTAATGTGGAGCAACAGCATTATTTTTTTGAATAATTTTTCTTTTATATGATTAGCTCATTTTCAACTTAGTTATGTTTAGGGAATTTCTGGAGGCTTTTACAAACATTTTACAATTATAAAAAAGTACCTGATATTCATAACTCTTATACTGCACCTTAAACCTCTTTTTAATCATAAATGACAAAACATGTGTGAATCTTACGTTGTACCTTAAAACTTTTATTAATACGGAGGGATAACGTTTCAATATTGTTAAGTAAGCAAAATATTTCACTCAAACTATTTCAACTCAAAGGATTACTTAAAAATATTATTAAATATTAAAGGGGGAGTAAATCCTCTTATAAATAATTTGTAAACATATTTTGTTTTAGAAAATGTGAAATATCAAACTAAAAAAATTAAGATGTGTGATTGCAAACATTACCATACAATACAAACAGCTTTACTATTGAAATGTGACATTAACCTCATTTAAGCTTTAATTTTTAAAAAAAAATCTTATTACATAGAATAAAGAAAATAGTTTTAACATTATTTAGTAAGCACACACAGGTAAATATTTTTTTGCGACTTGAAAATAGTTTTTATTGGTCTGAAACATGAAGTGTGCATTTGTGAATAAAAATAGTTAGAATTGTAACAAAGATTAAAAACAGGTTAGTTAACTGCAAACAATACAGGTGACTTATTTGAAGGAAAGAAATAAACTATGGATTAATTTATTCAAGCACACACCCTACGGCCACACGCTAAGTATCTTATCTGATGGTTATATCCTCAAGGGATAGGGATGTTAGCATCAAACTCTAACTAAAGGTGAACCAATAGTTCATGCATAGTTTTTGACATCATGCCAATAAATTTGTTCAATGAAAGGATTCAGGATAAAGCATTGTTTAACATGCATTGTTTAGGGAAAATATCTTAAATTTTTAAAGCAACTTTCGAATGGAATTTCTTTACTAAGAAATCATTTTCATCAAATTTAATTTTTATCTCAAGTAGAGATCAAACTAAGAAAAAGTTGTCCCATGCTGACGTTGACTGTAAAAATGAATATCATAAATGTATTTTTTCAGACTAAAAAAATGTAATAAACAAGTTATATAACGTTTTTTTTTGCCTTCATAACGTTTCCAAAAAAAAACACTCACTCAAAACTTATTAAACTAAGAAGCTAAAATCTTTTGCTCTAAGCTTTTCAAAAGTTATTGGTTACTTGTTTGCAATTTACGTATTCAGCCTTTTTTTACACAAACACTGCTATTTTTTTAATGTTAGATTATTAAGAATTTGAGTGCTTAAATTCATTCTCGGATTTGTTATTTTTAAAGAAAAACTATATAATCTATACAACTAGCCATGCGTATTCTTATTTCAGTTTCCGATGATTGACTAATTTATTGACTGAATTTTCCCGAGATTTGTTTTGGAAAACCGATACGGTCATTCTAATAAACGTTAATGGATTGTACTAACCATTATTCATCCTCTTTAGATAATACTCCATTGGGGAAAACTCTCTGTTAAGGTTAATTGATTTATAGATATTTTAAAACTTATAAACTATCGACAGAATTTGAATGCAATGCTTGAGATGTTGCGCACTTTATTTTATTCACTAATTTTCCTAAGCAATTGCCATTAAAATAGTTTCGGTTGAACTCTTCCTTCTGTGGGCCACCAAATCCATTCCCCCACACTCTTCACACATCCTTTTGGATAGCTAATCTTTTTTTTCCTGTAGAGACAATCCGACCTCCTCTTTCCATGTTCTCCGTGAGTGACACGGTCTTCTTATGTATCTTCCAATTTCACGGCCCGGAGGAAGTTCCTACTAGAACGTACTACTTCAGAAAGAACAGAACAAAGAAAAAAATGAATAAATATGCACACAGAAACTTCTCATTTCCTTCTGCAAAATAGAACCTTTCTTTCTGCAAAGTTGAGGCTATTATAGGGAATAATTGATTTCGGGTGAGACTTTCTATGGTCTGAGAAACCGTCTTTGAATCTATTTTTCCCCAACATTGAAGCCCATTTGAATTTTTTTCATAAATGGTATGGAATCTCACCAAAACCCGATCCTATATACTTTTACCTCGATTAAATAAGCTACTTGAGTGTAAACTGTCTGTCTATCACAAGATGAGCTCTGGACAGTTGCCTGGTTGTGGGAGTTGCTGTAGAAACAATACTAAACGAATGGATGTAAGAAATATATAAACGAGAACTCATCTTGTGATTGACAGACAGTATAGTAGACACGGTAAAATGCGTAAAACACTTTTGCCAGTAAATACATTAATGGATACTTCTAACTAAATAAGTTTTGAGAGTATTGCGATTGTGTTGTATGATAAAAAGACAGAACTGGAAAAGTGTTGCTAAAATTGCAGAAACTGAAAATATGTTTTTATAGTAGGTATAGAGCATTTTCAATCACATGACTCAGACCTCACAACGGCCTTAGCAACAGAAGGTTACAGTTTTTTGCCCTACAGAAGGTTAACAGTTACAGAAAATAACTGGCCATGGAATTCTTCTATTGGAGCATTTGCAATCACGTGACCCCATACCTAAAAACCGTCTTAGTAACAGATACCTCGTTACCTAGCAACCGCCTTTGCAACAGTTAAAAACCCTACAAAAGGTTAATAGTTAAAAGAAAATAATTAGTCGTGACGTCACCTAAAAACACTCTATTTCGATACAAATTTTAAGAACACTTTTAGATTCTGAACATATTTTACAGCGCTATTTTTAGAACACACTTTATGAGTGAACACATTTATAACACTTTTCAAACATATTCCAAACACTCACAACACAATTAGGTGTTAAAATGTTCTACCAAACAACACAACTAAAGTGTTGTTAATTGGCCGGCAAATATGCAACTAAACTCTACTCTTTTTTACATGGCAACGGTTCTGATTGGAGATCACACTAAGCGCCGGGACTGCTACGTAACCGCTAGACCTAAGGCGCATGCGCCAACTGCCGTTTTTTCCGTCCAAATAGACACTTCCTTAATTTGAGGACAAAAAAAGCGGTGTGATTAAATGAATGTGTTTATTTCTGTTTGGAGCGTTTGAAGCGTACAAAAATATACGCATGTGCAATGTGCATATCATATTACACGCAAAAAATATACACCAATTTATGAATTTATATCCATTGAATGTATTCGAGGCGACTAAAAATGCATTATATCGTCAGGTATCAGTACACCAATGTTATTTTATAAAACTGAAAACTCTGAGAAATCCCTGAAGTCCCTCATTTTTAAAACATTTTCCTCTTAAAAGCTATTTTTATAGCCTTATTTTAAAAGTATGAAAAATAATTAGAAAATTTGAAAATAAATAAATAGTAAATTCAATAATTCAAACTGGGCAAAGATAATATTTCCTCAAGCTCGTACCAATAACGAAAAACTACCAGAAACTGTTAAACGGCCTTTTACCTTCTTTTGTTGCATGTCTGAGAAAAGTTAATAACTAATAGGAAGTAATAAAATAACGTATTTATTGAAAAGAACTAATTCGATTCACCGTGTTCGAGAATGTTTGCATAATTATCGAAGCTCAAAAAGATTATTAGAGATCGTCGAGGAAAATATTCCATTTTCACTCAAATGAATAGGGACATTTAGAAGATGAATGCTTTTGAAAGATTTTTTTGCATGTATTCTAAAGAAATAAGTATTTGAATATTTACGAATAAGTTCATGAGGGTTTATCAAATGGAAAATTTGAAAAAAGAACATAACTTAATTCAATAAAAGAGTTTTTAAATTCTTGGTGGTAATTCAAGTCAATTAATCCCGTTAAAAGTAGTTTTTAAAACACAAATTTCTTGTAAAAGACGAAAGTTAAACTTTGAGTAGACCCATCAAGTAAAATGCAATTTAGATTACATTAGATTTAATTCTGCTTCATGTAAGTTTTACTCTCTTCCGTTGGAGACTAATTTAGTTTTAAAAAGCTTCTGAAAGTTTCGCATTCATTGCATTTTTAAAAGACTTTCAAATGTATATCTAATATTGGCAAGCAAAAAAGAGATTTAATTGGTAATGGTATCGCACAGTTATGAAAGAGGAAACTAACTTTCTTTTTTAACTTGATTCATGGTGCGTTTACTATCTCATTTTATTTTGTAGATTTTCGTAAAATAAATTTATACTACTATAATGTTACTAGAAGAATAAAAAACTTAAAATTGTAATTTATTACTAGATACTTCAAGATTAAATCGAACTTTTAAAGTGAATAAAAGGACATGCGAAATATCCCTATCCCTTATTAATAGGTGTTTACTTAGCAGGGCATTTCAATTCAATAACACAGAAGTTAAGTGTGTAAACTATAGGAGTGAAGAAAATTTTGTGAATAATAAATTAATTAATTGCAGTGTGTGTTGTAGAAATACATCTAAAAGCGCTTTCAGGGTAACTAAAAATAATAGTATGAATGAAAATATGCATTTTTTTTCTCATAAAACGTTTATGAAAGTTAAAATGAAGTTTATAAAATGCATTCCAAAGTAGTAGAAAAGAAACGCAAATCAATGTAACATTTGTGTTCAATGAGTTATATCTTTCTTATACGATCCAGCTGTATTCATGTTGGAACCATTTGAACCCAAAAATCCATTCCTAATTGCAACATAACATTATTTGTACTTATCATCAATAATAATGTCATTTTAAGGTATTTTTAATGGGTTAGCTACGCTATCTCTAAACCATTTTTCAGTGTTTTGTTTCCAAATAATTTCACCATTATTTCCTTCCAGAAGTCTTTTAAAAACTTCAGCACATTTGTCTTTCCTTTCAGATACTAATAATTGTGTTGTTTTTTGCTTTTGAGAGTTAAATTTCTCTAGTTAAACGTGAAATCTTATACAACATCTTAATTCGTATGAAATTTCTTTAGTAAGAAAAGAGAACTTATCAGGAATGAAGAAATGTTCTTTCCAAACACTAGTTTTTATCGAACTATATAGAGGGAAATTTTATCTAAAATTTTTTTATTTGATACATTGCTGCCAGTATGTAATATTTCCCCTCTCAAATTTATGAATCTGCAAAATATGATACTTTTAACATTTTAAATTTCAAGGATAAAATATAAAGAGAAATAGTATGGAATAATACATTTTCTACCTAAGAAACATGTAACTTAAGAGGTAACCAGTTTTGACTAAATTGGAAATACTAGACAACACTGTTTTTAAACCATCAAAGTTTTGAACATATTTTTGAAAATTGCAAGCTATGTAGAAAAGTAATAGTGGTGTCGCTAAAACATATTTATACCACGACGCCTACAAAGATATTATGAAAAACGATAATAAACTAAAGTATTGCTATGGACTCAGCTGTAAGAGTTTGAACTATTTAATCTTTTTTGAAAAGTCAAGACAAGTAAGATTAAGGAAAAGATTGTCAACTTTCTGGACACATCTGAGATTTTACGTGACGCAAAGTTTTCCCAAAGCTGGGATCAACATCTTAGTGGGTTCTTGACTTTTAATGCAGTCTCAAGGTTGCTTATGGATAAAACTTTTTAGATTTTATTTTAAAGAGAGTCCTTTTACTCGATTGAAACCATTGTTTCCTTGTTGCTATGATTTAATTTGAAATGTTTTTGATGCAACACAAATTAAACTTTTTATATTATTTCTTAACAGAAATTTTGTTTGTAATATAATATGTACTTTTTTTTAATAATACTATATATATTTTTAATTGAAAAAAATCTTGCGTGAAATTCATTGCATTAAAACTTCCCGGGTTTTACCGAATTTGAGGAACCGAATCTGTCTGAGGGTATTTTTTTTTCACCAGAAAGCCTCTTTCAAAAACTAACCCTGAACCCCCCTCCCATAAAAAGGTATCGAGAATATATATCACTAACTCTATTAAAATGTATTATAATGCTGAGGATACCATGAAATAATATATTTTTGGTAATTTTTTCAGTAAAATTATTTTACATTACTTTGAAAGAATTTCATTTAATTTGTGTATTGTCTTTTGTGTTACATCATAAAAATTGCTCTATGTAAACGGATTTTTTGAATCAATAGTGAAGACAATGTGAATACACAAAGAGAAAAAAAATGAAAATGATATAATGTCAGGAGAGTTAATTAATAGGATAAATGAAATTTGCATAAAAACTCAATCTAGCTAGCAACTTTGTATAGCAGATCATATGATAGGTTATCTTAGAAATAATTTATTTAGCAATTAAAGGGATTATTGAAATTTACTGAGTACATAACATTTTTTTCATCATCATAATTTCTCTAGATTAGTTTTTAATTTGAATTTAAAAAAAAAATATTTTTTAGAGTTAGATGGTGTGACTCTACGAGGTGGTTAAACATATTTCGATGCTTGTAAAGCATACGAACAAACTAGATGGCAGACTAAGATACGACTTTATTATTACATTTTTCTTGCTTTCCTAAAAGCCAATAAGATTCCTCTTTATGCTGCAGTCTCTTAGACTTGTCACGAAAAGCTGTTTTCAAATGAAAACTTATCACTGGAACAGTCAATGGCATTATGACCTATAAAGCAGGATAAAAATAGTATAGTAGCATTTAGGTGCAGAAATGACCCATAAATATATATATATATATATTGAGGTTTACACTTGACTTCAACTTAACTTGACCCTACGACGTCACGAACAAACAAAGTAGTTCCCATCGCGGTGTCTGAATTTTGAGTGAAATAAAGAACGTCAATTTAAAAATATGGTTATTTTGTTAAACCCATGCATATATAGTGCTTTTCAATCACGATTTGCGTACCAAAACTCCTTCTATCAACCCAACAGGCTTCGTGTTTACCGATTTCTCCTTCCGCATTTGTGACGTACTGGGTTCAAGAAACGTTGCAACCAAGTATAGATGGGAGAATATTTTGTTTGTATCCTACTGGAGTAATATCTCATGTGTGCCCCACAGCATTTAAAAAAAAACCAAATCATTATTAAACAAATTATTTTAAATTTAACATTGTATTGGAGATAGCGTTAGCACAGAAATCATAGAGAAATAACATAGGTTTTTTCCCTCTATTCCTAATGATAACGAACGAAATTGAGATTTGTTCTTATAGTAGATGAGTAACTATACCGAATTATCATACAACACCCCTTCACTCTTTCCGCTGTGAAAGGTGGTCAATTGATTCCGATCAGACCCTTTGGATACGAAACTCAAATCTCCCATGACCACTTGTGATGACGTCAGCCATTTTCGGTTCGTTAGGCCAGCAGACATTCTCTCTACCTAGATCATCGTTCATATTTCCTTACGAAAGTCTCCCTAACTATGTATGGCAGTTGCCTTCCTAGGCTCTTACAGCACACTCGATAGAATATTAGATGTATTACATGCGAGTGTTTTCTCGAGTAATATCACTCGAATAATAACTATCGTATTTAAAGTACTTTCACTCTCAGAACTTACGCCTGTCTACTTTTGATAGAGCTATAGAGCATTTTCAATCACATGACTTGGACCTAACAACGGCCTTAGCAACAGAAAGGTTACAGTTTTTTGCCCTACAGAGGTTAAAAGTTACAGAAAATGACTAGCCGTGGAATTCTTCTATTGGAACATTTGAAATCACGTGACCCCATACCTAAAAACCGCCTTAGCAACAGATACCTCGTTACCTAGCAACTGCCTTAGCAACAGTTTAAAGCCCTGCAAAAGGTTAACAGTTAAACGAAAATAGCTGGTCGTGACGTCACCTGAAAACACTCTATATATACGATCGATATGTTGAAGTTGAAAGGACCGGTAAAAAATTTCGAGATAAAAAGATATTACAGACACTTACATATGAACTAAACTGTATCGTTCTAAAGATGTTAATGAACTGTTATCTTTTATTTTCCCCCCAAATAGCTGATATCAATTTCTGAAATATGTTAGATATAATAACTAAATTCGCCTCAATTTTTCATTAACATACCAGCACAATAAGGAATGACTTGTCCTCCAAACACACACAAGATGAATTCATCTAAATGATCCTCATTAGATATAAATAATCCAAACTTAAAATAATACAACAAAAACTTCAAACTCATTTAGAATAAGATAAATCAAGCGATCTCTCGTTGATGTTTTGATTCCGAGTCATATCTCCTGCTTTGTAGAGAGTCTTGTTACCACTGCTAATGGTATGTTAGAAGACCATTTTGGAGTACTTCATATTTTCTTTACCCTGAGAAGGCGGAATTCATTAGAATAAATTGTTCTCAAACGCAAGAGAATCTGGTTTAAGCAAAATTGATTTTTTAGGTATTTGCTAACAGCTTTATTTAAGTTTTTGTATTGCGAAGATTATTTTTTTTATTGCTAGAAGTAACTGAGGGAGTAGAGAAGATAGGTCTAGAAGTATCTAGAAATATTGATTGCAGTACCGTAAAATGGGGAAGCTTTGGCCCAAATGGAGTTTTTTTTTTACTTTAAAAAGCATATAAAAGTTTTTAACAAAACAAAAGGTTTGTATTACTTTCAACATGTCCATCAGTAATATGAACCATTTTCAAAGTGCGGATTTAAATTTTAAATATTTGAAAAAAAAAAAAATGTTTGAAATTTTGGGCCAAAGGGTAACTTATTTCACCAGATACCATTGAGCCAAAGTTATCCCAACGTAATAAAACTTCATTAATACAAAAACCACAAAGTGAAACAAAGTAAGGACATTGAAAACAGTTCGAAAACTTTATAATTGATTTAAAACTATAATCTACTAGTTTTGAAACATGTTCTTTATCGCATCAGATCGTTATCAGAAATCGACATTTTAATACTACCTAAATTGGAAGCCCCCTAGTGAACATATTTTAGGAATTTCAAGATACCACTCTGAGGATGTTATGGCAACAATTATACATGTTTTCTCTAGCATTGAATAAGTGATAATCACATTCTTTCATATAGGTGCAGCACCTAGAATCTCTTTCCGATGGTTGGGCTAAAGTTACCCCATTCAAAAGATGTTCTCAATTGAATAATAAAGCGTAATATCTTTATTTTAAATTATAATGTTTAAATAATAATCCTATTATTCCAATTTAGATTTTTTTTCATTGTATTCAACCATTTCTCTTCCAGTGGAGTTATGATACGCACTCACCATAAAAATTGCTGAAAAAGATTAGAGATATCACAAATATACATCATACCTTTTTAAATCAATTTAAAATATAATATCCTTGAATTAAACTTACAAAATTTACAGTTCAAATGTTAGATCTAATATATTTGTATACAAAATTGGCCTTGCATAAAACTCCATAACCTTATTAATAGTAACTGTGGAAAAAAATAAACAATCCATAAAACTCCTAAAGCTATTAAAACTTAAAAATATCAAGATTAAGATATCTGGGTTAGAAAAACATCAGAATTAAATCAGGGTGAAAGTTTAAGGAAACTGCATTCGATCATTTAAATTTTAGCTCCAAACGTCTCCGCTTCCTTCATACTAAAAATAAATTAAAAAATAGAGAGTACAATATCTTAAATGTAAAACTGTTTAGGTCTAAAAACCATGCAGAATAAAGTTACATACATTGATAAGATATGATTATTTTAAGTGAATCTAAAGAAGCCATTAATGAGTGCATTTGAATATCCATTTTTTGCCATCAGGTTTTCAACTTAAATCAACATTAATATTTACTCTCCTTCTTACTTGAAGTATACATCTATTTATTATTCCATAGCAAAACTCAAAATCTTGAAATATTCCACACCGACGAATCTTCAAAAGGAGCGAATCCCTGAATCACCACCACATGCAACGAAAGTTTTAATTTAGGGATATTCTAATTGCCAAAAATGTCCGATGTTCGAATATTCGAAGCAAGCGACGCGTGAGGAAGGGTAGAGAATGAGTTCCGAGGGGTCGATGGAATGGGGGGGAAGATCCCATGGTAAAATATTCCTGGGCTGGACAGCGGAATGTTCGAAATGGAAAGATGGAAATAGGTGACCAATTTCCGATCGGAGTTGACGATGGGAGGGAAGGGTTCATCAGAAAATGAATTACGAAGGTAAAAGGTTTGGAGACCGAAACTTTCTATTTTGGTTTCTCAGGAAGATTTCTAAAGATGACAAAAATGTTTTTAAATAAAAATTGTGTGTACATCTATTAATTTAATTTATTTTAATATTAGCTCCTTTTTTATGGTGAAATACTTGAGAAAATAAATGTTTTGATTAATCTACAGCTTAATTATTATATTTTAAAAAGATTTTTTAAACTAAATATGAGATCAGAGATGTTCTTATATGTTATATGTTATTTGTTATGTTACAGGCATTTCGTTTATAAAATATATTTCTAAAATTACGGAGTAATAATATGGGGTGGGGAATACAAAAGTAATTTAAAACCATTAATTTCTCTGCAAAACAAATGCTTAAAAATTCTAAATTTAAAATCTCAACGCCCTTATAATTATCAAGAATTAAAATTTCTACCGTTACGGCATAACGCTTTTTTTCGCATTATTCTCTTTTTATACAATAATAAAAATATATGTGTACAAAAAAATGAAATATCTAATAGAAGACCAAACGAAATATTTCAAATCCCCCGTTTTAAAAAAGAAATTTTCCGTAAACATTTTTATTATCTAGCTCCTAAATTATTCAATTCCTTACCCTTTGATTTACAAAACATTCCACTTAAGCAAAAATTCAAGAACTTATTATTTAATTTTCTTCTTGAAATTGAAGATTTAGATGACTTTTTCTTTTATGTAAATTAAAGAAGCAAAGAGAGGTAATTTTTACGCCTAGCTGCTGTGCCAATTTTTCTTTTCAATTACAAAAAAAAAAAAAAAAAAAAAAAAAATCTTGTACGTTTTGTATGTTATAATTATTGTTTTTTATTTGTGTGTGTTTTTTTCTTGTTTTGTTATCCCCTTGTCAATTTTATCATCTATGTTTTGTTCTTTTCAAATTTTTTCCCATATGTACTGTCCGAATTGAAATTGAAATAAAATTATTATTATTATTATTATTATTATTATTATTATTATTATTATTATTATTATTATTAAATAACTTGTTTTTATACATATTTATTATAAAATTTTGATACATCCAAAGTTACACTAATTACTTGAAGAAGAATTGAGAAGTATAAAGTTACATCTTAACATTTTTTAAAGAATATTGAGTTGTAATATTAGGCATATTAAATACTGCTGACAGGAGTGTAAAATACAAGACTGGTGATTCTAAAAACTGAAAATTGTCAGTTTATTTCACTGCATTAAAAATCATTGTTTTTCATTCATTAAAAGAACACTTGGATAATGTGACAATTTGCTAACTATAATGTGTTTTTTTTTCATGTAGTATAAAATCAAAATTTTCATCATTTTAAAGTTTTTTTTTCTTAAATAAAAAAAGTCTTAAAATACTTTCTTTTGATAGAATTTTTGGGGACGTTTTAATTCGTAAAGTTATATTGTGATGTTTTGAAGATATTTCTCTTGAAGTAGATACAGGGTAGTGAAAAAATACTTTTTCCAAATTAATTTTTACCAAGATAACCTAATACAACCTATTTACATTAAAGTAACATGTCATTTCAAATATTAAAAGTAAACTGAATATTACATAATACCGCAAAGCTTTAACGCACAATGCTACAAAGCTAACAAATCGTCGAGCTATAGCATAAAAATCGCTTTTAGGAATCAAGATTCTTCTGATCAGAAATCCCACCACTTGTAAAATAGATCCCATTCCGCCAAAATCGGTTGCCTTCTAATGCTTCGAATCAGGATAGGGAAAAAGAACTACATTTCCATTCCAAAGGAAAATCGAGACATTCCCTCCTCCCCCGAATATGTTCGAAAAAGCGCGCTTTGGATGAAAAGTTCCTTTTTTTTTCTTCTTACATCTTTTCTACCCTGTTCCTTGAAGATCGATATAATTTAATTTGCGACAGATTCTAACCTCTGATTTTTTTTCTCGGACTTGTTATAAAATGTGAAATTTATTGCATTTTATTTCTTTTTTCTTCAGGGGATTTAGATAGTCTGGGATGAGGTTATCTTATCAGGTTTGGAATGGGAAAGTGAGGTGATAGTCCAGGCAAATTAGACAAAATAAGGGCCAAACCCGGACATTCAATATAACAGGCTGAAAATTGGTGGAAATGTAGAGGATAGTGTTCTGATTGATATCCTGAAATTCCCAAAAATTCTATGTGGGGGAAAATCTGCCATTTTGAAAAAACGGCTGCCATCTTGGATTACGTTTCTAAGCATAGCCACTCAACCAAGCGTTCGATTGAGTTCGTTTTTGTCCAAAATTGTTTACTAATGAGTATATTAAGAGGCAACATCAAAAAGTTCGAAACAAGAAATTTAATTTAATTATAATTAATTTTTATTTTGCTGCGTAAAAAGGTAGGTAGATATTCCAAATAAAATGCTGAAAATTGGTGGAAATGTTGAGGATAGTATCCTAATTGATACCCCAAAATTCCCAAAAAATCCATCCAAGGGAAACCGCCATTTCGAACAACAGCCACAATCTTGGATTGCGTTTTCAAGCATTGCGACTGTCCCAAGCGTTCGATTGTGTTCGTTTTTGCTCCAAATTGTTTAATAATAAGTATTTTAAGAGACAACGTCAAAAAGTTCGAAATAAAAAAGTTAATTTAATTATAATTAATTTTTATTTAATTAAATTGTTGCTGGGTCAAAATACAGATAGACATTCAAAATAACAAGCTGAAAATTGGTGGAAACGTAAAGGATAGTGTGCTGATTGATATACCAAAATTCCCAAAAAATCCCTCTTGGGGAAAATCTCCCACTTTGAAAAAAGCCCAGTCATCTTGGACCCGCAATTTTAGCATAGTGGTAGTCTAATTGTCTCTTTACACAACAATGAAACTTCCCCAAAACGCATTGTTGTAGCCGAAAAAAGATGGAATTTTAAAGTCGAATATTTCAAAAACTATTCAAGCGATTAAAGTAAATTTGGGCTTAAAATGTAGATTATTTATTCAATAAAAACATGCCATTACGAGTATGGTCAAAAATATCACCGTTTGGTTGCTATATCGTTTGGATTCTCATTTTGACCATTTTGTTCATACTACTTGATTTAGTTGCAACCAAACGGTGATATTTTGATCATACATGTAATGGCATGTTTTTATTGAATAGATAATCTAAATTTTAAGCCCAAATTTACTTTAATCGCTTGAATAGTTTTTGAAATATTCGACTTTAAAATTCCATATTTTTTCGGCTACAACAATGCGTTTTGGGGAAGTTTCATTGTTGTGTAAAGAGAAAATTAGACTACCACTATGCTAAAATTGCGGGTCCAAGATGACTGGGCTTTTTCAAAGTGGGAGATTTTCCCCAAGAGAGATTTTTTGGGAATTTTGGTATATCAATCAGCACACTATCCTTTACGTTTCCACCAATTTTCAGCTTGTTATTTTGAATGTCTATCTGTATTTTGACGCAGCAACAATTTAATTAAATAAAAATTAATTATAATTAAATTAACTTTTTTATTTCAAACTTTTTGACGTTGTCTCTTAAAATACTTATTATTAAACAATTTGGAGCAAAAACGAACACAATCGAACGCTTGGGACAGTCGCAATGCTTGAAAACGCAATCCAAGATTGCGGCTGTTGTTCGAAATGGCGGTTTCCCTTGGATGGATTTTTTGGGAATTTTGGGGTATCAATTAGGATACTATCCTCAACATTTCCACCAATTTTCAGCATTTTATTTGGAATATCTACCTACCTTTTTACGCAGCAAAGCCTTTTTTAAATAAAAATTAATTATAATTAAATTAAATTTCTTGTTTCGAACTTTTTGATGTTGCCTCTTAATATACTCATTAGTAAACAATTTAGGACAAAAACGAACTCAATCGAACGCTTGGTTGAGTCGCTATGCTAAGAAACGTAATCCAAGATGGCAGCCGTTTTTTCAAAATGGCGGATTTTCCCCCACATAGAATTTTTGGGAATTTCAGGATATCAATCAGAACACTATCCTCTACATTTCCACCAATTTTCGGCCTGTTATATTGAATGTCCGGGTCAATGTCTAATTTGCCTGGACTATATTGGGTATAAAAATTTATAACAAAGATGATGCCTACTGTTGAATGATTCCAAACTATTTAAATGTTTTGAAGTTATCTTTTTACATAGGGAAACATTACATTTAAAATAACTATCTTTTTCTTTCATGTGATAAAAATGGCATGATTATTAAAAAGTTAAGCACATTTTTGAAAACTGTGTGAAGGACAAAATTTTATTCCATTCTGAAACGTAAAATGTAGTTAACTAGGCTTGTAATAATTATTGCATCAGTTTATGATAGTATGAATTATTGACAGTAAAAACATCTTAAATCTTACTTTTTATAGAGAATTCGCACACTAATGGAAAAAACGGCAAATATTTTGATACGATGCAATGTAACCTTTTAAAATAATATGTATTGAGTATACCATGTGCAGAATGCATTTCTTATCTTAAAAATATATTTATGCAACTAATAAGTTATTTTCTTTTAAGTGTAAATAATTTAATTTAAAACTATCTGAAATATATTTTCACCGGGTAATTTTAGTTTAAAACTGTTTAACTAAAGATAAAATGATCTCACCCGCATAAAATCAAACAAAAGCGATCAATTAAAATTTAGTTCTCAAAAAAAGCTTCGGGGTATCTTTAACTTTAAACCGAAAAACGAATAAAAGGTCTCTTTTATCGTCATTGGTAAGAAAATCACTCGAGTAGATAAAGTAAGTTGGGAAAAAAAAGAAGGAATATAATAAAATCATTTTTGATATTTTTCTTAAGTTCATGGATGTGAAAAGATAATAGGAATTGCGTGAGCATTTAGCTGACAAAGTAAATACGACAGGGGAAAGAGAAAGACTTGCCGGGAGAGCTTTTAAGTAATCTTGATTGAAAAATTGCATAAGAAAGTTGTGAATTCAGCAAAGACTTAGTCCTAAAGGAAGTTTTTGCGTTCTAGTTAGCGACTGTTTAAAATATTGAAAGAGGGGGAATTTTTTTTTAAATGCTTTTGAAAGTTAAAATTTCTTTATTAAAACGTGATAGTTTCTCTACGTTCTAGATCCATTCCCTTCAAATAACATTATTCTTTTAGAATCTTTCAATAACCTTGTTCTTTGTTTTACTAAATGGATTTTCTTGTAAAAA
The DNA here is from genome assembly GCA_963680715.1 of Tetragnatha montana. NCBI lineage: Eukaryota > Metazoa > Arthropoda > Arachnida > Araneae > Tetragnathidae > Tetragnatha > Tetragnatha montana. The sequence continues at coordinate 43,579,476 of OY796680.1, read as the reverse complement.
AGAGTATAGAGCATTTTCAATCACATGGCTCGGACCTAACAACGGCCTTAGCAACAGAAATGTTACAGTTTTTTGCCCTACAGAGGTTAACAGTTACAGAAAATGACTGGCCGTGGAATTCTTCTATTGGAGCATTTGCAATCACGTGACCTCATACTTAAAAACCGCCTTAGCAACAGATAAACAACGGCCTTAGCAACAGTTAAAAGCCCTACAGAAGGTACACAGTTAAAAGAAAATAACCGGTTGTGACATCACCTGAAAACACTCTATACAAAAGAAATGTCATATTTATTTTATAAAAAAATCCTTGTAACCTGTGTTGATAGGTCACTGAATGTACGTTTTTTATATACTTTTAGGTATACATGTATTTTAAACGCATATACAATTAAAAGTATTATTGCTTTACATAAAAAATAATTCCAGACAGGAAGATAAATTTTTAACTTAATATAAAGCTAATGCCGGTGAAAAACTTCCTAGAGTTTTTTTAACTACTCATATTTTTTAAAACACAAAAAGAAAATAATTGAATCTTTAAAATTATATTTTTATATCTTTGGTTAACATTGCGGGAAACAATTTTAGTTGCTTATCAAGCATTTTATTCCAAAACAATGGGTTTAATACAATTTTATGGGTTTTTTTTTAAATTTTTAAAGGATTTTAAGTTTTTTTAAACATTTTTTACTTTTTGCAAACTATTGTGAACGTTAGCACAAACGTCCCAGCTCAGATCTTAAGTACAACCACGGCTTACTAGATACTTATACAGGCTAGCCGAGTACGGAAATCATTGCAAATCCAGATGGCAATACTGGACCAACTGGCAAAGCATATCCACAGTGTTGAAGGCGGTGGGTGATATAGGTAGGTCTTGTAGCGCTCCAAGCGGGAAAAGTTGTCAAATGGTTTTCATTGTTTAAAACTCGGCTAGCCTGTATAAGTATCTAGTAAGCCGTGGTACAACCTACTACTCGTAAAAATTAAAACAAAGAAAACGCTCATTATAGAGCATTCGCACATGACGTCACTGGAGGACAAAAACAACGTTGCTAAGGCCGTTGTTAGGTGCGGGGGCACCCGTTGCTACAGCGGTTGTTAGGGGCGGAGTCTTGTGTTTGCAAATGTGCAAATGCTCCAATAGAAGCATTCGCACATGATGTCACTGGAGGACAAGAACTCGTTGCTAAGGCCGTTGTTAGGTCCGAGTTATGTGATTGAAAATGCTCTATAGATTTTGTTTTTTTTTTGGGGAAAATACTTATTTAAGTTTCTTTATCAAAATAATGGTACTTAATTGAACTCCCTCTTAAAAACGATAAAAAAAAGTATACGCAGCTTGGCTTGATAACAACTTCTTCTTCCCAAAATATAATTCCAGTCTCTCTCCTGAAGTGGCGCGGCGTTTTCAATCAATTCAAAAGTTAATGGGTTCACCGACCACACAACAGAAAGGAAACTGACGATTACTTCCAGAAACTCGATTGGGTCAGATATCGTGCAGGAAGAGTGAAAGTGTATTAAAAATGTAATTACGCATGGGACTGATAGCTTCTGAATGGTGAAAAGTTTGCTCAAGTTTCCCCAGTTAATGGGATTTAGGGGAGGTTTTGCCATAAGATGGTCCTACCGTTCTGACTGAGAACCGCATGGAGTCGAGACGTTCTAATACGTTCAGTTTAAATAATATTGAATGAGGTATTCGCATAAGTAAGGGATTTGCTTAATTTTACACGTTTTTGATACGTTATGGTTTAAAATCTCAAGTATCATATTTTTTCAATTATAAAATTCAATTTTAATTTGCAAAAATTCTAGTAAAGCCACGTGATAAAAAAAATTGGATTTGACGTCACAGCGCATGTAAACAACAGTGTTTCTGTTTACGCGCCATAACGCAAAACGAAATTTCAAAAATTTATACCTCGAAAACTAGGCTACGAAAATACTTCATTTAAACGTCATTCTTCATGTTTTTTTATCTATTATTTTAATAAAATTTAATCTTAATACGTGTAAATACCTCATTACATATTTTAAGAGACGCCATTGATTTTTTTGACTAATGTGGGAATTTTTCTTGGTGAAGTTAACATGTTGACACTCTGTCGAAGATTGTATAAATCGTCGAACATGAGTACTATCTCATCCACTCAAACATCTCAAATTATTGACAGGATGAAGGCATATAGTTATTTTATCCGTGCACACATTTGGTCCGTAAAGTTATTTTACTATCAACTGTTAACCTACTTTCAAGCGTTTTTGTGTTTTTAAGGTTAGGGTGGGCGCTCACGAGTGACTAAAGTCACGGCGACCAGGATTATTAGTATCAAAAATATCACTAGAAAACAATAGAGCATTTTCAATCACATGACTTTACCTAACAACGGCCTTAGCAACGTTGTTTTTATCCTCCAGTGATGTCATGTGCGAATGCTTCTATTGGATGCTTCTATGTCCCGCCCCTAACAACAGCCTTAGCAACGTTGTTTTTGTCTTTGTCACCGTGACAAAAGTCGCCCGTGCGCGCTCGCCCTTAATGATTGTATTAGTCATCGAAATTTATTTAGAGGTGCATTATTGGTTCTTTTCAAACTGCAGTTATGATTAATTATTAAGTAAGAGTAAGTAATAAATTACAAGTACAAATGAAGTACCTAAGTCGTGTGTAGCGGGATATCATTTTAAAAAGTATAATATTTCAAAATTGTATAAATACATAAAATCATATATCATAAGGCTTAGTTGATGTCCACTTAGTTAAAAAATGTCTGTATTAGCAAGGTACATTTTTCATGGATGCGCAATTTGACTTAAAAAGGATTTCCATCTAAACAAAACTTGAAAACACGATGTTTTACTTCTTCAAGACTTCAGACATCCCCGTCAACTAAAAGAGGCAAAAAAGTTTTAATATTTACGCTGACGCAATCACTTAAATGGGCAGATGTTGGTAGCGGCTGGCATCTGTTCTGTTCTTTTTCCGAAACTGTAGATCCGTTTTATGCTACTTTTTTAGATGCGACTGTTTTGGGGATACAGCTTTCTCTTTGTCAATTTAGTAGCTTTCGTTCGAATGTCCGATGCTTATTATTGAGTTGAGTGCGAGTGAAGCAATAAAAGTTTAAAAAGTTTTCCGTGTCGAGTGTTATTTGGAGCAGGTCTGGAAATGTAAGGGGGACGTATATGCTTTGATATTTATCCGTGTTTTTTTTTAAAGATGTTTTATTTCTTAACTTAGCGATCATTTTATAATTATAACTATCCTTTTGTTTAACTTATCCAAATGTTTTAAATAAACTATTTCATGATTTTTTTATTTGTAAAATGGATATCATGTACTTAGTTTATCTGAAAAAAATCCTATAGCATAATCATTTAGAAATTATGTCTATTTTTCTATACTAGACTGCAACGTTTCCTGACCCTATGACGTCATTAACAAATAAAGTAATTCCCAGCGTGGTGTCTGGATTTTGAGTTAAACGAAGAACATCAATTTAAACATATGATTATTTTTTTGTGTTTGTTTGGTAAGTTTGTTAGTATATGTAGCGTCTTTTAATCACGATTTGAGTACCGAAACTCTTCCTAGCTACCCAACAGGCTTTCTGTTTACTCAGTTTCTGCTTCCGCGTATTGACGTCATACGGCTGCTGTCGAGTATAATAACAAGTAATAAACTGCAAGCACATCACTCTAAAACTGCTTCAGCTCACGAATAAGGGTGGAATGATGACGCTTTATAAAACAAATTGAAATGCGCATAAGTCAAATAAATGTGGTTCACTGTTTTTGTAAAACCGTTGCGAGTATAACTCTCAACAAAAAAAAATTGTATAGAAAAATATAAACAACTTACCCGTAATCGATTTCTCTGTATGTAATAAAATATAACCTCTGGGGCACTCGTTTTTAAAACCCCGTTTATTTGGTTGGTATATTTTGGGGTTTCATTATACAAAAGGGTGCCACTTGCTTTTTTGTTTGTTATACTGGATAGTGGATTATAATGGCCAACAATAGCGGTCCCAACAATAGCGGCACCCTGTTGTATAATAGCACCTTCTATCCTTGGATGACTCGTTTTTCTGAAACTTCAGCTTATCCTAACGTCCTTGCAAGTATTAATCTTTTACGAATGTTATGAAAGTGTTAGGAATCAAATCTTTGTTAAAAGACTGTTTTATGAACTGATGTGTTCCCCTTAGAAATTCTTATAAAATAATTATTTTGTCTCAGAGGACCAATTTAATCAAATAAACAAGGTAACCTACCCCAAAATTGCACCTCACACAGTAAAGGCTCCCTATTTTCAAAGAGATAAGAAAATAATTATTACTTTCTCAACGTTTTTATGACGACGGGTTAATTTTTCTTATTATTTACCTTACTCTCTGTTAAAATTTTCTTTAAGTGTAGGGATAGGTTATTCTTGCATCTTAAAGAAAAAAAAAGCCAATTAATAATATGACAAGATTAACGGGATTTTCAGAAAAAATCAATTAATTTCGTCCAAGAGCGGTTTAATTAGGAAAGAAAGTACTTATGACGACAGTAAATTAACGAAGAACATTTGTCACGATAAAATTATGCGTCAAAATTGCCGAAATTGGTTTGGAAATGCTTACCTTAGAAGTTGAAGAGTTGCCCTTTTAAGTTGGATTTTCAATTAGTTAAAAGGAATATGTTTTCTGATTTTGTGTGGGGCTGGTTTTTAATTTTTAAAGGCTTTTATAAGAAACACATAGATTAATTAACAAAATTGTATTAGTTACTAACATATGCATTTTTTTCAATTTTAAGGAGTTATTTGTATTTATAGACACTTTTTCTGATATTTTCAGTATGAAAATTTCCTTTAAATCTGCTTTAAAACTAAATTATTTTATTATCCAGCAATGCAATTTTTTCGCACAGGTATGTTTTAAGTTCCTGTGCTTTTCCGTTAGAACATTTGCGGTTTGATTTTAACGCATTCACCGTCATTCGTTTATCATTTATTTTTCTAAGAAATATTTTCATCATTCTCCATAACTTACATTTATTTATTTTCTTCAAATTTTCCTTCTCAGTTAATTTTATTTCACCTTAAAGATATTTTTTTTCCAAAGTAGAACCGGTAAATATCCGTTCCGATCAAATACGAACTAAAAACTTTGGCATGTTCTTAGTTAAATAATCAATTCACTCTAAAGAGCAAGGAAAGCTATTTTGAAAATATGTTTGATAAACTATGTTTAATTATTGAGTAGGTAAATACATTAAGGGGACTTGGTACCAAAATTTGGTCAAAATATCAAATTTGAGATTTTGCAATAAAAGTGAAGATAGTACACTCAGAATCATTCCTACCAAGTTTCATAATGATATGCGGATTTTAAGCTTAAAAATTTTGAGGTTTCTGAGGCGTAGATAGGCTTAAGAAGCCTAGTTTTCTATCTTTAAACGGCTTTTTCTCAAAACAAGGTTTTTAATGTTTAAAATCTAAAGGCTTTTTTTCCAATCATCCAAACCACTTCAAACTTTGTAGTCATTATCAGTAACACCTGTTTAACATCTTCAGGCATGGATTTTATAATATATTTATTACAATTTTTTTTACGGAGCATTAAAGTGGAAACTTAGGGTATTTTTTCGAAAAAGATGCCAAATTTCACAGTTTTTTTTATTTTTCAGAAACTTTTATAGATAATCAAATTTCCATGCCTACAAGTGTCTATATATGTTTGATTTATGTTAAGAAAAAAAATCAAGTCAAAATAACATATATTAAGGGAGGAATACAATTTAAATATAGGGTCATTTCGGGCATTTTTTTGAAGTTTTTTGTAATTTTTCAAAAAAATAAATTTTTGAACTCGCTTTTTGGGCTAAATATGAATTAGTATGAAGTAAATACATAATTTAACACCTTAAAAGATAATAAAATCCAGTTATTAAAGAAAAATATTTTTTTGGTACCAAGTCCCCTTAATTGATATCAATAATTTGAATTTACCCTCCGAAAATATATTTTTAATATTTTGTTAATTCGATATCAAACTAAAACATTCACAACGTCTTTATGATTAGTACATATAAATCCCTTTACGTTTGATATAGATACTAGAATCTTCACATATGGTATTTAGAAATGGATTTAAAAATAGACTTTTGTACTATGGCTTCCACATTGGAGAAAAACGTTCTCAAATATTTTTATGAACTGGAAGCTGCAAAAATGTCTGCTCAAAGTTTTCAAAGCTGTGTAGGGAAGTTAAATCAGGAAAAACTCGTTTCTTCATTTTCTACCGATGTATCGCATACTATTATAAAATTTTCTGAAGTTAAAAATCGTACAATCACAATTAATTTATTTACACAGACAATCGGTTTTTTTAAAGATGTCTTTATCAATGAGTAAATAAATAATTTCATTGGATTAGAGAAAAATCTCTTGTGTTTGTAATAATCACCAATCGCTATTTTCAAAAGTTGTGACTTTTTAAAAACGTAGAAATTAACCACTTTATTTTTTAACTATTACAGTGGGTTGGCAAATTATTAACCACATGAAACATAACCATTCATGTGTCCTAAAATATTTTTTACTTATAGAAAATAAGTTTTATTCGTTCGGGCTATTTCATATTTTAGATGTTATCTTACGAAAAGTTTATCGCAATTAAGACAACATTTTCTGAATATTTTTAGTCAAGTTTTAAAATAAAAATATAAGTATATAGACTGAAGAGACATTTCTTACCTAATAATTGATATAAATTGATTAGCAATGTAGGTCTCATTAAACTCATAAGTGCATATGAAAATTGTCAACTTTTCTGTATGCATATTTTATCATTAGGAATTTACTGCAAATAATGAATAATTAAAAAATAAAGCTATCTTAATTATTTGTATGAATTAAACTAAAAAAATAAGCTACGTAAATAAGGCAATTTATCCTCCATTAATGAACACATGAAAGTTCTATGCATTTTGAATAGATTAAAACGATTCTCCAAAACCCTCCCCCTATTAGATAAGAAGAAGAAAATAAGCACTCCTGAACGGTCTTTTATGCAGTAAATATTTTAAGTGTTGACTACTCTTACGCACCTCCCGTCAAAGAAAAATGGATGAAATTTCCATTCTGCTTAAGTATGCGCAACAGAAATAGGAGAGTTTGATGTGAAAAATGGGGGCTTTCTTTAGCGTCTCTACAACTCCTCCCATAGATGAGAATTTTTAATGAAGTTTTCGGTTTATTTTTAGCTAGAGCTTCCTTTGAGGGGAATACTTCCCGGAAACACTAGATCGGAAACACTAGATTGAAGCGCACCCTTTTTCTTCGAGATTGGACCCCGGTATAGGGACTATTATACGTGAGTACCTTTTTTTTCCTTCATTGGCGATTTCGTTGGGTAGGGGGTTATTTATAATTCATTGAACGCTAAAGAGATATAGGTATAGAATGTTTTGAACTTAGGTTCTGTGGGAGTTGCAATTGTGACTTCGATATTCCGTGTGGATTATACACTTTTTAGAAATGGAATGTTTCATAGTTTATTAGGTTACTTTTTAAAATAATTCGTCAAAATTAAGTGTTTTTGCTTTTAAACTCAATAGTTATACGTTTCATCTTTTGATTAAAAGAAATCTATAGTATTTTTGAAAGGTTATAATGATTTGAATATTTAATTACCATAGAGCAAAGTAACTTTTAATGAAAATTAATCTTAATGATAAAAGTATTAACGTGGAGTTCAATAGCTCACTGTGACTGTAAAATAGGTGGAATTGAAGACGTTGACCATATCATTTTAAAATGCACAAAATATGAAACCGATAGAAATACTCTCAGACAAGAACTTCTGGAGAAAAATATTAAATGGCCTGCAAACTTTTACTTCTTTATTTCCCATAAAAGGGCATTTTACTTATTCCTAAAGTTCAGCAATAATTTACCACTTTAAGAAATCTATCTAAGCTTGTTACCTAATCAAAATTTTAACTTTTAATCTAAGCCTGTCACTTCTCAAGAGTTAAACTTTACATTTCTTGTATATTGTCATTGTATTGTTTTGTTGTAATAGTATCTTATTACTTACTTCTGTAAGCCCCCTGCAATACATTGTGGTGCACGGGGAGCTTCTTGTTTGTTTAAAATATATAAAAAAATGTATATAAATGAAAATTCAAACTTGTTCAGGTACTTTGTTAGAATTTTCACGTTCGTTAATTAAAACAAGCAAAATATTGAGCTGTTCCTCATTATTTTCTCATTTTATTTCAAGTTTCGTGTGTAACTGTTAGAAAGATTAGGCTTTATAGAGGGAAACTTTTTACATAACTTAAATATATTTTTTAAGAAAAATATACCATCAGTAAAATTCCTAAATTAATTATCCGTAACTATATCAGAAAAAAAAGTTAAGTGTTAAATTCGAGTGAAGCCAATGTACGAAAAACTTTTCATAGTTCATATCGCATTTTTGGTTGTTTCTGTATGGTAATTCAATGAGTAAATTAATTCGATTGGTTTATATAATAAATTATGTGAATATTTTCCCTAAGATAAATATCAGTAGTCTCACTTCTGGGTGATATCCATTACTCAATTTAATATAGCCGCTAAAGCACTTATTTGAATTAGAATATTGGGTTTGTACCAAAATAGTGCGGATTAGTGTGTTATTTATTTAGTATTGGACCAGAAAAATCTATTCTAACTAATGATCTAAAGATAATTATATGAAAAAATTGATTATTAAAGTAAATAATGTCGTGGTGGATTCTGTCAAGCTTCAAATAATTAATTGAGCTAAGTGAAACACGAGATTTGACTAAATCAATAAACAAAATATATTTATTTTTGACGTAAAGGGTATTTATTAGTTGGAGTATGAGTATTATTTGACAGAAATAACATTTACATGACTCAAACTTCTATTTAAAAACTGGATAGCGATTGAAAAAGGGATAAAATCATAACAATTTGAAGAATTGAATTCTGAGCCTTTTGACTAATACTTGTCACCATCTGTAACAGTGAAAAGAATAAAACATCTACCTCATATATAAAAAAGTACTACTATATAGTCTTACTATCCTTAAAACATTTCTTCACAGTAAATCTTATAGATACTCGTATTAAGCTTTATCCAATCCCCTATTCAACTCAGGGAATTTTATATTATACTTCTGAAACATACAATAAAAAACATTGTGTATGTTGTATAACAAAGTTTTTTTTTCCAGCATAGTGCCTACTCTAAGGGAATAACTTGTTTTACAGATTTTATATTAAGCTGTTAAACAAAGAATGGATCAGATGTTTTCTTCAAGTTGATTAAAATGTTTATTATTTATTCAAGAAAGAATTGAAAATGTTTTGTATTCGGCCTACTTCAAGTACTTTATTTACTTCTTTGTTCTTTGAATACTTCCCTATTCACTTTAAAATTTTAAATCTGATTATAAACTATTACAAAGAATTATTATTTATTTTTATTTCATATCCCCAAAATACATACTCCCAATTTTACCTTGAAATATTGTTATGAGAAATTGTACATGTAATATAACCAAAGAAAATAAGACCAAACCAAACCAATATATCCAAAGGAAAATAGTTTTATAAAAACACAAACTTTTATGCAAAAATTGTTCCAAGTTATACATTTTACAGCACTAAGTTTATTTCGGCTGGTTATGTTACTGTTATTTTTTGTGGCAAACTATTTGAACATAAAAGATGCACGCAATAACTTAAGGCAACTAAATTAAATTCCAGGCAAAAATCCGTAAACCTTATAGACTGCGAAGTAAAATTTAAACCTTGTGTTGGCACAGTATTTAACTATCTAGAAAATTAAAAATTCAACCACGGTTAAACAAATTAACCAGATTTCAAGTCCTTTAGAGGCATCTATTTTTAATCAGCCCTTGAAAGATCTTTGAAACAGCTCTTTTTTACTACCGATTGCATAACAGGATTACGAAAATCATCCTTCTTTTCTTTTCCTCCCAATAAAACTTCTGTTAAACGAATTTGGAAAAGGACATAAAGTACATTCCAAAGAGATTTATTAAAGCTTTAAAATGGCTGTAAATTGTGGCAGAGGGAGTTTGATATAATTCATGATATAAATCTCTAGCTATTTCTTCTAAGTTGTAGAAAATAATTAATGGGTCAGGAGTCTCTTTGCTAATGGGTTTTAAATTGAGTTTCTCTGTTTTGAATCGGGTAAAGAACCTAATCGAATTTCGAGAACGAAGCAAACTTAACTGAGATACTATTTAAAGTAATTAATACAATTAATTTTTACTTTAACTGAAAATGTAGGTGATGTGTGTTATAATATAAACGCTTTGATTTAATACATAGTTAACGAGGATACGGCTAAAATAGTGTGTAATTAAAGATAGATTCTTTCACAAATTTTTTTTCGTGAGGATTTCTCCTTTAAAAAGTAGTCAATATTTTAAATATTTTTGTATGTTAGTTATGTATACAAATTCATTAAATAGGTGAGAATATATCGAAAGAAAAAAATTGGGATTTGAGATAAAAGAAACTCGCTATATTTTAAAGAAAATACAAAAAACTATGTAAAAGAGATAAATAAAAGCAAAATTATCAAATAAAACACATTCTGATGGAATAGTACGAACTTAAATCTCAACAATTTATTTCCCGTTTATTAGATATTGCGCAGAATACTCTGAAAGAGTTTTTGTATAATTTAGAAATTTACATTCTTATAGTTTTGAATTAGTATTGAATTCTCCTAGAACAAACAATTACCTAGTCTAATATCTTTTTCAATCATTCTTTCGATACCAGATGTCATCTCATAATATATTTATTGAGGGTAAATTTTAAGGTTAATAGTAATGGTTGTCTTCATAATGCATATAACAATAAATTTGTGAAGTGCTGATTCATTAAGTACCTACTGATACCAGTATGAAATATACACATCATATTAGGCAGCTCAATTTATTCTTCGATTATAATAAAATTCCGTCTATTTCAATCATCACAACAGATGATAGCAATAAAAGAGTTCATAAAAATATTCAGCCAGAAAAAAAAAACCGTCATCAGATTTCACCTGTACTTTTACGATAGATATCCTTCCCTATTCAGCATCTCCTTTATGCGCCCTAACAACACGGGTTATAAAGCAGAAAGAGTGTAGATGGCATCAAAGGTTTCCTTTCCTGGCGATCCTCGGTAATAGGGACTCTGGACAAAACGGGCGAGTCCATGTCGTTGACAGGTGACAATTACGGAAGGCTCGGGCATGTCTGCGTCTGTCGAAATTTGCTTTTTGCCCACCTTGTTTGTCGATTTCTGTAGATCTTTTGTTAGGACTCGTCATGGGGAGAGGGGAGATGTTAATCTGTTTTGATTTACACGCGTGTTTGTTGGCAACGATTGGGTTTATGTTGGTGGATGTTTGTTCTGTGAGGGAATGAAGTTTCGGGCTGCTTTTGATAGAGCATCAAGTACTCTTTTTTTTTTAATTCAGTGGAAAAGAACCCAGAGAAAATAAAGGTTGTTATTCAATAAAAGGATGAATACCATAAAAAACTCTATTCGGTGAATATAATTAGAATTAGAATATAATTTTATTTGTGTTCAGGCCGGAGCCCGCTTACAAAGAAAACATACTACAAAATACTTAATACACAAAGAAATTGAAATGATCAATAATAACAAAAAGTATATATGTACATAGAATGAGACAGGTCTAAACTAAATCTCCAAGGATATATTCTCGTTTAAAAAATTGTTTAATTTCTGGGCATTTTTAATAAAATAAGCAATTGAACGAACTTCTCCATGTTTAAGGGCGAGAAAATTATTTATGTAGTTACGAAAATGAATCAAAGAGGATAAATATTTTAACCGATAAAAATTATATACTGGACACACAAAAAACACATGTTCCCAGGACTCTAATTCTCTTAAGTCACAAAACTCACATACTTTCTCAGGGTATATTGTAAATATTTTACTTTCAAAAATAAGGATTCTTGGTTTATTCTAAGTTGAAATAATTTTTTTTAATTGAAATATCTGCAAAGGAAACTATGTAATCTTCTATAAAAGGGTTACATTTTATAACTTTATAATGATGATTATGTGTATACTATTAGTCAAGCTAATCATGTCTGACTGAGCGTATTGATTTATAAAACTTTTTATAATTTGAGGAAAGAATTTTGTGGCAATATCTATTCGGTGAATAAAGAAATATGAAAAATCGTATAAGTATTCTCTTATCAATTTTATTTTTTTTCTGTTCTTTAATGCAGAAAACTCAAAACAGCACAAGTTCATAAATCAAGAAAAACACAAGAGCGTTTCAATGTTGAACGTGTTGAAGTCTTTATACTATCTAAAATTAAGAGATATAGAATGTAAAAATATTCACTCTTATTCCACGAATTTTTGAAGTTTCACTTAATATACATGAAACATTCACCTTATCTTCAAAATATTCTAAATCATTTAAAGGAGGCACAATATTGTTACAGAGAATTTGGAATTTAACTTTCTCGTTTTTTCTTAAGTACTATTTTGACTGAATGGTTATTCAACTTTTAACTGTACTAAAATGTTTTTTAATTCCAAGAATATGTAAATTTATCGTGATTATACAAATCCCCTCACAATATTAATAAATTTTAAAAGTTATCGTTTAGTTTTATTGGGTACTACCTGCATAATCACGCTGTGAGTTACTTAGGTAAACCTTGCTCCATTTCATTGGAATGAGTAAGATTTCTTTCATTTACTTTAACATTTTTAATTGCTATTAGTCGTTCTTGACAGCACGGAAACCAATCTAAAAGATCAATTACAAGACCAACTAACTTTGAATTGCTCTATTTACATATCACTAGTTCAATTTCATTTCACGTTCCAATTGGGACATCCCCTCTTTCCTGTTGGGAGGCTCAATTTCCCTTCACCTAGCATGTTCCCTTCCGTTCAATTCTTTTGATCGCCCATCCTATCTCAAACAGCCCAACCATCAAGAAAGGGTTTCAATTCCCCTCTCCACGGTTTCCGCGCTAAGTGACAAGCCTCCTCATCTCACTTTCCGAGTCAAGATTTCTCTCGCTTTATGGCAGCACTTCACAACCGCTATCTCACGCGTGTGCGAGATCTGGAGATTCGCAAAGTGGCTTCGAAATCCGCTTCGAGCGCCATTGTTCCCGAAATTTTTGCTGAGTCAGCGAGTGTTTTTTAATGATTCAGGAGATTTCTGGTTCTGTCTTTTGTATTTTGAGGGTTTTTTTAGACGGTCAGTCGGATTACAGCTAGTCTTGTTGAGTTTGGATGGGGATATTAAATCTAATATTGAGTTCTTTTGCTAGTAATTTTTATCTGTTTTAAGAGTATTAACACTAAACTTCAAATTATGATTAAAAGTGATTGAATTTAATGATACTTTTTCCGCAACTTTTTCTCCTTTCTACAAAAAAGCAGGCAATTACGGAATTTTTTAAGGTTTGTGTAAGGTTTAGATTTTAGGTATCCTCATATTAAACGTGAAATTGTGCCACTCACTTACTTTTAAGGGTTCTTTTTTAAACTAATTAAAGACAGTAATTCATCATTGACTTTTTTATTTCATCAGTGATAAGTTTAAAAAAAAGTTAAGTCATTAGAAGTGCAGATTTCACGATGAAGACATTCCTTAACTGTGTGAAAACCTTTGGTTTCTTATCATCTAATGAGCTTTGATAATGATAATTTACTAAAAAGATATTTCTTGGACAATTTAGTTGAATAGATTAATCCAAAAACCTACTAGAGTAAGTGTGTCAGAATATAAATTTCTAATTGAGGTATTTAAGTTCAATACAAACTTGCACTAAGTTGAACACATCCATACTTCGGAGTTATAATGGCTTCGGTCGGTATGTACTTATACTATACCCCAATTGTAATTGTCTGACTCTTTGAGTGGTAAGTAAGTTTTCCACAAACGTACACCACAATTGAATCGCCAGTTTAAGAAAGGGAATGAGTCCGAAAAATGGCAAACTGACTTTTGTGCGTAAGAAAGTATCCAAGCTTCGCTCTACACACGAGTGTAAGGAGTGAAAAAATAACTACCCCTATCGGCAGATATAGCCCCTTGAACTTGATAAAATCAATGTTCATTCATTTAATTAATTTGTCTTTCTTTTATTATTCTTTGTACTGTAAACGTATCCAAAATAAGATTTATTTTTCATTTAAAAATGTTTTTTCCCCTTTTTTATCCAATGAATGCTTGTATCCATTGATATTCACTTACTCCATTGATAGTGCCTTAATTACTCAGTTTCAAAATAACTTTTCATTTTATTCGTCTTAGTCCTTCTATTTTTCACTTTAGTGCTGTGAAGTAAGCAGAAATATAATTTAGTTGCGAAAATGGTTTTTAAAATATTTTTATCTGAAATTTCTTAACGTTAAAAAAAGGGAAATCATCCATCAACTTTTTCAACTGTAAAATATTTTTGAGTATAATAATTATATTTTTTTTCGATGACTATTCTCTACTCGAAATAGGGACCTGAATTTTCAATACAAATTTTGTGGTTAGGTATACACAATGACAATTCCATTACTTACACAGTTTTTTTTTCCATTTTCTCAAAACTTGGTTTATGGATTTATTTCCTTTTTCCAACAGACGATTCAAATGTCAAACTCAATCACTCATACTTGTTCTGGTCAATTTGAATTAAACGTAGGAGTTATACTCCATACATAATAAGTCAAACACTTGAGATAAAACCACCGAAATGAAGTGGGTGGAGGCCAATTTACAACTAACTACATATCGCTTAAATCAAATGAAAAGTTTCAGCGCATGCTCGGGCGTAATGAAAAACTACTTTTTCTAATGTATTTAGGTGATCCAGATGATCATCACTGATATTTGAGTTTTCTGGACATATTCTCATGGAGTTTTAAAGTAGGGATTGACCCTAACATACGCGCGTTTTCATCATAGTAGTATGTGTCTTCCTTGTTTGTCTTCATGCTGTCGTGAACTGGTTCTAACGACTATGCATCTCTCCTGATGTATGACTTTAATTTAAAACTTGTGCCGACTCTAATTATTTGGATCCAGTCGTTTTCGTTCGAGGGCAATTTGGGATTCAGGAGGGGGTCTTGACGATCTGTCATCAGAATCGAATATTCCCACTCTCTAATTAAGTGAGCGTCATAAATGATACGCTTTCACTCCAGATGGGCATTGTGTCGACTGGGATCGATAAAGCTTCCCCCTTTCCACCCGCGTGAAGACACAGGGGGACAGTAGAGAACGTGACTATGAACCCACCCTTAAGTCGTTATGTCGTGTATCAAGATTTCTTAGTCTTACCGTTTTATAGTTTTTCCTAGTGGTTGATTGCTTTTAAAAAAAACTACAAGGTTTTAGTAGTCTTGTTATTCCTTTATTTACTACCAACTAAATCAGCGTGAGAGAAAATATGAGGAAAAAATGAGAGAAAGATATAGAGGAAGAAAGAAGGGGGGATGGATAGACGAAAGAAGGTAGATAGAAATTGAGAGATGAGAAAGTAAGAAGAGAGGAAAATGTATTGGTGGCAAAGCGAAAGAGAGAGGAATAGAATGGAAGGGTATAAAAATAAAGAAAATCCTGGAAGAAAACTTCCTAATTTTTCCATTTTTTTAAAGTTTTTTCCTATGGAAATATTTGGAAAATGTAACCCAAAATTAGACAAAAGTATTTAAAAATAAAATAGTGATTATCGTTGAATAATTCTTAGATGTTTAATTAACATTTAATTATTTTACCCTCCCAAAAAGGAGTGAACAGCAGTATAGAAATAACGAGATACAATAAAGTTATATCATCATAGGTCAATCATTGTATTAAATAAAATTAAATAGGAAATAAATATCAACTAAATAACAGACTTTCCTTTACAGGTTTAAGGAAAAGTTCACACCTAGGACCTTCTGTCTCTCTTGGCGGGGTATTTGGAGGTAAGAGATCTCAAACATATATCCACAAAATACCAAGCATGTTTCACTGTATCATAACTCGGTCATGCAATAAGTAAATCTGACGTATCCTTGATATGCATTAGAGATCGAGAGAACGTTTTAGCGAATTTGACAAAGGGTCCTCCACCCTTATCATTGTCCGGCTAAAGGGGATCACGCCCAGCCATTTCACAATTACTTCTAGAGATTCTACATTGCGGTGCATTCGAAACTGGAGTGAAAGGGTTCAATAGTAGGTACTATTCTAGAGTTGTAATTTTTTTAACTACCTATGACCGCTATTCAGATTGTGGAACAGTAATTGTAGTTATTTGGGTTATCTTACTTATTTTTTTAGTTATAGTATAAGTCGTAACCATTTGAATTTGAGTAAATATTATAGAATAGCTAAAATTTTCATAGTACTTAACAAAGGTTCTTGAAAAAGTGCATAAAGTATCACACTAAGAAATTTAAACTGTTGTCTAATGTTGGAACTGTTACCTTCAACACATAAATTTATAGAATAATGATGTATAGAACTAATTATTGTTTATTTCAAAAGGTCAAATTAGATATTAAGGAAAGGGAAAAAAGCAATAGTGGTATCTACAGAAGGAATGTAAGGAAAAAATAAATAAGGATTTCGATTATTAAGGGGAACCAGGGGGTCCGACACTCATTTTTAAATGTGTTACTACCTAGACGATTTTTTCTTCTGTTCATAAAATATCGTTTAAGTTATTTAAGCATGAATTGAATCTATTGAACAATTATGGCTGTATTGCACTAACTTGACTTAAAGTTAACCTGGAATCAAGCTTTTTCGACAACTCCAATTGCCTTAAAACTTGTTTCCCCTTCTCAGCTACCAATTAGAAGTTTTGATTCCAGGTTAACCTTAGTTTAGGATAGTGGTGAATACGGCCTTAGGCAACGTTACTCAAATTCATTTTTGTACTTATAACTCCAACCTACTAATGCCAACAACAATCTTTTACACATATCATCCTAACCTAAGAGTAGCCAGTATTATTTAGTATGTAAACTAGCAACCTATATTCCGTAGATTCCGCATAGAGTGTTTTCTGGTGATGTCACGACCAGCTATTTTCTCTTAACTGTCAACCTTTTGTAGGGCTTTTAACTGTTGCTAAGGCGGTTTCTAGGTGACGAGGTATCTGTTGCTAAGGCGGTTTTTAGGTAAGGGGTCACGTGATTGCAAATGCTCCAATAGAAGAATTCCACGGCCAGTCATTTTCTGTAACTGTTAACCTTCTGTAGGGTAAAAAACTGTAACCTTCTGTTGCTAAGGCCGTTGTTAGGTCCGAGTCATGTGATTGAAAATTCCCTCTTAGAGTAGTGGTATTTCCCTTTATAAATATCATACTAGTGATTGAAAAAAAAAACGAAATCCATTAGCTGTGGTTCAAAATGGCGGCTCGGGAAGTCAGTTTGTCTTTAATCCATTAAACCGAGAAGAATCGTCGCTCCTAATTGGATTAGAAAAGGCGACCGCTCCTTTCCTTTGTTTCCTCGCCCCATCTCTATGCTAATGAAGACAGTCGCGGGTTAACCCTAATCAGCGCGTTATGGCTTGCGGTGAAAAAGAATCACTAATTAACGCTGGTGTTTCTGAGGCTATGAAAGGGCCGGCTGGCATTGTTTTGGGGCTGGTAAAATGTGTTCATATGTAGTATTGCCTGGCTGTTGCTTGGGTTTGATGGGAGTTAATTATAGTGATTTAAGTAATGAGAAGAAACTTTAATCAAAGTCTCTTTTCCTGTGCGAATTCGGATAGTATTGTATGCCTGGGCATCGATAGCAAGAAGTTAAAAGTTTTCCCATTATTTTTTATGGGGAATTAGAGGTAAATTGAATTTTTTTTTACTCAAAAATAAATTGTTTGATGTGTTTTTGAATGTGTAATCCCTTAAATGAAGTAAACTTTTGATCTCGTAATAAAGCTATACTTTTTCAAACGGTATGAAATTTGTTAAGTGTTTTTTTTTTTAAATATTTATTGCATTGATAGGTTAAAATGAAGTTTTTTTTCCCACTTTTTACTTATTTGTGTAAAATATCTCTTTTATGGGGAGGAAGAAAGAGAAAATTGAGTTAATTTTACAATAAGTTTTGTAGTATCAAGCAGAGTTTGTAACTGGAAAATGTTATATTTTATTGCTTCTCTCGTGAAATGAAAATAAGAGCACATATTTTTTGTCAATTAGATGCCATACATAAATTAATAAGGTTACTGGGACATTTAAAATTGCATTGGATAATTAAACTGGTAATGTATTACATTTCTCTTTAACTTGATGTATTTTTTGTAAACAATCGTATTTTCTTGGAATGAATGTGCCATTTTGCGTTTCTTAGCATACCAACTACGGTATGAAATTTGGAAGAAAATAAACAAGTAAACCATTTATTAAAAGACTTTAAAAAGGTTTTTTAAATGTATATCATCTGGAAAAGAAAAAAGAAATAATAAGAAAACATTATTTTTCTCTATCTACTTGGAAACTAATTGGAATCAAGCTATCGAAATGAAATAAAGTATGACCAACGATAAGGAATACTTTTAGTATTTATTTGATGACAATTAATGACTACTCGTTTCATAACAATGAGATAGACAAAATTTCAGAGGAATTTATAACAAAAATATAAGTTTAATTATTGTTTTTAAATCCGCACAAAATAAAAACATTAAAATTAAGCTTTATTATCCCTTACTTGAAGTTAAAAGCTATATATTGTAGCAGTTTTAGTGGAAGAATAATGAAAATTATAACTTTATTAAAATACCTTTAAAAACCTTAAGAATATATTGAAATTGTAAATTGTATTTGGATATGTACTGATCTTTAATTTAAAGGAACTTGTGGAACATATTTTAGTTTAGTGTTTATAATTTAGCTACTATTTAACCACGTTAGAGTTGACAATCTTCTAGGTAAAAAAAAGGTGCAGATTAATAAAACTCCATTATGTGTGTTTTGTAGCTCCATTATGCTCCATTTTTGTGCTTTTCCAAACCATAAAATAACTTAAAATAACCCTCTTTAAGCTAAGTTCATAGTTGTTAAAAGAGGCTTCGCTATAACTTTTGAATACAGCCTTAGGCTGGGCGCGCACGAGTGACTAAAGTCACGGCGACCAGGATTACTAGTATCAAAAATATCACAAGAAAACAATAGAGCATTTTCAATCACATGACTTTACCTAACAACGGCCTTAGCAACGTTGTTTTTATCCTCCAGTGATGTCATGTGCGAATGCTTCTATTGGATGCTTATATGTCCCGCCCCTAACAACAGCCTTAGCAAAGTTGTTTTTGTCTTTGTCACCGTGACAAAAGTCGCCCGTGCGCGCTCGCCCTTAGTTGAAGTACAACAAATCCATTTATTCAAAACTAAGCTAAAGGCATATTTATTACAGTAAACGCTATCTCAACGCTATTGGCATTTGCTAAAGACATACTTTGAGTAATGGAATTAGAGTTGACAGCTTTATGTCATTCCACAAAGCTTAAGGGTTCCCTTCTTTGGTGTTTAAACCACACTTCAAATAATTCTCAACTCAAATAGCTTTAGGGAAGCAAAAGTTAACTCAATTAGAGAGTATTGTTAAGGAAAAGATCATCTTTCCGGGCTGGAAAAAGGGGAACTTCGTCGGAAACATTAACTTCTACGAAAATGTTTTCTCAGTAAATGCTAGTGAACTTGCGCTGTTATTGTAGGTTTGGGTTATCATAGCCAGTGGCGGCTCGTCCATAGGAGCACAGGAGCACGTGAACACCCACAGAAAAAGTGGAACAAAAATCGAATACAAAGATAAATAAATATCAATGGAAATATATTCTCAATTTCTTTTTTATACCACGAATTATGTTACTCCCCCCCCTTCTCTACTCAATAAGAAATTTTTACTACCGGAAACACGAAAGAAATAGAAAAAAGAATGAACTCTTATTTTTCTTTTCTTTTTCGCACGTGTGAGCGTAAAAAATATGAGAATCCGAAGAAACCCCGATTGCTTGCCGGGGAAATTTTAAGCTTACGGCCTCGCAATTTGGATTCCCGCTAGCACAGATTTTGTGTGCCGGGGCTTGCGTTTTTGAAACTCAGCTTGTTTTTTTGTGGTCTGGATTTTTTCGGCTAATTAGAAAATGAGATAAGTACTTTTTGAAAAGAAAATTATAATCTTCATGTTCATGTCAACTAATTTTTAATATTTAATAATTATAAAAGGTGTTTGTGAGGTATTATGTTATGAATAAGTATTATGATTTTCCCCTCAAAGGTATTATAAAAAATGAAAGGAGTATTTTATATTCATAAGTATTTGTTTATTTACATTACATGCATATTTTTTCAAAATGAAAGCGCATGCAGTTAAGAATTTTGGCATTGAAAACTACTCTCCTAAGAGAGATGTTTTTTTATGTATTGGTCCAACAACAATTGGAAAGAGGAGGATGTTGGCAACATAGATCTTGTGTAAATTTTAATTTTTATAAAATGGGTGTGAACCCCCAGTTTATCAACTCACGAGCCGCCACTGATCATAGCCCTTAAAACCACAGGGGTAATGCACATATTCAACCTTCTCTAAAAGTATTTTTAATGTTTTTTATTCCACTTTTTTGTGAACAATATTGAAAATTCTCGAATACTATTTTTAAAAAGTGCGATCAGGGTAATTTAAAGAAAGAGTTTAGAAAAAAATGTCAGCCTTACTATAAAATAAATCTTTCCTGCAATACAAATGCCAGATAAAGTTCTAACTGCAAGTGCGAAAATTATTAATTAGATTTTTTTTTTATAATTCGAGTTATATAAGATTTGAATTACTACATCTGTCAAAAACTTATTTAAGTATAAGATTTATGCGTAAAGTTGTTAAATTGAGTGCAATGTTGAACAGAACTCCAATTTGAAAGAAACGAAAGTTTTACTTTACGGTTGAAATGAAAACATTATAACACATTTTATTAACTGCGTGTCATCTAACTGGCACTTCAGAAGTAGTATATATATCAGGTTTTACTCTCGACATCAACACGACAGATTCATCCACTTGGCCGCAAACAAACTTTGAAATATCGGCGTTTCGAAAACATAGCACAGCAGCGTCCAGTTTATCAAAAGGGCCAAAACTTCGTTACGTCACCACACATTCATTCATAAACTGGAGGGGATCCCTCAATCAGCTGCGAAAAGTCCACACCGAAGGATCCGAAACTTAAATAAGCGCGGCAGGGCAAACATAAACTCAATCAGAAAAGGCATCGATTTCCTCAAGGAAGGCCTCCCATAATAATAAGCAATCACCGGCTTCCCGGAATTAATCCGAGCGGGAAGTCAATATTGACTCAGGTAAACGAAGTGGGATTCAAAAACGACTCCGGGATCAAAGGCCGGGCGGCTTTGAGTTCGATTCCGCATCCCAGAGGATTCAGAGAGGGAGTTTATAAAGGATTAATTAAAGTCGCAGTTGATGAGGTTTGTGAGCAGATCAAACAGGCGGTGATTAGAGGGGGGTATATCGAGGGTCAGAGGTTATGGGGAAGTTTTATTGGGTATATGCAAAAGAGATGGTTAAGACTGATTGAGAGAGTTTGTGGATTGGAATGTGTATTAGAGGTTTTGCAGTGTGGGAATCTTATGAAGAGTTGGGTCTAATTACTAACAAGATTTGGGGTGTCCCCAGAGGAGAATTTCGTCGTTAGAGGGTGAAGTTAGGCTATTTATAATTGAATTGGAGGAGGTGTAATAACTGTACTCAATAACTGTACTTTAGAAGTTTTGAAAACTTTTTTTACTCACAGAAAAGGGATATGTAGCTTAGTTATTATCTCAGTTATAGTTATAGATAATTTTTTGGTGTGAGTAATCTTTAACAACCAACTCCATACGGCTAACAAACTAACCATAGTTGGTTGTTGAGTAGTTGGTGTTAAGCAGTGAATAAAATAGAACTTGATTGGTATGGAATGCATATGAGTGTGTTATTTATTACACATATGGAAAAATAACGAATAGATTTAAAATTCATGTTACTCGTAGAAATTTTGCCTCAATCCTTCGATTACCATAACATAAACAACTAATTCACAAAAAGTAGATTACATCATTCAAAGCTAATTTAAAAGGAGTAAACTTAGTTTGACCTAGGATTTAATATTTCAGTTGGATTCTAATAATTAATTAGTTTACCTTAGGAAAACAGCTTTAAGTTAATTTTAACTTTTTCAGAACAAAAATTATGATACCGTATGAGAATTCTGAATACAAAAATTTTTAAATTCATTTTTCATCAATCCCCTTTAAACGTATTTATCTAAACAAATGATCTGTGAAGATATTTACTTACACACAAAAAGTACCAACTTATGCAGTATTTTTTTTTGTTTGCCACTTACTTTGATTTAATTGTAATTGTCTCAGGTTTTTTAAGTTGAGTTGGTTAAATAATATTACATCTAAAGAAGGAAACTTGACACAGCTAATTAACAAAGATAGATGTATTAAAATATCCTGTAACTATCCGCAATGTAGGTCAACCATTCCACCCCATGTGATACAATTCTAGGTAACTTATAATTAACATTTTACACTAATATTCTCAGAACTCAAACTAAATCTGAACTAGGCATCAGTCTTTAAAAGGGTCCACATCTGGATTTGATGTGCGTACTCTATCAATACAGCTTTAAGGGGTATTCAGAGATGTTTAGAATAACATTCCTGGGTTCAGATGCAAGGTTCTGTATGTTTACCTACGGGCTTAAAATCAGTCTTTTGTCACGGACCGGTAGAGGAGCTTCTCTATATACTGCATTCAAAACTATGGCAGAGAGCCTTGATTCAAAGCTACGTTCGGATACCGAGCAAATCCGATAAATTCCTTGTAGAGAGATGTAAAGTTGTTTGAATATTACGATTTTCTCGCTGCAACTTACCACCTGTTGAAAAATTCGTGATTAAAAACTAACTCCTGTTTATTGAAAAATGTCCAATGGGTTTTATATAATTTTTTAAAATGTTTAATAACTGAAGGATTTGAAAATTTAAATTCGTGAGTTAAAAGCACATGTCTATGACGCAAGTTGAGTTTCTGTCTAACCTTGGAAACTGTTGTGTGTTGGAATTTTGTTCTATATCACTAATGTGCATGAAGAAACACCAACAGTAAGATATTTATTTCGAAAAAACACTTGAAAACTTTCTTAAGATACTAAAATATGCTTGTGATATTGTAATAAAAATAAGAAATATTTTATAATACATTATGATATGGTAAACTTAAAAACTGAAAGCGTATCTTTAATTTACGATAATCTTTGAGCTAAGAGAAGTTAATACATATTTTTAATGTGTGAAAATATCTGTAAGTAATGTGATTCACTTACGATTAATCAATAATTTATTCATAACACTCCATTTTCAAATCTCATTTAAGTTGTTATTTCGCTAATTTATAGATAATTATAATTTCAGAGCAAAACATGGGTGTTATAAAAACAATAGGTAGTCATAATGGTCATAATGTGGTCATAATAGGTCATTAATAGGTCATAATGTGTGAATGGATAAATTAAATAATTTAGAGAAGAAAATTCCTTTGCTTTTTAATATTATTTGTTCATCTATCACCATCCAACTTCTTTGTAACACTCAATTTGGTAAAAATAGCTAAACACGTATTTACTGTAAAATTACACATACTTTTATTTTCTAAAGAACGGTTTTATGGATTAAATTTGTACATATGTTTGCTGAACCAATCGGTTTGATTTGAACTCCTGTTTATTGAAAAATGTCCAATGGGTTTTATATAATTTTTTAAAATGTTTAATAACTGAAGGATTTGAAAATTTAAATTCGTGAGTTAAAAGCACATGTCTATGACGCAAGTTGAGTTTCTGTCTAACCTTGGAAACTGTTGTGTGTTGGAATTTTGTTCTATATCACTAATGTGCATGAAGAAACACCAACAGTAAGATATTTATTTCGAAAAAACACTTGAAAACTTTCTTAAGATACTAAAATATGCTTGTGATATTGTAATAAAAATAAGAAATATTTTATAATACATTATGATATGGTAAACTTAAAAACTGAAAGCGTATCTTTAATTTACGATAATCTTTGAGCTAAGAGAAGTTAATACATATTTTTAATGTGTGAAAATATTTGTAAGTAATGTGATTCACTTACGATTAATCAATAATTTATTCATAACACTCCATTTTCAAATCTCATTTAAGTTGTTATTTCGCTAATTTATAGATAATTATAATTTCAGAGCAAAACATGGGTGTTATAAAAACAATAGGTAGTCATAATGGTCATAATGTGGTCATAATAGGTCATTAATAGGTCATAATGTGTGAATGGATAAATTAAATAATTTAGAGAAGAAAATTCCTTTGCTTTTTAATATTATTTGTTCATCTATCACCATCCAACTTCTTTGTAACACTCAATTTGGTAAAAATAGCTAAACACGTATTTACTGTAAAATTACACATACTTTTATTTTCTAAAGAACGGTTTTATGGATTAAATTTGTACATATGTTTGCTGAACCAATCGGTTTGATTTGAACTCCTGTTTATTGAAAAATGTCCAATGGGTTTTATATAATTTTTTAAAATGTTTAATAACTGAAGGATTTGAAAATTTAAATTCGTGAGTTAAAAGCACATGTCTATGACGCAAGTTGAGTTTCTGTCTAACCTTGGAAACTGTTGTGTGTTGGAATTTTGTTCTATATCACTAATGTGCATGAAGAAACACCAACAGTAAGATATTTATTTCGAAAAAACACTTGAAAACTTTCTTAAGATACTAAAATATGCTTGTGATATTGTAATAAAAATAAGAAATATTTTATAATACATTATGATATGGTAAACTTAAAAACTGAAAGCGTATCTTTAATTTACGATAATCTTTGAGCTAAGAGAAGTTAATACATATTTTTAATGTGTGAAAATATCTGTAAGTAATGTGATTCACTTACGATTAATCAATAATTTATTCATAACACTCCATTTTCAAATCTCATTTAAGTTGTTATTTCGCTAATTTATAGATAATTATAATTTCAGAGCAAAACATGGGTGTTATAAAAACAATAGGTAGTCATAATGGTCATAATGTGGTCATAATAGGTCATTAATAGGTCATAATGTGTGAATGGATAAATTAAATAATTTAGAGAAGAAAATTCCTTTGCTTTTTAATATTATTTGTTCATCTATCACCATCCAACTTCTTTGTAACACTCAATTTGGTAAAAATAGCTAAACACGTATTTACTGTAAAATTACACATACTTTTATTTTCTAAAGAACGGTTTTATGGATTAAATTTGTACATATGTTTGCTGAACCAATCGGTTTGAAATGCATCATCTTAATATCATGTAGTTGTAGTAGAGAGAGACTGAGATCATACCTACTATAAAAAATAAAAATAAACTGAATTTCAAAGGTCACACATATCTTTAACAATTTAGTGCCCGACTGCATGTATTATTATTTTCCGCATTTTAAGTCTCTTGGCTTCCTTGATGCGTGTTTTTGACATCAACAAGTCTTCGAGCAGATGTCTCAAAATCCTTCCCCCCAGGTGCACCTCCTATTCAATAATACGCTTTCATTTCCCTAAATGCTTTCTTCTCCGCATTGCATCGTGACGGGTTTTTGCAACGTCGGGTCACTCTTCACAAAGAAAACCAATCTCTCGACTTTACATCCCGTCGAACATTCCATCAATTCGAGAACATCCCGTTCCGCCATTCTCAGACGATATTTATTTGCCCCCAAAAGAACTTTCCCTCGCTTTTTTATTCGCTCCTTCGGTTTCACAAACAAATGTTTCTATTTACGTACCCCGAGATTCGGATGTTTAGATGATAGCGGTCTTCACCCGTGTGCGTTTTCGAAAAACTCGTCGAATATGTTTTTTCTTTACCTGAATAAGAACTTTTTGTTTCTGTTCAGTTAGAATTATTGTTCATCGATGTTTCTCTTGTGACTTTGTGATATGTGGGAATTTCATCAGGTTGCACTCAGTAACCGGCAGTTAAACTTCTGATTGGCGTAAAACTAGTTTTCCTTCTTTAACTGTCAATCAGAAGTTTGATTGCCGGTTAACCGCCGGACAGGCTAGCCGGGAATACGGCTATAAGTAGTTAGTTACCCAAGAGTTTAACTTTTACCCTACTATTATAGATATTAAAGAACACTTAGGTATTAACATAACATTAAATTATTTTAAAGTTGTCGATGTAAGCAGTTGAGTTA
Organism: Tetragnatha montana; assembly: GCA_963680715.1. Lineage (NCBI taxonomy): Eukaryota > Metazoa > Arthropoda > Arachnida > Araneae > Tetragnathidae > Tetragnatha > Tetragnatha montana. The sequence continues at coordinate 43,553,122 of OY796680.1, read as the reverse complement.
GTAATACAGGGTAGTTTATAGGCCGCTTTTACACGTTTGAGGGAGGGGGAGAATGGTGTTCTATAAGTGTGATACTTGTGACAAGGGGTAGGTAGAATCCAAATTGCTGTGACATCGCATATTTAAACTGAATTTTCACTGCTACTACAACATTAAAAAAAAAAAAGAATTTCTTTCTCTTCTTGGTTTAGCAATAACAAAATGGTTTCTGATCTGTATTCTGATAAAAAGTTTTCTGTCGTTGGTTTTAGAGAAAAACTTATAGTCACTGGTGCGAATGACACATTTTTGGTACCAAAAATGTTCCAAATTTTTAAAAATCTCAATTTTTAAACATTTTTTTTTGTATTATAGGATTATTTTATTTATACGGATGAGCCAGTTCTCCGGGGTTTATGAGGAGCAACAAGTGAGCTCAAACAGCGAAGCAATCTGCAAAGAACTGCTTTTCAGGGGGTTGGTAAGAGATAGCGAGAAAGGGAAAAAGCCCTCTAGTTCTTAAAAACGAAAATAAAGTAATACAAATTTGAGTTTAATTAAAGTTTCAAAAGTGTATTTTCACTATGGGGGAAGAGGATCACTAAAACGTGATCATTTACGACGTGGTGAGAGGGAAAGGTGTAAAATATTTGAAAATTATTGCGTGACTCAATTTATGAACGGTTTTTATATGGTACAGGGTGTTTAATAAGTCGCATGTTATTATGAAAATATGTTTTCCTCAGATTAGATTTGGGTCTCCTAACTTCTACATGGAGCCAATAGTGTAAGAGATTGAAATTTTCTGCCGGTGGTCACCCATGGACGCCAAAAAAGCCCCGTAGTTCCAATTTTTTTTTTGCCTGAATAGTCTTTTTCTGTTCCATTGTGTCGAGTTCGTCCTCCTTGAGATTCTTTTGTTGTTCATTTCCTATTAACTTTTTGCCCCGTCTTGTTTCGTTCAAATTGTTGGAATTATCTTTTGGTCCGCACTTTCTGATGAAAGTGTGGAAGCACGCTTGGGAAGGTTTTTTTTTTTTACTGAACTCAGATTGTCCTCTGTTTTTGGTGGTCGAAGAAAAGAGTCACTCGTGGAGAGGAAATCCACTTTTAACTTCTGAAGAGAATTTTAATTGGTCATTGTTTGGAACTAAATTGATCGAAAAAATAAAATCTAAAATAAAATTTGGAAAATAAATAAAATAGTAAATAGCTTTGAAGAAGTTATTGAGGTTTGGGAATCATGGAATCGGAGAATTGTCCAATGAGGGTCGTAATATAAAACAATAATACGGTCTATTAACTTTGTCAAGTGTTTATGATTTTATATTGGTTATTTTGAGACTCAGCTCTTTAAGTTCAAGCTTTTACAACATTAAATTTTACAAAAATCAAACTATATACAGTATTTGATAAGTTTTTAAAATTTATCTGACATAATTGCCATCTAAATTTCCTATTTTGTATTATTATTTCTGAAAAGAAGAGGATAATAGTATGAAAGACGAAAAACCCACAATAGCTGCAATAAATAATGTTCCTTTTAAGTCAATAAAAAGTAAAGTGAGATTTTTATCTGTTGTTTCAAGAACTATAACAAAGACAAATTATAAGGAGCCTTGTCATTTAAATGAGAAATCCAACGCATTAAAAACTAGAAATGGAGAAAGTGAATCAAATGCAGTATTGAAATGTAAAGAGGCTATAAAGGGTATTCATAAAAATATTTGTTTGATAAGCACATTCTTTTTCTATTATTACTTTTAAGCTTCAATCTTCAAAAACTGTCAATTTTATTTTCCTTTCTTGCGAGTGCATATTATTGCATGTTATTATTATATGTATGGCTATATGACACTGTTATATTTATAATGTGTTATCAACACCATGCCGCTATTGTATGCAGTGGACAGTTATTTCACTGTTGAAGAGAAAATTGAAATATAAAGTAATTTTTTTCTGTTGACTTTCTAATACAAATAATGAAGTAAAACAAAAACACAATAAATAAAACTAACAATCTAAAGTTTAAAAATGGCGATTTGAGTGGTATTAAGTCTTCTCACTGCTTCTGCTAAGGTTGAAGTTCAAGACGTAAATCCCTTCTTTAAGTAGAGAGCCTCTCTCTTTCTTAGGAGGGAATTTTTCAAAAATCGTTGTTTTAAGTACAGAAGGACTTAGAGACAGGGACGTGTATTTGACGTTAATCCCGTAAATATTCTCTTCGCAGTTGACCGACTTTTAATTAATGCAAAATGATAATTAATCTTAAGAACGTTTGCAAAAAAGTGTCTTTGCCAGAGCCGTGTATATTTTTAACGACTTGTTGGATAGATAATTATAGACATTTTATACAGTGTATAAGGTTAATACTGAGAAACAAATAATATTTAGTTTATTTTGGGGAATTATATCACTCTAAAGTTTTAATTTTAAAATAATTTCATATTGTTTCACCTAAGAGTATCCTTTGTTTCTCTTTGAAAAATGTGTTTTATAGAAAAAAATAAACTGCTTATGTGCCAATTTTACTTACGTAGTTTTACATTTTTCATAATACAGTACTACTTCTTTGAGGATTAAAATGTATTGTTTAAGTATAGAAAAGTTCAAGTACTTTAATATGTTTATACTAGTTTCACACACTTTTCATGAATATATTAAAACATAACTTTTCTAAAGATTTGAAAGACTTCAAAGATAATGTACTATTAAAATTCACAAAGCTTAGCTTAAAGGTACGAGGGATTTCGTGGCTAAGAATTTTCGAACTTGATGTACTCTTAGATATTCTATACCCAATAACACTGTGCCTTTCACTAAATTATAGGGAAAAGTTCCCCAATGTGAAATACCGCCTTTATTATTCCAATTTACCCTTACCAGAAAAAGGATCTAAAAACAATAAAAGCGGTTTTTTATATTTTGTGCATGCCTGATTCGAAAAACGTGCCGCTTATTTATGAAAACAAGTTGCCAATTAACTCCCTACTGTTCAAAATTGAACTTAGGAAAATCATACTACACTACGGACATCTATTTATGACAGATTAGGGGAGAGTGGGGTAATATTAGACTTACTTGCAAATTTTTCAATAAACATTAAGTGGTGAATAAAAGTTTTCTTAATATCCACTGTTTTCAGGTAAATGAAGTAATGATGAACTTAATTGAATTTAACTTTTTAACTTGATAAATAAAATAAAAAAAACAATAAAATATTGAAATATTAAAGAGAAAAATATGATAAATAATTTTTCGGGTATAAAATGCAAGTGTTTCTTACTACCCCAAAGTTTTCTTTAAATAAGAAACGGAGCATTTTTAAGAATGATCCACAACCCTAAATTGAAGAATGAAGAATTAATTTTATAGCCTTTTTAACCTGTAAAAAAGTTCAAAAAATTCCAAGATAATTTAATTACAAATAAAGATAAGTTGAAATATTTGAAAAAGCATGACTTTAGGTGGAGGATTTTGCTCGCGGCATCAACTTGAAACGGGAATTTTTCACTGAAATAATTTTTCTAAAACTATAAAAGTTTTATGGGACATATAGTATGTCTTGAAGATATTCTTTAATTTTTTTCAGAATTTTAAGCAGCAAATAAAAATGTTTCTCATTACCCCATTCTCCCCTACCAGGCGACCGAGAAGCCAGTCGTAACACAACTCGTCGTGTATGTTCATATACAACGGATAAAATTGCCAACTATTTTAGTGGTGAGTGCAATCAGCACCACAATCGACTAACTCCCTTCAATCTCGACTCCCTCCATATGAATTCATTCGAATACATTTCCCAGGGCTTCTTTAGGAGTGTGTTGACGAATGGCTCTGGTCCAAGGGGTGTGGAGCCGTCGGTCCGGCTGCCTGACTGACCCCCGACTCGGAGTCTGGACTGAGGGGAGCCTCCCACCCCCGCTCGCGGAAGGAGTCGCTCTTTGCGACGGGTGCTAATTGTGCGGGAGGGGGGGGGATGAGAGTCATTCGAGATGCCGAATCGATCGAGAAGACTTTTTCAAAGTTTTTAAGTCAAACGCTTTGATGATTTGCCTCTCTTTGTATTACTGAAAGATGCTTTCGTGTTGCTTTCCTCTTGATGAATGAAAATATTTAAGAGGGGGTCAAAGGACCCCTCCTATGTTAGGAAAACAACATGCATTCTGAAATTCCAATTGCTCTTAAAGTCAAATTCTAATCGGAGTAAAATTAATACTTCTCACTAAAAACTACAACAGTTTACTCATGACTATACTAGACTGCAACTTAACTTGACCCTACGACGTCACTAATAAACAAAGTAGTTCCCATCGCGGTGTCTGAATGTTGAGTGAAATAAAGAACGTCAATTTAAAAACATGATTATTTTGTTAAACCCATGCATATATAGTGCTTTTCAATCACGATTTGCGTACCAAAACTCCTCTTATCAACCCAACAGGCTTTGTGTTTACCGATTTCTCCTTCCGCATTTGTGACGTACTGGGTTCAAGAAACGTTGCAACCAAGTATAGTAAGCTAACTATCTATAACGGCCGTAATCGCTAACATGACCAAAGGTTGACCGGCCGTCAAACTTTTTCGCAAACTTCTGATTGGTTTAAAACTATAGTTTCCCTTCAATTGCCTATCACATGTTTGACTGCCGGTCATAATAGCGGTGAATACGGCCGTAAGCTTCTATATAAATCAAATCGGGTTATCAGTGCTCGCAGTCACTATTACTATTCTAACCAGCATACCACCGGTGCCACAGAATACCTCGCAATGCAATGAATTTAGAATGGGATTCGGATAGATCGAGTTTACTCGCTGGAAACTCTTATATTTTTTTATAATTGTGACTAATTTTATTTGGTAATTGACTAGATAATAAATTATATATTGTATTGTATCATGATTTCATATTAATAGGAAGTTTGGAGTTAAATCTCAATTAGAAGTGTTTGAAAATAGAGTTTTATAAGAATCCAAAACGGAAATTCGAAACATGATGATAATATTTGTTAACCATAGTAATAACTTTGAATTCAATTTATTTATTATTTAATTTTTTATTTAATTACCTATAGTACTCTCACTCTCTCTCTTAACCCTATTTCGAAAATTTTTAGGGATGTATATCATTTAATAGTGTCCTAAATTGGGACGGTAAAATTAAAGATATTTATTGTAATTTCTTGGTAAATGATTGGGTGATAAAAAATTGAATACCGGTCTTTGGCCTATCCCAAAATTGCAAAGTTCTGTGAAAAGAAATTTTCCCTTCGAAACGAAAAAGATTGTAGGTTATATAGCTATATGCAAGGAGGAGTGATTATAACACAATTGTAATTTGAAAACACAATATTAGAGTGGAAATTTAAATATTGGAAAGAAATTAAAATGCATTTTCCTGTCAAACCTTTTTAAAATATATTTATAAACACGTATAAGATCACTTTACACATTCATTTTGGATTATACTATTCATCAATACAAATATACAAGCTAAAAATCCTGTACAACAAAAAGTTTACGTTGTTTTGAATTTTGCAAATCATTAAAACTTCTTTTCGAAAGAGGGTAAAACTATGAAAAGGTTAAAATAGCATAGATAGAACCCATTGCATTGATTATTCTACAAATAAAACCAATGAATGGAAATATTGTGATGGATGAAGACCACTTATTCATTTATCACTTTAGTATGAAAGATCCATTTCTTTAACGGCTTTATTCTGAATGAATTTTTCATATCCCCAAAGTATTCTTTCATTTTGTATCTCAAATTATGCATAACAATAGTTAAGGCAACTCTAGTATAATTAAATGTTCTTTCTAGTTAAAGCTTATATTAGTCCACAAGAAGTCTAAACATTTCTGTTTCTTTCATTATTTTATTAGTGTTTTCCATTTTTCCCTATTAGTACCTAAAATATGAACCTGAAACAGCAGTTTGCTATTATTTGTTGATTACATGTTGCTATAAGTTGTCAGTTTCGTTTCATTTATTAATTTATAATTTTTTAAATATCCTAGTCAATACAGGATAAGCGATATTGAAGGAATTTAGAAAAATAAAATATTTCTTACAATTTTCTGTGAAATTCTTTTCTTATTTTGAAATGAATGATTTTTTCTTCTTTTTCCATTAAACCACTTATAATATAACTCTAAAATACCTCTTGCATTTTGTTTGGATAATGTTACTAGCTTATATCCTTAAAATATTAATCAATGGGCAAATTCCACATGACAGTAATTTGCAAAGGAATTAAAAGCAAAAACTAACGGTTATATTCCCCACTAACTTGACCTAAGGCTAACCTGGAATCAAGCTTTTCCGACAACTTTGATTGGCTTAAAATTTGTTTCCCTTTTTCAACTACCAATTAAAAGTCTTCATTCCAGGTTAACCTTAAGTTAGATTAGAGGTGAATGGCGGCTGTTAGTGTTCCGGTTCTCCACGTTTTACAGAATTTTATTTTCCATTTAAGTCACTCAGCTGTTTTCTTTTTACTATCTTTATATGACGCTCCATTCCAAGAATAGGCCTTTAGAAAACCTTAAAAATAAACACTTTCGAAGAAAATTTACATCCAAATTTTAAGCACAATACTTACCGAGTAGAAAATCGTAGCTTCTACTAGTTTGGTGCAAGGGTCTGCACTTCTAAATCAATGGGGTCTGCCAGGGTCTAGGTTCTCTTTGCACCTTCTCTCTTGGCAGCTTTGCAAGCAAACCTATTATTATTTTTATGATTAGGATATAATATACTTACAAAAGTCTAGCACCTAGCCGATGATTCTGTGTACTTTACGGAGATACTTACTAGAAAAGAGAAGTTTTGACAAAGGCATCTGAGCTGGTTGTTTTGAGTGTTTTTTTCACAAACTGATGGCATGGCGATTGATATTTTATATATATAAAAAAAGGATTATAAATTATATAAAAGCATTTAGAAAAAAATTAAAAAAAAGGCTCATTGTATTAAATTTGATTATTTTTAAAATTATTTTTTATCATTCTTAAAATTTATTATTTACATTATCTATGTAACGAGCACAACCATATATTAATATCACTGTCAACAGCAAATTTCACTACTTCTAAAAATTATGAATTAATTAGCATAAAAATTTGCTAATTTTCCTAAAACCTATATAATAAAGTATCAAAATTCAGATATTTATCCGATTTTTTCATTATTGATAAAAATTTTCTTTCTTCTCGTCATTGTAAGACATTATAAAGATTTTTTTATATTATCTGGCAACATAATATTATATCCTATTTATTAGTTATTTCTACTATTATTTTACTAACTATTTATAAAAGAATGAAAGTCATACCACGAAACAAAATTTTCCGGCCGTTCAACCATCAGTCCAAGCGCCCCAAACCATCATTGATCTCAATAAATGCATTCCTCAAGAAACTTCTCAAAAACAACCGACTTTTCATCTCCAGAACACCCCCTCCCAGCTTCCGAACCAATTCATTCCAAAATCAAAAAACCCCCCACCCACCCCAAAAAAGAACAACATGGCGACCCCCATCCCTCACTAGAAATGAAAACTAAACCCATGAAAAATAACGGGTAAGAATGAATGCTAACTCAGAAAGGGACTCAAATAAAAGAAAAATGGCAGAAGGGTGTTTTCTCCAGCTTTCCATCATCTCTCAGAAGTGACGTCACGGAGAGATTTTTGAGAGGTCGTGTCGGCCTAGATAGGGCGGCGCCCGACTCAGGGGCGACGCGGGGCGACCGCCGCACTAAAATCCGGCACCGAGGGTCTTGGAGCCGGACAGGAATAAAGTTCTAGAATCGTATGTATACATGGGATAGTTCCTGCATTAATTGTTGGTAGCTGAGAGGACGTTATTTCACCGCTCGCCCGAAAAACTAGGTACCGAGAAAGAATTCCAAAAGTTCTTTTTTTATACATAATATATCGAATCATTAACCAGATATGAAATATTCACTCAATATAGCCTTATAATTTTAAACTTCTTTTGGAGGCTTAAAAACATTTAAAGAAGGTAAAAAAAGTTATAAACAGATATTTTTAACTCCTCTGAGAGAGTGTATCACTCCTTGAAAATCGGAATTACTCTTTAAAAAACTGGACAGGAGTAATTTCACTCTTTGAATTTTTCACAAAGGTTTAGCTTAACCTTCAGCCACAGTATCCTAGTTACCATACTTTTTAATTGTATTTTCATACAGCCATAGTATTTTTTTTTCAGTTATTGTTTGTTAATTAGGGAGTTTGATTGATTGAAACCTAGGATAGCATCCTCATCTTTTTTTTTCAATTTCATTTTGTCCATTAAAAAGTAAACGTTTTTAATAGAAATTTTGTCTATGTATATGTAGGTTATGCTATTTCCGTATTTCATTCCTCATAATTGAATTTCACTCCTCCTAAAAAATCCAAGGAGTATTTTTACCCCTCCAAACAAATCCTAGGAATAACACTGGTTATAAATGTAAATGGCCCGAGGGCCGCTTGATGTCTACCAGTCCTCTTTTTGTGGCCCGAGAAGTGATAGAATACTTTAATTTTTAAAAGAAAAATAGGGTAAGTTTAAATGAAAGGACCCAATTTTTTAAATACTTAATATTAGTAGAAGAATTTTCCAAAGATAAATTATTCCTTTAAACTGTTGGATCCATTGATTTACAAATTCAAAAAGAAGATTAAAGAGATAGAAGACTATAAATATACATTATTGTAAGATGATATAAAAACTGTGTGTTGTTCGGAAATAAGATGATATTCTCTTGCATTATTTTGGTCAATTTCCTTTAAATAAAGCTATTATTATTATTGGTTATTGATTGATTCATAATGATGAAACATGCGACCAAACACGACAAAAATGTCTCTCTGTAGATAACATTATCGAAAGTTAGTGTTTAGCGTGGCTGACAAATGACTTTGAAAGAGACTTAAATGCATTCATTTACAAATTCTCTTTTATCTAACAATATTTTCTTTGATATACATTTAAATATCGCACTTAAACTTGCTTCTATTATGTAAAAGATGGTTAAAAATGCAACAACATGGAATTATTCTACATGAGTGCATGGTGTTTCTCAGTGAGATAGTAAGCACAAGAATGTTCATGAATTTAAAGTTAGTATTAAACTAATTATTGCGAGAATCACAGTAAATGATGAAGTAAAAGATGAAAAAATTATGTTAGAGTAAACCGTTTTATTCTCCTGTTATTGTAAATAAAGCGTGTCTATGTTGTGTAACATCTTCAGGAACTTTTCTTTCCTTCTGCTTTTAATTGAGGTTTTGGAATTCTCATATAGAATGTTAATGGAAACATTGTGTAAGATTGTTTTTTGTGGAATTCTATATTCTATAATTCATATACTACATTGAAGTAATCGTATAGTCTTGGACGGAATTTTTTTACTTTTAAAATACTGTTATGTTAAAATTTAGGAACAAAGCAATTTAGTTAAGCAGTAGAAAATAGTTTTAATAGTTTAGTGAATTAGATGATTAACGAAAAATTGCTCAAAACAATAAAATAATATACAAGTTTTCTTATGTTAGTGAGTTATTTATTACTTATTTAAATTATTGATTATAATTTTTTTAAAATAGTTGAAGGAAAAGTTATGTTAGGAACTATAGAGACAATATATTATGTGGGTTGTGAATAAACATTCTTAGAAGCTTAAAATATAACTTAACTGAAATCTTAAAAAAAATATTGCTCTGTTATAAAACAATATTTACCTATACAATTATTTACCAAGAAATATTCATTTCAACTATTTTATAAGGTTATCAGAAAATATGTCTTCTGATTTATTGCGTTCCAAATAGAGTATTTATATAAATCAATCAACGTTTTCAATAATCGGGGGAAAAAATTCCCGTGTCAAAAACAAGTGACCATAATAATACCCCTTCTAATAAAAGCCTTTGTAAATCTTTTTCTAATTATTTTCGAGAAAGTTTGATCCCATTATATTACAGATCCTTCAATAAAACGCTTTTGTGTGTCAAGACAAAGCTTCAAGGGAACAATATTTTTTTATTCTTAAGTTTAGATTTTAATGATTAAGTTCCTAAAAGTAAAAAAAAGCCTAATTTGATTTACTTTAAAGTGCCTTTTAGCAAGCAATCTGATTTTTATAACTTACAGTATCCTCATATTTTTAAAAGGACTTTGCCTTGAGACTTCAAAACACAAGGTTAAACAAAAATTCCCATCCGGGTTCCCTAAACATGTGTTTTGCTATACATTTGTTTCTTCTTTGGATTAAAAAATCTTTTAATTTTACACAGTATTTGAGGGAATTAACAAGAGTCTACAACACAACATAAACTCAAATTAAATGTTTCTGAAGAAGTTCAGTACTATTTTAAAGTTTCAATATTCAGTGTTCTTCCCGATAAAACGAAGATAATAAATAAAAATAATATATATGCTGTAGGTAAATTTAATTCACTATCATTTCTATGAAAGTATCTCGTTAAAATGCTAATTATTAAATATTCAAGCAATTAAAAATGTTATTTCAAACCCCGTTCTTTTGTTCATGAAACAGTTTCAGTTTTTATGGATTTTCTATTGAATCAAAACTCAAAAGGGTGGGATAGTTTTTTATAACATTTATAGAGAATTTTACATTTCAAATGCTTGTATCATCAAGATACAATAACTAAAACGAGTAAAAACCTCAATATGATTACAAAATTGCAAAAATATATAGAACATTAATTTCTCATACCTAAATTTTAAAAAAGTAGTTGAACTAGATTACGTTAGTTCTTGTTTGAGAAGTCAACGGAGAAGAAACCATTTTTATTTTGCATTACAGTAAGGCAATTTAATTTCAAATTTCCTAATTTCAAACTTATATAATTTTTTTTATCGTGTACTGAAATTGGATGCTATGAATTATCCTTTACAAGGATCAAACAGTAACGCGTTATTCAGTAATGAATGATCATTTGAGTATCGGAATTAACAATAATTGCATTGTTAACCTTTTAAACGCCGTAATTCAAATTTCAAAGAAAAGTTTCTTCTTTTTGGCTTAAATGGCTTGTTTTATCATTGTTAAAACCAATCTTGCCTTTTTTTAGCAGAAAAAAAATCTTAAGGGTGATTTTGAGGATGTTCCCATTTGGGAACATCGGCGTTTGGGGTGAAGTTTTTAGGGGGGTTCCAAAAGGCCCATATTTAACAATTTATTCATATGAAATGACTGAAATCGGTTTCTACTTAATATTTTTGGACATTTTTATAGTATTGAACAGTTTCTTCATCTGTATTAGCCATGGTTCAATGATTGGCTAAAAATTTTAAAATTTTCATCAGAAATATTTCACATGTTTATTTTATGCGATACACTTGTTTTAAATTTTTCTTGCACTATTGGTAATATTTCGGTGTAAAAGATACAAAAGAGTGTTTCAATGCGTTTTGAAGCTAAAAAGTTCTGTTCCCGTGTGAAAAATTACCTTTAATTACTTTTCTATACAGATACCTAGCATATAATCCAATAATTGTATTACAATCTAATTAGTTTTCAAAAGTGATAACCATAATTATTGCCATTCATTAAATAAAACTGAGTTTCTTATGGAATATTCTATCCTGAATTACTCATCTCTTTAATCCAACTTACGGTAGAAGAATATTTCAGCTGTACATACTTCTCATTGTTTTCAAAATTCTTCAATTTTTTTTATCAAAATATTATGTAAAAAAGAGCATTTGAACAAAATAAATACGCAAGTCCTCAGAAGTACTTTGAATATGCCCTTTGTATGACCCCTTATGATTATTACTTAAAAATAATGGGTTGGGAGGTGAAAAATAGATATTATTGTGGTTATCTGCTATAAAGACTCGGCAATTATTCACCATAAATCAGGTGAACAAATTAAAATTATTCATTAAGATACTTAAAGTATATTTTTTAACCGGTTTTAGATCCTTTTAGACATAAAAAGTTCAAAAAAGTAAAGGTAATAAGGAATAACTTGAATTTTTACATGTTAAAAAAATCCCCTCAAAAACTATACCCCAAACGCCGATGTTCCCATTTGGGAACATAAACAGGGAATTGGTAATTACTCTCTAAAAATAAAATATAAAGTTATTCTGTCAAGCCTAATGGAAAGCTGCTTACTAAAGCTACTGAAACACAACAAAATTTTTTTTAAATAATTTTTTTTAAAATTAGCAGAAATTGAAACTTGTATCACTTTTGAAAGAGCCAAAAATCTGTAAATTTGACCTAAATTTTACAAAAAGGGTTAAATAGTATGTGAAATATTGTTGCATGTAAAATAAATTCATACCTTTATGTAGCTCTCTAGCAAGTATCAATTCCCTGAATAAAATATTAAGTGGTAAAAAAATTCAATAAATTGATGTTCCCATTTGGGAACATCGGCAGGTAAAAGGTTAAACCATTATGATAGCTCGCACAACATTGATGATTATAGGACTGAGTTTCTCTAATTATTTCCTGACCTAATGGAAATCCTAATGGTGGCGATGGAGCACTATTACGCTATAGATTGGGTCATGGTTAAATGGTCAAAATATCTATGATAAGAAAATGCAATTAAAAGGCTCATAAATTAAACCATTGCTATTCGTGTAAGATTTTGAGATATTTTTTGCTTAACTTGTATTATTATTATTACAGTTATAATACTTTAGATATAATTTATGTATGTTTATATAAGTATTTGTGTTGCTTATATATTACTTTCATGATTACGTAATTGTTAATATTGTGTAACAATTTCTTCTACACTTTTATAGTCATGCAAATTCACTTGCTATTTACAACTATTATAGAGCTTAAATAACGTATTCATTGCATTAGAGAAACCTCTTATTTCTCGCAATTTTTATTCTAATTTCAAAATTAACAAAAAAATTATTGATTGTTAGGGTATTATTTAATCCCTTATGTAACTATGAACAAAGTTTAAGTTTCAACAGCTTAAATAACCGAAATAAAAAAAAAACAAAGAAACATGCACCTGGTTATTGATTTGTTCCGTAGTTTTAAGATTTACTTATATTCTATCGATATATCTAAGTATTTTTGACTGTTTATCTTTTAAGTAGAAAAAGTTCCAATTCATAATAATGTAATCTATTCAAGAAAAGTAATAAGTTTGTTCACAATTTTTATTGTTTAAAGACATACTTATTCAGTGTAAAGGATATTTTGAAGTAAAAACTTCAAATGAATTTTATTCTAAATATATAAATTGGCAATAACAAGATACCTTTGATATTATTTTATGATGCTAATCCTTTTTGTAATTTTTATTAAGCCTATTCTTTAAATAGAACTTAAAATAAGCATTTATTGTGAGTTAAAATTGGAATAAAAACACATTTGAATATCATCAAAGTTTAATAAATTAAAAATCAACTTATAGTACACTACTCATCAATTTACATTTATAACAAAGATATCTTAAACACAAAATACACAAATATATACAAATAAAATTTTCTTTGTAAAAATATCAATAGATGATTTTTTTAGTCTAAAACAAGAACAACAAAAATAAACACACATTTCGAAAGGTAAGCACAATATTTTGAGCAAGTTAACAACAAAAGTTTGACAAAAACATGATAATATTTATTCGAGGAGAAGACTTGGACGTTAGTCAACAGAGTAAGTTTAGTTGTTATATAGACTACTACTAACAAATCCATAAATCCATTCATATGATAAAAGTAACAAATTAATGACTTACATCTAGGGATCTAACCTATATTTCAAACAAAACATATACTTTGTTGAGTTCTTTCTTACTAATTAAACTCGTTTTTTTATAGGAGTGTCCATGATTTTATAAAATATGACTGTTCATACTTATAATCTAAATAAAAATGTCAGACAACCGATGAAAAAATCACAGCTTTATAAATGTTATATACAACATGAAAATGAAATAACATTTTAAATTAGTACTCTGTCAATTGATTTCTGTAATACTACATAATACATTGAATGTGCGCATTAAATGTGTAAATACATTACATTAAATATAAAAAATATTTCATTAAGCCACTTGTTTCTAATGTTCTGTATAATTTTTAATTCCGTAAGATACTTTCTCAATATATTTATTTTCCTATTATCTTTAGTAAAGTTTCTTTGTTAGTGGTCTAAATCTGGATGAATGAACATTTCTCCGCATTTATTATTAAAAATTGCAATTTAAGGGTTCAGACAATAAAAGTGTCAGTTAATTTCATTGTCTCTAGACCAGTTCCATTATTAATTTTAGGTGAATAATAAGTCAGGACTCTTATGCACAGTTGGTGGAACTCACTAAGTTCGCAAACGATTGCCAGTTGTTAAGATCCTGATGCCATATTTCAGACAATCCCAATGAAGTATACAGTCCATCACGAAACTGGTCGCTGTAAAATATCATCCGAAAAATTATTAACTGTATCCGTTGATCATAAATTCAAAAACGCACTTTTCGTGCATTGGCACCATGAATTGTAAAAGATACTCCAGCTTCTTTTGATTCGTCTCTCAAGTGGGTGTCAGGGCCCCACAGTCGCATTGCCTGGGATCGTGCTCCAGAGCCCCGTAGTCTCGACCCTCCTTCTTTCTCAGCAAGATGGCCGCCACTATCCCGATGACCGCCAGCCCGATCACCCCGAGACCGACCACAGAGAGGGTGATGGGGCTGACCAGTTGGGGGAGGTAGGAGGACCTGCGACGCACTGTGTAGAGGGGAGGGGATGATGATGACGAGGTCGAGAATGTCAGGTTGACGGATTCCACCACTGGTGGGTCGACGGTTGTTGTTGTTGCGTTCAGACCTGGAAGAGAATTTATTGAAGAATATAGTAGGATATTTTAGTGAAAAAATGCATACACAGAGTATTATTATGCATATAAATAGAACTTAGAAGAAAAGACGACAAAAAAAATTATGAAAATTGTGTACTAGATGTAATCTCTTCATTCACATAATTATTTATAAGTGAGCTAGCGGTCAGTGTGCTGTGTGATAGGAAAAAAGAGAGGTGGAAACTAACGGTACACCGATGGGTTGTGCAACAGTAGTAGGTACAGAATACCTGATTGCATGGTAATATCAAGGGCCTTTGTTTGAAAGAGATATTTGGTATACCAGTATACCAAATTATATGGTTAATATTAAGGGATATTAATATTAAGGGTCTGAAAGAGATATTTTTAGTACTAACTCGTAAAAAGTTTGGTTATAATATAATTTCAATCAATATTTCTTTCATACCAACGTATTTTGTAAAGGAAATTTGAGTGATGTTTTAAAGTAAACACAATTTATTAAATAACAAAAAGAATATTCTATTGCATGGGAATTAGGAATACATCCTAATGGAAAACTTTCTAAAGCAAAACCTTTGGTAGTTAAAATATCTTTCTCTCTTTTAAGATACCTTATTTTCCCACCAAAGTCCTATGAGTGAGTTTGTACGTCCAAGTCAACCCAAAATAAATAAAAGCAGCATTCAGCTGAGTATGAAGCATGATAACGGCCCCCATAAGAGCACTTTTGAGCAATATCAAACCACCAGTGACCCAATATAAAACCATAAACAAGAAACAAACACAAAAAAAAAATCCAAACCTTACCCTCCAAATCCACAGTGGTGAAGTTCCCCGGGTCCACCCGTTCCTTGAACCAAGGTGGAGGCGAAGGCACCGCCCTCTTATTGCAGAGGGGCCGAGCGCAGCAGAGCAGCAGGGGCCACCCTCCGTGGACAGGAATGAGGGGTGCAGGAGGTCGGTTCTCGCAGAGCAGGGGCGTGCGTCCTGCGGTGCAGCCCCGTACCACCAGCCGCCCTAGGCGCTGCGCGAAACACAGCCCCGTGGTCGTGCGGCAACGGCGCTCGCCGCTCGCTTGGCAGGCGCTGGTGGTGCACTCGCACACCAAACTGCCGCCGCTCTCTGAAAGAGAGAAAGAAAGGGAGGTGAGAAGGGATTAGGAGTGGTTAAGGTTTGCATAATGACAGTGCATTAAGTCACGGCTTACTAGATACTATACAGGCTAGCCGAGTACG
The DNA here is from genome assembly GCA_963680715.1 of Tetragnatha montana. NCBI lineage: Eukaryota > Metazoa > Arthropoda > Arachnida > Araneae > Tetragnathidae > Tetragnatha > Tetragnatha montana. Next base: position 43,537,060 of record OY796680.1, on the reverse strand, counting down.
GAAATCATTAAAAATCCAGATGGCAATACTGGACAAACTGGCAAAGCATATCCACAGTGTTGAAGGCGGTGGGTGATATAGGTAGGACTTGTGGCGATCCAAGCGGGAAAAGTTGTCAAATGGTTTTCATTGTTCAAAACTCGGCTAGCCTATATAGTATCTAGTAAGCCGTGATTAAGTCATGGTCACCTAGACTCTTAAGGCCAGAGAAGATCGAAATCGTGACGTGAAGTAGTAGGCAAGACGTCACTCTTCATAGCTTTTTTGGACAACAGCGCAACTCCAGTCTGAAATCTTGTACCTTACGCTGTTGAAAAGTGACGTCTTGCCTACTATTTCGCGTCACGATTTCGAGCTTCAATGGCCTTATGAGTCTAGGTGCGGCCATGATTAAGTTCAATTGTAATGTCTGTCGGAGTAAAGGACGAACCGTTTGATTTTAATTTTAATTTTAATCATCAACCACGGCTGGACAGGCCGGACATTTTTTATTACATAAGTTCACTGAACTTGATTTTGAGTGGTTTTGGGGTTTTCTGCTACGCAGTCTCTTTTATGCTTATGGTTGCTCTTTGCTCTCAAAGGACAATTGGAAATGGGAATAACAAAAATGGCGAATCGACTTCCCAAAAAAAAATATCTCCAATTTTCCCTCTACACACCAGTGGGGAAAAATAACTACCTAAATTGAAATAAAATTGGGTTCTCAGGGGTCTGTCCAGACTTTTTGTAAAAGGTCCGGTTTTCGTAAAAATTGTGAAAATCTACTCATAATTTTGAGAATTTAAAGTTAGCGATAAATTAGTTTTCTCAACTAGGAGCTTGTTTTTGTGAAAATAGGATCCTGTGTTTGTATTATTCCGAAAAAAAGTGTCCGTTTAAAGGCTAAAATATTTTGTGAAGGGTCCGCTTTTAAGGTAAACTATTTTGGGAAGGATCCGAAACGCGGACCCAACTTTTTTCTAAACAGACCCCTGGTTTTATAAAGCAAAGTCCTCAAACTGAGGAAGCTGTGTGGACACATTTCTTAGAAAATATTTAAAATTTTCTAACAAATATTTTCATTGCAGTTTCAAAATATCATAAAAACAATATAATACTAATTTAATTACTAAATGTTTGTCGATTTATTAGATCCAGCAAGTTATAAAGTTCCAGTTTGAAACCCCCCTCTATAAATTAACCTAGATTAAAAACGAATTTTTCTCGGTAAAATGTAACAATGTTTTATGCAAAATAATATAAATAAAATGTAAAAATACCAATTGAATACTTTGTCATTAGTAGTTTATGTGTACATACCATGACTGGCAGTTTTATATACCTTTTTTGTATTAAATAGTATTTTAACCAGTTCCATACATTATTTTACGACCATCTAACCATTCAATCAATGATATTTACCTTATTATAGACTAACATCCTTCATCGATATCGGTATATTATATTCTTTTTAAATAAATGCGTTATAACCAGTCTTGCTTGCCAATTTAACATCCAGTTCTCTGTACGGTTGCATAACCAAATTCCCGAAGAACATCAAAACTTAAATATTTTTCTTTCGTGTCTTGGCAACAGTAGGTTAACTAACCGATGCTCCTGCTAATGAATGCCCTCTGGCAGGCGTCAACGGAAAAACTGTTCTTTTTAGCTTTGGAACAGTTTGTTGGAGGCATTCATTTCAAAGGTGGTATAAGGGAGATATTTTGAATAAACGTTTTCTAGAAAGATATTGTTTGATGCTTCGAAAATTTCTTTTGATTTCCAAATAATTTGAAGTATCTGTGCTACATTAACGATAATTAATGAGTTAATTAATTCATTTTTAACTAAACGATCCCCCAAAACCTTCAGGGGACTGTAATTAATTCAATAATTTTTAAATTATGCTCAAATATTCTTGAATGAGATATGGACTCATCTAATTAGAAAGTATCAATGTATACAGTAATGAGACAAAAAAGTCAATTATGCGATAGAGTAAAAAAAGCAAACTCAATAAATTTTCTAATATATCATGAATTTACTGAATTGTTTTATGAAAAAATAAGTAAGTCAAAATTTAGAGAAAAATCTGACTTCCATGTATTTGTATTTAGATTTTCCCGACTTAACTTGAAAACGATACAAGAGCTATTGAAAACTTTGTTTACCTTAAAATTATTTTGTTGTTACTACATAATTTATTTTAACATTGTTCCAATAGTTTCTTTACTGTGAATTTTAAAAAGCTATTGAAAAACTGTTGTAAAAAATTATAGCATTTTATAATGAGGAAAATAAATTTATTCTCTAGAAGAAAAAATAGAACGTGCTTACACCACTTTAATTCCAACTGCTACCTTTATTAAGTTCATTAACAGAGCTGTGGAAGACACTAAACAAAAAGGTAGTTGGTGAGAAAATAAAATGTGCAAAGTATTCAAGGTGTTTGTTTGTTCAATTAATCAGCTGCTCTCCTTACTTTAGAATGACAGCTCCAAAAAACAGCAACCTCTTTCACTACTCATTCCACCCGATTTCGCCTAATTATGTTTAAAAATAAATCTTTTCATGAGATTTTTCAAAACTTCAACATTTCTTTTTCGATACGCTTTCTCACATAGACGCTATGAAAAAAAAACTAGATGGTACATACAAATGATTTCGTTCAATTATGGCTGAATGTTACCCATCGCCGATGATTTCAAAACAGAGGGGTTTTTTTTCAGCTCGGCGGGGAAGTTCCTTTCTAAAAACTACCTTTATAGTCAGGGCATAGTCAGACCCTCCATAATTTTTTGTAACAAATGAATGTTAAAAAGTTCAGGATTAGTTAGTTACTCCAAGTCCAAGCACAATCGTTCACAACATCAAAAGTAAACAAGGCGTCTTTTGTGCTCTCGCTTTTTGTCCACCAACATTTAATAATTGCTTCAATTCATTCTAAAGGTGCATAACAACGTAGTTAAACATTCTAAGAAAAGTTTTTGCACGTTTTAATGAACAGCTTCTGAAATCCTGCAACGTTTTTTTTTTTCTGTGGGGAAATTTTTTCGCAGAAGTGAAAGTTATCGTCCTAGTCTTTTATGGAGGAGTTTTATTTTTTAAAAAAATGTTTCTCGACAAATGAACAGACGGCTTGTTTAATGTAGTTTTTGGAGTTTTTATGTCACTTTTTTTTATTTATAACCACTCATCTTTTCACAGCTGAGTTCATTCACAGACGGAGAGAAATGAATCATTACTCAAATTAGATTACGTACTTTCAGAAGAAGAGTATTTTTTGGATTATATACTGGAAGAAACATTTTTAAAAATCTATGTTACTGTTTGTGTGGTTTTGAATATCAAAAGGAATAAATTAGAATCCTCGACTTATAATTTAGGTACGGATTTGTTTGTGACGTTCATACTAATATCTTTTTTTGTATGAAAGTTAAATTCTGTATGGTATATTTTCAAATGGTTAATTTGTTCCTTATTTTGTATGTTGTCATTTTTGGTTGCATAAAAACAATTGAATTTTTGAACGGATATTTTTTGTGCATTTTTATATGATTCATAATCATAAATAAATTGTAAAAAATACTTAGTTTATTTGATGTAATTTATTATTGTGAGCACGCAAAACATAAAATACTGTGTTAGAATTAACAGCCGTTTAATAATATTTTGGGTAACCAGCTTTACTGCTTTTAGAGCAATGACCAATGCTGTAGATCTAAATATCTAAGAACTACCAATCCAATTTTACAATACTTTACAATTTACAATTTTTAATACAAGGTCCAATTTTTAATTTTAGAACATACATCTTAATATCAAGTAAGATATCTACACAAATACAGAGTGAACCTAACGTATTGCCGCCATTATAAATATTTCAAATAATTAACGTTGAAATTTCAGTGATTAATTGAAATTTCGGAGAGCATATTAATTTTTTTTAATTCACATATTTATGGAATAAATTTGATACTTGCTTTATTTATAATTTCGAATACAAATCTCAACTAAGAAATATCTCATCCTCACAAGCATATGAAATCATTCGTTTTGCTATTTTTATGTAGTTAATTTTGTTTGAAAAAATAAGGAATGTAAATTATCAATATTGATTAAAATCTAGTTCCTTTATATAAATACATCGTCAGATTGTCTCCGAATTTTATATGGAATTAAATGAAACCGTATTCCCACGATAATATGACCTTAAACCTAAGAACTGTTCAATATTTAACAAAATGCTCCATTTTAAGAGATACTCTGAAAATTACGCAAGAGGTTTTTCTACTATATAGTTTTTACTTTTGTTACGTTAGTTTTAATAAACAATTGACCGACGACCAAGTTACGAACATTACAAAAAATCATTACGTTGATTAAACTTTTGCATCGAAATTAACTTTTCTCGTTTTAGAAAGCTGAAAATGTAAAATAGTTTATTTTTTAGAAAAAATTAAAACAGTTTCAATTTTGTTTCCGAATCCTTCTAATATAGTAATAAGTTTTTAAATAAACTGGATTGCATTTCGACCAATTAAATATAATATAACTCAAACAAGAGTAATAAATAGAAACACACACTTTTAAAGTAAAAGATAATCAAGAAATACAATAGAATATCCCCTTCCCAAATGGTGGAGACCATAACCCAAAACCAAGAACCTTTTAATTAACCCTAATCGGTTCCCAACATCTGTCGGAAAATATAGTAGCAAATGTTTCCATTTAAAAAGTCTCTAGAAAGTCACTATTTTGCCAGGGATAATTAACTGAAGTGGAGTCGATATTAAATTAACAGGAGTTCATAACCAACGTATTATCGGTTTAGTTGATGTCTTAAGGCAAATGGAATAATTAAGGAGACCGCTTAATCACTTCATCATTACTCTCTCAGCTGGTTAATGGACAGATTAATTTTACGACACTTTAATCGAGACTTGAATATATAAAGAGAGAAGTGTCATTAAGTTTCTCTTCACTCCAAAAAACCTTCATCTGTCGTTAAAATTTTACGTGGCGCCATCTTTTACCTGAAGGTAGCTGCTTTTAGAAATAGGTTTAATAATTTATTGAGAAACTTGGCCGGAAATTGAAATGGGAAAAATAATGGGGTGAAACGGTTCGATTTATAATTTTTAGAGCTTGAGCGAACTTTTTAAACCTAAAAAATTCATAATAAAATAATAGTGACGTTTGCATTATTTCAACTGTAATATGATTTTAATAAATTCCTAAATGGGCGAACTAAATTTATCTTTCTTTCTTCACCACAAAGATATTTTAGTCTATTTTGAAATTGATGAGTATCTCTACAAATTTTTAAAATTTTTAATACATTTTCCCTCACAAGGAAATATTTTTACTTACGTTACGGTTCAAAATTTTTATTGATAACTGTTAATTGTCGTTTTAAAATATACGTAATAAAATAAAACTACGTATTTTTCATTCTTTAAAGATTATTAATAACGAAATAAAATAAAGTTATACTCTTTATTAAGATTCTGAGCAATTATGAACCTGTTTTTATTTTGAGCCAATAGATGGCATGATGGCAACAAAAACCGATAGAAAATAAAACACAGACATTGGGAACCGAAACCTAAACTGAAGTCAACTTTGTAACATTTTCGATACAGACGCATATAAATTTTATTTAAGTTTTTGTTTCAACATATTTTCTATGTTTATTCTTGAGAACAACGCATTTTTTCTGTTTATATAGTTTCGACAGCTAATTCAAAAGAATTCCGATATGAATGAACTTATTTTTTTTGTTAGCCAAACCAGATATTATAAGAGAACAGTTAGTAAAATAATTTCTTGAGTTGAAAGCTATGATTTAGATAAATAAACATAAGTGCAAGAGGGTACAATTATGGAGATATATATATTTATTTAGATTATTTTAAAGGCCTCTTGTCGGCGTTCGTCGAAATGGAGTTATTATTTTTTTCTCAATCTACAGATTTATGAAGATTTTAAGACCATCATCATCCTTATAGCTCAAAAAATGGCGAATCGCCAGTAATTAAAAGTGTTATAATAGAATAAGTGGATTTCGCGAAAAACGACCTTAAACTTTCAAAATGCTACCCTCTCGTTGTTTTTCAGACTAAAGGAATGATTCCAAGGGCTAATGTGATCTTGTGGCTTGTTTAAAACCCAATACTATTCGGTTCTAAAGGGTCCAAGGATCGATAATCGAGAGAAAATTTTTTCGATAGTTTCACCTTCTTCCGGTTTCTGGGCTTTTTCTCGAAATCAACTTTGCCGACAAGAGGTCCCTTTTCGCTTTCCGCCTCACATATCTAGAAAACAAATCCCGAATTCTACCTCATAATTGCACGTTTTATCAGATTCTTTTTTATCATTTAGTAGGTCCAAAGATACACTACAACCAAACCTGCAAACCTTTCTTTTAAAGCTGTAAAAATGTATTTTATAGTGAGGAAGTAAATTCCTTTTATAGTGTTCTGCCTACAATATTTTACAGTGAGGTATCCTAACTTTCTCTCAAGTTTGATTGAAATTTCTTAATGCACAAAGAAATAAAAATGTAAAAAAAAAGTTCAAAAACTAAGGTGAACCAGCACTAAGATGAACGTGTAAAGTGAATTTTTAAACAAATTTCATTTGTGTTTAATTTGACTGAACACAACATATTTACAATACAATCATGAGATAGTTGAGATAACTAGAATGATAAATTTATTTTCAAACAGCACACTCAGCTCGATAAACATCTTTTCTAGCCACTTGAAATCTATGAAAATGCTCTTGGCCTTCTATTTTGAATTCGATAAAAGAAGCTATGAAAAATGATAAAAGATAAGTGAGTTCTGATTCAGATAAAAATTGAATGCTAGTATTGTCTTAATTTATCTAAAAGGCCTCCTCCACAACATTCCTTAAAAATAAAGCTTTATGTATGTTATTCAGTTGTTAAGTTCATATTATAGGAGTAAACTATAATATTTCCTTTACTTCTTGTATACTTCTTCATATACTTTAAAAATGAAATTTAAGTCTTAACATTTGTGCGGGTCCAGTAAATCTCTTTTCCAAAAAGGTCATTAATGCAGTATAAAATACTACTTTTTTTACATTTGTTAATTACTTGAAACATTATTAAACGATGATAGAACTTGCATTTAATTTTTTTTATGTGAGCTCAAAAACAATTAAAACAATGTGAGCCTATTATAAAAAATTGTATTGAGAGTAATATTCGTATTCTTCGTGATGATCTTTAACAATCCATAGATCTTACACTCATATACTATTAAAATATTGATCTATTACAAAGATTAACTTAATACCTCAAGGTTATTCTTGTTTTATTTTTCAATGAAACTAAAGTAAAATTCCCCTGTAAGTTTCACCGTTTCGGATTTAATACAGTCTTCTTTTTTGTGTTTTTAGCTCAAATAGAATTAGAACAGAGAAAAAACACACGAATTACATTTTCATTATGAATTTTCAATTATTTCTGCTTTAAGACATCGCATTCCTCGCAAATGAAAACCGTTACTTTTCAAATCTTCAAAAGGTGTTTAAACTCTAAAAAGAAAGATCTATTATATAAATGATCTCAATTCAAAACACATTTGCATCATAATAGAAAACAAGAAGTTTAAATATCCCCTTCCTTCTAATCTTCTGAAGAGATCGCCCTTGAAAACCCTTATGCAATGTCATTAAGGCCCGTTTAAAAAGCTCTTGTAAGATAACGGGAATTCCAGATAGGAAAAAAGATTCATTCCTGTCAGTGAGACCGTGGGAAGAAACCTCGTCCAATTTCCAGTTGGCGAGAGTGTTACGCTGTGTCACCCCCTTCCACAACCATGTTAACGTCTACCTCTAAACTAAACTACCCATTGAAATTGGTTTTCTCAGTTGAAATAGTTTTAGAAATGGAATTATGCATAAATTATTACAGGAGCATCTCGATTTGTGTACTTTGGGAGTGTTTCAACTTATCCCCCAATCCTATGACTTTCTAATCTTGTTAATGAATACCCTGAAAAATCTATTAAAACCTTAATTTAATTGCAAATTTTCAATAAAAGTTTCTTTTATGTTATGTTTTTTCGTCTTTTGTTATGAACTTATTAATTAACAGATTTTGATTTTATTTTCAGTCTGGGTGTTTTACAAATATGAAGGGTCCGGGGAGTAAATAAAAATATGCATATGTATTTCATTGTGAATAATATGTAGATCTAGTGTAATTTTTAGATTCCTTAAGTCTTCATTGTATACCTTTATAAAACGAAGTAGAATTTAAAAGAGTTTCCAGAAAAATTATTGTTTAGCATTCTTAGAATTCTTTGTAAAAGATTTGTAAAAGCCTCATGGTACTTCACTCTTTTTTATTTATATTCAAAGCTTTACCAACAATATTATCTATACGAAGTTTTTTAACAAGCAAATATATCTTCCAACTTGGGGTATTTGTCGGCACATTTTAGAGAATCATTTAAAGTTTCCGGATTTCGGGAAAATTTTGTAGCCAATTTTTTAATTTTGGTGAAAAATTATAGAAATATAACTTTATATTTATACATTCGACTATGTTTCTGTTAACTTTAAAAAAAAAGCACTCGAACGTTATGCAGTGCCAAAGGAAGGATTCACCAAAGCGCTTCATCGCCAAATATTGTAGCATTTCTTCTTCAGTAGTATATAATTAAACACAGGTGGCTACAAGTAGCATAATTATCTTTGGTCACCTTCACTTCTCTATGGAATGGACGGCATTCGAAAAGTGAAGAGGAATTTCTTGATTGGTGCCCCCAGGGGAAAATTATATAGGTTCCCCACACACGAACTCACACTCAATGTAGGCTATGTAGCGGGAAAACAATGCTGAGAGCTTGCAAGTTCTAACACGGTAAAACTTGTAGAAACGTTAACGTTTTTCAAATTACTATCTACGGCATAGAGAAATAGACAGCTACATTCGAATTACATCGTTTGAAAATTTCGAATTATTTCTCCCATTATTATTAAAAGTCTTTTCTCCCGATGTAATTCGGCTTTTTAACATAATTTCTGAATTTGCTGAAACTCTTAAAATGTTCATTATCACATCAAAACTTTTAATCAAACGTAAATAAATTGGTATCGTTAATCATAACATAAACGCAAGAATATTTCTTTTAAATTAAAACGAGATCCAGTTTTACAGCGTAACTTAATATTTTAAAAGTGGTTCTATTTAAAAAAATTATGTCAAAAAGTAAGTATTATTGCTTTTTTGGGGAAATAAATAATTTTTTCTCACTTTCATTTCAGCGCATTTTAGATTTACTAAATACCTCAAAAAGGCGTTTTAAAAATTAAATTTTCAAATATTAGATAGTAAAAGTGGCAAATAAAAACGGGTTAAAAGTAACTTAGAACCCAAGATCTAATTCAGGGGTTTCCAACTGGCGGCCCGCGAAGCTCCCTAACCCCCCCCCAAAAAAAAGTAGCTTTAGAACACTTTTTAGTATACTAAAATTCAAAAATTTTTCGGGGGAGGACCACCCCCCCCCCTATTTACCTTTTATATTATGGAGCAGCTTTGGTCAATCGTTTTCTATGGTGAAAAAATTAAAAGCTTGAGGTTTCCAGGGGGAGATTGTATACCTTAAAATTCCCCCTAAGGGAAATTAAAAGCTTAGATCAACTTTTATCACGAGGAAGAACAAAATGGAGTACCCAAAAATTAGATGAAACACTATTTTTAGGAAAATTTACAAAAGTTTTATGGGGGAAGACCCCTCTTTAATTAATATTCAGTATTAAAAGGTGTTTAGGGTCAAAAATTTAAAAATCCTCTAATTTTTTTTAAAATAGAGCAACACATTCAAAACTTGTAAATAACCTGCGTCCCTCTTTCGCTGGAAAAGTTCCATATTAAAAACTCGACCGCCGAAAAATGTATCATGGATAAAAAAAGAGCCAGATTACTTCGCGGCCCGCCACATGACTTGTGATTTCGATTGCGGCCCTCGAGTACTTGGAAGTTGGAAACCCCTGATCTAATAAGATGATTTTTATCACTTTTCAGAAGATAGTAGGAAAAGTTAACCTGAAAGATCTTCGAATTGTGAGTTTTTCAGTCATTCTATCATAGTTTATAAAACGGGCTTTAACTGTATCAATCTTTCATGTTCGTTTCTCTGTTCGTACTAAAAAGATACAGGTTCCAAAAGGGATACGCTCTAAAAACAATACAAAATAACCAAATCCCAAAAAGTTGGTAAACTTGCTTTTTGTTCTTTATCGTGCTTGGTAAAATACCATTAAATTTAATTATTATACATTTAACAACTTTACAACAAGGACTTCTTGCATTGATCTCACTTTTAGCCTCATAAACAGTTAAGTTGATATGTTCACCGTTGGTTCAATCCATCAAATTGTTATTAGAAAATCGAGGTTGAAATCATCAAAAAAGGCTTAAAAATCTCGAAACGTAACTAATATATACTTGCGTTTATTCACCGCTAATACTTTCACTCCTTTATCCCTTGGGGTTCATTGGCCTCGGCGAGCAAGAATACATCTTAATGCGGTCAAATGAGTCTAAATTAATGAGAAACGCTCGACTCATCTCCTTTCCTAACTAAAGATTACTCCAGCGCAAATGATGCCAAGAAAATTTCAACTAAGCCATCTGAATTTAGCAGTTACTTTTGTTACTTAATTGCATTGGTTCCCTTATTATTACTCAGAAAACATTTAAAAGGCCATCGGAATCGTAAAATTCATGTGTGTTGAGTACTGATATTCAATGAATAATAGTGTAAAGTTAACCTTTTCAATCCTAAGGCGCCCGAGATTACATTCATATCTTAATGAAGAATTTGGGGCGGATAACTGAAAGTTAAAAGAGAAAATGAGGATAAGGGGTTCAACATGTTTTAAGAAACGTAATTAATTTATTAGACTGAAATAAACGGAAAAATAAATTATATGCTGGCAGTAAATCACATAAAAGTGTTTTCTTTCAATACCAACAGGAGGATGTCCATCCATATTTTAAAGAATTTTAATAAGAAGTATAAATCTGCAATTTCTTGAAAGTTAAGTGAATATAGCCTGAACTTTTCTGATTTCTCAACCTTAAAAAAATTATATCGTTCTCCAAACTTCAAAGAGTGTACAACCAAAAACTACACTTCCACTAAATTGACCCACCCGATAAAAAAATAACGTTCTTTTAAAACTAGTAAAAGAAAAGATTCCTTTAAAAATAACCTCTTGCCTCAAAGGCAAATTCCAAATACAAAAACAAACAACCCTTTACTAACTTTTGGCCACAGAGGTATTTACGTCGCATTCTTTCCAACCATCACGCGAACAAACCTTGTCAAATTTATCGGCCGAAAAAAAAACTGCAACAAAAGAAAACGCTATTTACTTTTAATTACTACAAGAAGCCTGAACGGGCCTCCGGGTCTTTCCGAGTCAGGTGACCAACCTCCGCAGAAGAGAGGCGATTCATCATTAGATGGGTTCATTTCCCCAGGGAAGTCAGGTTCACTTGTTTTGTGAAACGGAGCCTCGCTTGACCAGGATGTTCCGTCTTCATCGGAACTCAGTACTTGGCCTCGAAGCAGAACTGACCCCGGCAAGTGGTCTCCACAGAGATGAGGAGGTAGAACCAATGGATGGAGATTGTCTCATTTGCAGTGTTTGAATTTTCAATTGACTTTTTGACCCCATTGTTAGAATAAACTTTGTATTTAAATATTTGTGGGGAAATAGGAATATTCTGATACTTCGTTATTTTCCATCGTTTCATATTTTAATTCAAGAATTCTCCATCGCTGTAAAAAAAAACTCCATCTTGTTGTAGGGGCCGTTGAAATATTACGTAAGCATGTTTTTGGTAATTCTTGACCCTCCCCCTGTCAGCAAAAATAAGCAAACCCCAAATAATTACGTAAGAAAACTGCCCGACCCACACTTTAGTATTTTTTTTTGTACAAAATCTTTATTAATGTTCAGATTTCTGAAATTTATTGTTCTCCATGAACACTTAACCTATCGTTACAACTTTCCTTGTGAAAAAAAAAATGCTTGAAATCTTTTCCTGGATCAATTTTTTTTCGTGAAATTTATTTTTGGTTGAATTTTATATTATTTATGCAAGAGACAAAAGATTTTCGAAAATGCTGTGTTTGTAACGAAGCATCTTATGTAATCATCACTCATACTCCCCCTCCCCCCTTGTCAGGAAAAATAAGCAAATAGCACACCCTCTCCCCCCCTTAGGTGTTATGTAATATTTGAACGGCCCCATAAACTTCTTAAGCCGTATGCCATTTGATTAAGTCATACAATTTCTTTACATTAAGGCTAAGCGCGCACGAGTGACTAAAGTCACGGCGACCAGTATCACTAGTATCAAAAATATCACTAGAAAACAATAGAGCATTTTCAATCACATGACGGCCTTAGCAACGTTGTTTTTATCCTCCAGTGATGTCATGTGCGAATGCTTCTATTGGATGCTTCTATTTCCCGCCCCTAACAACAGCCTTAGCAACGTTGTTTTTGTCTTTGTCACCGTGACAAAAGTCGCCCGTGCGCGCTCGCCCTAAGTAATTTTAACACTAGAACCGCGGAGTGGGTCAATTTGACCCAAAACGAGTTTTGATTTCGTTTTTCTCAAAAAGTTACAAACGCTGACTTAAATAATTTTGTGACTTTTCCTGAATCATTGTTAATAGTAAACTGTGAAAAAATGAGGATTCTAGCTTTTACCATTTTTTTGTAAAAAACTTGTATACCTAATACCGCGGGGCGGGTCATCCTGACCCAAAGCGTTCTACCCTTATGAAATCACAGTAAAGTGCTCTCAAAAATTTGAAGAATCTTGTTTTATCAGTTTTACCCTCTTTTCTCACAAAGGTCAAGGTCACTAGACCAGTTTGGGGTAATAAAGAATGCTTGAAACAGGTTTTTCGAGCAGATAAGTTGCAAATTGCATTCCTCTGAATACACATGGGAATTTGCACTTATAAAAATAAATACCATAAAAATTTCCTCAAACCGATACTATTTTAATAATTTCTGAAACTTAAAATAAAAGTATTGGGAATTTTATTAGTTTTTAAAAAGAAACGAATTTTTTTGAAAATTGACCAGCAGTAGTTTTACACGATATTTGGCAGAAAAGCCTGAAAATTGAATTGAAATTATGAATTTAAAGCTATATTTGCCATTAAATTATGGAATGCCGGTGATGTTTACAGTAAATTTATATTAAATTATTGTTATCTGGGTTTACTGAAATTTTTAGCCTCAGAAATATAATCATCCCCTGAAAAGTTCTAAGTCTTTTACACGTTTTTGGCATTTTAATACTTTAATTATAATAATGTCTACCTTTATTGACCTTAATGTAGAACAAAAAAGTAAATTAAAGTAATTTCCCTCAAATAATATGATATATTCCATTAAAAGCTCAGTTTTATAAGCCGGGGTCAATTTGACCCAGGCCCGCGGTTTTAGTTATACCGAAAATGCCGCGGTTCTAGTGTTAAAAGATATTATGGAATGGAGACAAGTTTTTTTGAGGGTGGGAAATTTTAGAGACGCCAAATTTTAGAGAAGTGACTACAATTATTTAGGACTTTCATTAAATAATATCAACATCTCTCTTCAACAACAGAATCTCTGTCGCTGAATAACATATTTATTATGTTCATTAATAATCATCTGACTGTTATGAGAGTTATTTTATGTGAACCCAATTACTTTCGGCGTCTATAATATTACTACGTGTCGACAACGCGCGAAAATTCATGCGTCATAAACGAAGATTGGCGTTTAAAATTCAAATTTCCTTCCTCATTTGGCTTCTAATTTCAATACGCGGCAACGCCCTGTTTAAATGAATAATGCTTTTTTCGCAGCGCCCGTATCAAGGCTGTCTCTGGTGATACCGTTCTTCTGTGGATGTCTTAAGCGGAAGGAAGCTATTCAGGTCGCAGGACTCCTTGTCTCCCTGCTCAAGGACGATGAGAAAGAAAACAACCGACCTGGTTATCGGTGATTAGGTGGGAGAGACGGGGCTAAACACAAACGAGAAAGAATTTGAAGTGTTTCGCAACAGGCCCCGGATTTAGACGGATTCCTATCTCCTTATTCAAGGGATCTCATTGTTGTTTTTCTTCCTTTGTAGAAATTCACCAGTATGTAAATAACCCGGAAAAGCAAGTTTCTAGCGAAAGAAAAGAATATCACGGTTACCTAGAGCACATATTAAAAGCCACAGTGGTTTGGAATGTCGAGAGAGTCTGATGGGAGAGTTTTTGAGCATACAAACACACACACAAATAATTGTTATCCGATGATTCATTTGGAACGTCGTTTAGGAAAGTATTTGTGTATTTTTTCTTTCATTCAATCTGTTCCATTCTCTCTCAATCTTCTATTCTTTTTATAAAGTGATCACCTCTCTCCCATCTCTTAAGCTCCTCAGACCCGAGAGAAAAATATAAACTTGGTTCGTGCCCAAAGTGTCTTAAATAGTTTTTTAGGTCCCCCTAAAGTAGAAAAGGGGAATATAGAAAATTATTTTTTATTAGGAGGGGCTGGGGGTATGTATCACATGTGATACGGCAGGACTCAACCACCACAACCAAAATTGTTGAAGTTTTAATTAAAATTGGCTTAGTTAGTTTATTTAGACACACTATGCATAAAATATGGTGCAGGAAATTATAGTACTGGCTAAAAATTAAGTTTTTTTTGTTTGTTTTTTATGCCATATTGCCCTTTTTTATCACTTTATAATTTCTTGCTATCATGGAATTCCTTGTAATAGTTTCTGGTTGATGTAAAGACCAAAATAGCATTAATTACAATCTAGTTTTAACTAACAAATGTTAAGGCCATTCACATAATCCGTACTTATAGTTAGCTATTCATCAGCTAAAAAATTTCATCTTGAGTATTGGAAAAAATACTTAAAAAACAACAATTTAACACAAAAAATCTGATAAAAAAGTGAAGCAAACACCTCAAGGGAAGATTTTTGACCCAAAAAATGCCTTTTATGACATTTAATACAATTAATTCAAAACGCAAAACAACACTGACTCAAAAATCACATAGCTACATGGTTTGTATCGGTTGAGTCCTGATGTATATGTGACACAAACAAGTTTCAAAGGTCCTTACTAATTAATATAACGTTAAAAAGTTCTGATTTGGGGTCAATTGATTTTTTTTCTTACTAACAAAGAAAATTTATGTCTTAAAAATACTCAAATCTAGTTATAAATATTAAAAAAATAACTTATTTAGACTATGTGTCGACGGTATTCTAAAAAGTTTTCGTTTTTGTTCTAAAAAGGCTAAAAAGAAAGTTATATGTTGTTTTTCACTTCATGTTACATGTGATACAAGCGGTTTACAAACATTTTTAGCAATACAGAATTTTTTTAAAAATCTGAAACTTTTGTATCACATGTGATACAAGGGGACACTGAGGAGGAAGGAAGCATCAAGGCTAAAACTATAGTTATGTAAACCTATACAATACAAAGGTTGAATACTGAAATACTTCTGAGACCCAGTTACTACGAAAACTCTAAAAGGATTAATAACTTTATAACTTTTTAAAAGATAACTTTTTCCGTTTGTTCAAGAACAAACAATGTAAAAAAGAACAACTAAAAATTTGATTTTTTAAATAACCTTTAAGTTAAAATTTTAAAAGTGAGTTATTAATACTAGTTAGCATAAACATTTAAGTTTGTTTGATAACTTTTTTCTAAAAGGGGGTGTTTTTATCTGGAGAAACTACAAAGAGGCAGTAAAATTCTTTTACATTCAGCATGACATGACGAATTGTCTTTTGCAGGAAGAATCATCCTTTAGATTGTCTAACGTCAAAACAGTCTTCCTAATCATATACTAATGAAACTCATTATGAGTCACGAGATGAGTAGTGAAAGATGAGTGAAAACTTATCCACAAGAACAAGATAAAGAAGCTTTTCTCCTTGTTGAAAATATTACTGAGGCTTGAGATAACAAGGATTTAACGGAGAGGGCCAAATGATTTCATGTTCCTACAGTAACATATACAAAAAGGTTCTCGAATAGAGACCCCCTCGAAGAGCTCGTTTCAGCCGATTTCTGCGAATCGGAGCTTCAAAATAGCAGCGCTGGCATCCGTCCGTCGTTGCCCGGGAAACGTGACGTCACTTTGTCGCGCGCTCGCCGATCAAGATGTGACAAAGCAAGGATTAAAATCAACAACTTTTGGGCTTAGTGAACATATTTGTGAAGTTAATTCCGTTATGATTGGCGGGGAAGATAGTTTTGGCTTTGCCCAATCGGAATTCTTGAGTAATCGCTAAATTTTCTGATAAAAAGTTGAATTTTCTTGTGTCACAGATATTTTACAAGATATCGGCATAAAAAGTTTTTTTTATCCTCTTCAGTGCTTTTATTATCAACTTTTTACGGTCTTGTTGTTTGTGTGTATCTCAACTTGAAAAAAATTCTGTTAGAAACAAAATTTCGGAATTTAAAACTTTATTTAAAAAGCAAACAATTTTTCCCCATGCACATTCATATTCTTTTTATTGAGAAGTCTTAAAAAATTTAAGTGGTTCTTTACTCAAACAAAAATAATATATTCAATTAACTCCATTAAATAGTCTCAGAGGTAAAAGAAAAGTGAAATATAAAAGAAACCATCATATTCATAACACAAAATGTAGTACTATAAAAAAAGAGCTAAAAATATTATATTGTGTATAAATTTATAATAAGAACGAATTGAGTTTTATAAAATGGAGGGAAAATCAGTCAACAAATAATGTTGTAAACATTTAAAGAAAGTCTTGTGATTTTAAATAAAATGGAATGAAAAATGCACATCATGTCTGTAATAAAAAATGATTGAAGGATTATCTACTAAACAATGTTAAGGTGCATGTTTTATTAGGGTTTAGGTGGAGAATATTTTAGATTGTATGAAATTTTGTACTAATTTCTAAAAATTTGAAAATTTTCCATGCTAATTTTCAGGGTTATTTTGTTACATGTTTATTTTCCTCTTGAAAGACAGAAATTTCTCTCTTTTCGACTTTAGAGAACAACTAAGATTTCTCCACATCCAGCTCCGAAGTTCCAAACACCACATTCCTTCTTTAATCATAGAATTAGTGTATTTTTTATAGAATGTTGTAAAAGGATACCATCCTATTAATTTATAGTTGTTGTTGCATACTTTTTACAACATATTTATCATAATCTATACTTTTCTTCCGTTGTTATCAAGTAATTGGTTCTACATAAAAATGTATTCGCTCTCTTGATATTGCGTATATTTCTGATCTGAGAATCTCGAGTAGGAGAAACGAATGATTTTCTGATTGATATGTAACTAGGAACATTTTACAGTTGATCACAACTTGGTGACAAAGAGCTTCTGTTCACGGCTATCAGTTCTCCTTCGCTCCAACCATCACAGATTACAAATTCAGGGCTTGTAAACATCACGAGGCCTTTACTCGACGAAATCGTTACTCATTGATTCAATGATAGATGTTAATAAAGATGTTTTTGTTGTTCGCTAGAGTCTGAGGGTTCATTATTTTCTGAGGTTTTATAGCCAGCCTGATTTTATAACTTGATAGTGTATGTTTATTAAAGAAAAATGAATGTGATAAGCGGTGAAGTCACATAAGTTGAACTTGCTTCTAAAATAAAGTGTTTCACAAATATAAAACAATTTTGAAGAAACTCTAAAGGAATACACCCTTGATGAGTTTAAAAGCTCTATGTTTTCTTTATTCAGTAAAATTTATTGTAGTTAAGAGTACACTCGCAGTTTAGAGAAGTGTAAAATAGCAACAACATAACTTTTAAATAAAAACTTTTAAAAGTCAACTTTTCTCAAACGAGTATATTGGAAAGAAAACTTTGAATATAAATTTTATGCTTTAATTTGATTAATTTTTGATTTAATTTAATTGTTTCTTGCAAATATACATTTGAAATTTACTCCAACAGTTATAAACTAGTTTAACTATAGTTCGGGCAGTTTAACAATACGAATTGGCATAATAGAAGGTTTATGAGGTAGTATGTATTACATTGTAACGTTATTAAGGAAAATTAAAACTTTTCAATAGTATTATGTAAGATGAAGTGCTGGAAATATCCACTACGCTTCATACATATGTACAGAATAAACACAGAAAACGCTCTAATTTTGTTTTCAGCAGAACCAAGTGACGCCTGTTTTTCATACTAATCTTCATTAGATTTCTCAGTACTACTTTGCACTTCTCTTTTATCTGTGTTCTACGAAATTCTTCCCCAAAATATGACCCCCTAAAGATCTCCTGGGTGGTTTCCAGCTTCAAGACCAAAAACATTAAAATTTCCCTTCATTTTTTCATCTAAACCTCATTCATTACGACCTATCTGCATCGAGATAAGTGCGCCACAATCAATCCTCTGTGTGCTCCAATCCATAAAACAGACCCCCGTACAGGGCGACCCCTGTTGTCAAATGAGATAAGGTGCTGACACAAGAACCCCGCGGATACCCCCTCGACTTTTGCGTTTTTTTTATCCACTCTCAAGATTGAGACATCAGATTAGCTCATGAAGAAGGCAGGTTTTACCATGGAAAAATGTCTCTCCCTCTCTCTGTTTGCAAAAAGAGATAGTGTGAGTGCATTTTAGCTACAAAACTTCATAAATAAGGTATATTTTTTGGTGTAGAGAATCTAAAATGTTACTTTCTTTGTAACAGTAGTAATAGTATTCAAACTTCCTTTGACACCATGTCTTTATAATTTAAATGATTTCATAACCTCCTTCTGTCTGGCAACTAACTCTAGTTTTTTAAGCATTATAATTTAATACTTTTTTTTACTTTTATTAGGAGTCTTCTCTTAACTCTCATTCAGGGAATCTGGCATCATATATTCCTTTTAAATGACAAAAGATGAAATGGCCAAACCATGTTATCAAGATGGAGGATGACTAAAAGTACCAGTTAAACACATACGACATTAAGAGTAGGGTTCAGTGAAACGTTCTACGTGAATTTCCTTCTTGATACTTAACTGGTACTATGGTAAATAGTTATACATCCATTACAAACAGAATTCGATTTTATTATAACTCGTATATTTTCATTATCTGTTTCTAAAAAAGCATTGGAGGACCTCGGTTTAAGGACCGGCATCACCGAATCTTTCCCGAACCCCACGACCACCTTCTCCTGGCTGCAATCAGAACCAAGCCACATGTTCCGTTCTGTAATTTTGGCGATAAAACAAAAACCATAATTCTCATCTCCATGAAACTCGAGAAGGCCCCGTTCATTTCGCGGCAGTTGGTTCTGCGGTCAGATAATCCTCGAGAGTTATTAGCGCGATAAGCGCGTCTCTTTCGGAGGTTTATTATTTTCCCGCGAGCGAAAGATATAGGAGGTATTTTTCCAGAGATTCAGGGTTGAGAAGAAACTGCTTTTTAAACCGGCGATAACGGAACGGAATTATGAAGTTAAATTATCAATTTGTTTAACTTTATGTCCCCCGCAGCATATTTAGACGAAGGAATAAATTGGAAATTTTTTTTCTTTCGTTTACTTCTTTTTGTATGTTGTTTATACATCATTCCTGATATCGGTAGTACTTCACTTGTTTTTAATTATTTCCTTTAACATTTTTCAAATAATTATTATGGTTTCAGAACTTTAACTAATTTCTCAATCAAATGTGTTTTGCATACTACTTAATATGGCTCCTATTTAACGAACTTGGTAAAATAAACGAAGCGAATAAATTAGGCTTGTTTCCAGATAAAACAGCAGGTTTTTTTTTCTTCCAAAATTGGAAAACCTTTCTCAACAGTATATATATCTAAATATTTTCTTTGTTAAAAGTAAATTTTGTGGAGATAATTAGCCACAAATGGTTATTTATCATTCCAAATTAAAACTTCTCCTTTAAAAAAGAAGAGAAAACGTTTTGTAACTAATATAACTTGAAAATCTGCAAATACGATGTTTATTGTTAAAGAAGTTCAAGAAAATTAGTTTATTGAAAAGTGAAAACAATCCCTACCTAGTATCAAGGCTATATACAACGCTACCGCAAAGATACAATTACGAATTTGAATTGAATTTTCCGGCGATTTGAGGTGTTTCCCAAACACTTAACCTAGATGTGTATATATAAGGAAATTCTTAAAGAAAGTGTTGACGATTCCAATTAAGTAAACTCATTTGGAGTGAAAAAGAAATTAAGGTATTTTTAATGTTATCAGTAAAGGGAACAGTTTAGTTGCGACATTTCAAACTTACTGCTATACTTTTATATGAATTACAATTACAACAATAGTAACCTTTATTTTTTTCACAGAAATTTATCCATTCTCTGATTTCAAAAAAGTCCTTGTTTTCAGCCAACTTTTAATTACCTAAGAATTGATCCTAACAACGGGCTACATAAAAAAGGTAATTAAAAAAACCGCTAACAACCCAACTGATACTTTTCAAAGACAGGTTTTTGCACATCATCCCGGATCTAGAATTTTCTTTCGGGACTGTCACGAAACCCCCCAGGCACACCAGATATGCGACGATAATTTCAATCACCCGATGACACAATAACAGATCACCAAAATCGTTTTGACATTGGATAGGAGTCTCATCCAACCCCCTGGTCACGTGCAGAGGTAAACAAGTGGACAGCCCTAAACGGTGCAGGGAAAAAACTGCCCTTGAAATTCCTTTCTTTTTGCACTGCTCTCCTCGTCTGCAGTTATTTCTTTTTGCGACAAGAAAAATGTCAACGCGACGTGTCTTTTGGCTTTTTTTTATCTCCCTGGTCGATTTGCTAGGGTCGTTTGTCTCGCTATATTTGCGACAGGGTCGTACGGAGGGTGACTTTTTAATGAGCCTTTTAAAACGATCAGTAATCGAAAGGGATTTAGGAAATGGGGTGGCGACGTAAATTTCTTACTCTTAGGAGAATTATTTACCGTACAAAAACGGAATGCATAATGTATAATTATCCATACGGTTTTCTAAAAGGCTGTCATCCGGTCAGAATATTGTTGTTTGCAACCGTTATACGTAAAAGTTAAACACAGAAGCCAAGGGATACAAGTAACAGAGCGGGATAATTTCTGGATTTATACGAGGTGGATAGCCAAATTTCGCGAGGAGGTTCTTTTTTACCCAAATTCGTTTGATAAGATTTTTATCTTTTCCTTGGGTTAAAAAGTATTAGTTTAAGTAGTATTGAAAACCAGAATATCAAACCTAAAAGAAACTTGTTTAATTAAATTTTCAATATTAACAATTTTATCCACCACGCATGTTGAACTTTTCACTCATAGTCTCTTCGCTTCAACAACAGTTTTGAATGAAATCGTTTATTCACAGTTTTTTTTTTCAGATGTACAGAGATAGTTTGGGAGACTACTACGGTAGAAAAAAACGCTAAATTTTTCAAATGTTATGCATAAGATATTTATTGTTTATCTAAATCTTTTTATTACTTTTTTTTGACTGGAGGAGTTATCTTTGGGATAAAAATATTTTTTTTTCTCGAATTTTTGGGAAAATATTTCTACACAGTTAAATTTAAATCCATGAACATTTTCTATAATTGGTATAACTCAATGAGTATTCTTAAAGGGGAAAAAAAGTTAGTAAACGAATCTAATTTCCTCTCTCTCTTCCCAAGTTTCAACTTACCATCCAATTTTATCCCTTTTAAAGATTTATCTGTTCTAAACGTGAAACTGATGTGTGACATTAATCCAAACATTCCGTAAGCACTAAACAGCCCTTAAATCCCATTCTTCCCCACATTGTTTGTTACCAAGCAGTGCGCTTCAATCCGACATGAGTTGAACAATCCGGACATCAGTCATCCCGCTTTTGGAAAATTTTTTTTTTGTTCGGAAAGAATCTTTTGGCCGCGATTAAAACCTCTTTCCCATCCCTTTGGCAGCGGGACAAGAGGGAAGCTGGCGTCACCGATTACCATGGCTGTTGAGAGCCTTTCAAACAGACATGGTGGGGGGTCTTGGCCCTTCTCTGTGTTGCAACTCGTTTATTTGTTATAGCTCGAGAATGAGGAAAAACAATAGGGTTATTTCTGAATATTTATGTTTTCAAGTTGCGCGCTCTTGACCTAAATGTGTGAAATATTTTTAGTATTTGCAATGAGTAACAGAGGGGACAGGACGATACAGATTCCTATAGATTTACATACGTTTTAATTTTATCAATTTAGTACTGAAATTTACGACAAACTAGATTTTTCCTGAATTTGAATGGGATAAAAGTGTTTCTACGTATGTTGAAGTTTTTTTTAACTATTATTTTTTACAATTATTGAAATTTACAATGGCATATTATTTTTATTTTGAAAACATACTCGCTTATTTTATAATCGTATTAACTGATTTGTTTAATTCAATATCTAACTAATTAATGGCATAGATGCTGTTTTTATGCAGTGTGTGACATTTGAAAAAAAAAAACGAAATTTATTTTAAGCTTCGTGTAATTAGGCAATTAAAAATAATATTATTCTCCTGAATCCTGATTTCTTCCAACTTTAAACCTCCACGTTAATTATAACACATTAGAGTATTATTGTTTAGTTTTTCGTCAGTTAATTAAATACATAATTAATCACACAATCAAAGTCGAATAATTAATGTTCTAAAATGCATTAAGATTTGTTAAGCTAACGCATTAATATGCTAAAATGCACAATTAAGTTTAAGAACTTCAACCTCTTGAACCTTTAAAGAAGATATTAACTATCATTAAGTCAAATTATAATTAGTATAACTTACTAATAATGCTTTTGAAAGTTTTGCATGCCATCGTTTCAGAATTTGTGCAGTTTAATGAAAGACGAAGTACATTAAATTAAGTATTAAATTATTTTTAAACATTTATCCATTAAGAGGTATGGCAATGATAAATAAATATATCATAAAGAGATAAAATTTCTTTACTGCATTTAGAAAACAAAAGGACAATTGATCTACATATATCCAACTTATTTTCACCTTTACATTACAGCAGAGAAAAAAATATAAATGCATGTTACCTTTATAAACAGCATCCGAAGCACTTAAAGCCAACATCAAAATGGTAATCCATAGCATCTTGAATAACTTCACTTATACAAAAATGGTTATAACTGACTATCCACGCGACACCGTATCAACAACCGAAGCAACACGTGCTGCCCAGAGGAGCAGGCGGAAAAATCTTCCAGCTCCGCGTGAAGTTTTTCTCGCCAAAGGAAGCGAAGCCAAGCAGCCAATCAGATGCTAGCACAGGCAACAGGTTTCGTTTTCCGTTCTACGGGTTGGACTGGTAAAAAGTAAAAAAAATAGGGCAGGGTTTTGATTTGTTTAGAAAGCTTCACTGACGAATGTAAAGAGAAACAATTGATTTTTATTGATTAGGTAAAAGATGCAGACTTTAAGTTAATAGATAAATAGGTGGGGTTAAATAGGTAGGAAAAGCAATTCAAATCAATCCTCCTCAATACAAGGGGCTCATTAATTGGAAACATTCTTAAGTTGGTTTATTTATTTCAGTTTTTACATATTTTAAAATAATGGTTTCTTTACTTAAACATCTTAAGGGGGAGACAAAATTGGTAATTACCAAAAATATAATTATTTATGCAAAATAAATAGAAAAAGTTAATTTATGAATAAAATGAAATAATATATTAAATTATATTTTACGCAATTTTGTTAACAGTTCATACTTTTAAATTTTACTCTTAACCTTTTTTAATTTACATGTGTACTTTGCTCACTTACAACTGTAAGCTAAGCATCATGCTGTACTACTACTATATGTGGAGCGTGAACATTTTTTAAATAAATTTTATGAATAAAAAATTAAACAAATGAACATCAACATTAAACTAATGATGTTTACTCTGATACGTTTGAACTAATATTTAAATATATTTGAACTAATATTTAATATTGTTTCACTTGTAGGTATATACTGAACAAGATTAATATTTTTGTAATCCATTCTCAAATTTAGAATAAGTTTAAAATTTACTAACAAAATTTTGTAAAATCCAAGCAATTATTCATTTTAATTTTACTGCAAAGCCTCTCAAATTCTCAATGTTCTTTAGAAGGTTAATTTTTTTAAAAATGTCTTTATAACAGACAAATACGGGAAAGACGGAGATTTAAAAATAAGGGTAAGGTTGTTTGTATTAGTCATCAGTGACAGTATGACCTTTAGCGTCTTCCTGATGATGCGTAAGTATATAAAGGGAAGGGGGATTTCAGGATATATCCCTTCGCCCGAAACTGAAAAAATCATATTTTGATCAGATTAAAGGACTAACCTACAGCATAACATCCCTTCACAAATTACCAATATCCCTCTTCAAATCTTTTTCCAGTCTTCACCTCAGGGAAATTTCACTCATAAATTACCCATGGTTTCCTTGCATTTCCTTAATATTGGAAATAATTATAAGATTGAATACAGTTAATATAAAAGACTACATGAATTAATGAAAAAAAATTCAGCTATCTATTTATTCTCTACTTAAAACATTATATTTGCATCATTTATACCAATTGCAGAACGGATGGAGAGAACAAAGGACATTATAGAGAAAGAAAAAGAAATAACATCCTAAAAATAAGGGGGTTAGAAGGTCCCCCTAATTTTTTCTATTTCGAAAAAAAATACTCTTTAAAAGAGGTACTTAAACAGATACAGTACTATGGCATCAAAAAATAATCTTAGTGTGAAGGCGTCAGGAATGACGCCTTAGGAAGGAATACACAGTTTGAAAACACATTTTTCTCCGAGCAACGGCTGGTATATCAGCTAGTGGAAAACAAATACCGCATAAAGAAAAATGTCTAAATTATTAAGAGAGACCACCATTTAGTTCAAGTTCGCAAAACAAAGCTATTATTATCAATAATAATAATAATAATAATAATAATAATAATAATAATAATAATAATAATAATAATAATAATAATAATAATAATAATAATAATAAGCTTTATTATTTTCATAACGAAAATTACCAAAACTGACAAAGTAATATATTTATCACCAAGGGGACTTTTGTCCCGTTCAGGTGACGGATTGATTTAATAAGATTACTATAATAATGCAAAACAAACAATACATTACAAAAACAATATACAAAAATTTAAAATCAAATAACAAACGTTTAATAATAAAACAAAATTGGCAAGAGGCTGGTTATTTTAGGTATAGTTGCTTCAATTTAAATATGAAAATGACGGTCTATGTCGTCCAAATTTATTAGGAAATTAAAAAGCTCGCGTTTAAATGTTGAATATATCTTAATATTTTGAAGATAAGAAGGGGCAAATGGTTGTAGATTTTGGGTGCTAAAAAGTAAAAATGCTTCCGAAATATTTCATTAGAAAAATGAGGAATTTTATATATTTCATTAGGTCTTCTTAGAGATACATTTAATTTTAAGTCACATATTGATTTGTTTCTATACAAAAAAGGGCTACACGGAATAAGAAGTCATATTTTAGAGGTAGTAAGTTCAAATTTCTAAAAATATAAGCATTTGATTGATAGGGTTTTAAAATTTTGAAGCACTTGTTCTGGATCGAAATTAGTGGTAATAAATTATATTTATAATCGCCTCCCCAAATAATAATACCATAATTTAACAATGAGTAGAACCAAGGATAATAAAGTGTTTTTAAAAATATTGCATCTATTTTATTTTTTAGGTGATGAAATTTAACCAATATAAAAGCGTAACTTTTTACATAATTCATTTACGTGAGTTTTCCACTTTAAGTTAGAGTCAATATGTAAACCTAGATATTTAATTGTAGAAACTGATTTCAGAACATGACACTGACAGTTAGATTTATTTTCTTTGCAATAAGAAGAATGAAGTTTAATATTAAGATTAGTTTTAGAATGTATTAAATTGAAGCAAATATATTTTGTTTTATTTAAATTTAGGCATAAATCATTCGCAGTAAACCATTTTCCTATCTCAGTCAGATCAGATTCAATTTGAAAAAGAAGTGTATTATTATCAGAGCATGAATATAGCAATTATTTCTCAAAGTGTCAGTTACCGGTGCCACTACCCTATATGAGTAGATACACTTATTCGACTTAGTAAACACCAAGATACTACATCTAAGAAATATAAATAGACAGAGAAAAAAATATAAATCAAGTAAATGTAATTTTTCTTTGAAACAACGTTCTTATGTGTCGCATTTGCTGTTTGTATAGATATCAGGAAAAACGAACTTCACCCTGGTTTTTGACCTTGTGGCTAATATATTCGATGATAAATACAACTATTGAGAAGCATAACCCCAGACTAAGAATTAAAAATGCCCCACTGACTTCATCCAATGATAAAGAATTCAACGTTTCTCCCGATTCTTGGCGAGAAGATAGCCACATTTTGAAGAAGTGATCTTCGACAATCTTTTCAAAGAGTCCAGCTTCCAGAACCCTCAAAATTATAGAATCAAGTTTCATCTTCACTGGATGAAGCCGTTTGTTGACGATCATTCCCCAATAGAACAAGCGAAACCCTTCGGATTGGTGCTTGGTTGAGAAAGGTGGAACGCCAAAATGTACTTTTAAGTGAAGAGAAGAACCAAAGTAAGCCGCATTTGGTTCGAATTTTTTTAAATAAGGATTGATTGAATCGTAGTACCAGCTGTTTTCCATCATTGCATCGTACACATATTTGATGTCACTGTTTTGTGCAGTTCTCATATTAAAGGGTACAAAACCCGTTCTTCTGATGAAAGCTTTGTAGTCGCCTTTCTGAATTTCTTCCAATAGCTGCTTGACGTTTATGGGGGGTACATCCATGATTGGGACGGATAAACATGAAAGTATCATGGAGGAGTAGGAAAGAAAGATAATCATTGTTCCAAACCACCAAGCCACTATGAAAATCACCTGGGAAGGTCCTTTCATTCTTTGAGTGACTGATTTTCCCAATAAGTTCCCGAACAGGGTCAGCCATGTTTTTGAGAAATCGGAAACTTTGAATAACGCTCGAAAAACCATCGGTATCACTACAATGACAGCCGCCACCAATGCCCACGTTGTTTTGTCGAAGGAATGCAGATACGCATACATTTTCGGTTGCATTTGAGGTAAATTGGTTGCAAAGTTTATATCCGAATACATGTAAGGAACTGTGAAGTCAACCAAACGCATATTATTGAACGTAAATATTTCTGATGATACTCCTATATCGGCTCTTCTATTACGAACAAGCCGGGGTATGCTCACTGAACTGGAATTTGCTCTGCTATGTGAAATTAATTCCCTTTGTGAAATTAATGTGTATTCTCTTCCTAAAGCCTCCATTATAATCGTGAAAAGCAGTGCTTCTATTCCCTCAGGCGTCTTGTTTTTTGAAATGGTAAACAATTCCGGATACGGTGTAAAACCAACTTTTAAAGAGCGGGACATTTCGGACAACAAGGTCTCTCTTACCTCCTCTCCTACAAGTGAGGAACATATGTCGTGGGGCTCGATATGAATAATTATTCATTCATTCTGTATTGATATATAATTCGAAAGTATCCTAAATGTTTACTCTGAATTACTGTATCGATTCCTTATCCCATAATGCCTTTTTCGCGAAAATGATACAACAAAAAGCATACCATTTGGTTTATTTTATCTACGGTTATTATCTTGGATTGTAATTTGATTGACCTTATTGGAATGTTTACACACCATTTTTAACGCTTTTACCAATACTTTAACAAGTATAAAGTCATCCGATATTGAGTTGATTCCTTTTGTTATCATTTATGAGTACGGAACCTCAATTTTTTTATAAAAAAAAGTAATGGTCTTAAAAGTATGGATGGTACATACTATATCTTTTTTATGTAAATCATTATTTTTATGTAATGATATATCAGTATTGTAAGTTTTAGAGTAGGTACTATCGAATCAGTGTAAAATAAATTGTGTTAAAAATGAATTATAAATGAATGATTAGAATGTCTACCCAAGGTTTTTGACTCGTCCATTTAAAAAATACAAAATATTCATGAAGCGATATTGAAAGCAATTTAGTTGAAAGTACGCCATATCTCTTCAAATATTGCCTAAGCTGTTTAGTAGACACACATAGACATAGACAAGACTTTATTGTAATGGGCTCGTGCCCGTTTACAAAGAGACAAAAAATGAACAAAAAGTACAAAAAAAAAATTATATATTAAATTAACACATAATTGTAGACATTAAAACAATTAAAAATGAAAAAGAATATGCATATACAATCCTACATACACACATTATACACAAGTGTTGTTGGAACCCTGGGCTAACTCGATACCTCTAATAGATTTTTACGGACTTTTAAAATGGAAATTGTAAAATAAAAATTCTTTTGTATTGGCTTTGAGTTAAAATAAACGGAAAAGGTTTTAAACCGGTTAAAT
Organism: Tetragnatha montana; assembly: GCA_963680715.1. Taxonomy (NCBI): domain Eukaryota; kingdom Metazoa; phylum Arthropoda; class Arachnida; order Araneae; family Tetragnathidae; genus Tetragnatha; species Tetragnatha montana. The sequence goes on along the minus strand of OY796680.1, from coordinate 43,508,549 downwards.
ATTTGTTTCTGTATCGTACATAAAGAGAGCAGGAATTGAAAATATGGTTCCAAGTCTCGTTTTCTTCTTTATTACAAAAAGTGCAAGAGTTAGAAGGAAAAATTTCAGATACTTCGTTTTTGTAAAAAATTCTACATAGATTTAGACGTAGTTGAAAGATAAATCTCTTGATAGTTATATTTAAGGGTGACTCACTCAATATAGGTTTTAGGGGAGGAGCTGTTAAAGACTTTATACTGGGGAAAGTTAGTGCTATTCTCCATTCGAGACAGGTCATTTTGAAGGGTCAGATCTCACAATTGTATAGTCTACATCTACAATACTTGCCTCGTTTGATGAAATGTAAGTAAAGTTTCCCTCACAGTCTCTTGGTAACATGCCGTTTAGGTATACTCGTATTAAGTTATTGCTATTGCAAACATCATGAAAGTATTTACCTCTAGAATTCAAGCTTTTATCTTTTAGATTCCTGTTTAGATTACATTCAGATAGAAAATTGTATTCAATTAAATTGGCCTCATCTGAATTTCCAACTCCTGCATTGAAATATCCTAAGATAATAATGTTATTATAGTTGAATGAAAGAATCAGGCCAAAAAACGATTGCACCTCCGAGTCGAATTCTGCACCCGGAGGAAACTAACAAGCAGCAATCATAACATCTTTAAGAACACAGTAATTCGCCGAAACAATTATAAAAAATCTACAAGTTCTAAGAACACGTAAATTACTTTTTAGTATAAAATTGCTTATTAATCAATCCTTGGACAAATGTGATCGTATTAAGCGGAGGGACCAAAAACACTAAAGTATGAACGAAAACTTATGTATTAATTTTTTGTAAGGTTTAATAGTAGTTTTTGAAAATATGTTTATTCCTTTAAGCAATTTGCACCAATAAAAAAACAATAAATTAAAAAACTATAACATTTAAAATTTTATTTTGGGTTTTTGTTGATATAGTATTAACATTTCTTCGAAGGAAAACATATAATTAACTTCCAATTATATTCGTATTAGAAGGGTGGGAACTGGTAACTACCACGAGAGAATACTCAAGTTTCAAGCTTTAGATAAGTTATTGTCAAAATATATTTTAAAGTATTCCGTCTGCTCCTCCCTCCTAATTTCTCTAAAAAGAAAAGAAGATACTTTTTTTCTGCATAGAAAATAATACCTGGCTATTTTGGAATACCTAATATTTCTAGTCTTTTTAATTTAAGAAAATTTTTACTTTTAACAATTCTTTCTAAGAAGTATCCAAGGGAATTTTACATAGATGGCAGCACCACTTTCTCTAAAATGAACCTCTGGCCCTCTGGGACGGGTTCCGTTCAAAATCCCGACAGTCAGAATCCCGACAGAACAGGTTCCCGACGACGAAATCCCGACTGGGTCAGAATCCCAACAGATCAAAATCCCGACAGGGTCAAAATCCCGACAGGTCAGAATCCCGACAGATCAAAATCCCGACAGGGTCAGAATCCCGACAGGGTCAAAATCCCGACAAGTCAAAATCCCGACAGGGTCAGAATCCCGACAGGTCAAAATCCTGACAGGGTCAGAATCCCGACAGGTCAGAATCCCGACAGGTCGAAATCCCGACAGGGTCAAAATCCCGACAGGTCGAAATCCCGACAGGGTCAGAATCCCGACAGGTCAAAATCCCGACAGGTCGAAATCCTGACAGGGTCAAAATCCCGACAGTGTAATATCACTCTTAAGCCGTGAGAGCATGAACTATTGAATTTTTTTGAAATTTTAAATTTTTTAAAATTGATTAAAAATGGTTTAATACTACACTCCTGCGCGTGCAAGACTTTTTCTGGGCTGTTTTTCAGTGCTGATTACAGATATTTCATCAAAACTGACGTTTGAAAGGTTTTAAAATTTTAAACCAACTTTTAATCAATTTTAAAAAAATTTAAAATTTTAAAATCTTTCATATGTCAGTTTTGATGAAATATCTGTAATCAGCACTGAAAAACAGCCCAGAAAAAGTGTTGCACGCGCAGGAGTGTAGTATTAAACCATTTTTTTAATCAATTTTGAAAAATTTAAAATTTTAAAATCATTCAAACTACACTATCGAAGAAACATCTGTAATCAGCACTGAAAAACAGCCCAGAAAAAAAGTTGCACGCGCAGGAGTGTAGTATTAAACCATTTTTTAATCAATTTTAAAAAATTTAAAATTTTAAAATCATTCAAACTACACTATCGAAGAAACATCTGTAATCAGCACTGAAAAACAGCCCAGAAAAAGGGTTGCACGCGCAGGAGTGTAGTATTAAACCATTTTTTAATCAATTTTAAAAAATTTAAAATTTAAAAATCATTCAAACTACACTATCGAAGAAACATCTGTAATCAGCACTGAAAAACAGCCCAGAAAAAGTGTTGCACGCACAGGAGTGTAGTATTAAACCATTTTTTAATCAATTTTAAAAAATTTAAATTTTCAAAAAAATTCAATAATTCGTGCTCTCACGGCTTAAGAATGACATTACACTGTCGGGATTTTGACCCTGTCGGGATTTTGACCCTGTCGGGATTTTGACCTGTCGGGATTTTGACCCTGTCGGGATTTTGACATGTCGGAATTTTGACCCTGTCGGGATTTCGACCTGTCGGGATTCTGACCCTGTCGGGATTTTGACTCTTTCGGGATTTTGAACTGTCGGGATTGTGATCCTGTCGGGATTCTGAACTGTCGGGATTTCGACCGTCGGGAACCTGATCTGTCGGGATTCTGAGTGTCGGGATTTTGACCCATACCCCTCTGGGACACAGCCTATCTCTATCAAACATCAAATGAATGAATGATACGGCGGTGTTGGCCACCGCCGACAGCCTGAACTAAATAGGCAAACATTTTTATACTTAGATATGAAAAAAAAATCACAATGGAAGTTTAGGCGGGCTAGTGGTTATAAAGAAAATGAACTTTATATAATGGTTTTAGACTAGACCTTTTTATAATACTTGATAAAGTTGCAAACAGGCCCGCCGACAGGGGGGGGGGGGCAAAGGGGGCACTTTCCCCCGGGCCCGGGGATTTTCCCAGCCCTATAGGGGCCCGTAAAGAATCTCCATCTTGAGATACACTACTAAACGTTCTGAAACAAGAATACCCATTCATAGATTTTTCTCCCAACTACCCTTCTTCTTCCTGAGAACGGGCCCGGGGCCCCCCTCCTCCCTGGAATGCAACCTCCAACGTTTCCAAACGAAGATAATTACCCCCTAAGATAATTATTCCTCTAAGTTAGAGGAATATACTAATTTTGAATATTTTGTAAATTATTTTTTCACCCTGAAGGCCGCCGAAAATGAGTAAATTTCAGTTTCCAAGAGGCGTATTTCCAAAAATTTTCTGGGGGGTACCCCCAGACCCCCTAACAAAATTCATTACGAAATGAAGTTACTTCTCTAAAATTTCATACTCAATAAGATAAATAATTATTTCAAAGGATCCTAGGCTTAACTTCATTTAAGAACAGGCCCATTGGGCTCAATTGTGAAAAGTATCCAAAAATGAGTTTAAAATGTCTTTTAATTTCAATTGAAAAATTTCCTGGGGATTCCCCCAGACCCCCTTTAGTCTTTAGTGCTTGTTACTCATCCTATAATCAAGAAAACGAAATTTTTAAGTTTATCAAGATTCAAATCTTGCATAGAAATGTTCAAAGCTGCATTTACGAAAGACAATTTTTGCCCCCCCCCCCTTAAAGTAAGATCTGGGGGCCCCGCTTCTCAACTTTGTCCCCGGGGCCCGGCTTGACTCTCGGCGGCCCTGGTTGCAAAGTAACTCTTTTGACGCCCCCTTTTAGACTTGGAAACATAGCTCCATGCTTGAAAAGCCCCTGGAAAGTGGCAGGAAAGATTTCTTACAGAGGCTCATTCTCTTACTGCATTTCTTCCATTCCGTGTCAAATCAACCAAAAATTCTCAACCTGACCGTCTCGGATTTCAACGAAAATTTTAGAAATGAGAAAAGGTTCTTATTATTCAATTTTCTTCGTAAAACTTTCATTAAAAGTTTTTGAAAAAAGGAAAACAATCCAATTTTTGGCTTTTTAATTTTACATAACTGCAGTTCTGTGTATTCAAGGAAACTCTATCACCCTTCGTTGTAAAAATAATTTTGCAAAGTTTAATTTAATATAAAGTTTGAGTACTTCCCACGAAAAAAAAATATTTTCCTGATTTAAAAAATAGTTTAAAAAATAAATGTTGCTGTTCTTGAATTTGTTTTTGTTGATTATATATATTTTTTGCAACATTATATGGTATGGAATCTGAAAGTTATAGAATGGGATAGCCATGGGATAAGGAGTTATTGCAAAACTAGTTGCTTTAAACGTTTAAACTACCACTTTAACCTCCTATAATACGTTGGTGTTTTTGGTTAAATTTGCGTTCCCTAAACCCCCAGGGGGCTTATTAGTGGAGTCGCTTGTGTCAAAAACCAATGGTGTAAAAAAAACTTTTGGCAGAAGCTTAGTGAGTGGTATCATTCGATTCGTAATGACGTCTACATTAACGTGGTACCGGGTGTTTTTTCCGAATTCCGTGCAGGGGGTTTCTATGACGTCATGAATGCAAGATGGCCGCCGCAGGAAAAAAGCTGTAAATGGCGATCTAGCAATGTTATCGGAACTATTTTTGGGCAAAAAGCTCAGAAATATATATTTTTATCGAATAGCTACAAAAATAAGCATCTAAATCGATTAAAAATTGCGTTTATGACGTCATAACCAAAAAATGGCTATTTTCACCAAAAATACAGTATTTTGTCATGTAATACTTTAAATAGATGCTATTTTCAACGTGAATGTAAAGAAAATATGTTCATAATTAAAATGCCAGCAATGGAAATTTCATTCTTTGTCACACAAGGCGGATATGGCGTCAGAAATCCAAGATGGCTGGCATGTGAAATGAATTTCTTTAGTTTTTTACTCCAAAATTTTTTATTTGGGAATTATTTTATCCTTAAAATGACTTTATTACAACATTAATAAAAGTATAATAATTCCCAAATAAAAAATTGTGGAGTAAGAAACTAAAGAAATTCATTTCACATGCCAGCCATCTTGGATTTCTGACGCCATATCCGCCTTGTGTGACAAAGAATGAAATTTCCATTGCTGGCATTTTAATTATGAACATATTTTCTTTACATTCACGTTGAAAATAGCATCTATTTAAGGTATTACATGACAAAATACTGTAGTTCTGTCTTTCACACCTAATATTTCGATGCTATTTTCAGGAATTTTAAAATGTTTTGTGAAATTTTATCCTCAAAATACCTTTATTACATTCATATAAGTGTAATAATTCCCAATTAAAAAATTTTTGAATAAAAAAATAAAAATTTTTATTCTATGTGATAGCCATTTTGGATTTCTGACGTCATATCCGCCTTTTGTGACCATCAATGAAATTTTCATTGTTGGTTTTTTTATTATGAACATATTTTCATTACATTCACGTTGAAAATAGCATCTATTTAAAGTATTACATGACAAAATACTGTATTTTTGGTGAAAATAGCCATTTTTTGGTTATGACGTCATAAACGCAATTTTTAACCGATTTAGATGCTTATTTTTGTAGCTATTCGATAAAAATATATATTTCTGAGCTTTGTGCCCAAAAATAGTTCCGATAACATTGCTAGATCGCCATTTACAGCTTTTTTCCTGCGGCGGCCATCTTGCATTCATGACGTCATAGAAACCCCCTGCACGGAATTCGGGAAAAACACCCGGTACCACGTTAATGTAGACGTCATTACGAATCGAATGATACCACTCACTAAGCTTCTGCCAAAAATTTTTCGAAACATGACATAAGCGACCCCACTATATATGGTTTTATGTTCAACTTTTAAGGGGGTGAAAATCCTCTATGACTATCATCCAAAATCCATAGAGGTAGCTATATAGAATTCAGCCATTGGTACGATCGTGGCCTTGAAGGGAGAAAGCAACAAAATACAAACATCTGGCTGATAGAGAGAGAAAGTTTCAATAAACAATAGTGTGGGTCTAGTTCATGGTCTAGTTTGACACAATCTTCATTAAAAAACGAGAGAAGAAACTTCATGGTTCAGGTTGCGTAACGTAAACTTGATTCTGATCACTTGAAATAGAGTCACTTTTTTAAAAAAATTTTAAGAGTATGATAATTTACTATTAGGTAGGGGTTATTATTTATTTTTATTAAAGAAATTTAACTCCAAAGTTTAACCATGAATTCTCTCTTTGCTTTCTAATAAACAGAAAACCACGAAATAGTTCCTTTTTAAATTTAGATTCATTAAGACTGTCTTTAGAGCTTACTTGTGACGTTTATTTCGGACTTAGGAGAAACTGGACTTAGTCTGTGAAGTATATTTATGGACTCTTCCAGGAAAATCCGGATAAAATCGTTTCCTGATAGTGCCTCTGCAACAGCTGTCTTACGGGGAAGGGGGTCATTCACAAAATGAAAAGTGGATTTTTTTTCCATGGATAAAACCTAAAAATATGAAAAAGTGCATGGCGTACTGAAATATATCAAGAAAAATTGTAATATAGAAAAAACAGAACTTTTAAATGTTTTTAACGATACATAGTAAAATTCTGGATATATTTTTTAAAAGTAAATAAAACTAACATGCAGTGTTATTAGTAGGATTTTTTTGGAGGAGTAAAAATACTTCTTGACTTTTTTAGAAGGAGTGAAATTGAATTAAGACGAGTGAAATACGGAAATATCATGAACTTCATAGAGACACGAAAACCGCATTCAAACTCCCGAAGCATCAGAACAATAAATGAAAAAAATTACTATGGCTGTATGAAAACACAATTAAAAAGTATGACAATTAGGGTGCCGTGGCTTTTGGCAATTGGCTTTGTCCAGAAGTCGGACGAAAATGTCTCCGCTGAGACTAGTTGGTGTTTTGAGTAGAAAAATATTACTTGTTGATTTTCGTGGGGACCACGGTGTGCATTTTTTAAGCTAAACCTTTGTGAAAATTCTCCTGGCTAGTTTTTTAAGGAGTATTTCCTACTTTAAAGGAGTGAAACTCTCTCAGAGGAGTTAAAAATATCTCTGCTAACATGCTTAATTTTTTTAAATCTAACTCTAATGTGTGAGTAAAATTTGTAACAGGCGTTTCCAATAAGTTATAATTACATCTCCAAGGTTTGTAGAAAACTAGTGTGACATGAGGAAAGAAATATATCTCGAAAAGGTTTAGTGTGTAAGAAATTTTTAAGCATATAGATAACTGATATTAAATACAAATAAAATATGGCCTATATAAAATAAGCAGAATACAATCTAATGCATATGTTGGTAAACCAAATAAGAGGCAAGTTTGAAAGATGAAGATTCTAACCATTTCTGCTTGACCAAGATTTTTAATAATATTAGAATTATTAGAAAAAGGTTTTTGTGTTCTTTTGAGATCTTTTTACGTTTTTTCCAGCTTCAGTTTTTACAATAAAATTTAAACACATTGAAGAGTTTGACGGTTGCTTTTCTCTCATGCGTAAAGGTCTCTTTGAAAAATTGCTTCACTTTACCTTCATTTTCTATGAAAATTATTTTTATGAAATGTTTTTTCCATGTAAACATACAAATCAAAAGAAAATAATAATTTCAGAAAGAACGAAACGCAATTTTCATAAATACAAGATATATAAATTTTAATGTTTAGACGAGAAAGATAAATATTGTTAAAAAAACTAATTAAAGCTAGTACGTTCGGATTTAGTTTCCTTCATATTGCAGAATACTATCGATATGTTGAAGTTGAAAGGACCGGTAAAAAATTTCGAGATAAAAAGACTTTTAGGCATAAAAAATACCCTCGACAATGTACGAAGTATGATTTAAAGAATACATTCTAAAGCAAAAAGTCTAAATTCACCACTAATTTTTTTTGGAAAAAAAAAAACTTTTATATATTTTATTGAAATAAAATTATATTAAGCATAAGTTTTCAAAACTTTGAGCTTAAATTTCTTTTGTTTTAATTTTCGCATGTATAACTTCGTTAAAAAGTTCCTTTTTCGCAATGTAATTTTCGATACAAAAAAAAGCAGCTTAGTCAGTAATAAATTGTGTGTTTATAAATATTTGTGTTCGAATAAATCAAATAGTATGACAATTTAAAAAAAATACATCTTTAAAACCTTTCATTGTTTACAAAGTAATTGTTTTTTTTAAAACACGAGTATGTCATTAAATTTCAAATTTACATGTAAGTATCAATCATTAAATTTCCTATGAGGTAAAGATGAGTAAAGATCGTTGTTACAAAATGTAGAATGCTTAAACAATAACAGTTCTTAAAAATATACGTATCTTTAAAAAGTAAAAAGTCTCAAAAAACATTTATGGTAGTTTAATAAAATTTTTCTCGGAATTTAAAAAGAACAAAATTTTTTTACCACAAACATTTTTTTCTGCTTTTTTTTTAATTTAAGTATTAAATTTACCATTTCCTCCATTTTCTGTTCCAAAAAGATAACCGAAGGTAAAATTCCTTTCAAATTAAACCTTTTCCTTAATAACCTTTTCCATAATGCGCCTCAATTCTCGCTCAAATAAGGCCAATACTAAAAATAGGTCCCTTGTTAAGACTCTAATCTCTTTTAAAAATAATTTAGAATGATTTGAGTGAAAATCTTGATTTTCCGTTTCGTAAAGCAATTTGCAATTTATTTCTCTCGAAAGAAGTTAATTCATCATGACTGACTTGAAGAAAGTTTCTCAGAAAGAGGAACGCTTTTAAAATAGCACTAAGTAATCCCGCGCTTTTAAAGATTTTCGGTTTCTGAGAAATTAGTTGATGTTAGCTTATAGTATTTTGTCTCTAATGTGTGAATTTAAAACATACTTTGTTGTGAGTTTAAAATTGGTGGTTCTATGTAAGAGGGTCTTGAGTCTTGGAGAGGGTTCGCTCAGTTTGATATACTATAATCTGTTGAATCCATGAAACAAAATTGGGTAGCGATTAAAACCTATGGAAGCTGTTCTTTTTCAAGATTTTGGAGTGAATCAACTAAAAATGTTTTAGAAAAAGTGACAGATTTGTCTTGCTAGAATGTAAAGAAGATGTTTCGAAAGTCCATTTCAGGGCTTTAAATTTGAATTCTTCTTTGGAATTTTAATTAAAAATTTGAGTGCAATATAATAAAAAACTCACAGAAAGTTTAATGAAAATATCTTTGATATTCGTAGAGATATTAGTGATCAAAGACAGGTTTTTCATCACCTTGGCCGGCTAAAAATTTAGAAACATCTGGAGTGTTTTTATTATGCCATTTTTTTTATGTTTGATTTCAAATTCGCCGTCATAACATCAGAGAAATTTCTAAATTGGTAGCCCGCCTTTTTCCACGATCCAAAAAAATCTATGCTCTTATTTTATACAACACATATTTTTTAAATTTAAATTCTTTCTTAATCTCCTTCAGTTTTTAATTAATTTTAAACTTTCTTATTTAGATGCTATGATCGCTTTCAGCTGTCTCAATAGATTCATTCTACCGAGGCAAAATCCACTGTGCTAAACGCTTCCCTCATGTATCTAAGAGACGTCGCGTCGCTTCAAATCTATAAAGCCGTGAAACGGACTTTTGGAACATCCAGAATCCATGCTTTCGGAGATAAAGGAATCATCTTTTTAAAAGTTATCTCACACTGTTATGGCACAAGATGATATAAAATGATAAAATAAAACTTTGTGAACCAATTTTTAACAAATAATACTTCATTAGACCATGCAATAGAGATTTACAATCACATAACTCGGACCTAGCAGCGGCCTTAGCAACAGACACTTTGACCCACAGCATGTTACAGTTAAAAGAAAATAATTGATCATGAAATTCTTCAATTGGAGCATTTGCAATGACGTGGCCCCACACCTAGCAACCCCCTTAGCAAAGCAACCGCCCTAGCAACAGACTCTTTGACCTACAGCAGTTAGCATTTAAAAGAAAATAACTGGTAGTGACATCACCTTAAAACAAACACTCTATTATTTTTCCCATTTCAGTTTACTCAAATTTCAGTGTACGAATCTTATTCACCTGCAGTAACGATTCTAAAGTGAGAAAAGCCTTTCTAATATTCGCCCTCATAACTCAGTGAGCCTGTTATATAACTATATGTAGTAAATGTATCAATGTATATATTTAAACCGGGAGGACGCGAGCTACTTTCTGTTACACGGGCACGCGCGCAGGGCCTCTCAGGCCCTGCACACCGTTTTCCGTTCTAAATGTTCAGTGAATCCAAAAATTTTATCACGGAAAGTTTAAATATATAATTTAATCGTTCAAAGTGCATAATAACTCATATTTAAGTTGACTGCTTTTTATTAATACATTATATGAGACTATTTTGAAAAGCACCAGCACTTAGGAGGAAGTGTCCGAGATTATCTTATCTTCAAAGGGGGGCCGATTTCTGCAGTTGATTTAGTGCTGTTTACCTTAAATTTCCTTTTTTGCAAGAAAAATTATAGATTCTAGTTACTTTTGGACATCTCTTTGTTTATAACTTGCGCGAATCCTCACAATTTCCGAAGCATTTCAATACAAGTAACAACCTAACTCGGAAAATAACATACCCACTCTATTTAAAATGTAGGAGGTGATATGTGGAAACCTTTTAGGCAGATACACGGGATTTCAGCATTATTGATTAAAAATTAGAGTTTTTATGAAGGTTTATTCAAGCGCCAGGGCCTCGCAGGCCCTGCGCGCGTCCTCGTGGGATACTACTCTTTCTATCATCTCCAATTTTATTAAGTAAATATTCATATAAAATAACGCCTCTGAAGGAAATAATAACGGTTTGGCTATCAAAAGTATCCTTTAAAAAGTATGTAATATAGGACATTAATCTCAACATATAACTGTTCCTTTAACTTTTTTATTGGAATATATTATTCATATTTACCTTAAACTTAAAATAGCAAACATTAGAATCTCAATCTTGAAATACAATAAATGAATGAATAAAAGACGTGATGATGGGCTAATCGCGCATGTGTCGCTGAACGTTGCTACAGAAATTGTAGGATTTCCTGCCCGAAAATGTCTGGACGTCTGGTACAAGATTGACCAGACGGGAAATTCAAAGCCAAGAATCCCACCAAGTCACCTTCTATAAAGACAATTCCTTACTGTGAAGAAACAGTCTAAATTTGAACATTTTCAGCAATCAGTCTGACTGAATTAGAAAATCTTTTATTCCGTTTCTTCTTGCGTCTCCTTCGTAAGTTACTTATTTGATAATATTCTAAATGCAATGACGAAACTGCAGCATATAAATAATTTAGTAGCAGTGGTTTCCATCCTCCTTTTTATAACAATCTAATTTAAGCTCAGAACCCAATTATTCTTTTACACTTAATTATATCAATGAATTTTCTAGTTTATTTTTCTTGATATCTTGTAATTAACTACTTTGGATTTTTTTTACTTAGAAAAAATACTTTTCCAAGGGAATTTTTTATGTAGTTGTGCTCGTTTTTTTAATACGAAAATCTGAAATCCCGAAAATTTTTTAGTTTCTCAAACTCTGAGATATTTAAGAACACCATGAAACAAAAATATTTTGACTAAACTATGTAATGCAAACAGTAAAATAAGTAAATGCTTTTCCAGATATTTACTTATAAAAACTTGCCTTAATACTGCAGAAAATATGAATAAAATTTAAATTAACTAGCATAATCATCGAAGTCTATTTATCAGATTTTTTAAGGGTTTCACAGTATTTTAATTATTTTTTTTAAGCTAACAAAATTTGATTTTGTAAAGTAAATATTTAAAAAATAACTCCACCCTTTCTTTAATTGATAGAAAAAATAAGTGTAAAACCTGGTAAACATAAGAACTCCTTGTAGTATTTCTAAATCTAAAAGGAATTTTTTAAAAAGTTCCTATTAGGTTTATTATTTTAAGTAAGAGTTATACCAATGAATAAAATAACTGCTTAAAATATACCATACCTACTACAGGAAAAGGAAATTTCTTAGAACCTACATGCAGAAGTTAAACCAATCTAAATGTAGAAGATTTTTAATTTAGCAATCTAATAAAGGAAAACAAAAACTATTAAACCTACAATAAAAAGCTAAAACTTTTCTTAACACAATTATATTTAAATAGAAAATCATTTCTAAAACCATTTATTTATTATTAACATGATGAAATCACCTTATCTATTTAATTTATTCGTCATTTCTTTATAAAAAAAATCTATGCCAATTTTAGGGTACTAAAATGTTAATTGGCGTGAAGATAAAAATGTTTTCGCAGGTTCTAGAAAGTTCTCAAAGCTAGACAGCCTATATTGCTCCTTAGAAAGCACAACGACATATTAACCTGTGTTACAACACAGGAAAAATGAATATGTCTTGCTTAAAAAGTGGTTTCTCTTTGTTTCTTGGATCCTGGCTGTCATGGCCACCTGTTACGCACACAAAGAGATGGCGGATTCCAGGATTATGTACGTCATTAAAGAATTCGCTCCCTGGGCCGAGGGTATGAAAGGAACAGAATGAATATGGTTTATTTCTAAGCTCGAAATGGCGTCTTTCTTTTTCTGCGTTTATTTAAATTTCAAAAGTTTGTTCCTTTAGCCTTTATGAGGTAATAGGAAGTGAAGACATGTGTAAATAAATGGTATATAATATCTATCATTCATTTTTGAATGTTATACTACAGATGCGGCATCAAATATTTTGATAAAGGTGACATTTTCTGTTATTTTAACTATTACGCTGGAGTATTTTTAAAGGAAGGCCTTTTATTTCATAATTTAAATTTCATTCCTTATCATTTTCATGACATTACTATTTTTTCTTCTCACAGTTTTATACATGTAATACTTTATGTAGAGTTTTGAGATTTGTTAAATAAATAATTCAAAATAATAATAAATAATGTAGAATTAAAGCACCTAAAGAAAAATCACAAAATTTTCTCTTCTCTTAACGCTTGGTTTTTAAGGGTTAAAGAATTAATTCTAAGAACGATTACAGAGAATAAACTTTACGTTTTTTAGCTTTATTTGGCTTGTTTAAGGCAAAATTCTGATAAACGAACAAGGCACAACTGTACCAATTTTAGATAATAATAGATACAGAAGATTACGTTACATTTTAAACAACTTTTTTTATATTCATAATGTTTGTATTTTAAGCTTTTTGATATTAATTAAGATATTTTTGAAGGTCTCAAGAATTCGTCAATGCTATGGATACTTTTATGCTTATTTGCTTTTCGTATTTTAGCAATAGTGTCAAAAATAATTTTAATAGTTCTTTCTTTTTAGCTAAATTACGATAAGTATTCACCTAAAAGCTAGCAGGTGTTATATTTCTCAATCCATTTCCTCTTTTTTGTTATCCTTTATGATAACCACCTACACACATTAGCTTTCATTTAATATACTGTTATCTATTGTGTTTGAAGTTTTTATCAGTACTTAGGATAATGCATTAAAAATCTTAACAAGTTGTAAAAATAATGGGAACGTTAATAATAACGTAAATAATAACGGATAATAACGTTGTAACAATTCCTGGTTTCGAATCATATTTAATAAAAATATCTTTAAAAAATTAATTTACAAGTGTTTTACAATATTCTTGTGAAGACTGCAATATGCAATGAAGAATGATTAAACGTAGACAAAGGTTTTTTAAACAATTACTTGCTTTAATGTGGGGGCATTTTGTATTTCTAATTGTATTTTTTACAACTATATAATCTGTGAGAAAAACCTTTCACAATCTGAAAACTAAGAAAACTCATATACAAAACAGGGATTTTTTCATAAGTACTGTTGTATGCCTGAGTATAGTTTAAAATATTCTGCCACCCATATTACACATTAATTCTTAAAATATACTTACAACTTCTATTCCCAATAACGGGGATAGTTAATCACACTATTCTATAGCGTAAATCTTTTAACGGGCTGTCTGAACAAAGTTTTAATAAGCCACGCTTTCTAAAAGTAAGATCAATCAAAGTTAATGCATTTGTCTTCCTTGTAACTGTATTAAATAAAATGATATTTATACTACACTTTTCCCAACTTCATACGAAATGACGTAAGTCAGCTTTCGATTACAGATAATTTTCTAGTTTTACTCCGTTAGATTTACTGAAGGAGTAAATTAAAGACTAAAAAGATAATTAACTGCCCACTTTCGTCCCCTTTCCTGTAAATGCGAAACTCCCACTACAGATATTAGCAAGTGAGTTCCAGGTTACGTGAACTGGGATATAACGAGTAAGATGATTTTGGTACTTCTGAGAAAAAAACAAATTCATATATATAGTTCGTATGAAGTGTATTATGAAATTAATTTCAAAGATACGAGTCTAACACTCCTTTTAGGTATATCCTTTCTTTTACATTAAATAAAATTTGGTTCATGTTTTTAATTCCAAACCTTTATGAAATATTTTCTGTTAGTTAAGTTTTAAAAGTGTGTTAAATTTTAGGAACTTCTAAAAAGTTATTTTAAGATTCAACTTGATGAATATTCTCTATTTATGTGAGAAAATTATTTTAAGTTATACCTACATGGTGTACCAAGATAAGTATCCACCCCCTTTAACTTTTAACCCCTGCAGATATAGTCATATAAGTGGTGTCTAGGTATAGTAAAGTGACCATGCGCTATCCGATACGACAATTTTCAACGCCTCCCCTAGCGGAAATTTTAGAAGTTATAATTTTTTATTTTAAAAGCTTTTAGAGTGTTGCTAAATTAGTCAATTACAAAGTTTTAGGGCAGCATCGATTTAGTAACCAAAGACACCTTGTGCAGAGAAATGCCTTGAATATAAACCCTGTTTCCCAAGTTTTTAACCTCCTAAAACGCTCCTCATAACCAGAAATTGATATTTTTTTCCATTTTTGTGATCTAAGAATACTTTTAGTCATTTACCTTATAAGTCATAAAATGAAAAATTTCTGATTTTCGCGTCTCCCATAATAAAAAACAGACCCCTTTTCACATTTCCCTAACTTCCCCTCCACTTAAATCTACCATATATTACATCACTTTCGTAGTTTTCCAAGTAGCTCAGGACTAATCTCTAATCCACAGCTCACAAAATAAAAACTCAACCACAACAGCATCCGATAAGCCCCCCTCCCCCACAGCGCACCGTCACAGTCGACGTCACGGCCGGAGCCCCTCCCCCGAGCGCAGAAAGTCCTCCTCCACTTGTTGATATCGGCTCGCTCTTTTCCCAGCGCGCGTTCAAAGCGACCGGCCGCGCGACATGCGATTCCTACTAGTACAATGCTTGCTGGGGCTGGCCCTACATGGGGCGCTGGCCCACGACAGGGACGGGCATTTCACCAACGACTGGGTCGTCAGGGTCACTGGAGACCCCGTGGAGGTGGAAGAGTTGGCGAGGGAATTGGACTATGCCAATTTGGGGGAGGTGAGTGAGATTTGATGTTTTGGTTTTTAGAGGGGTTGCACGTGAGGTTACACTGTAAAAAAATTCTTATTTTTTTCGCTAAATGTTCCATTGTTATTTTCACGAAAATTTACCAGAAATTTTTCCATAAAAAAGAATTTAGGTTCAATAAAATCACCACTAAAAGTGAATTTTAAAATAAGCATGTTTAGGTCGAAATGGCTCGAGATCGTTTAGTCAAAACTAAGTGTAATGTGTTTGCCGGTGTCATCCCAATGTCATTCGTGTCTATAAAATTAGTTATAATTTATATAAGTGATTGTAATAAAGACAGAGTCTCCTGTAACTAATCAAAAGGGATCTGAAGTTTCATCAAATAACGGAAAGTTTCTCTCGTTTGAACACAGAAAAGGAGGTATTTCCACAAAGTGATGATGTTAACCGACAACAGTGGTTTCGGTATATTTCCGTTATTTGGAAAAAAAGAATTTTTAACAGTGTAGAGACCCCTTTTTTTTCGAGAGGAGTTATAGTTATAAATCATTTCTACGCCCACATCACATTGTATTGTAAGTTAAATGTATAGGTTATTAGAACATGATGAAATCTAAAAGTGGGATTTGGATCTTGGTGTACTTAGTTAAAGTACTTAGTACTTAGTTAAATATTTTGTGGAAGAGACTGGGTTAAAAGCAAAAAAAACTTGATCCACAAAAGTAGAGTTTTAACTAATTTTTGGATATTTCGGGCTCTTTGAGTGACTCCTGAAGAGAACCGATCTATGTAATCACAGAATTTTTAATTAAAAGAAACCCAGCACATTATTTTACCCGATGAACAGCCATTGCACGGGATAGGGTAACGTGTAGAAGGCTTGAGAGACAGCCTTGGCCTGAAACAGGCTTTAGTGCCATTTATAGTATATTATTGTATTTATCAGTATATTATCAGTCATCAAATTTCGAGGGATATAAACCCTCAACCTTCCTGTCGGACCTAGTAGAGAAATGAGAAAATCATCGCCTAGGAGCCTCATGTATTAACTCAATTGTTGGCTATTTTGAATTTTCAAATAATTGAATTTCATCAAGTTTAATTCAAATTTTAAACCAGTTTTTACGTCTCCTGAACAGTTTGGAAAATCAAAAAATTTCACCCTGCGCCTTATAGCCTTAAAACCTTTAAGTTGGTAAGGTTGGCTATTAGGGCACTTCCAAATCCAAACCCTGCGCCGACAAAGTGATTTTATTACCAAAGGATGGGATGATTTTGAGTTTCAATGAAGTTTGGTTTGATTTTTCTCATTCAAATTTGTTGATTTTTTTTTTTTTTTGGAGTTTAGAATTTTGCTTTGTCACCCATTCAACTACAAAAAATTATCAAAAGAAATTTTTCCCAATATAACGACAAAGAATATTTAAAATGAAATAAATTTCGATGTATTGTTGTGAAATATGGAAATAAGAAATCAGTTTCTTTTCTTAATTAATTTTAGAGCAATTTTTTGTCTGATAAGTAAAAAGCATTGAGTGTAAAAGTAAATTAAATTTATTAATATCTAATTACTTGTTTAGTAATACTTTATAAATTCATCAAGATTAAAATAAAAAATTTCTAAATTTTTGCGAATTTTTAAACATTTAAAGTTTGTATCCGTTTAAATTCAAAAATGAAATCAAACAACTTTTAGGTAACTTATTTTGTTCAACAACAGTTAAGAATGATTTTTCTTAATAGAAGTTCCTTTCCTTATTAATAAAGTTCCTTTACTAGGAAAATATTTTACGATTTCTAAAAAGTAGCCAATCATACTTTTAACTCTTAAGAAATATCACGGCTTACTAGATACTAATACAGGCTAGCCGAGTTTTAAACAATGAAAACCATTTGACAACTTTTCCCGCTTGGATCGCCACAAGTCCTACCTATATCACCCACCGCCTTCAACACTGTGGATATGCTTTGCCAGTTTGTCCGCTATTGCCATCTGGATTTTCAATGATTTCCGTATCTCGGCTAGCCTGTATAGTATCTAGTAAGCCGTGGAAATATCATACTTTGTAAACTATTGTTGAATTTTCCAACTGATTGATCCTAATTAGCATCTGATCCTAAAGTTAGATTTTAAAAAGAAAGTTTTGGAAAATCTGCTCACTTAACACAACTACTATTTTGATGTTTTGTAGCATTGAAATTCAAAGCAATTTGAGTAAATTGACTCTAAACACTATTAAGGAAATAGTAAAGGTTTCATACCAATTTTCGAAACGTGGTCATCTTAATTAATTACTGAATCAACTTTTATGTGCACCGCATAAAGAACATAAAAAATATCCCATCTCTGATATTAAAGTACGAGTCTTTATTGCTATCCAAAATGAGTAAGAGAAATAGAAATACAACCATTTTATTTGTATCTTTGAAAAAAAAAACCCAGAAAATTATAACACTCTTACAATATATATCCACCTATAAGGTTAATAAAAAGGGAGGCATTTTATAATGATCTCTCTACGAAAATGATTAATATTTTGACATGTTGTGAACAAGGATAAAAAACAAAATGGGTGTAACTTAAAGGGGAGAAAAAGATTTAAGCTATAACGCGAGAAGTATGTTGAAACTTCACAGTTAGATATATCAGGATGATTTAGTGCTTACTAGAAGCTCATGTCCCATGGAGGTGGTAGTTAACGTAAAACTCTCGAGTCCTCCATAAAACAACTAGTTTTATGGGATATTTCTCATTAAAAAGAGATAACATGCGCAAATGTATATCTCTTTATGTGATTTTATTCTCATCCATATTTTCCATAGTTTATAGTTAACCGTAACGTCGCAATCATTCAAAATTTTATGTACTAGATATGGCAGAGAGATACACCACAAGGATTAAAATACTGCAA
This sequence comes from Tetragnatha montana, assembly GCA_963680715.1. NCBI lineage: Eukaryota > Metazoa > Arthropoda > Arachnida > Araneae > Tetragnathidae > Tetragnatha > Tetragnatha montana. The sequence continues at coordinate 43,490,167 of OY796680.1, read as the reverse complement.
AAAATTATAGCCTCGATTCTTCTTTTGTGAAAATTAAACTCTAACTGGATTCGCATAGTAGCCTCTGAAGTTGCGAGGTGCTTATCATAAAAGGCCCAAAAACTGTGAACTTGGATTCAATAAGAGTTCTTCATATCTTCGACTAAGTAACATTTCACCATCCTAATGTAACTATTTTACAAGTATTTGTTTGCAAGACGTTTACTGGTTTATGGCATAGTATTTATTTTTCTGCAGTCAAAAACTCAAAACTACGGGAACTGATAATATTTTTTCTCAAACAATTTGTCGGTGTCAGATATTTATGAAGATATACGTAGGTCAAAACTTTATGAGAAAAGGTGAAAAGGGCTCTTTTAAAAAATTTTATTCCTTGTCTTGTTAAAAGGAACTGCTATCCGGAACACATTACACAAGTTAAGAAAACTTGGTTCAATGTAAAAGTAATTTTTCGTCAAGTTATTAAGAGTGAAGTTGATACACCCACGCTGTTCTGATAACTTTATAGAAAGTTCCCAGTTATATCTGTTTTTAAGATGTAACATAAATATTGTCCATGCTTTTTTAATTTGGTAACGTGGGAAGTGGGAATAGTATCTGTAGTACGACTGTGTTGATTCCACTCTTAAAACCCTCAATGCTTTTTATCATACTCTAAATAATAGGTTCTTAAGTGTGTGTGGTTTCAACGACTGATTTGAGTATATAAAGGTTCTTTATGATTCTTCTTCACTCTTTCATCCCTGTAACGACCAAGATTGCTTTCGATTCTCTGAAACTTTGTGCCGGTTAGAGCTGCTGAGTTCAATAATGCCGTATAAGGTATAAAAATATCAGAACGCATGCTTGGAACTATAAATTAAAGCTTAATTTTTTGCCTTAGGAAACGTATCCATACTACGTGACCTATTTTTTACTATTTTTGACCCCCCTCCCCCCCTTGGTGACCACCCGTAGTATATGCCAAGACCCCCCCCCCCATCTAGTTTTCTCGTAGTAGTAGTTCGTAAATACGGTTTTCAATCATTTTTAGCAAACAGAAAGTTAAAAAAAGTTAATTTGGGTTAATAATTTGTCTTTAATAATACAGCACTTGCCTCGTGACGCCAAGAGGGAGTGCATATAAGTGGAAAATATGTTATCAAGAAGAAAAAAAATTATGTAAAAGTTATTGTAACAGTAACTTAATTTACAAAAACAAGTATTTTTTTCTTTATTTTTTGACAACGTGACGAAACCCTAAGCCTCCCCTGTGACCAAGCGTGGTATTTGGAAGACCCCCCTCCCCCCTAGAAAATGAAAATTTAATATTCCGAGATGCGCTTTTAAATTTGTAAAATGTTTAAACAGTTTTCTCTAAAAAACTATTTAATTATTTAAAAAAATACTAGATGCAAATGAAGTAGTCCTAAAATATTTCACTTTCGAACGTTAAAGAAAGCGTACATACTTAGTAAATCCACTAAATGACAAGATCAAATTTATAAATGAATCTGAAACGAAAATCCCACTATAAGAGGGTACTTCCATTTTATACACTGATTTAGATTATTTCTTCTTAATCACTAAATAATTTAAAAGCATTAATTTTTAGCATAAATAGGGTATTTTAAAATTACAATTTTTATACTTAAAAAAATATTTTTATTAACCACTGCAAGAGTAAGATTTTAAACATAAGATATTAACTAAACCAATGAACATAATAATCTGTTTGATTAAAATAACATTTCAATTTCATATGTATCTTTTAATCCAACAAGTTTAGATTAATTTTTGAATTTAGTTCTTCTTAGATTTCTTTTAGGGTTTTTTACTAGAAATAAATGAAAAATGTTTGCTTCTTTCACAGATATTAAACTCTGAACTACGAATTTCTTTGCCATTTTAATCATGCTTAACTGTAACACAGAAGGATACTTTATGTAAAAGGAAAAAAAATAATTTCGTAGAGAAGTAATATAAATTCTTTAATTTCATATAGGGAAGGAATGCAATGAGTGTAACATATAAGTCATAGTGAGTCATATAACTTTGAAACTTAAAATTGCTTTGTTTTTGTACGCCACAAAAAGTAGAACCTCATTTACCCTTATTTAATAAAGCAAAAAATTATTGCTCCCATTTCCTAGAACATGCAAATCTCTATTTCCAATTCTTCTCATTCTAAATTGCCACTTACAACTTCCATGATTCTAAAGTCATTTCATTTACTGCCGAGATCAGATAGGGTATCCTTAATTACTTTTTGATGTATTCAGAGAAGAAATTCATCCAACTTCTTTTTCTCCTAGCGTTTGATTTCTACCATAATTACTTTTTTTTATCTCAGAAAAGAAAAGCGGTATTACTAAAAAGGTTCATATGCAAAATTTTTTTTTGATACTGAGGAAAATTATAATCATGCTCGTATAATTATTCCAAGACTCTCAGAAGTATCTCCCTTTAAATGCTTTTATTTTGTATTGGAATATCAATCGTTACAGCTATTCAAAACATTTTTAGTTATCATTATTTTATGTTTTACACAATTACGGTTTCTTTCCCAATTCCTGGGAAGTGGTAAAAAATAGTTAGCAAGTAAATTTTGCCTTCCAAACTTCTCTTATATTATCATTTTTAAGATAGGTGACTTAAAAGCTATATGTATATAATATCAAAGCTATATGTGCTGAATCTACCCAATTTTTCCCACCAGTAGTCACTAAAGGGCTCAAAAAAGGGGTGGTTTTCTACCTGAAAACAAACTGTTCTCTTTCGGGTAAAGAAATTGGAATTGACTTAACAAAGCACAACTGGGAAGAACAGGTGTTTTTGAGTGTGTTTTTATTAAACGTATGATGAATATTTTATAACTGTTTTATTACATAACTCAATCTATTCAGTCAGTTTTTTAGAGAAGGAAAATTCCCTAAAATTTTTAGAATGCAAAATATATTGTTCGGAGTGTATCAAATCCAGTGGTGGTCATTAAAGGAAATTTAAAATGGAAAATTATGCTCAAATCAATGGAAAAAAACACGAAATACTTCATACCTAGAATATTCTATGCATTTTTTATTTTAAAAATCTAGCTATTTTTTATTTTCGATTTTTTTTATTAAAAAATCTACAAGGTAACCGCTTTGAAAGTAAAATCATCAATCTCCATCTCCATAGTGAGGCAATTTTTATGAAGGTGTGCGTATCAAACACTTTGGGAAAACTAGAAATATTTGGAATCGAATCTTCTATGAAAAATATATTTCACATCTGGAAGGTTTATAGAGTGTGTTTTGTAATACTAAATTACTAATTTCTACTTTCTCCATCACGGTAATGTAAGAGTCAAATTAGGTATTCCCAAGTTAAATGTTTTAAGAAATTACATTTTCATATTATGGTTCTAATAAATGTAGATATCTATTAAATCTATTAATTTTACACATTCAGAGTTATACACTTATAAAAAGTTATCCCGTATATTTCATAAGCTACCATATTTCAATGACAAGCTGTTTTTATGACAAAACGTACCATAAAATGCCCTTATACACAAGAAGAAATGATTTTTTAATATGAAATAATATCGCATATCGAATAATATCGAATATACAAATCTTAAGTAAATGAATATTCTCGTACGTTTTCAGAGCAATTTTACTCATTCATAATATTACTAGAACTTAAATGCACTTATTTAGTACTCTCTTAGAATTTAAAGACTAGCTTAACTAATAGGGTGCTCAGAAAAATTCTTGTTGTGCATTTCCTGACCTTATAACGCTATACTACAACTGCAATATCTATGCTCAGCTTGAAATCTCCTTGAATAGTAAGACAACAAATACCGGGATTTCGTCAGCCTCGTCAGCTGTACTTGAGACCTTCTCACCCACTTTCGCTTTGATTGACATCTACACCTTCCACACCACCTGTTGGTTTCCCACCACCGATGCATGCACGCGCACAATACTTCCTCTGTTCTCCTATAATAAAGGATGGATGTAGTCGCTAATTTACAATCGATAACTTGTTATAAGGCTTTAACCTAGTTAAAGCTATGTTTTGTTTGACTGAACTGTTATGAAGAATGCGGTTTTCTAGGTGGTTTAGTGAATGAAATTAATTTATGTTAAAATGCTTTATAACACAAGAATTCAACAATAAATTAGTAGTGCTGTAGTGTTTAACATAGTGTCACAGCTAAAAATAATTTGTAGTTTTGAAGTAAAATATGAATAAAAACTAATAACATATCATTAGTTTTATAATAATAAAAAATCAAAGAGCGAAATTTCTTTTCAACAGTCCAAACTTGTTAGAACTTTCAACAAGCATACTTTTTATGAGCTATAGACACATATCTTGTAGTTGTTTATTTAAAAATCAGTCACACTGCTGTATTCAAAATTCTCTAAACAGCAATGTAATTAATAATCTCAGCACAATGAACTTTTCTTATCTCTGTGTTAGAAAAGTTAATTCAAAGCAAATTTATGTCAATTTTTCAGTAAGTCAAACGTTTTAAGAATGAAATATCTTAAAATGATTATACAATGAAACAATCCTTGTAAAACTATTGGTATAATAAAAAAAACCTACATTGTATTTTTCTGCCTTATAAAGCTAAACGCTAGAATACCTAATTTGGTGCAAAATAAATAGATAATTTTTATCAAATGTTATTTCAAAAATGATAAAATACCATGCAATACTCATCAAAATGATGAGTATTCTGGTCCTTGGTAAAAGGTTAGATGCTTGCCCTCACAATACTCTTACACATTACTCCCTTACCCACACACGCTCCCAGCTGACATTCGAACGTACTATTATGATCTCTATTTCGTATTTGTGGGAGCGATATTATTTATTTCTGATCCTGAACAGCTGAGCCTTTTATCTATTCACACGAGATCCCCAATCCCCTCATTCATGGGCTATGGGGAATACACTGTGGGGTTAGAGGGGTAAAGATGAATTCTGGTCGTTTGGATCCATTTACTCTTCATGACTCACTTTAATCTAGGGAGAGGCTCGACGTGTATTTTTTTTCATGCATTTCTAAAAATGTTATAGTTACATAAACATATTTTCGAAAGTATTGGGTTTTTCTAGATTTCTGTTGGAGAGAATTTAAGGATTTCATTAATTATAGTTTTTTTTTTGTTGTTGTTAAAGAAAAGGTTTTAGATAAGAATTATAAAAAACAAAATTTCTTCCAGTGTTATGTAAATTTGGGTAACCCAGTGTTATACCATTTCACTTACATAGAAAATTTGAAATTTAAACTTTGAATTGAAACTTATAACTTTGATTGGGAGGAAATATGTCCGATATAAACCCTATAATTTTTGGATTACCGTTTTCGTTTTGATAGTACCGTTTATATCCCAGGGTACCTACTATTAGTGCTTTTAGTAGTGCAAGTATTATCCTTGTAATTATTTCAAAGAACTTTTTAGTACTTAAAATTTAAATAAACAGTTATATTGCAAAAGCAAATCTATCTATTTTCTTATAAAGCTGAGTTACTTGAATGAACTTATATGTAATTGAATTATACATTTACTACTTATGCAGCTGGTTGAAATTTCAGTGGCCAAAATGTTTACGATTTCAAGAATTTTTATTTTCATCTATAAAAAAAATAAAGGAAACATCCACTGCCTAAAGTATTTTCTTTAAAACATTACTTGCAGATTTAAGTAGAAACATACGAGTAAATATTTCAATCAATGGGAGCATATTAAAAGATACAACGGTATATATCGATGTGACCTCCAAACAGGCGATAGGTGCCACCCACAAGAATATGTGAAAACACAAGTCATACCGAAGTTTTTCTTTTAAGAAGTGTCATTCATGTAGACGAATGATTTTCTATTCTTATCCTTATCAATAACATTTTTAATACTTGACAGTAATGGAATGATGTGATTCGATTTCAAATTCTTGAAATGATTTCAATTGAATAAAATTATGCAACAAATGAAAAGAAAGAGAATCATCACAGTCTGTGTACTTTAGTGCAAGACAAATATTAACCCAATTGAAGCTTAAATGTAGCATCTGCAGTTGTCACTGCAACCCTCCCACAGAATCAATATAATAGTAACAATCAAGGGTGTATTTGCTTATCTGTTTTTACCACCTGTTAACCGTTAGGGTTTGGATCTCCCCCTCCTAATCCAAGAGTGTTCCAACAAAGGCGTTTAGTATTCTTATCCTCCCTTCTGGAACATTTGGTAGGGATTAGCGGGGCCTAGAAAAACACAGATAGAAGGGAGAGAGGGAATGTAGGGGGATCGTTGCCATGTTGGGAGGTGGTGGTCGAGTGTTTCTAACATCCGAAGGAGTTTATTTTGATGGAAAATAAACCGAGTTTCATAGGTTAGATTCGTAATACTATAAACTGGATAAAGTAATTGTATAAATAAGAAAACTACCTTTTAGTAACTTTCATTAACTTTTATTTTACCTATTTAGTAACTTTCATTAGAAAAGTAACTTTCATTAGACCGTCTTATACTTTGTTCATTTAGAATTTTGGCGCCTGAGACGAAATGTATTAGAAGCAGTTACTATTGTAATTATCATCGAAAGCATTTTCTTCTGCAATGACAAGGCAGACGGAACAGAAGTAGTTGAAATACTGTAAAAAAATCGGTCACTGAAGTTGTGTGATGACCGTTATGAAGCATTATTGGGCGTTTTTGATCCTGTTTCAGGCGCCTATTCTAAATGAACAGACTATAATACTCTTAACTGAGGGAACATTGCCATCTACCAAGGTTCCTAAAAAAATTAAATTTGATTGGTTTGTTAATTAATTGGATTTTAATTGTTCTACGCCAAAAACGTCAAAAACAGAGCATGTAGAGCCAGGCAAGGCAAAAACTGACATCGTGTTGAATCTCCATGGTCAGGGGTACTAGAAAAATATTTTAAAAATCCATCAATATTTACGATTTTCCTCAAAAGTTCAGAAACTAACATGAAAAAATTAATGAACAATTTCTTCAATATTAGAATTTATAAATAAACAGTTTTAACGTCAACGTAATTAATCACTCTTCATTCCATTCAAAGATTGGGCCTGTAGAACAGTTGATGTGTGAAATTAATTCTTTCCCCATCCTCTTCCTTTAATCCGGAGGAGAAGAGGATGGAGAGGAGCATTCGAACCTTTGTTTTGGGAAGGAGCCGGAAATTTGAGTCCCAAATGTAAGTAGATGGCGCCTCACCTCATTCCGACGGCACTAATTAAGAGACGCCGATGTCCGATTGTTCTTGAGGAGAATGCAATATCGAGTTCGTCTCTGAGCGATGTGGGAGAGACAGTGGAATAAGATTCTTCGTGGGTGTTATTTTTACCCAAAATTTCTTTACCAGGCTCTACCCCAGATAGCATGTAACCTTTCTTTGTTATTGTCATTGGGTTTCCCAAAATAAGTGTTGCCGAAAAATTTTTTCCGCAATACCTACTTTATTAGGGTTGGAATAGTAGTAGTATAAGGTTAAAGAAAAAAAAATGTAGAGAAACCTTCTCAAAACCCGTTACGTCAGTTTCTGACCTTGTTTTAACCTTGTTGTTCTGACCTTGTTTTAAGGTTTTTCCGTCAGGTTACTGCTAACCTTATAGGCGTCAACTAGCACAGGTTGTTTTGGTTCGGTTTGGTTTGTATTATGGGTATTTTTTATTTAGTATTACTGATTCCTTTATAGTTTTGAGAAACTCATCTTACTCCCTCTTCCCCAATAAGATTCGGGTTTCAATATCTGTTCAAAAAACATTAAAATTAACTACTCCATTAACATATTGTACTGTAAATTTTTTATTTTAAATACGTTCTTACCAATTCATTTGAATGCTAAACACTCATTTGTAGAATTTACCTACATCATTGATAAAATTGATTCATCTGTATTTACATTGGGCCTTTCATTAAAATTTTGTCGAGTAGTAAATATGTGAACAGTAATGTGAGATTAAAATTAAGAACACAATTAATTTCTCTAAACTAACTAACTTTGCAATCCTACTATTTCCAATGGAATCTCTTGAGGTGACTTAACCTCCTATGGCTCTGATTTCTGCTAGACTTGTTGATAGAGCCTTTAGTTTTGTTTGTCGTTGAGTAATCATTTTGACAATTCTGATGATTAAATGTTTTTGAGAGGGTAATATTTCAACATGCTGTGGTTGTGTTAGCTAATTAGTTTTAGGGTCGAGAGTACCTTAGCAGAGAGTACTTATAGTACAGAGCAGATCAGGGGTTCACAACCTTATAATAGACACAGCAACCCCATTTTAGGTTGAATAATCTGACGACCCCCTGGAATTATAATGTTAAATTTTTATTTTTAAAAAATATACATTGTTTGTAATTTTTTACAAGTAACAATCATGTGTAACCTATTAAGAAATACAATTATTTATCAATTTAAGAAAGGAAAGTAATAAAACCAATGATTTTATAGTCACATTAGGATTTATTTTGTTACATTAGGTTTGTTTGTCACATTAGGTTTTTTGTAAGTCCGTTGCTCGACTATAAATTTGAAACGACGAAAGAAGTATTTGCTGCATATTACTTAAATAACTATGCTAAATCTATGGAAACCTCTTACAGCGCCCATAGTGGTAATTTGAGAAAATTAAATTTTAAATCGAAGAATATAGAACTTAACACTAGAACCGCGGCATTTTCGGTATAACTAAAACCGCGGACCTGGGTCAAATTGACCCCGGCTTATAAAACTCAGCTTTTAATGGAATATATCATATTACTTGAGGGAAATTACTTTAATTTACTTCTTTGCTCTATATTAAGGTCAATAAAGCTAGACATTATTATAATCAAAGTATTAAAATGCCAAAAACGTGTTAAAGACTTAGAACTTTTCATGGGATGATTATATTTCTGAGGCTAAAAATTTCAGTAAACCCAGATAACAATAATTTAATATATATTTACTGTAAACATCACCGGCATTCCATAATTTAATGCCAAATATAGCTTCAAATTCATAATTTCAATTCAATTTTCAGGTTTTTCCGCCAAATATCGTGTAAAACTACTGCTGGTCAATTTTCAAAAAAATTCATTTCTTTATAAAAACTAATAAAATTCCCTATACTTTTATTTTAAGTTTCAGAAATTATTAAAATGGTATCGAATTGAGGAAATTTTATCGTATTTATTTTTATAATTGCAAATTCTCATTTTTCCACAAAAATAGGCTTTTGAGCATAGAAGCGCAATAGATCGGTGGTTCCAAAAATCATGTTTACCCTGAAATTACTAAGTTCTAAATTTCTTCTGCTGTAGCTACCTCTAGATTATGAAATTGTGTAATCAGAGCTTCAAAAAAGATAAATTTATGATTTTTGCATTATTTTCTTCAAATAAAAAAATTAGACTGCTTTCAGGGGAAATTAGGAAGAAAATTAACAGGATATGTATCTAAATTTCATTTCAAACATATTTTACCTTTGAAAAATGAATTACCCTCAAAAAATAGGGAATGGACAGAGCTCTTCCATGATTTTTTACCGATCCACCCATGTGTATTCAGAGGAATGCAATTTGCAACTTATCTGCTCGAAAAACCTGTTTCAAGCATTCTTTATTATCCCAAACTGGTCTAGTGACCTTGACCTTTGTGGGAAAAGAGGGTAAAACTGATAAAACGAGATTCTTCAAATTTTTGACAGCACTTTACTGTGATTGCATAAGGGTAGAACGCTTTGGGTCAGGATGACCCGCCCCGCGGTATTAGGTATACAAGTTTTTTACAAAAAAATGGTAAAAGCTAGAATCCTCATTTTTTCACAGTTTACTATTAACAATGATTCAGGAAATGTCACAAAATTTTTTAAGTCTGCGTTTGTAACTTTTTGAGAAAAACGAAATCAAAACTTGTTTTGGGTCAAATTGACCCACTCCGCGGTTCTAGTGTTAAAACAATGTGCAATGTCATAAGAGCGCACAGAAAAAGTTTCATAAACTATCATTCATATTTGAAGATATATTTGTGATTGAAGTTTGGACTTTTTCGAGTCTTTGGCTAGAAATTTAGAGACTTATTTGATGTTGTGACGAGAAATTTCGACGAATTATGATTTATAAATCAAAGAAACCTTATGATAACATGGCGATTTTATTGTTGGGTCGGACAATTGCGCTTTCTTTTTAGTACATCTACGCAAACAATGCAAGTAAAATTATCTTCCTTAAGTTAGTTTACATTCCCTTTAAGTTAGTTGAAAACAAGATGTTAAAACCTTTAAATGGTGTTTTGCAAAGTAAGTTTGATTGGGAGTGATGGAATTAGAAAAACTTAGAAAAACCTTTTTTTTGTATTTCGATTTAAGAACTATTTTGTCAAAATAACTATAGCTATGCATCTCCTCTAATAAATTGAAGAGAAGCATGTTACAAATACAGATTTCACATACACAGATTGTATATTTTATTTGATTTTCTTTCCTATTTAGGACTTACACTTAAATCATAAATTTCGTCCTTATCTTTATTTCAATATCCAATAATGAATCCCAAGAGTGCATGAAAAAAGTATCCGAAGCTATTCCAAACATTACTTTGATGCTTGTGGAAAATTATTTTCCCTTCCTTTTGTCTACCAAGACTTTTACTTAAAGGTTATCACAAGTTATTTTGTGTTATCTAACTTCTAGTACTGTGATTGTAATGCTTTATTCGACACTAGAAGACCATCATCCTTTGAAATAGAGATGCAAATAAATTTATATAGAGTAAAACCCCATCGAGTGGAACTGCGGATTCGAAAGAAAGTTTATATTTGCATACTATTCTCACTCGTCTGAATTTATCCACACATCCTTCATTTGCTATGCACTTCTATTAAGAAGTCTTGAAAAAATATTTCCAAATCTGCCTCTTGTGGAAATCTCTGGAGTATTTTAAGGGCGACGAAACTTTACTAGCCAGGTTATCTATGCAAATAAGGAATGATGTATTAATATTTGCCTGAATTTGTGGTATGTCTACTGCATAATATCAATACTTGGTTTTCGTGGTAACTATTGAAGTCAAATGAAAATAAGTATTCCCGAATAGTTACAGTGAAATTTATACATTGAGAGTGATTTTTAATTGTGCTCATTTATTCTGGGGTTAATTTATTGTTTATTGATGATGTCATATAAAAGAAGGTTAATTAGTATAGTAAATTATATTTTATGGGTCGTTTATGACATGTATTTTTAAAAGTTTTTACGAAGTGATATATTTATAAACCCTTATAATAACTTATCTCTGATGTCAATGGAAGTTTCATTGATTCAGACATAATTCTCTTAAAGTTTCGCTCTAGACATAAGGGAAAGGATTTGTAGAAACTTTCCAAATGCGATTATTTCTCTAAAGTATTGATGGTCTTAAGGGATTAAATTCCGAATCTTAGACGGATTAAAACATTAAAGGAAATGGGATTACGACAGCTAAATTAACGATTGCCCCTTCTTTTGTTTGTATTCAGAATACGCGCATATGAAGGATGGGATGCAAAGGATTATCGTTTTAAGTCGCATTTATTTCAGGATGAATTTATTTTAAAAATTTACTTACATGATTATGGAATCAGAAGAATATTTGATCACACATATTATAATTAATTAATGATTAAAAATATTCATAAATGTGTTAGAGATAAAGATATTGAATTTTTAAAATATATTAATTGTTCACAGAATTTAAATGCAATGATTTTACTACCTCATAAACTTACAATAAGTCGTATTTTATTAAATTGTATGAGGCCTAAGTTTCTTATCAGTGCTCAGGATGGCTTCCAAAATTGTAAGATTTCTATTATTAACTATACTCGTACTCATTGCTTTGTAAGCGACATTTGTATTGATAGGAACATTATAAATAGTAGTCTCTACATGGAACTTGAAACAGACTATCTTCGTCATCAAATATTAACCTTTGAGAGAACGTCTTTGTGCTTGAAAAGTCTGCCAGTTTGTTTGTGTTTAATATTTATTTTATAAGTTGCAGTAAGCAGGCTTGTTTCCTTAATGATCTGTCCATTCCTTTTAAAAGTTTCGCTTCAGGGCTTGCTCTTAAGCAAACTTTGCGTGGATAAATAACTTTTGTATTACTTTAAAAGCATCTACATTGAAATAAACTAATGTTTTATTGATTTATTTTAAAGAATAGTTTTGAAGGCATTTCCACCTTCAAACGCGTAAACTAATCTCGTTTGATCAGTATACCACATTTTAAACTTTGCTGTATAATGTTTTTTTTTTTTTTTAAATTTAAAACATATAAGAAACCTCTCCGTTTACCACTATGCATTACACGGGTATCTAAATAGCCTCCTTTAATAGCAGTGAAAAAGATGACACTAAAAGACACACCTTAGGACACATAAAAATGTTTTTAAAATTTGTTATTATGAATTACCTTAAATAGATTACTGGTCGAAATTTTTTATTTTATGCGCAAAGGAGTAGATATATATAATAGTATATTAGTTGGGATTGAATAAATATGATTAAATAAAAAAAATAGAAAAATAATTTAATAAAAAGTGTCCCAAGGTGCCCTACTTTCCCCTACTAATTTAAATTGTTTTAAAGGTAGATTAAAGAGGGTTTTTAAATAACATATTAACTAATAATAACTTTTATCCTTTTATTATAACATTAGTTCTATACTCGTCGGTTTAAACATAAAGAACATTTTCATTAAATCCCATATCTTATTACTTATCTAATAAGTGAGATTTTTTAATTATCATTCCACAAATTAGATTTCATCTATATGAATTTTGTAGAAGACGTTTCTTTGATAATTTTGCCACCGAGTTGCTTATTTGCATTCATTAGAATTAGCAAACACGTGTTAAGTTGCATAAAAAAGTAATTTTAGAAAATATAATGATTTTCTTTTCTCATTACAAATCAGTGCTTTCGAAAAGATCCAAATAACAAATTATCTTAGGAGATACATTTTAATTTGCTTGAAAGGAATAAATAGAGGAAACAGATAATTTGATTCTTGCTATTGACTTTTGAGTTTTTTTTTATAACTATTTGAAACTATCGTTAGCAATTTTTCATTGGACTTAATTTTCATTAGAAAACTTTCATTTAATTCATTTTTTCATTGATTTTCATTAGAAAAATAAAATGAGTAAGATTATAACTTTGGAAATATAAACCTCATAAAAATATAACCCTATAATATACCGAAAACTACAACTATTAAGCTTTTTAAAATTAGATATCAAGGCTTTGCTGTAAATTTTTATTAAGAGTAGTAAGGGGGGATATAAAGGATTTTTATAGTTTACCAAAAGAACTTAGACAAAATTTTATTAAATTAACCTAAAATATTTTTATACCGAACTCTTTATTCAAGGCACTTGAAAGCGTCGGTTTTTTTCGGAATAGATATATTTATGTTCTCACTTAAATAGTTTAAACGATGTAGGCTTCCTTTAGGTAAATAGGTGGGTTAAAAGCACTTAATTATTGCACTGATTGATCTGAATGTCTGATTCAATAATAGTTTAACGTAAGTTTATATTTTTATGTTTCGTAATCAAAAATTTTTAAGGAAACACTTTGAGATATTGGGAGGACACTAATGCATAACTCCGTTTAAGTTCATCATTTTACTTCACAATATCCCACACTTCAATTAAGTTCAAATTAGAAATCGCTTACACTGGTTCATTCTATCTTCAATGCTATATATCACTTCCCTACAAATTATGCGGAGTTAAAACTAGAGGAGTCTTCTGTCACTTTAAATGCATTCTTCATCCTGATTTTGAATTGAAAAAAAAGCAAAGAAACAGCCTGTTTATGTTTCCAATCTCGTGGTCACTTAAATCCCCTAGACGGTGAAAAAAAACAACAACACAGACTCGAGGGAGGGAAGAGATTAATTGGATGACCCTATTGACGTCATCACTGACCATTGGCCTTAGGGGGACGGGATCTAAAAATAGGCCTCACCGGAATGGAATGTAGACGGATTATATCCACTTAATCTAGCAACATTTGTCAACTGCCCCGCGATGACGTTAGTTGTAATCTAGATTGTCCGATGGTGGGTTCTTTTGGTGGTTAATTTCAGATCATACAATATGTCTTATCCTATATCCTATACAATATGTCTTATGCCACACCATGGTATGCCCATGATGTCAGCTCAGGAGATGAACAAGCTTGAAAGATTCTGCATGCGCTTGAGGTGATATTGGCGATTTCCCAAGCCATTAGCATGTAGTGAAAATATTGGATGAAGATTGCGTGAAGCCGTTAGATAAAACAATCTTTTGGGTCTGTAACAGGTTATGGGGACATGCTACATTGCTACATAGTTTGTCTGCAAATTTATATGCCATTCTGATAACCAACCAAAATAAGTGTAACTTAATATCTGTGGACTAAACTTCAAATAAAAACGTTTGTTATTTCATTAGTAAAATAATAAAAAGGATCCCGTCAATTTTAGTTTGTCAAAAAAACATATTTTTATTTGTGTAGTAAAAAAGTTGTATGTATTACTTCCTATAACTGTACAAGTTTCAGGTAAGTAAAATTTTTAAAAATAGATTAAATTGACAGCTAAATGCTAATTTTGCTCAGGTTACAGCACGAAAGTAGGATTGAATTATAAAACAGTATTCCTAACAACTAAGCTAAATTTAAACTTGTTATATCAGATACTTAAATACTGTTAGCGTTATTTAAGAAATGTTTTAAATAAAAAAATACGGTGCTCATGAGTTATAGAAATAGTTTAGATCTAATTAGCAAGTATATGATAATCAATTTCGTACTTCATCGTCGGTATTCATTAAAAATTTCTCAGTCGCAACTGTCAGAGATTATATTTTATGATGTAAGAAGCCTTCAGCATCTTTCGAGACCTCTGACATTTAGACTAATGTGTTTTCTAGAAATTTAACGAAATCCAAATCTTTTTAGCCCTAATCAATGCACGAAAAGCATGACAGTTCAGAAGCGCGCTTGTAGGTAAGCGGATTATAAAAACGCTTCCCTAAATATAAGCCAGAGTGAAATATTTTCTCCGAACAGTTTGGAATCTTCTAGGGGAAGGAAAATGTAAAATATTCATAAATGCTTTGCGGCACATCCATTGTTAGCTCGAAATTGAATATACGATGTAACAAACGTTTATCTTGGAATTTCAAATCGTATTTGGTTAGGTCGAAAGTCATGAGGATCATTTTTACATGTTTGGAAATTGCTTTTTTTTTTCTAAAGAATGCATCGCATGTGGTTTGTGAGATTTCGGAAAGATTTAGTTGCCAATAACATCGTCTTTTTTATAGGATTTGCAAAGATTATAACAAGAGTTATACAAATTTCAAGGTCCCTAGTACACAATAAATATCAAATGGGAATGCACTACTGGGAACGGTTTTTCTTCTTCAAACCGCTGTAACATTTTATGGTAAAAACCTTAAAAACAAGATTCGTTTTCAAATATTTTTTTTTCAAACAACCAACTTATACTGTTTAGATATAATGTTCAATTTGGGCAGAAAAAGGAAAAAGCGATTACGATATGTTGAGGTAAATTTAAGATCTTTTTCGAATTCATTGTTCAAAACTAAGAATATACTCATTTAAAATTTTTATAATATTTTTTAAAATTTTATGTAATAGTGATAATTTTTTTTTACTTCAATTACATATTTACTGAGCTATCTATTATATTTTACATCATTAAAAAGTAATGTACTTCAGGGAAAATGTGTTTTTTTAAATATTGCATTTTAATTAAAAGGGAAATTTCGTTTTAACAGCTGAAAGGCTTTCCAAATACTTACCTCATGAGGAAGCTGGGCCATCCTCAAAGATCGAGAAGGGATGCAGGACACTTGACAAAGCGACTCTCAGATGACCACAGGGTAAGTATTTTCTTCCATACTTTTAAGATATCTAATAATACCCTTTCTGTTTGGTTGTGTTAATCTCAGTAAAAAAATTAAAATAGTGTTGCATAAAAACTTGCTGATAATATTGTTCGAAAAGAAAAATTACAAAATCTGAGCAGAAAAGAATTTGTGAAGCTTAAGCAAAAATATATAACATAAAAAAATTATGACAGAATTTAAAATAAATCTTTTAACACACAAAATTTCAAAATATGCTATAAATGGTTCCCTAAAACTATTTGAATTAATATTAAACCCACCCCAAAAATGAATCGAATTGGTAATGAAAGTTTTTGTTAATGTTGTACTACTGCTTTTAAAGTTAAGATTAGTTTGTCATTCCATGCTCTTATTTTCTTACCGCTTTTGAACTGCATTTTAATAGACGACATTAGTGTGACGTCACTTGCTTGTTTGGAAACGTTGATTCTATCCGTGATTGGTTCCGTGATAGGAAGTAAATCCGTACGGAACCAATCACGGATGGAATCAACGTTTCCAAACAAGCAAGTGACGTAATGACTAATGTCGTCTATTAAAAACACACTTGTGCGACGCGACGCATAGGTTTTCATTTGTCTCTAATTTAACAAAAAGCTAAAACTTTGATTAAATCTCGGCAACCGCTGTCATATTTCATTTCATATTTAATTTTAAATATTGATTAAATTATCTCGTCACAAGCATATTTCTATGTAGGGTTGTTAATGTTGTTGATTTCATATTTATTTTACAAAAAAAGTAACTTCGAAAGAATAATTTTTTTTAAAATATGAAATAAAAATTTTTTTTATTCAAAATCCTTTATCATACATAAATAACATTTATGGATAAAGTCATACTTTCAAAAGTTTCTTTATTACTTTAAAAAAGACCTAATAATGTAGGAAAACCCACTTATTTATATACTATAAGCGATATATTTAACGATTTCTGAAATATTTTCCTAGATTATTGACCTTTTCAACCCCAAAAATATTTCTAAATTAATACTATTTTCAAATAATCTGAAATATTTTCCAAATATTTTAAACCGAATACCGTATTAAAAAGAAAAGGCTCATTTAAAACTGTACTGATTTTTTAAAATTTACACACCCAAATTGTTTTTATCTTCAATGTGCTTTTAAAACGACGCTTTTGAAGTGATTACAAAAACTAATTTTCCTCTTAAAGATCACCTCACTCTTTTAATATTTTTAAAAGGTTTAATTTCACTCCATTAAATTTTCCCCATTCAAAACAAAAGCAATAAGCTTTGACTACGGTTGAATACAAATCAATAATATGAATCTGACGCTAAATAAAGAATTCCAAACCAAAATCCAAAGTTTTCCCTAACCACCATGCAACTCAATTTAACATCTAAGCATCTGAACCATCTAATACATCATTAAAATTCAAGAAACTATCGCACTAAATTCCAATACCCAAATGTTTAGGCACATCGAAGTAAATCCTACACATAAATTATGATTTCTCCTACCACAAAGGTTTTCTCCAATCCCATTCATCCACAGTTGGATCCATTAGCGTTGTGTGGAGCTATCATTCCACCGGCTTCAAATCACCGTCTGATCCAAGTGATCCGCGTGATAAAGTTCAATGTGCAGCGTTTGGCTAAATACGTGGATTCCTCAGTAACTAACTCGTGATAGGAATATGAAGCATTAAGTGATGCTAAGTACGCGGAGCTTATATTACTAATGTGTTAGCTATAACTAAACCCGAGGAATACGTAATTGTTCTATTAATAACACAACCCGGAGAATATACGGGCATGCTGTCTGAAGGTGCAAGGAAAATCTATGGGTGTGAGAAACTTGGATTGACTTATTGAATTGAAATCTTTTGTAGTATAGTATATTAATTAATGCAAAATAAGTGTGCTTCTCTTCTATTTAGATAACGTAATTTAGTCCTAGACTACATTTCGTCTTTGTTTTAGGAGAAAAATTATGCAAAAACATCACTAAATAACTAGATGCGTAGAGATCCAGTAAAGCTACATCATCGTCTAAAGTTAATTATAAGTTTTCCACTGACTGAATTAGGGTAATAGCTCGCAATGGTTTTCTTCAGCAATGCATCTTTTATGCAAGTATCTCTTAAAAGTATGCTAGATACTCGTATATTTTGGAGTTTTTTACTGGGGTACCAAAGCTGCCTTTATTTGTTTTAAATATTAGGGTTTTTTTTTTAAATTCAATTACAAAGAAAATTTTCTACAAATTATGTATTGAGGTTTTCATTAATATGTGTTTTTTTAAGAGTTTCGGGAAATATAGTGGTTTTTATTAGCACTGTTTATGAACAATATATTAATTTACCCTTCAAAAAGCAACCTTTATGTTGAATCTTTTAATTGAAAGTCATAATATTCAAGCCATTTCATTATTTTACATCGAGATATGTTGTAAGTACACACAAGAAAGAGCGTAACATTTAACATGAAAAGGAAACATTTATGTTGTTAGTGTTTCTTAAACCGATAATGAAGAAAACGACGAATTTTAATAGTCTGCTGATTTTGTGGATTCGTAGGTGGAGTGGGCCGAACAGCTTGTCTCCAAGCAGCGAGTTAAGCGCGAGACAACCCCAGAGTTCCTCCGGAAAACTTTCAAAGAGGAGGGAAGATTCAATGATTTCCTATGGCCAGATCAATGGTACTTGGTGAGTATTTCTTAGGCTCTCACACGAAATGGAATAATGATTATGGGACTTACAGCTATTTTAAAGGGAGAAATGCCAGAAAGAAAAGTGTTTTAAGAACATGTAGAAAGCAAGTTTTATTTTAAGGAGAAAGATAATTTTTGTAATTATTCTTTCTCTTATACTAGTATAGTCGACTCCGTCAAAGAGTAGAATGATAACAATATCCGATTGATAACAATAAGCAATTTGATACTACAAAGTTTCAAACAGTGTAACTCGAGTGTTTGCTTTAAAATCACAGCTAATGTAGTCCTAATTGAAGTATTTAAAACGATTACCTAGTATGTATTTTGCAACTTTTACATTCCTAAAGGAAAATATGAGAGTGTAATGTAACACTAGCAAAATTAATTTTTTTTGTATGATTATGTATTAAAATTGGCCTTCAAACAGAAAAAAGAAGGTTTTTAGGGGAATTCACCAGATTTCTATAACATTAAGCAATATGTTGATCACATAAAACGATACATTTTGCGTTAATTTAAATAGGATCGGGACTTATCAATTTTGATAACATTATCCGATTGATAATAACATTAACCGTAATCACAATAAGCGGAGTCGATTGTATTTTCATATGGATATAAATTCGTCTTTTATGAATTACGAATTGTTTTTCCTTTTAGCACGATACAAGAAACATGGCGAATGTTCCGGAACTCGATATGAGGACGATTCCGGTTTGGAACATGGGATACACAGGCAAGGGGGTTGTAGTGACGATCATGGATGATGGTAAGATTAAATTAAAACACTAAACATGGGAATTGTGATTTAATCGATTTGATAACAAAAAATTAATTAATATTCAAAAGGAATACAATAAATATTTGTTATATTAACAGTAAATTTATGTAAAGTAGATCTTTTGAAGTTGTATTATACAAGAATTAAGTATGTAGTAAAATATTTCTGCCGCGTGTTTTTCCCACAAAAGTTTTAAACACTCTACAAGTAAATATATTAATGATGGATATAACTTTTATTTTGTAAATAGAACACTATAGGTTTTTTTGGAATGGCGTTAAGAGAGAAAAATAAGGAAAGCTCAAAGGGGAATGGAATTTTTTTTAACAATCTATGTAATTAAATTGTCATTTGGTTCTTTATTTTTTAAATTATTGCTATTTTTAATTATTTAAACATTAACTGAATAAAAAATTTGAGATTTTACTTTGAATAAAGAACAAAGAATAGTACAATAATAAGGAGAATAACTTTTTAAAAGTATCTGAACTATGGTAATTAGGGTTTTTCCCAGGAAAAATACCTTAAATTTTACAGAATCGTTACAGCAATATTACTATACCAACAAGTGCTTGATACTTCACTAAAGTCAACAGGATGTCAACATCAATGTTTTTATTACAGGTTTAGAGTGGAATCACACTGATATTAAGAGAAATTATGTAAGTATTTTCAATTTTAATTGAGTTGCTAAAATTGAGATAATAGATTCAATATGGAACTAACTTCTTAACATTTAAATTTAAAAATAAGTAGCTTTGAAAACTGTTTAATTTTTATATTATTTTAAATCACATGGTTTAGCTTCTAGTTTTCTCATTTATTTCGAAAGGGTTAAAGACAACACAAATTTCAAACAGTTCCTTTGAAATTATATGGTATACTTGACAGTGTTAAACCTTAATTTGGGGATTAAATAAAGCTTGGGAATAAAATATGAAGTCATAGTATTGGTGAAATTTTTGCATAAAGGTTTAAAAAACTTCACGTCATGTTCAACCCATATAAAAACTAAATGCCTTTAAAGTTTGTGTATTTTACCCATTTTAAATGAAAAAAAAATAAATATCAGAGTTGTCGAGGATTAAAAAATGAAAATTAAAAAAAAAAATATTCAAAATTTCATGAGTAAATAATTAAAAAAACACAAACAAACCTTATAATTGTTATTCAAAATTTCATGAGTAAATAATTAAAAAAAAAACAAAGAAACCTTATTGTCTTAAATTCAGTAGTTTTGTGCGAATGAACTGCTCTTACAGCTTAAACCGACAAAGATTGCCGGCATCGATCAACATCAGAACACTTTTAAAAATCAAAGTTAAGATATCTCAACACACAACTTCTCTCCGAGAAAAACACACTAACCAAAACGTTCCTTCAAACACTCTCTCTCCCAACATGCAGCAAACCATGGCCATAAGGCCCCAACGACCTTATTAAGGCAAGCCCAGGCCCTTTAAGAAGAAGGGAATAAAGTTTTATAACCCTCGTGGGAAGTCTTATATGAAGGAATGGGCCAACAATAAACGTTTCCATGAGGGTGCCTTGGGGAGGAAAAGAAGCTCGAAAATGACCGAATATTCGAGAGGGGGGAAGGGGTGAGGTAACTGCCTATTTTGGTTTGTTGATTTGAAGCATTAGAGTGGGATGTGCTTTTTGAAGAGAATTCTAGTTTGGTGCATAACTGAAGAGGGTAATAATACTAATTGGGATTCTTTTGAAATGACTTGCCTGATGGAACTTTTTGAATTTATTTTGAGGGGGGACGCTGTAGATTTGAGATAATTTAACAACTCTTCTTTTTAATTTTTAAAAATATTCTTATTTTGAAAGTACCTATATATTTAGGGATTTGAATTGATGATTGCTGATTTAGACAATATTGCAATCTTTAGCTAACCAATATTTAGTTTAATTATCTTGAAACTGAAGTACATTTAAGTTTTATTATGAGAAAAATCGGCTATTATGAAAAAAGTTGAAAGGGGAGACGAATTCATTTTTATTAAAGGAAATGACATTTCTTTCATATTTAGTGAAAATAATGTCTTAATTAATATCTCAATAATTTTGAAAATTAGAATAATCTTTACATAATACATAATTTAAAAATTTTTTAAACTTAAAATTTGCTTTTTATGATTTATTTTGCCTCCTTAATAGAAAAGTTAATTGCTTTTCCGAGAAATTTCTATGAATTTAAGTGAATCAAATACATCTGTATTAAGAGTTAACATATATTTCTACTGACTTAGTTAGATGGCTATACCTATTTAGAGTTAAAATAAATATTAAATCAAAATGACACACATAATGTCTTTTTTATACTAAATAAATATTAATTTTCATAGCGAGATATAATTCATAACATTTTCAACTTATTTCCCTTAGAATTAGTAAAATGATGTATTTTTATTCGTGGAAAACATATACCCCAGAGCTTTCATGATTTCCGAGAAACACACACTGTATAAAATTTACGGTATTCGACTTCTGTATTTTCAATCTATAGAAATTATTTATCTCTGTACCTATTTTTAATGATAATTACATACTTTTAGTATCGAACTAGTTTGTTTAAAACATGATGTAGTAGGAAAAATGTTTTTATTAAATAGTTAAAATTAGCAACTTCTCTAAAATTTATATTTTTGCACATTTACAATTCATTATTTGTAAATTAATTGAGGTGAATTTGTACTAATTTAGAGTTTATATATTAACATAACATAAATTTTATTAAGTTTACACAAGATATTTCACAAAATTGAAACAACACCAAGAAAAGAATAAATTAAAACAGACAAAGTCTAAACAAAAATAAATTAAGATTTACATACGAGTTACCCAAGGGCCATAGACTCATATGGATAACCTAAAAATATTAACAAATAAAAATTAAGTTACAAAGTAAATAAAATAAAATATAATGAACACACAAAAATAAAACATATATTAATAAAAATATAAAATGTATGTATATTATATTTTTATTTATATAGGATCCTGAGGCAAGCTGGGATACTAATGATGACGATCCAGATCCTTTTCCTAGATACGATAAATCAGATTCTAACAAGTGTGTGTTTAAACCTTTCTTTAAAATTGACAATTTAAATATTACGTGAAACCATTGTATAAAATTAAAATGGCCTGGAAATAGCAGGTCTTAAAATTATCTTTCATAGTGATGAAAAAAAAATTAAACTAAATTTTAAATTTTACCCACATAAGTTATTGTAAATGATTACATGCATTTTTAGAAAATGTGATGTCTTTTTTACTATAATAATATTAAAGCTTGTAATATAAGATAAAAGTTTTCAACTTCTATGTAAACAGTGCTAACAATAGTCTGAGTGATCAAGTTTTAATGAAACTATATCCTTAACAAACCTTCTTTAAAATATCGATCAGTTAAAAACATTTTAACCATATAATAAAATTATAAATAAGAATTAAAAAAAGGTAAAGTACATAAATGTAAACTGAAAATTATCGTAATTATTTTGAAGTCACGGCACACGCTGCGCTGGAGAAGTGGCCATGACAGCCAACAATATAAAGTGTGGAGTTGGAGTGGCTTACAATGCAAAAATAGGAGGTGAGTGTTTTCTTTGGTTGTGAAAATTCATTTAGTAAATTGTTCATTGAATTTATATTATCCTTTTTTTAAATTTCTTAGATCTACATTTGGTACTCTGTTATAAGAAGGGGAAGTTTATTAATTGCTTTTAATCCTAATTTATTTTTAATATCATCCTAACTGGCTATTAAATCAATCAACCTAAGCATCTAATGAAGACTCACTATTAAATTTTAAATACCTACTTCTATTACATTCAATACAACATCTTAAAAGTTTAACGTTTTTTTTTACTGAAAAATTCTTTTATGCACATTTTGCGTATGAGTTTTGACGCAGTTTATATTTTAAACAAGAATAAAGGATATTAGGAATTCCTTTCACTTGAGCACAAATACTTTATTTTAGAATTTATCATAAATTACTTCATACTTTTAGTTCAAAATTACTATAAAACTCAATATTTAACCCATTAAGGACGACTTTTAAGTCAAAAATTCGAAGCTAAACAAATAATATTTGATAGCTGTTTAGTAGTTATTGATGAAAAACATTTTTAAATAATACGATTCTTATTGAAAACAAACATATTTTGAGTGAAATTAATATTTATGACAAACAAATATTTTTTTTAAAAAAAAGTAGCTGGTTTTTGTTTCAAGTAATATGATATATTGGATAAATTCATGGAAAAGATAAATAAATATTGAGTTGTTTTGAATCTGTTCCACGATATTCAATTTTCGAAAAATATTCCTAGAAATTCAATATTGATTCATTTTTTTCCTATTGATCCAGAAAAATACAAGAAAGCTTTATACACGCTTTATATCCTGAAATTAATGATAGTATAAAAAAGTCGAAGGCTTCATTAAATCAGATAGGTGCATAGAATTCTCGTGGAAAGGGGTTATTGTCTCTTGCTGTGTTTCTTTGCATTTAAAATGAAATCAAAGAGTACCGCTTCCGATGTTTGATAGGAAATAAAAATAACACACAGAGTTAGTAAATGTTTAAAAGCTGTTTTATTTTTCGATACGTTTTAAAATGAATATGTATGAGATGGAATTATATATGGCGTATTATTTTTATCTAATAGATAATTTTTAAATTAAAAAAAGAATCTCCACAGCTAAGTTTAGTTGAGATAGAGAAAAATGCCTCAATGTGGGATAGGCGCCTAATATGGTGGTCCCCTATATCTTCTCTAAGCGGAATAGACACGTTCTGTTAGTGACTTGAGCTAATAAATTAGGTTCAATTATGACCACGAACATCACAATATCAGCAAATATAACGGAACTTTAGCTATGAGAGCACCGCAAAACTTTAAACACACCCAAACATTTTGAAAGCCTTTTTTAAAATACTGTTGTGGCAAACAATATTGATGGTTTCTTAACTTTTTTTCAATTAATTACTATGCAGAAGAATCTGAATTTAATGTATAAGTTTGAATTTTTCATTTATAGCCGAACTGACAAATACTTACTTAAAAAAAGATTAAAATAAAAGTTGTAGATCACTAAAAATCCATTGTAAAATTACGGGTTTTAATTACTCACCACTATTTTTACAATTTTCAAATAAATATTATTTTTCCTTCATAATATAATACCAAATTTGTTTATAGTATCTTCTAGATATCTTGTCAATCCTTACTGCGAGTAGGGATTATCATATATTAGCATCCTATGAAAACCAAAGCAAACCCTGATCGAATTTGCAAACAGAGAGTGTTGAAAGAATTCCAACGAAATACTCATGAATATCATTCATGAGTGCTCTCAGTGTCTCGATTAATGGAAAATAATTTAAAAATTAATTAATTTTCATTATCACAACCTCTTGTTTGTGTGTAACATACTTTGCCACACTTATAAAATACTAATACAAACACTTATAAAATAGCTTACCGGATCACAGTGATATTTTCTATGACATTTTTTTTAAACTTAGAAAGGATTTTCTTTCAGTTGATATTTATCTTTAATTCCTGTGTTTGCATGCGTGTGTATTTTATATTGTATCTATTGTATATATTGTCATGTCCAATACTAATGGGCCTGCTTTTGAGTTCAAAAGGTGAAGGCTACATTATGTCTTATATGTACTCAGAATTTTCTCTTAAGAGAGGGTTTAAGAATCATCGCACCATACAGTTGGATTCAGCAGAGTTAATGACCTTTTCCACTTTTGCATTTGGTTGTGGTACGGTTATCCAGATTTACCAAATGACGAATCCCATGCAGACAAAAATGCCGTCATTTCATTTAGTCAAAAACCAAAACCAAATTCAAAAGAGAACGTCACTTTAGAAACTTTTGGGTCCTCACCAGATTGCCGTAGCGCAACCAAACGGGAAACGCTCCCTTATCGTCGTGCCGTCTCTTAGGGCGTGTATTCTGAAAGACAAACACGTAGAAGAAACGAGAACGGTACGGGAACGGTGAAAGGCTCACGAAACGAGAGATTTCAAACGTGAACTCCGGAACTCTCGTCCGCCATATTGTTCCGAGATTTGAATCTATGCGGATTGCTTTTACACTTTTTGTGGTCCGTTACATAGTTCCAAAATTTATAGACCAACCTACTAATCACCAAAAAAAAAAGCCTCCGACATTAATATATTGCGAACGTAATGGACATCCATCAGTGTTTGCATGAATTTGTATTATCGGTGTATAATTACTTGTAAGGATGTGCACACAAAAGAAGGAACGGGAAAGAACGGAATTCACGTTTCTTCTACGTGTTTCGGTTTCTGAATACGGCCGTAAAAATATCGTCCTTAGGCATCCGCATGCTGGACGGGGTGGTAAACGACGCCGTGGAGTCCGTGTCCATCGCGCACAACGTGGAGCACATCGACGTGTTCAGCGCCTCCTGGGGGCCGAACGACGACGGCATGACCGTGGACGGGCCCAAGAGGCTGGCCGTCGAGGCCCTTGAGAAGGGGATCAAGAAGGTACATAACACGCTTTAGAATGAGCGCTTTTCTTTCATGTTCTTTAGGGCAGGGCTCGAAATTTCCGCTGGTTAACTCGCCATTGGCGACCAAAAATTTAAGGCTGGCGAGAAAATTTTTTTCCCCGAAAAAAATGCTGAGTTTAAAATAAAAAATGTCCAAATCAAGGAACCTCAATCGAGCGGCTCTTGTTGTATAGTGATAGTCTTGCATTGTGTAAAGTTTGTTAGGAAGTGCCATCCAGTAATGTGGACATAAAATGGATTTTTTCTTGACCTTTTAAAAAGGAAACGTTTTCTTGCCATAATCAAAGCAAAATCCACTGTGAAAATTTTGTCATTGTAAAGGCAGAAAGTGAGAGACTATGATGAACACTGGAGGATTTGCTCAGAATTTCCATTAATGGATCCTCTTTAAAAGATTTTGACCCAACAGCTGATATCGACAAGTGGTATTTTAGTGCTGGAAGGCAGCGATACACAAACATAAGGGGATAAAACTAACAGAAACTTTTCATAAATGGCTAAGGGGGTATGTAACAACTTGTAAGACCTGATATCAAATACAGATAGTTTTATTTTTTGCAGTGTATTTTAATTTTACATTCTTTTAAAGTTTTACTTTCCATAATGTTTCTGCAAACACTATTTTTTAAAATAAAAAAAAATTTGAATCCAAAGTAGTGGCGAGTAAAAATTTTAGTCTGGCTAGTACCTTTAGAGCTGAAATTTCATGCCCAGCTTTAGGGCATGGTGTGCAACAGGGGTGGCTAACCTATGCGCCTATAATTTGACAGACACACACAAGTTTTGATCCACCTTATCACTCGTGCACTAACCGGGCTTTTTTCACTATTTATCATCTTAAATGGAGATATAAATCAGTTCTTTCAAGGTAAAGAGTTAAATTTATTTAAAACACATGCGTTTAAAAAATAATTACTTTAATTTTGATAAGTCGATTTGTAAATTGGGTTTGACGTTGACGTCGCAATGTGGTGACCCGTTGAGATAATAATTTGAGGTACTATTTTCATTATGTTTCAAGAAGTATCTACTATCTTCAAATGGAAATAAAATTTAAGTATAATTTGAGTGGTGGTGACTGACTAGTGATTTGTCTGAAACCTGAGTATTTCTGGTACTTCAAAATTGAAATAATTGCATCGTGGTATTTGAAACAAAAAGTTTCATGGGCAAAATGGTGAAGAATTGTTTTCTCAAAACCTTCCTTATTTGTTACCAACTTTTGAAGGACCCTTTTCTTAATCCTTCAGCTATAAACGTAACGTCCTAGACAACACTTCGAAATTCTACGAGGTTGGAAACATTAGGGCCGTAACATAAAATTAAATAACAAACTATATGGAAGTTACAAAACATTTATAGGTAGTTTTCTTCATACGCATATTCATTGGACTCACAGCGTGGTCTTTTTTGTTGCAGGGACGTGGCGGTCGTGGCGTGATTTACGTGTGGGCGAGTGGCAACGGGGGCTCCAAAGGCGATAACTGCAACTGCGACGGGTACACCAACTCTGTGTACACGCTGTCCGTGGGCAGTGCCAGTCAGAGAGGGGACTTCCCGTGGTACGGGGAGAAGTGCGCCTCTACCATGACTACTGCCTACTCCAGCGGGGCATACTCTGACCAGAAGATAGTGAGTAGTATGTTTTGTAGGGCGAGTCGGAAAAAAATAATTTTTTTTGAAATCCGCTTTTGGGGTAATGCGGATTTTTAGCCAAATGAGCTTCAATAAAATGTGAAGGGTAAAAATTTTAGTTCGATACAACAATTCCTTCTCCAATTTCTCAACCAACTTGGGCCCTATGATTGGGAAATGAACGAAAAAAAAACCGTTATGAAACAATTCTGTAAAAGTGACCTTCTTTAAAATTAGCTTGTTGTTAGGTATATTTTTCACCAAGTGGTGAACCACGGCTTACTAGATACTTTATACAGGCTAGCCGAGTTCTCAACAATAAAACCATTTGAAAACTTTTCCCGCTTGGAGCGCTTAAAGACCTACCTATATCACCCACCGCCTTCAACACTGTGAATGTGCTTTGCCAGTTTGTCCAATAATGCCATCTGGGTTTGAAATGATTTCCGTACTCGGCTAGCCTGTATAAGTATCTAGTAAGCCGTGGGTGAACATATAAAAATTTTAGCTCTACATATAATTTTTTCTGTTGTTGGCCTGCGATCACAAAAATTGAAAAAATCAACCAAAACAAGGTCTTGGGGTGCACGTCAAAAGCATAAAAAATTGTCATATCAAGTTGAGATTTTTTACTCGTTTTATTGAAGCCATTTGGGTCAAAAATCCGCACTACCCGTAGGCTGATTTCAAAAAAAAAAATTTCGACCCACCGTATAATGCTTAGGTTTCATTTCTTAAATTTATTTGTCAAAATGATATTAAAGGAAAACTCTCTACATTTTTATCTGAGTTCTGCACTTATATATAGCATGTTCAGGAAGTATGTTCTAAAAATGGGGTTTTGGTTGATTATCAGTGCTTTATATATAAAAAATCATTTGATTAACATTCCTTCCTCTCCTAATTCCAAATGACTTCGTAAGATTTGCTTTCTTTTCTTCTCAATAGGCAACGACTGATTTACACAACCAATGTACCACTCATCATACGGGCACTTCTGCTGCAGCCCCATTGGCTGCCGGAGTAGTGGCTCTTGTGCTTGAAGCAAAGTAAGTTTGAAATAATAATAACAATTCTTCTAAGTAAATTGTAAATTAACATTTCTATACTGGATGTTTCAGCAGTCCATTTCACGACTTTTATATAGAATCAACGTCTTTAGGGTTTCGGAAGTGACCATACTGAACCCATTGAGAAGGATTACAGTGCCTCTATCGGCGAAATAAGGGCGTTGAAAATTAATTAAAACTATAAAGGAGATGGAACGAATATTTCAATTAGGGAATTGTTAATAATATCTTGATAAATGGACATAAAAAAATTCATGAAAATATCTTAAATATTTCGAGAAAATAATATGCTGTAAAAATAGCACTTATTCAGGCATCAAAAAATAAAAGTTTTTCAGTGTCATCACGTAGTTTTGAGATTTTTTCATTAAATAAAGACAAATTTTAATTAAAAATTTCTGTTTTTTTCCTTTTTGAGGCCTGAAAACTAATATCTTCTCGAATATGAAAGATATTTTTATGAAAAATTTCTTCTGCGCGATTTTTACTATATTGCGAACAATTTTTTTCAGTGAAGTTTTTGTTCTATATTTTTATTATTTTTAATTATTATTTTTAAACTATTTTATATCAATGTTAGGGGTGCTGTAAGTGGTCTCAATGGATTCAGCATGGTCACTTAACCTTTCTTCCCTTTCACGCCTTTCTTCCAAGAATCTAATAGACATTGGTTCCAAATTATAGCCATTAAAAGGATTCTTTTGAAACACCCTGTATAATGTACAATTATTTTTTGTTTTAAATCATCTTCCTTTCTTTTTGACTGAGCCTAATTAATATAAATGAACAAAATATTAATCATACCATATTGTTTCAGTGTACCTATTGTAGTACTATATAGCAATATGTGGGTAAGATACTTCTAAAAAAAGTCACGTCATTTAAAGAATATTTTTTAAGTATAGTTACTACTTTTATTCAGAAATTCCTTAAAATTGATAAATAATCTTTGTTTAGCTTTTTGAAAGAGGACAGATTTATTAACCTTATAAAAGGAATAATATTAAAAAATATTTAACTGCAGAGGAAACCTTATAACTTCAAAAAATACGTGGGAAACTAATTTTTCTTACAAGAGTAGAAAAGAAAGTAACCTACAGGTTTTGCATTGAAATTTCTCCCTTAATCACAAATCAATAATCTGCATGCCTCACATCAAAATTACGATGTGATTTTCAAGTAAATGGGAAAGGTTTTAATGCACATCCAAAGTTATTGCACTCTCTAGAACACATTTTCCTACAGAGAACATTTTCCAAACTCTTAACTTGATTTAATAACATGCGAAAACATCAAAAACTAAGTCTCGTCTATGAAGTTCACTTTCTTAAGATGAATCCCACTTGAAGTGCTATTAGAGAGTTTGTGGTTATTAGGAGTTGAGGCTTCTATTGATCGTTGATTGATTATACGTTCAGATGTACAAATTAGTGTTTTGCTTATAGGAAATTGGAATCGTCATTTAAATGGATAGTTTAGTCTTAGAATATATATTTTAACTAATTAAAAATTTAATCATCTGATAAATTAAAATGTTCGGGGATAATATTTTTAAAGATTACAAATTTGATAGAGAATGGATTAAAAAGATAATTCAATTTATTCAAAATTATATTTCCAACTAAGATCTTAGCAGATTTTAGATACTATTCTTTTCCCTTGTGAAGAATCTAGCTTACAGTAGTTTAAATCTTATACAGAATAAAAAATATTATTATTTTACTTAACTTAAATCCTTTTAATTATTAAGGGTAAATAATAGGCTTACTTCCTATGCGTTTTTAACACGTTGTAGTGAATGAGTTTGCTCAAAAAAGGGAGAAATGAAAAGGAAACACATTGAGCGTTATTCTTCCTTAACATATTGACCTCATAGAATCAATGTGTAGCAGGTCAATTCATCCTTCAAATATTTACGCGCTGGATACAACATACATTCTTTTTATATCACATCTCATTCTTTTCAGTCTCGATTTCCTCTCCATGGTTATTATTCTGCGTTTGTTCTCCGTATGAAATCGATAATTTCCTTCCCTCTGTCCCGTAGCAAGGAACTGGGCTGGCGAGATGTCCAGCATCTGGTGGTCTGGACGTCCGAATTCAGACACCTGCGTCACAACCGAGGCTGGAAGCGGAACTCCGCCGGTCTCATGTACAACAGCAGGTTCGGCTTCGGACTCATCAACGCGGAAGCCATGGTCAAGGCCGCCATCAACTGGACCAACGTTCCCGAAAAATCTATCTGCACTGTCGATAAGCCCAAGGCCAAGTAAGACATGTTTGTTTTAGTTTCAATTTGGAGAAAAGAAACTTTTGAATGAAATATCTTGAAGTACCTATCCTATGTTTCATGTAGAAAAATTAGTATTATTCATTGACTGGTACTATGTATGGTTGTTGTTGTTGTTACTTATCTCGGAATTGTCTAGCAAGGCTAGACAATCCCCATGAATCCAAAAATATCTAAAAAGTCTAAAAACAGTTGCGAGTCTCTGAGGACTTCGTCTTTCGTAAAACCCAAACAATCTAAAATATGGGCAGAGGAGGCAATGTCCTTTGTACACCAATGGCACTCAGGGTATATTTTTCGTCCCTGCTGAAAAGTGAGGGCCCGGATATGTCCACTCAAAAAGCGCGAGAAAGCAGTTTGTAGGGATCTGGGTCTAAGATTAAAAGACCCGGTTTTATTGCAAAATACCAAGAGTGGCCGGGAGGGATTTTCAAAAGCTTGTTTTGTTCTATTTTAGCCAGGGAAGAAATCTCACTAAAGGTGAGCATCCCAGAATCATTTTCACCCTCCTCAGCAGCGGACTTGGCTAAGTAGTCGGCTTTCTCATTACCTTCAACACCAACGTGCGAAGGGATGCACTGAAAATGTATGGTATGACCGGGTGAAAGTCTGTCAAGCAGATTTAAAATGTATAGGCTTGTCTGGTGTCCTACAATACCCCAATTAGATAGGTGCTGAATAGAAGCGCGACTGTCAGTTAAGATCCAGATGTCTTGGAAATGATCTTTCACCTGAACCACGTACTGTCAATTGACTGGTACTAGTTTCTTTATGCAAATAGAGTGTTTTCAGGTGACGTCATGACCAGTTATTTTCTTTTACTGTAGGTCAACGCGTCTGTTGCTAGAGCGGTTGCTAGGTGGGGGGTCACGTGATTGCAAATGCTCCAATAGAAGATGTTCACGACCAGTTATTTTCTTTTGACTGTTAACTGCTATAGGTCAACGCGTCTGTTGCTTAGGCCGTTGCTAGGTCCGAGTCATGTGATCGTAAATGCTCTATAATTTGTGTTAATGTTGAATGTTTCCATCTGAATTAGGTTTCCGCTTGAATTATCTTCACAAGGCACTAAGGAGGTGGAAGTGGAACTTCCAACTGAAGGGTGCTCTGGAACGGAGGATGAATTGAACTATTTGGAGCATGTTGAACTTACGCTTGATATCGATTATACTCACAGAGGTGCACTTGACATCTACCTTTTCTCCCCAGCTGGTAAATATTAGTTCTTTTTACATTTAAAAACTTGAAATTAAAAACTTGTGTTAATGTAGAAAATTCTTAAAGGGTAAATGACATTTATGAAATCACAAAAAAAGTTCTTTTTAAGAATTTATAGTGTGATTAATTACCTTATAGAGCAATGGCACATGACGTCACTGGAGGACAAGAACAACGTTGCTAAGGCCGTTGTTAGGTCCGAGTCATGTGATTAAAAATGCTCTATTCACTGCTACCTGACCAGCGGTTAAAGAAGGATTCCGCCAATCAGAGACAGCGAAAATCTCATTTTCTTTCTTTTGCTGCTGGTTAACCACTGGTCAAGTGGCAGTGAATAAGGTCGTAAGAAAACTTCCAACATAATAGAAGTTACCATTCTTGGGATTACGATTCATTTCAAGACCTAACATATTCAATAAGATTTGCAATATAAATCGATTTAAAAAATGGATTACAGTGTTTAGAAATTAAAGACGTTCAATATGTTAATGAATTCATTATACATATCCTTACTTTCTATCCTTTTAATATATTTTATCTTCCAAATTTTTTTCAATGGTAGAAATATCAATAACGTATTTTAAAATTTGAACGAAAATGGATTTTTTCACAGACATGATTTACTGATTTATGATTCTTTGTTGCAGGAACTGTTAGCATGGTGTTATCGAGAAGAGATCGAGACGAATCGGCAGTTGGTTTTAAAAACTGGACTTTTCTATCAGTTCACTTTTGGGGTGAAAAACCACAAGGAGTATGGAGAGTACTGGTTAGGGATTTGGTGAGTTTTTAATTCTCTTTCCCCCCACAATATAATAAATAGTAGAGTACTTTAGATACAAATGAGATTATACCTTATAACCTTATATGAATAAAGTATAGGGAGCCACTCAGTTGCAAAACCTGCAAAATGGACTTTTCTTTGTTTTTATGAGTAAATCACCTAAACCCTAAACCATTTTTAAAAAAGGCAAAAATAGATTGAATCAGAATTTTTCAATACTTAAAATTCAAAGAAATATTGTGTATAATTGAACTATTAGAAGAATCTTGGAGATAGTACTGGGGTTAATTAACAGGAAATCTTTGCTTATAGCAGGTTTTTTAAACTAAAATATCCAGGGTTTTTTTTAAGATAACTACAACAAAATGATTTGTAAGGCACTCAAACTATACTCGAAAATAATTAAAAGCGATTTTTTTCATTATAGACTGGTATTTTTTCTTATTCCACATCGTTCCATATTCATAAGTGTTTATTTCCCTTTTTTGATCTTATTTCTTAACATTTTCTTTTTCTTATTTCTTCCTAAAAGTTTTGTAAGTTTAGTTTAAATCACTAAAAGGAACGGCCTTTTGGATTTTGTTCGTATAATACAATTTATCAGTTTTCCAACTTCTCTTATCTGAAAATATACTTTTCACATCGATAGGCCCCTCAAACAAATTGATTGCAATGTCCGAATCCTTGAATCTTAGTACAAAACAAAATTCTCCTACCAGCAAACCCTCTTTTAGAAAAGGTTATTTTTATACTACTTGAAATGCTCTTCAATTTATGAAACCTAGTACATGACATGCACTTGAGTTACCAATGCCATTAAACTAGCCTGTAAATCCAGAATCGATTAGACCTAGAGGGAATATCTTATGTTGCTGGTTTCTTTAGATTATTTGTCTGTTCTACTTTTTGTTATCAACGAAAACTTATTTATGGAAGAAAAATGACGAAGGAAATAAGATAAAATACGTTTTTTATACTTTTTTTTTATTTCAATGTTTGAGAATTGGGGCAGAAACTGGCTTATTCGGCCAAGGTTGAGATAATTTTTTCTTGGGCCTCCTTAATCCATTTTATTCAAAAGAACATTGGAAACTTGCCATTCGGAGGTTGAGGGTTTTTGAATTCATCGTTATTTGTAAGTATCACGAATTTTTTTAACCTTTACACAACGCACTTCTATAGATCCCTTACTTTGAGTGCTATTGTTTTAAACCCAGTTATTTTATCATAGTTTTAAACTTCGTTTTTAAAGGTTAAGAGCAATGATTTACCCTCATCTTAGTCTTTTCTATGTTCATTTACATTTCACACTCAAAGTAGAAAAATTTAGCGGTTTCAGATGTTGGTGAGAAAATATGCTTTAAACAGTTTATTTTGCAATTTACTTTTGTTGTCCTTATGCAAGCTGTATTTTTATTAATGTAGTTATTAGGTTAAATTTGATTTTTCGAAAATTTTAATACCAAAATCTATTTTACAAGATTCTGTAAAAATTAATTAACATCAGCACTAATTTAAAATATTTTGAAAAAACGTTTGAACATTAAAATGTGTCTAGTTTGGAAGTTGATTTATTATCTAAAATGGAACAAAAAATACCCAAAAAATCATAAATCTAGATAATGATTTTTTAAATGGTTTTAACAAAGAAGATCCCAATTTCTAATTAAAAGAACAAATTAAAGAGATAGTTAAAGAAGTAGGCTATTTTACTGTGCATCGGGCAAAGAATGTACCAGGCATTATTAATAATACCAGAAGTTAAGGCTGGTAATGGGTTAAATTCAATAGCATTTATCAATGAGCATTTATCACTTTGCCCGAAATACGCGGCCCAGATTTATCACATTGCCCGTAACATAATACCTATACCACCTTGAGTATGTTTTAGTTAGCGGTGATTTGCGTTTTGTTAAAGATCTTGTATAAATTATTGTACTATATCTGTTTTTTTACTAACTCATTTTATAACGACGTCAAAGTATATTTGTAATCAATAATATCACTCTAAATGTATATTATCCATTCAAAATAAATATGTTCTTTAAATAAAGCTTTTTATCATCATGAGATTAAAGACAATACTTTCCATAAATTTCGTATCCTGCTTCCGTTGCTATGGGGATATATTAACATGAGCCATAGTTTGTTGACATTAATAATAAACGTTTAATTACTTGATGAATATGTTGAGCCGAAGGAATATAAATCCCTTCATTGTATATATTGACCTGTTTTATGTGGTTGGTTTAACTTACTATGCAAATTTATGGTATTTATCGTTTAACGATTTTATAAGAAAATATTTATTTTCATTTTTTAAATCAGAGTTGACTTTTTAATTATTTAACTGCAGTATTAAATGTCTTATCACTTCTGGGGTGCTATTATCATAACTTTCAGGGTTAAAAAGTTAATTTTAGTTTACTGATTCCTTTATATAAAAATATTCGGAGTATGTTCCGGATTTTTCTTTAAAAAATATATAATTCAGAATTCAGAATTCAGAATTTCAGAATTTCAGAATTTATTAACACAAAGATACATAAAGAACAAAAGACAAAAATGGGGAGACAAACACAGACATACATACAAAAAAAAAATATAGTTATGAGTACCAAAAGAGCTCATAGCTCGTCCATGGTACTACACTTATAATTTATTTGCCTTGGCAACGAAACTGCGCTGACTCTATTTGATTAAATTAAATAATTTCTCGATGTTGTTATGTCTTGCTATAAAATCATAAAGACCATTTTTAAATTCAGTTCTATTATTAGATGATTTAAGAGTTACGTTTAATTTATTAAATAGAAAGGGACCTAGAAAGACATGAGACTTATGAAAAATTTCTTTGCTAGACTTTGGAATAAAATAATTTCCTTGAATGTTTCTAAGAGAATAGTTACTTGTTTTTAATTGATAGAAGGACCTATTATTGAAAATGAAAAGTAATAGTCGAAAAATATAGAGTTCTCTTACAGTCAAAATAGGTTTTGTTAAAGAATTACCTTTTATGTGAGATAAGATTTTATTTTGAAGGTGGTTTAGAGGTTTTATGTTGTTATAATAATCAGAAGCATAGCAAGTTATTCCATAGTTTATTGAAGATTGAACCCAGGCAAAATATAGAGAAGTTAGAAATTTATGATCAATAATACGTTTCAGCCTAAAAAATTTCAAATTAATAAACCTTAGCTTGTTTAACAAAGAATTTATATGAGTCTTCCATTTTAAATTGCTATCAAACTGGAGTCCTAAGTATTTAATAGAGTCAACGGGCATAATTTTATTACATGT
Organism: Tetragnatha montana; assembly: GCA_963680715.1. Lineage (NCBI taxonomy): Eukaryota > Metazoa > Arthropoda > Arachnida > Araneae > Tetragnathidae > Tetragnatha > Tetragnatha montana. Next base: position 43,453,862 of record OY796680.1, on the reverse strand, counting down.
AGATGATGCATTATCACATTTTAGATCGCAGGAGGGGTTGTGAATTCTTAGACTGTCAATAGTGGTTTCACTAACTCTTTGACTGAAAATCATAAATTTAGTTTTTAAAACGTTTAGCTTTAATAAATTGTTATTAAACCAGATATTAGCTTTTTGTAGTGCAAGTTCAATTTTTTTATAAAGATCTAGATAATTGTCTGCCGAAAATACTAAAACAGTATCGTCAGCAAATGTTATAATGTCACAATTTAAATTTAATTGACAAAAATCATTGATAAAAATAAGAAACAGAAGAGGTCCTAAAATAGAACCTTGAGGGACACCACCATTAACAGGAATTTCACAACTATATACATCATCAACTTTGACAAATTGCGTTCTATCACTCAAATAAGATTCAAACCAGGAGTAGATATTACCCCTTATTCCGATACAGTATAATTTACTTAAAAGCAACTTATGATTTACGGTATCAAAAGCTTTGCTTATGTCCAAAAAGACAGCAGCAGATTTTAGGTTATTATTTTCATTTGAGTAGATTATTTTTGTAAACTTCATCAAAGCTAATTCTGTACTTTTACTTTTTCTAAAACCGTATTGGTTTTCTGCTAATATGGAATTCTTTTCTAAAAATTTTGTTAAACGGGTATGCATTATTTTTTCGATAACTTTCGAAAATATACTTAATAGAGAAATTGGTCTATAATTATTCAGGTCATTTTTACTGCCCTGCTTAAATATCGGTACAACTAAAGATTTTTTTAAGGTAGAAAAGAAAATACCTTGATCAAAGGAAGTATTGAACAATTTTGTTAAAAAATCTGAAAAGTGGTTGAAAATTATGATTAACATACTTTTGTTTATTCCGTCTAACCCAGTAGATTTTTTATTTGGAAGGGAGTTTATGATATTAGCTATTTCAGTAACAGTAGCAGGTTCAAGAAACATACTTTTGAGGTTAGTTGGTATGCTTGGATTATGAAAACCAGGGCTGATATCAGTACTACACGAGTTAAAAACCGATGAAAAATAATTATTAAAATTGTTGGCCAATTCTTTTAAATTATTAGAGGAGGGTAAACAAGTTAGCTGTTTTTCGTTAAGGACTTCTTTTATTATCTTCCATTGATCTTTTATGTTATTTGTTGCCGTTAAGAATTTATTGTGGAAATATTCAGATTTCGCCCTTCTTAATCTCTATAATTTCATGAACTTACATTTCTGACCCTCATCTGAGTTTAATTTGGTAAAAGTAATAAGTGTGATAATTATCTTGTGGATTTAACTTAAAATATACCTATAGATAGATTTAAGATCAGTTTCTAACAATGATTCAAATCTTTAATTTCCATAGACCGGAGAAAGCTACCAAGGAACTGTGAATAGCGCTAAATTGACTCTTCACGGTACCAAAGAAAAGCCAAAGCATATGAAGTCTGGGCAGAAGAGATACATCGATGAAAAAGTGGTCGAAACATTTATAGACAAGATACCTGTAAGTGATTGAGTCAGGGTTCTTTTTAAAATAGAAAAGAGAGTAAAAGTACACTCGTAGAGAATTTGTGTCTAAAATTCCTTTTGAAGTATTTTTGACTCCTTTTAATACTCTTATCAAACAAGTTTAATGTGAATTAAGATAACTATATATTTTTTATAGAGAAAATATTTTTGAAATACGCGTTTTTAGTTTTTATCTAGACTAGTTTTTTTCCTATAATTTTCATAGACATTTTTTTGCATAATATTAATTAATTTAAAAAACAACTTATCTAAATGACACTTTGAATTTCTGCTTTGTCCTTCATCGAAAGGGACTATTAAAAAGCAGTTTGAGTTTAATGAGTCTAATTCAATTTTTTTAAATTTCTAAAAACTGTAAAACATTTAAAACACATTTTAGAGGTGCTATCAATACTTTAAAAATCCTTTTTAGATTGGGAACACTTCAAATGTTGAGATTTGGAGTAAAATGTAAGCTAATTGAATTGGTTGGTTGGTTGGTTCGTTAGTGTGTAATGGCGCATGATCCTTGAATTGAGTAAGAAAAACGTATTTTGTTTCTAAAAATATTAGATAACAGACCTTTTCAGTTTAAAATCATGCGTGTAGCAAGTACTTTAACATATTTAGTTCACTACACAAGAATTTCCAATCTATGTATGCATGTGGTATGTGAGATAGAGGTACCGAATAATATCAAAACAGCTGCAAAACACACAACAGGTACTATGAATACTAAAACCTTTATTAAAATGTCTTTAGGAATACGAATATTCTGATGAACCAGAGGAAAAGAACAGCATACGCGACTCTTTGGACAGTCTTCGATCTGCTGAACATAAGAAAAAGCTGAGTTGGAAAGACTTGATTGGTAAAAACTTGCGCATGCTGCCACCGAGAGCTCAACAAACTCTTAACTTTCATCTTCCAGATGTAAACCTTGAAGAGGACTTCTTCGATTACGAAAGCCCAGAGCAGTACATTTACTACTGAGATAGATTTAAAGGGTAGAGAAGCCAGGGGAGGTATAAAAATATTTATAGAAAAGGAGAGAATACATTTAAAAAGCTATCAACGTAATTATTAAGAAATAGTTAATATAATTTTAAGTTCTTTTTTTGTATTCAAGTTTAGTAGAATTGTGTCGAGGAGTTGCCAACAAAAGAATTCAACCCAAAGAATTTTCAAACACTAAGCTGAAAATACCGAAAAACCTTCGTTTTTATTTAATTTAATCGTATCTGAAATTAATATGCAATTATTTTGTAGAGGAAACTATTTTAATTATACTAACAATAAAATAGAATGTAATTAATTACTTCATTTAGAAGTATTTTTCCGGATAGTTTTTTTCCTCAAGATAGCTAAATTTATGGTTAAATGTAATTTGATGTTAACGAAATACGTTTTTAACAAAATGACTGCGTTTAATTTGATGCACGAAATAACTATGTAATTAATTTTAGATTGTATTTGCTTAAATTAGAAATTATATATTGAATTCTATTTAGAAAGTAATGATTTATTTTAAAATCTTTTTAAATATGTTTCCACTAACACATTGATTAATAATTAACAGTGGTTTAAACTGTAATTTTAAGCGAAATTATATTTTTAAAATTCGAAGTTTAATGGAAGTGTATTGTGGTATGTTGATTTAATGAGGTTCATTCATTTCTAGTATTTTCTTTTTAAAACATACGAATATTTACACATATTATAAAAGAATAACGCATATTTAAACTGAGACAACATCCTATCTAATAAAAGAAAAACCCTCCCCTGGACTACACCATGACTGAATCAAAAAATAAAAGTGTCAAAAGTTCTAGTCAAAGAAAACTAGTCAAAATAACTTTTTTTTTTCATAATTGTCCTTATGAAACAGAATGTTTTAAACTGAAGAAAAGAAAGCAAAGCTCCTCTTCAGTGTTCTTAAAATGTAAATCTGCAGTTTTAATAATTTTAAATTTATGTATTGTGTGTATGATTTAAATAATTTATTTATTTTTGAAATGTGTCTGTTTATTTTATTAGTATGGTATGGTGAGAGAGACATTGACACACAAATATGCTGCATTACATAAAATGTACACCACAATTTGGTGCATCAGCAACTCTCAACTTACCGGGCTTTTTTAAATTTTAGCAACTAAAAAGTTTTATAACAAATTGGAATTCTGCATCTAAAACATTCAGCTTAAATTAGACTAGTATAAAAATAATGTAATTAAATTTGTTATTCTATTGTGGTTCAGGTACTGAACTGAAATTAAAAAAAAATGTTTTGAAAATGAAAAAAAAATCTTCTCAAAATGTTTTGTTCAGTTTACAAAAGAAATCTTCAACTTTCATCTTTGAAAACTACCAACTATTTAGTTTCAAGATCATTAATGTATTTGATACCTTGAATCCAAAAAGGATAACAAACACACATCTGCTAGTGAAACTAGTTCTGTTTTAAAAAATTCAAAATGTAATCCTCAAAAGTTTTTTCCTCTGCAACAAGGGTTTGCTTGCAAGAAAACGGGTTTTACAGGAGACTCTCAACTGCCTGCTTTAACTCTTATTCTCACTCCAAATTATCAAACTATTATTTTATTTTCACCTACCAAACAAAACTTCGACGTTATGGCTTAGTTGGTTTTCCATATTGAATTTAACAGAATCAGAATTTTTTTGTTTATAAATTTTTCTCTCAACATAGTATTTATCATGACAAAAATATATTTATTTTTCATACTCTAACACTAATGAAATGAAAGCTATTTTTAATTTATTACCATTTACATGATTAGTATATAAAGATGCTTATAAATAGTGACGTTGTTTAAATTCTTTATTGTTAATTTAACTATGAATCCTTCGTCTTTTTCAAATCCAAAAAGTCGCAGTTCCTATCAAGTAAAAGTTATTTTTGGGTAAATCTTAAGAAAACAATTAGACACTGTGAAGACACTGTGTATACTAATATTTCACTAACTATAAACTTAAATTCTACAATATAACGAATTTCAATCTATCCCGTTAACAATACATGCGCTTGTAAAGTTTGTTTCATTGGTAGTGCCCTCTATATGTAAGTGAAACAAACTAATTTTGAAAACAATATGGAGTTTACACATTCTTTAGTTCATTCAAATAAATAATCTACAAATTTTAATTTTAAATTCGTAGTAAGTTGAATGAACGCATGCATTAACTATTTCAGAAGACAGTATCTTTTATAAAGGACAATCTCTGAAGAAAATAAACATGTAAATGTAAAAAAGTTAAGAAGGACTTGTATTTTACTTTATAGAGAGAGCAGCATAATTCTATTCTTATATCACCAAATTTCTTTAAAAATACTCTAAAATATTTCAGTGTTAGAACAAAAAATATTTTTACAGGCTATTCAAACTCTATTACTAATTTCATTTTTTTAAAGTCACGACCTATGAAAATTTTATTGCTAATCGCAAATTAATTTTTTGAAAAATCCTTATACTTTTTGTTGTTTTTTGCAGCTACAGATAAATAGTTATTTCAGTATTAATAAAGAATAAATCATCCACATTCAAAAATACAGGCGCCATCTACAGTTACGAATAATTTTCTTTTGAATCAACAATTTCTAACGAATAAAACTATTCGAGTATTCAACGAATAATGCCAATAATACGTATAATAAAGGTGGTTTTTACTAAAATAGCATGTTTGTGGTTCTTCTTTAAACTCTTTCTTGTACACTGATGGCTTTGCATTTGACTGAGTTACAACAAGTTGGAGATTTAAGAACTTTTTTCCATGTATATTATTAGTTTCTTGCCTTGGTAATATATATTTAAAGGTTATCGGTAAATATTTCGTTTGTAAATTATGAACAAAAGAGGTTCTATATTTCCACGCCATTTCACAGCCACCACTCAAAATAGTAATAAAAAATTTACGTGTTCGGGATTATCTCTTACCTTCTTGTGCTTAGCTTGACAACCACGCCTGTTTCAGTCGGAAAAGCATGCCGTATTGAAAAACAAAGGTTAAGATTGAACTTTTATTTGGATGGCTAACAATTAAAAATTTGGCTGTTTGGAGGTGAGAAAACCAAATCTGGTCTTGGAGTTTAAATTATTGGTTCTCATTAAAAAATTAAGGTTTTTTTCTGACCGAAACTGGTTTATTCAGATACAATGGTTAATTCACGATGAAAAATAAGTAGAGGTAAAAAAAAAATAATAGCTCCAAAAGTATCGTTCGCACCTCGCCAAACCAATTTATTTTTTTAGAGGATGCGCTTTTAGTTTTCAAAATGTTTTATATGTCTTTGTGTAAATTGGCGATCTTTCTCAAGACTACAATTATATAAAATTCCTGTTTCAAAAAATATTACTCCAAAATAATCACCCTCAACGATGTGTAGCTTTTTTCGCAGTCCTATGATAAAAATAACTAGGTATACCTAATATTTTATACCAATCCTCAACCACCTCTCAAAACTTTAGGAAGTATATTTTAAGTTAAAGCTTCTTTCAGATTTTATTAACTGTAACCTTAACCACGGTAGGTTAACTGTAATTGCCGCTGCCAGAGGATAAACTGCAATGAAAACTGCAACACTGTATGTTAGATATATTTAAAAATACTTAAGTTTTCAGAATATTTTATTTTTAAGATATGCAATCCAGTTCTATAATCTCCATGACCTTCGATAATTTAAATTTCATGAATAAATCTCAAAACCTTTTTATAAGTTACTCAGGTGCTGAACTTAAACCGATTCCCTTTTGACGACTGCAGGGATAAATCCTTTATTTAGTGCTGAAACTAATTTATAAAAGTGTTTTTATCTGTGCTTCTGGGCGTTTTACCAAAAGTAACCACTTAAAGAATAAAGAAAAAAATTTAATACCAAGCATCTTTGTCTATCGTTTCTAAACGGTACATGCACTGTCATCTAATCTTGTAGCAAGTACATGAATCTGCTACAAGAAGTAAATGACATTTCACCGTACATTACAAGAAATAGACGTAAATTGGAGGTCTGTGCTGCTTGGGTATTCCTAGATCAAAATGGTTCTGCTCATTGAAAATAAATGACAAGGTTACTATAGATAGTAGATAATGGAAGGATTTTTCTCACATGATTTGTTAGTAGTATTTCATAATCACAACAATGAATTAGGGAAAATATATCCAGCCAATCATTTTCCCCTAGCGGTACCTGTGCTAACTATTCCATAACCAAAACGGTTGGTTTTACACAGTTGTAACTTTCGTCCAATTATTTTTCCTTATTTTTTTCTTGTAAACACTCTCGTTAATATGGTTAGTAGTCACCAGTATATATTTAATTTTTCATGCAACAAGTTGGCCGATTTTTAAGTTTGCAGTATTCCTCTAATCGAGGCAAGAAGCCTTCGACTTGGTACTTTATAATAGACCAAACAACGATTTAAATTTCTCGATAGGGGCAGGATTACAAAGTTCAGAAGCTATCAATGCACAAAAACTAAGCGGAAAAGATTATTGCAAAAAAAAAAGCATTAACCATTTTACATGTCATAGAACTTGACTTAAAGTAGTTAATTTGCTGCTAGCCCTGAACTTAACATCCGATAATCATACATAGAAAACATTTAAAAATACTTGAAGCATAGTAGTTATTAAGGATAACCAAATATATAGGTCCTCCACGGCAGAGTACTGTTCATCTAGGAACAAGCCCTGCGAACTAATAGAATACCCGGAAATAATGATATACGCGGAACAATACTTGGTTCCGGTATTGGAGTGCACTAAAGGCAGTGGCATCTACTCTGGGAAGCATACAAAAAAGAATGTTTTAAAAAGTGGTGAGTTCTTTGTAATTGATAAACATATAGAAATTGAAAGTCTGGAGTAGTTCTTTAAATTTACAACAGCATGTGTCCTTGTGGCCTAGTGAGCGGGAGCGCAATGCTGTGCATCAGAAGTTCGAGGGTTCAAATCCCGCCTATTACTAAGTGGTATTTTTTTTTCAGAACTTATAAATTAACTTTAAATTATAAAAGTAAACAAATGGTTGTAGGAACGGATGGCTTAGTCGGTTAATGCACTGCCATCTCGTCCGGAAGGTTGCGGGTTCGATCCTCGGTATTTCATTCTTTTTTTTTTAAATAGTGAAGTATCAACTTCAAATTAATTAGAGAACGGGACTAGTTGCAGGAACGGATGGCTTGGTGGGTTCGCCCGCCAGTATCCCATCCAAAAGGCCCTCAGATCGAATCTGAGCCTTCTCAGCGGGTATAGCACTCGGAAATAAATGCTGATTGGCATTTATAAATTTAGTTCCTGTTTATTCAAGGGGGGTTTTATTGTTTTTTCTTTGAACTCTTAACTGTAACCGTATCAGTCAGATTCTTTAAAAATAGTACTATTTTTGTAATATTTTCATGTTTTTTTTTAATAATCCAAGTATCTAACCTTACTGTCTTCGACGGAAACTGAATAAATTTGATATTAATTGATCTACTTATTAATGTACCTGGATGGTCCATCCCTAACCCCACCTGCCAACCCTGCGATTTCATTTAATCTCATATATCTTTTTATTATTTTATAAGTGGTGACTAAGAAACACAGTTACCGTTAGATGAAATGGAAAGACGCTTGACTTAAGATATTTTACCTAATTGTTTAAGCGGTGACCATGAAATTCTTTAAAAACTGTGGAAATATTAATCTAAGATTTTATGTTTATTTGCTATAAACAAAGACTAACCCTTCTATCTTCAACGAAAACTTAATTATGGACTTAAGAATCTTGTAGATCTAAATGGATCCAGATACTTTTATCTGTGTTTATCCAAAAACTACCGACCCACCCAACATAGTCATTTTATTTAACTTATAATATATTTTCTAACTTTTTGAGTGGTGATTATATTTTATCTATCGTAAGATGAAAGAATTCTAGAGTTATAAATAATTTTCCTAATTTTTGAATTTGAAATTCCCGAGCAATAATTATAGGACGAACATTTTCAAATATGTAATATTCCCATTATTGACTTCAGCAAACGATTACAGAAGTTATTTTTTTCAGAATAGTGGAAAGTATATGCACTATTAGGTGAGAATGAAATGTGCATGACTTATAAATTTTTCTTTAATTATTTAAGTGGTGACTATGAAACTCCTCAGTAAAACTTTGAAAAGATGTACAAAGCTAAACGATGGCCACACAGATTTGGCATAAAGCGTTTTATCTGCGTTAATGAATTACCATCAACTTCAAAAATTGAGTGGAAAAATCAGTTTCCTTAACAACCACCTAAATATAGTACAGCTTCAAAAGTTTTTCTCGTGGCGATCCGCCTATAGCTTGTTTTACACCACTCTTTACTTGGAGTAGTTACTGTGACAGTCTTTAGTCATACGAGTATAACTGGTTAAGAGAGATTACAATCCGCGTACCGTAAGAATCATGGAAGTACATGAAACATTTTTTTTTATACTTTGAGTGGTGACTGGGAGTTGCTTCAACAATTTGCGTGTCATGTCATACATACATATTCCTTTTTATTAACCACATCATTTATGATTTTAGCTTACTGTCATCATCTGGGATCATATGATTATATCATATTGCCCGTACTAACTTGGTTACAATCTTTCTTGACCCTATGTCGTCACTACGCGGAAAGAAAAATTGAGTGAACAGAAAGCCTGTTTGGTTGCTAGGAGGAGTTACAGTTACGCAAATCGTGATAACAAACTAATCATATTTTTAAATTAAAGTTCTTAATTTTACTCTAAATTCTAATGCTGAGAACTACTTTCTTTGTTTGCTCTCAGCTTGTTTCTCGAAGGCCAAGTTAAGTTCAGTCTAGTATACCGAGTTCTGCGGTAACCAACAGCGTAAGCATCTCTCGCTCCGATATCGAAGGAAAAAAAGACTGCTGGATGGCATGGAAATATCTTTAACTTATTTTTCCAAACACTTAGAGTGGTGACATCGAATTGCCTAAAAACTCATGCCAACTAAATTGATGCAATAATAAACCTCGTTATCCACTCTTCTATCCGAATTAAAATGCAGAAGAAAAGGGAGATCACAGAATGGGAATCAAATCTACATAATATTTCACTCTAATATAAATGTTATAACATAACTGTGGTTACCCTTGGTTGATTTGGTAAAAGTGTTCCTATGATTAAGATGAATTTAAAAGAATAAACACAGCAATGAATTCCAACGTATTTATTTAGTTTTTATAAACATATAAATCATATTTTACACCGGTTTAAAACAAGCCTTGTCTTCAAAGTAATTTAACAGCATATTCCAGACATAAACATCAATAATGTGGGAAAAATCGTTTTAAGCATGAACACTTAAAAAGATATGCAGATTTTATTTACAAAGTCGATAAAAGAAATAAATTTTCACTATTAAAAACTGAAAATACTTAAGTGAGAAAGAACTGTAAAACTTTTTTCCGCACACGATATGTAACATTTTTTGATATGATGCAACACTATAATTTTAACTTTTACAGTAAAATGAGTAACTTTTTATTTTTTGCACAAATAATCTCAGATATGTTTCATAGTTAAACTTATTAATAAGGGTAAATACTTTTATATGAAATACCCTATTTTTTCAACAAGATCTCGGTTAATAATACCATCTATAATATATTTTCTTTTACAATTGAGTTCTTTAAACACTTCCTTTAATATTTCATAAAAAATAAACTAAATAATATATATTTTCAATATAAATGCGGCATTTTTATTTTATAATGTATTTTTCCCTAATAACCCGCAGGAACGCGTTCCAAGCCTGCAAGAACTTCCTTTTTTCCTTTTTTCAACATAAATGGATGGAAATACGTAGCTGCTCTGTAAGTTTATACTCAATAATAACTTAAAATTTATAGAATGTGGCCATCTTATTTTACGAGATAAGCAATTTTTTGTTTTGAATTTAACTTAAAAAAATCCTCGATGCTTGAAACCGTTTGTTCACTTTTTGACCTCGCCAAAGGCATATGAATTTGAGGCTCGTCGTGCGTTCCCGTGTATTAAGAAAGTGCACCGAGTTAAAAGTTCAGCTGCCTCAATTAAAATTTTTTCAACGCAAACCAAATATTAAACTAAAGTTCACCAGGGTAACTTTTTTTAAAAATCAATTTAAAAGTATTTATAATTTGTATAACAATATAATTCTTTAAAAAATAAACCTTCAAATAATCAAACTACTATAAAAGGGTAAACTTTCATCAAATAAACAATCTAATTTAAAATATCAATATGTAACTTAATAATTTTTACTCATAAATAAAATATATCATTCATTGAAAGTACATTCCTTTCCTATTCAGTCCATTCCTATTCTTCCATCGTTAGTGCTTCTTCTAGAATGTAATGGGCTTAAGTTTCTCTCTCCTTTTTTGCACATTTTGTAGGAACTACTTAAAGAAAGTTCAACTTTATCCATATCACTTGAAACACATACAAAGTAATAAGCGAATCGTACATATAATCAAACATAAACATTATTTACAAACTTCTTACTACTGACACAAATTCAACAGTAATATTTTTAACAAACTGTAATAAAAACAGGTCTTCAAAAGTATACCACTTAAGTTAAAACCTTTAACTCCATAGATTCGTAAACACAGCTCTCTTTAAATTTAATACCACAACAGTCTTCATTTTAATTTATAATGACTTATTCACCTCGAATTCGACTCAACCATAAGAGAGTAATTTATAGATAAAATAGATAAATAATTGACTAAGATTTACAAAAAAAAATAACAGAAACTTCAAAAACCAATTTGCTGCAATTACATTAAAGACACAATAAGAAGTATCGGTGCTGCCGTGAAAACTATAATGCAGAGGTAAATACTTAAAAAAACCCCAAAAAAATAAGATAATTTTAAGGAATCTATACTTCATTTAGTTGGTCAAATATAAGAATATGACCATTAAGTTTTAAATAGCTGTATAAATATAAAGTAATCTAAAAGTTTAAAAAATACATTCAGTTTAAAATTGACACTCAAGTTTGGAATGATCTGTAAACCCGCTTCATTATAAGAATTTAAAGGCTTGCCTACCTAAATGAAAATAAATGCAAGAATAAAAGTAGGCCATCAAATGCACCTAAAATATGGCAGTATCATTGCATTTAACACAGGTATCTTCAATAAATGCACCTGGCTTGTAGTGGAAACATTCCAGATCGATTGGATTCGATCGGTTATAATCAGTTAGTAACTTTAAAGCGGGTGTTTTAGGTATTACTTTGCATGGGTTTAGTCAGTTGTCATTTTATCAACAGATATCCTGCACTCTTTCAAGTTTGATGTATTTCTAAAGGCCGAAGAGGTATAGAAAACAACAAAATTTTAACCGAGTGCCTAAGCGTCCCTAAGAAAAGGACTTTTACAAAAATTTGACTTCACTTAATTTACTCGGGTCCATTTTTAAAAATCAGAAAAATTAAAAGCTACCCTTAAATTTTCGACCTTTACTTAATTATAAATAGGAAAAGTCCTCTTTTCACTTTTCAGTGTGTGCAGAAGGAATTTCTGCCTCAGCCAGCTTTCTCTGCTGTAAGTAAATATGAAAAGTAGAAATGTTTGTAGGTAATACCATCTTTAGCTACCAAACAGTTGCATGACAGGAAGTAAACTGCAACGCATTCAAACCTTGGTTAAGTTTTACAGTTTACGCATCATAACCATAAGAATTTTCAAACACATCTTAGTCTGAACAACCATTGGAAAAAAGCGTCTTCTGACATGAAACATTTATCACTATCAAAGCATTTACACATACTTTTCCTTCCTCTATGAGAAATTTGATTTGATTAAAAGTTGGTAATGGCATTAGTAAATCAGGGTTCACTGTTTAGAGTTAGCCACTGTTTGAGAAATATTAATTCATATAAGTATCACATCAGGCTAAATTCATATTATTTAAAGCCATCATAAGGTTACAAGTACCTAATTAACAATATTTATTGACTGAAAAAAGTCCAGAGAATTAGTTCTGTATTTAGTCCTGCATCTCTCAAAGAAATCATCGGACAAAATTTAATTGCACAATATTTGATGAAAACTTTTCTCACCAAACATTATTATAGTTCTTAACACAATGCCTGACTAAAAAGCACATTTCCTCCGTCAATCGATTAAGTTTGTCTGATAAAATTAATAGACCCTTAACTCCGTTTGAAGAGTTTCCTTTTCAATAGCATTTTCAAAAAGGTATCACATCAAAATATATAAAGAGACGGACTATTAATATAAAGAAGTATTGATAGTTACACTCTTTGACTTATGCTTTCTGTTTAGTACCAGAAATGACTTAGTACACATTGTCTTTTAAAGAAAAATTAAAGGCATCCATATCTTATTTCTATTAAGTAGCCTTGATAAAATCAAACACAAGGTCCACATCATGGCACAGCACGTAAAGAATACAACAGTCACATTGTGATTCTTCGAAGAGTATTTTTTAGGTTGATGGGCCATTGTAAAAAACACAGCCAACAAGCTACCATTGCAATTAAAGCTCAATCAAAGATAGCTATTAGAGTAGGCGTATATACGTATCTTCCACGAATCCAAGGCGGTACCCACAATAATTTTTGGGTAGAACGCGTCTCTTTGTAAAAACAACACTCACATCAACTAAAAAGTTTTTTAAGCTTGATGTGCCTCGGACACCTTGAAGCATACCATCGTCACAAAGGCTTTAGCTTGAGATGAACATTGGCATCAGAGAACACAATCGACACAAGCAAGGCCTTCTTGCCAAGCAACGAACACAGAAGACTGACTACACGGCAGCCTCGCGTCAAAGTTCATCGTCGCTGTCGTAATAAGCCGTCACTTGCCTCCCGGGTCCGGCCCCGCCCAGAAAGGCGGCCGCGGACGGGTCTCCGGTCGGAGGCGGTTCCTTCGCCGCTCTGATCCCGCCTTCCCTGCGGCAGGCCGGCGGCCACACGGCGACCACGACGTAAGCGGCGAGTGCCACGGTGATGAGACAGAGGCCCGCGAAGACGCCGGCCAAGGCGCCGTCCCAGCGGGCCAGAGCGCGGGCCTCCTCGGCCAGGACCAGTGGCTCGCAGTAGCCCTCGGTCAGGCGCGCGTCTGCGTGGCAGGCCACGCACTGGTAGTCGTTGGGCCCGTGGCAGGCCAGGCAGCTGTAGTGGCAGGGGAGGCAGGTGGAAGGGGTGAGCTCGGCGCTGCGCGGGGCGCCCACCGCGCTGCCGTAGTGGCCCGAGGGGCACTGCCGGACGCAGCGGGACTGGTAGCTGAAGTGGCCGCGGGGGCAGTCTGCAAGAGGTAGAGAAATCAGGTGTGCAAGTCGGTTTGAAAAGAATATTTGAGATATCATCAGTACGAACATCTCATAATATTAAACAATTCTTGGAAATGCAATTAGTCACGTTGCAAGTACTAAGACTAGACTAGATGCTTAGTCTTTCCTTTTACCAGATTATCTAGCGCACTGTTTCTCAATATTTTTCATGTCATGTCCCCCCTAAAGTCCTTTTAAAAATTTCCATCTCCTCACAGGGTCGTAACTACACTGAATGAGGGTTAGCCCCAACCTATTTTTTGGACATTAATTCCATTCACGCTTTAGAGCAGTGTTTCCCAACGTAGGGCGCAATATGAATTTCTAGGGGGTAATTTGAAAATTTAAACCCAATTTTCCCCCAGGTGGAGCATGGCATGAACCACCAAGTTTTATTTACTTTTCAAGAAGGATTTTTGAAAAAAAAATAAAGGACATGGGAGGCATGGAAAATTTAGAAAGGCTTTGACGGGGCATGGACCGAAAAAGGTTGGGAAAAACTGCTTCAGAGGAATATTAAAGGGAAACATTTGAAGCATGGGACATTAAAATTTCTAAATTTTGTGAGTAGGTAATATCGAGTCTGAAGTTAGAAAGGGACTTGGAGAAGAAGAATGTTATCAGTACAAATTTACCAACATTACCAGCCGTTCATTCACTGGGGAAAAGACCTACCTGTGAATCTTGGTGGTATTAAGCTTATTCAATCTACTATATTGATAAAAACTAAGCTAGGTGTAATGTCCAAAGCTTAGAATTGTTCCTTTCCAGTAAATGAACGGGGTGTGGATCGGAAAGTCTATGTTAATACATGCTGTTTTGAAAGTTCGCATCACAGCTTTAGTTTTAAACAAAAAAGCTTCGTAGAATCATGGGAATAAGGTGTTACTAAAGTAAAGTGACCATGGTAAACACATAGAAATGGCTGTAAGCGCTCTTGGTGGACAAATTAAAAATTTGATTAAATAATTAAAGAAAGCAGTACGAACACTTTGTTTGGAAAAAAGTTTTGTTGAAATTAGTCACCTGTTTTAGTACTTTGAATTCGTTTATAAGATCTGTTTGTTTCATATAACTATGTAAAAACCAAATAGTCTTAAAAAGTTTCCCAAAATACTAAAACTGGTGAATACGGTATTCATATTTAAGGCAAACCGTTCATTTACTGGGTATATCTCGCAGTGTGTTTTCACTAAAATCAAAACAACTTCAAAACAAAACTAACAATTCCTGCGACCTGAAATTACTTTCAACATATTGCAGAGAAAAAGCCTGTATGGGAAATATACCCTATTTTAAAGAATTGACCGATAAAAAGTCCTGAAAACGATATTTAAAGTGGGCAAATCGCAAATCCAAATGCTAAGCCTTCATTCGAATGGGCAGTTCACCCTATGTGTCTGAAACATGCATTCAAAAATGAGCACATGATGTATCGATTTTGAGTACCTGCGTATTTTCAGAAATGGGTTTATGCATTTTCAAACTCGAGTAAACTTGATTCGAAGCCAGTTTGAATATGTGACATACTCAGATTTGAGTTCTTTTTACTCAGTTTTTAAAATGTCCTTTTACAAAAGTGTAGTTACTAAAAATTAAGACTTCTTATAAAACAAGAAATCATTTAAAATCGTAAAACCTGTTTTTCAAATCAATAATTATGTTTTCACACTTCTATACCCAGTTGGAAAAATTTTCATAATGTTTCATAAACCTGTATCAAATTATACTGGATCCAGTATAATTGATACTGGAACCAGTATAGATGATACTGGAACCAGTATAGATGATACTGGAACCAGTATAAAGGATACTGGAACCAGTATAAATGATACTGGAACCAGTATAAATGATACTGGAACCAGTATAAATGATACTGGAACCAGTATAAATGATACTGGATCCAGTATGATTTGATACTGGTTTATGAAAATAGGGTAGGGGGTTGCCTCAAATCTTCGTTGGTCAAGGGAAACTAAACCCTACATTTAAAATAGAAAGAATGGGTAAGAAAATTTGTTAGGGAAATTGCGTTTTTCAATTTTGATTTATTATACAAAAGAATAATACGGTAATGACATTTTTGTTACTATATTAATGATTTAAAGTAAAGCATATTTGAATATCAATTTAAAATTTCTAGATCTCTCAGGGTAAGAGAAAAATTAATTTCCTAACGCAATTTATCTTGAAATACATGAATTTAATACTTTCACGTGCAGTGTTATATTGACGGTGAGATATATACGTATATCATAATTTAATTTAAGTCCGATCCATCTTGATATACTTGCGTCTAGGACAGATTATTTTATAGGATATTAAAATTTCCATATTAAGTAACAAAATTATATGTTACACATAAAGTCACAAATTTGAGTTACTGAAAATTGAAAAAGAATAAATTTATTCTAAGGAAATTTTATGTCATTTAATTTTGTTTTTAACTACTATGAGTTAAAACTATCAAGCCAAATACTACACTCTTATAATTTTATGTTGGCCAAAACCAAATTTATTTTATGAAGAAACAGAGACAAAGAAGAAAACCATTACAAAGAAAACGTTTATTTTATTTTACATACCACAAAATAAATTAAAAGTATAATAGTTTTGGTATCGTTGATATATATTTGCTTTATGAAACACAAAAAGTCCATAGTTCTCTATAGAAGTGTAGTTCACTTCAATCCCACGTAGGAATTGTAAAAACATTTTCTACAAACCGTTCTATAAATACTAAATAACTGTGGCCTGGTTCATTCAGTATATTTACATTTAAGCACCAGTATGAAATCATAAGTAGAATTTCATATTGTTTGGGTAGTACGATAATAAATTTGTTCAGTATGGATCTTAATAAAAATTAAGTGCACCTTTAAATATGAAAATATTTGCAATAAAAAGAACAAATTTCTTTTAGATGGTATTAAATGATAAGTAAAATTCTAAGGAACTTTGAAACATTTTTTAGCAACACTAAACCCTAAAAACAAATTATTTTGCTAAAAATAGCTCTGAACTTATTTGAATTTTAATCTTTTAATTGTTTGAGATGAGGAAATTAAAATTACAATAAATCCAAATAACAAATGCTACTTTGTAGTTAACTCTTTAATAAGATCACATTTTGTTTCTTAATCATAAAAATGTGATCTTAGAAGCCATATAAGTACAAAAGCAATTGTTAAATGTTTGTAAAAAATTAAAAATGTCAGATTTTCTATTTGTATTTATCATATGTAATTATAAAAGAGGAGAGGAAAGATCAGGAATAAAAAAACTAAACTAAAAAAAAATTTTAGTCTCATTTTATGTAATCAAAGAGAATATATAACACATAAACTGAATTAATTATATATTTAATCTCACTTTAACCAGTTGTAACTTAGCTTGTACTCATTCTGTTTAAATTCTACAAGAATGTAATAGTAGTTAAACCTAAATTAAAAACTATTTTCCTTACGTTTTACCTGAGTTCTTAACTGACATTTCAAATGCCATATTTATAAAAGAAGTAAATCTAACAAACAAAAAACGAAATAATTAAATACTCTTCATAAGATTAATAAAATTTACATATTCTTTATGTACAACTTATACACATTAAAGTAAACAAAACATAATACTGATTTTCCCAAAATACCTTACACCGGTTAAATGTTTAACCAAACTCAAACACAGATAAGAAACGTACTCAAACGAACTTAAAATATTCACCGGTTTCCCAACCAATTAACAATCCACAAAAAAAAATATAGTTACCAATGATCTTTCAACAAAAAATATTAATACTTAAACTGAACAGGATATTTACTGACGAAGATATATCTTATTTTGTTATTTACTTTATATTCTAACAATACCCTGAAACAGACCTGAGCTCCCTCAAAACTCAATATTTTTCGAACCATTTATACGCAATTATTTAAACATAGTATTTCTATTCACTTTCGCCCTCAATTCAAATAAACAACTACTTATAAAATCATGTACAATACATACACACTAATAAATTTCTACTACAATAATTCTCATCAGCATAGAACACATTAACGTGGGTGTATCAAAAATATGATTGCATTTGTGAAAAAAATATATGCAAAATGACTTTATAGTCTATGATTGTATTTATATAGATGACTTTATAATATGTGCTCACTGCAATCTATTTGAGTAAAGATGTTGATAAGAGAAAATTTTAGGGAAAGTTAGAGTGACTAATGAATATGAAGTGTACAAGTGTTCACTAAAGGAATAAGTATTTTCATGCATAAAATCGAATATAATATGATATTTAGGTGGAATGTTCTCAAATAATGATGTGAGATGTATTTAACTAAATGCCTTTGCCTGAGTTACTGCTGCTAACACATGTACTAGTGTGAATGGCTTAATCAGCTTATTGTGCTGTATTAGTAAAGATGCATAACATACGAAATTTGGCCAACGGCTAGAAAGCAAAACATTTACATTTGAGTTAGTAGCTAGCAGAACAATTTAACCTTAATTTTAGTTAGAAACTAAAAAAATTTTTGTGAGAAAATATTCATAACCACTTTTTTTGAAACCAACCCTTTAAAAATGTGTTGCACGTATGAAAACAGTTTAAAGAAACCAATTATCAAAGATCTTGCATAAAAACTACATACACTCTCAAAAGCTCAGGGTATGCAAACTGATACAATAAATATGGTTTTTTTTGCATTTTCATTTAAAAGTGCTTTAATCCTTAACTGTTTTATGCATTAAGAAATTTATTGAAAGTACAACAGGCACTACTTTTTAGGCACTACGCTTTCTGCTATTTAGTTCAAAATCGATTAAAAATATTGCAAATTCCCAACTCCTCACAAGTTATTAAAACTCCAAATTATTACAGCGCTTGGTTAAAACTATTATTACAACTTGAATTGCTTTATATTAGAAAATCAATTAAATTCTTCTTTTGAAAGTAATATTTTAGACAATTTGGTGGTGGTGGTGGTGGTAGTAGCAGTAGTAGTGGGAAAAGTTTATCATTTAAATATTGCTCATAGAGTAATACTTAATCAGAGAGTACTTTCAAAAATCGAATTCTCAAAATAACTTAAAATTATTCAATTTTAAGTAAAAGTTTCTATACATCTTACTTATCATAAAAATACTTAAAACTTATGTAGTAAATACCTAAAATACTTGTCTGTTTTTCCCACACACCACTATAGTAGACACCGCCACACTATATAATGAACAATAAAAAAATTTATTCCAACAGACTTATTTTTTAATCACAAATATTTTGATTATGCGTAGCTGATGTGTGACGTTTGAACATAAATTACATAGAAGTTATGGTGGCAAAGACTGTCACTATAAAGAAAATAGTCGGACCGCCACGAGAAAAACTCTTGAGGTAGTACAATATTGAGACGGTAGTGCAAAGGAAACGTATTTTCCGACTCAATGTTGGGGGTGATTCTAATTTATAAACGCTGAAAAAAAACACTTTGTGTCAAATCTGTGCGGCTTTGAACTTCTTTTCAAAGTTTTGTTTCTCTGTCAAAGTTTTTCTCGTGGTGGTTAGACCACGGCTTACTAGATACTATACAGGCTAACCGAGATACGGAAATCATTAAAATTCCAGATGGCAATAGCTGATTAACTGGCAAAGCAAATCCACAGAGTTGAAGGCGGGGCGTAATGGCTGAAAAATTCAAATCAGCCACCAATTGCCAACAATCAGCAGTTTGCGTCATGAAAACAACGCCTTTATTTTTCCTTATTTGTCAGTGTGTTATCCTATTGGTTGGTGGATATAGGTAGGACTAGTGGCGATCCAAGCGGGAAAAGTTGTAAAATGGTTTTTATTATTTAAAACTCGGCTAGCCTGTGTAGTATCTAGTAAGCCGTGGTTAGACTATACCCAGCGCTGTGAAATTCAGCTCAATATGAAAGAGAATGGTAAATTGCAAGACAGTAGTTGTAGGGTGGGAGCGGACAAAATCCCTGTCTACAGAATAGAGCAAGAGTGTAGTGTAGGCAACGACGGAGTGTGTGAGGGTGAAATAATAATAATAGCGTCAGCTATAAGGTGAAGGGTGTCAGCTGTTGTGAGTGTGCTGTCAGGAGGATGATCCCCGAGTAGAGTAGAGATAGAAGGAGGAGGGTGCAGTCCAGACGACCGGCTGAGCTCGGTAGAGGGGTGGGTGGAAGGGGCCCTACAATAAACAAAAAGAATGTCAATGAGCAACGAAACTAAACCAAAACAATCATAAAAGAGCTCATAGAAGCTTACTAATAAAAGAAGGGAATAACCAAAGGATAAAGCATGCTGTTGGGGAGAGGGGTTTCAATGTTCCTTGCACCCAAAACTGAAATTGGGAAAAATAAGGTACCCTTGATTTTTCCGATAATCAACGGAAATCTGTTTTATCAAATGGGGCAATGAAGAACCAAGCAATGTGATAGTGTATTCACTCGGATATTGCATATTGGCTGCAGGAAGTATGAATTGCAAGCATAATTTTTTTAGATGATGATTTGGTCCTTCACACGTAACCGTACTGAGTATTTATGGGGGGGGGATGAGGTTCACGTAAAACATTTCAAACAAAATGAATCACTTTCCGATTTCAAGAAAGAAAGGATTGTTAACCATTAAAAAGTATTCATAAATCCGATACTAATCAAATCATCTGGATGACAGTTTATTTCAAAAATTCATAAAAATGGACCCAGGACAAAGGAAATGAGAAAGAGTTGAAACATAAATGTCGCTAACTTTTCACTTCCTCTGAAGATATATTTTAAAAAAATCTACAGTCTCTAGAGAATATTTTGTATACAAACCATATTTAGAGGATTGTATGTGACCGTGTACCTGTAATTCGTTAAATGAAGAACTTAACAGAAAGTTTGACTGTTTTATAGGCTAAATATTTTTTGGGGGAAAGTGAAAATGTTATTAATTGCGTTTAAAGGAAGTGGTAATAAATAATAGTTTAAAAATACAATCGTCACACATCAGTCTCACACCTTAAAAAACTCACTTAGAACTAAAATACTTAAATTTTTTATAATACTTAAATCAGTGATACCCAACCTAATGATTCGTATGACCCGTTTATATGTTTGTTTCCTTCTTTTGAAGCTGATGAAGGACTAGAAAAATGTTAAATAGCAATTCTTTTTTAATTTGATATGAGTTCCGGGTCGCGAGATTTATCTTAGTGTAAAGTGCGGCCCGTGGGGCAGAAAAGGTTGGGCACCACTGTCTTAAATAAATATTTAGATATAATAAACCATTCGCAGTAATTTTTACAATTTTTTTAAAATTTTGCTCAATTAATAAATTAATTTTAACAATTTTTTTCCATACTACTCTTTTACTTTAATAACTCTACCTTAATTTGATTGTATTTCTAAAATTGATTATAATGAAAAGAGATACTATAGTGAAGATAAGGATTCTATACTGAGACTACATCTTTCAATGTATGAAAAAACTACCCAAAGACACAACTTCACACCGAAGTACATTTATTACGACTCTAAAATATTTTTTATGAAATATCAGGAGTGGCAGTTCCTGAAGTAAAGAAATTCGAGTAACAAACGATTAAGTTAATTAAAAGAAAAAATGTAGTTTATCATCAGATACGTTTAAGAAATAATTTCATGCGGACCTAGATGAAAAGAATACTTGTATAGTTACATTAGTTCAAGCAGAAAGGAGAAAACTTTTATTAGAAAACTTAGCTCTTCAAAGAATATTTTTCATCGACACATGCAAAGAAGTTTAGTGATAAAAATATTTTATTGATGTAAGATTCAGGGAAAGTTGATAACCATTTCATACAAAAATGTAGGCTTAGTATGCTTTCAACAGGTGTTTCAAGGCAATATTCGAGACTATTATATTCGAGAGCTTTATCCAGAAAAGGAAAGATTCGTATAGCCACTTGAGTAGAAGAGGATTTAAATTTCGACATTTCAGATATTCCCTAGATCCATTTTCCATGTATCTGTGAAGAAACTAAAGTTGTCGGCTTCCAATACAAAATTCTTAAGAGATAGCGTAAGTTTAGTTATCTTATAATTTTAAATTGCTTAATAAGTTTTAATTAATTTATTGAAAATTAATAGCAACGTAACTATGAAATTATAGTAGTTTTTAATTAGCTCTTAATATGTTTAATGTTTTTGAGAGCGTCTCTTATATATTTTTATTTAGTAAATAAATGGATATTACCTAAAGGATTTTGTTTTTATCGTGGAAACCGTTTTCAAACGCCATGAAAAGTTTATTCAGTCTATGGATTTTAAAACAACAAACTGAAGTTCTTCTCTAATTAGCCTAGATGGAAAGTTTTTCTTAACTTAATTGTAATAAAGGATTTTGTTGCATCACAAGAATTGTATCACTTAGAAGATCCCCTGTGAATTTTCCTAACATATAAAATCCGTGTCTTTTAATATACTTTAGGAATCTTTTGGACTAATCGTAAATACGCCAGTACCCAAATACAATCTTATACATCCAACAACTGGAATTTTTCCAATAACATTTTCTTTACACACCTTTTTTTTACCTGCATACCAGGGGTTCCCAACAGTTTATCAGTTATTCGAACTACTAAAAATCCAAGTTAACGTAGCATTACAGAATTAAAACTATTGCAGATAATTCCAAATTCTAAAAAAAAAAGTATTACCTATAGAGTAATGTTACAGAACCTGATTAAATGCTCAAACCTGAATCTGATAAAATTTATATATAGAATGCTCAGTAAATTTGACATTTTTCTTTCAATCGTGACACAGTGAGACTTCCTCAAACCAACGAAGCAATATGCAATGTGTCTCCTAAAACCCTGTCTCACGCTCTTATTTTTAAAGCCTAAATAGTATTTATAAAAGTGGTGTCTATGGTATAGACTATGGAAGATAAAAGTGGCACTTTAACTACATTGAAAAGAAGTTTCAAGCTTGAAAAAATATTTGAGACAGAAGAAACTTGTCAAGGACAAAGTTGTCGAGCACTATCGTCGATTTGTACGAAGTTCATAACCACCTCAACTTTCATTTTCCCCTTATGCAAAGTAAACCTTGCAAAAGGTAAGAATGCTATAGCTGTAGGCTTTAGAAAAGCGCGAAAAACATCTATGTACCTTGTATATTTTTAAATCCTCGTTCTTTCACGTTGGGAACCCCCTCTGAGACACAAACTCGGCTTCTTGTTTTCAACACACGAAAAAATTATTTCCCCGTATTATAGTATAAATTACTAATTAATTTTATATTTAGAGCCTTTTTATCTCGAAAACTCGATACCGCGAATTTCTACTTTACTGTAGTACATAACTGCACTCACCTGTATCGAGCTTCCCGGCCACCTCATTGGTAGCTGGCTCCACCAGCATGGCTTCCCCTTCCTCCTCCACCAGAGGATACCTGTTCATCTGCAGAGGGGTGGTTCGGGGATAGTACTGAGGGGTGGGCTTGGGGGGTAACCAAGGAGGAACCTTCGCCTTCGTGTTGCGCGGTTTGGACGTGGGCGGCCGAGTGGTTGTGGTGGTTGTAGTTGTGGTGGTAGTGGTGGTTGAAGTGGTTGTGGTGCGATCATCGGGGTCTTCGGTTGTGCCGTATAGGTGGAGGTACCATTCTTTTAGCGTGGCGCGCCCTGTAAAGAAAGATATCGTTTAGTATTTTTTTTGTATCAAGATGTATAATGAAGGTTGCATTATCTATGCGGCAAATTTTTCAAGAAAGCGAAAAACATGAGTCAAATTCACACACAAGGCGTTTTGATGAATCTTAAAAAACTGTGTTACAATGTTACAATTATTTATTGAATTATCGATTAATTTATTATTATCAATCTTAAAAAAATTGTTACAGCATCATGTTTCTGAAACGGATCTGGTTCAAAATCCCGACAATCAGTTGCCCGATATCATCATCATCATCATCATCGCCAATGCGATAGTACAAGAAGAAAAAGGTACCAAGAGAACAGGATAGTACAAGGAGAACGAAGGAAGTCGTACTGACGGGCAGTTGAGTGTCGGGCAAATGAACGGGTACCCTCTAAAACATCTTCAACTATTTTAAGTAATGAAATACTTAATACTTGACGCTATTCTCACACAATATAATTCATTTATATTGTGCGGTTTAGAATCATTGAATGTTTTCATATTCAATGAAAATACGACTCGAATTTGTTAAATACAGTTCTAAACATACATTAAGAAGTTTAGATCAGTGTAAAAAATGGTATAAAATGTTGTTCCAGATAGGTTAAAATAGCAAAATTTATATTATACTTTAATACTGTGTGTCATATATATTTATTCATAAGACTCATCACTGTAAAATAAAAACATGTCGTTAAAATATTGATTATTTAATAACCACAGAGCTCTTGATTAATTTAAAAAAATTTATTGTTACTGATAATTTTTTATATATTATATTTTTTAAATTGATTTTAATATTATAGGATGTAAATTTAAGTTTAAAACTGATAGTTTGATATTTATTTATAGATATATTAATTATTATTTAAACTTTATAGTAATATATCTTTGATTTTTAAACACTTACCGAGCATTGAATAAGGAAGACCATAAGAAACTATAGCAGGGGAAAGCATGAGAAGAGAGATATGGATTTGGATGAATCACATAATTATACATTTGTTTTTGAGATTTTAATTATTGGATAAATTGGGGAGATTATTGTAAAATATGAATATAATTTCTTTTACTGCAATTAAAACTGCATTTGGAACAAACACACTTCGAAAATTCAAATGATAGATTTAT
This sequence comes from Tetragnatha montana, assembly GCA_963680715.1. NCBI lineage: Eukaryota > Metazoa > Arthropoda > Arachnida > Araneae > Tetragnathidae > Tetragnatha > Tetragnatha montana. The sequence continues at coordinate 43,429,200 of OY796680.1, read as the reverse complement.
CTACAGAAAGCAGTGTGTGTGAATTTGACTACTATAAAAATTAAAAATCCATTGCATATTCCCCACATTTAACTACAAAAACATTAATAGAAACAAACAGGGAATAAAAAAGTACGAGAAAATTTATAATTATTCATATCTAAAGATGAAACAGTTTATACCATTTACGAAAAAGAAAGGTAAAAGTACATATTTTTTTTAAATGATAATTAAAAAGCTAGAGCCTTAAAAGTTTATTTAACATAAGTATATTAACGTACAAAACAAGGTAAAAATTAAACACAATTCGATTTCTTAGTTGAGAATATTTTCAGAAAATAAACATTCCAAACACTCGAACTCTCATTAATGTTTTACCTCTCAACTTTTATAACAAAAAGTAAGTACAAATTTCAATAAATTAAAAATCATATTTGTAAGTCCAAACCAGTGTATTACTATGAATTTGAGTGTGATCGGTAATTTAGCAGCTTCCTATACCTATTAGAAAAAAAAAACATTCTTTATTTGAAAGCTAAGAACTTTTTAAATTTTTAAAGGACTTTTCCACTTCTAACAAATGTCTAATTCCAACAAGTGCGGTAGTTGGGTCTCCTTACCGTAGAATCGGCCCTCGTTGTGCACCTCTAGCTTCCAAACCCCATCAGGGTTCTCTCCCCAAGTGTGGACGGTCATAAAAGGCCAGGCCTGGAATCCGGCACGGGACCCGTCAATGGGACGCTGAGCCAAGAGGGTCGACCTGTCACGAAAAAAATCTATCAAGTGAGATAAATCAACCATTTAACATAAAAGAATATGTGTAATATCAAAACAAAAGCACATGAAAAGTTTTATGGAGATATTTAGAAAACATTTGCGAAATGAAAAAAAACCTTGAAATTTTTGTAAGACCCTTTTTATGAAAAAGAACTAATTTCTAATTAACCATGAAAACGAACTAATTTCAATCACAATCTCCTCGAACATTAAAGATATTTTCATGACATTTGTTGTGCTTTTGTCATGATATTGCTCACATTTTTCTAACAGAAATACTTGTTCCATCTTCCGTAGTTCCCCACTAGGATCACTGTAAGACGCCTCAATGGATTCAATGTCAACACTTTACTATAATTAAACTTTACTTCCAAGACACTCAAAGAGGTTGTTTCAAATTAAAGACATTAAATGGACTTTTATAAGCACCCTATACAATACAAAGTTCAATAATAACTCCAAGTTAATTTTTCTTAAGCAATTTGATCCAACATGTTTCCTGCATCCTCTCCCATTTTTAACCGGAGCTTTAAAGCAAAGCGCATTTATCCTCTCCCTTCTCCATTAAAGCCGTGAGTGAATAAATGGCTTTGAAAGCCCCGACTTAGGATTGATGTCTGATCATCAGGGATCCCGGGGAAAGAGCTTAGCGGGGCTTTGCGCGTAATTTGCGGCCAAGACACTTGTTAGAGTCTTTAGGGGTGATTATAAACAGTCTCCGGTGCAACAGTTCGATGGCTAACCGCATCAGTGTAGCAGCTGGAATATATTGGTGTAATCTACAGAAATAGTTGCCTATGATGGACAACTATTAACCGGTCAAATTTCACTCCTTTATCCATCCATCCTATATACCTTAAAAAGTCTTACGACCGTATTCAACGCTAACCTGACCGGCGGTTAACCGGTAGTTAAACCTCTAACAGCCGTATTCGCCACTACTAACCTGACTGAAGGTTAACAGGGAGTCAAATCTCTGATTGGAGTAAAACTAGGTTTCTTTCTTGGAAGAGTCTATTTGGACGGCAAAAACGGCAGTTGGCACATGCGCCGTAGGTCTCGCGGTTACGTAGCAGTCCCGGCGCTCCAATCAGAACCGTTGGCGGGCAGTTGCCGGGTAAAAAAGAGTAGATTTTAGTTGCATATTTGCCGGCCAAATAGAAAGTGCCTTCTTTCTTTAACTACCAATCAGTAGTTGGACTGCCGGTCAATCCGGGTTCAGGTTATCGGTGAATACGGTCGTGATTGGCGTAAAACTAGTTTACTTTCTTTAACTACTAATCAGAGTTTTGACTGTGGATTAACCGATCATCAAGTTAGAGGTGAATACGACCGTTAATTAAATCTTTTGCAGTTATGCCATTTCAAATGTAGGCAGTTCTTCATGGATGACATTATTACATAACTGTCACCGGCAACTTACCGTGTTCCCTTTGGTGAAGTGAGGTATATGTGGATATCACCTCTCCTTGAGGCCGTCAGAGTGAGTTTAGCCTGCACGTGTTCCAGGAAACGCACATGTTCACAGCGCACGTACAGGGTTAGCTCCACGTGGCTCTTGGCAGGAATGTACCTGGAACGATATGAAAAATTTAATATAGATATAGATTATTAATATAGATTAAAGATAATTGAAATGTTTCAAGAAACTTTTTAATCTAACTTTTAGTACTACAAATGGCAAGAAAATCACCCATATTATTAATACTCTGCTATAAGATGGTTTTTGTGTGTATTCTTGGGAAACCAATATGAAACTCCAATCACTATTTGAAAGAAAATCTTATTTATTAACTAATTTCATGCTAACACAAAAGCTTTGACACACATTCATAAATTTCTTCTCTCATTTACATAACTAAAAATATTTAAATGTTTCCAACTTATACAAACTTAGTAAGACAATGTTTATTAAATTGCCTCTAACTCAATTTACATCTTTTTTATAATTTCGATTAATTCACATTAGTATCACAGAAATTTGGTTCTCGATTCTGACTAAATCCTTTGAGTAATTTAGAAGAAGTCACTTGATAAAATATTTATACGCTTTTCTCCCATTACATTTGTAAAAAAAAGGATTTATATATGATTATTGTGGTCACATCTTGAAGAGGACAAGCAAACAGTCAAGACACAAAAAAAAATAAAGCTTTGTGTAAAGAGCTCACTTTAAATCGTTTTAATCTTTGCCGACACTTCGATGCATCCGAATCCTTAACAAATTCCATTTAATCTCATTAACTCACTTCATTTTATATTCAAGAAACATGAATATTTATTTCTAAATTCGAGATCGCGTATAGATAGTGTATAAATGGAGGAAGTCAAAAATCTAAGGAAGTCAAAATAATGCTTTTTGCAATTTCAACTTCCTTTTTAAATACAAGACTTATTTCAAAAAACAGTTAATTGGATTTTTAGATTTAGGAAGTTCGGCAAACTTGTTCTTTGAGTTTTCCAGTGATAACTCGAAATGTTGTCTGATTTTCCGTTTTTCTTGATTTGATATTAAAAGAGAAGCATCTTAAAGTCTAATTACACGGTATCTGATGATAATTCTCCTATGATCCAACTTTTGCATCTTCGTAAAAATATGCTTCTAACGCGGTACCGATTACATTTTGATTAATTAAAAAGAAATGTTTCATTCTATTAGAAATTATTATTATTATTAAATTATTATTATTATTATTATTATTATTATTATTATTATTATTATTATTATTATTATTATTATTATTATTATTATTATTATTATTATTATTATTATTATTATTATTATTAAGATATTTTTAATGGACATGTGAGGAAGCTGTAAGTTGTAATTTCAATTTTATTACTTTATCTTCAGCAGTGAGGTTTTTTTTACTTTTAATGCTCAAACATTTCAGTTATAGTTAACAGTTTTAGTATAAAAAGTACATACATTTGGCATTTAAAATTCTTTCGAGGTAAATAGTTATTCAATTAAGAAAATATTTAATATATTTTCATAAAGAAAACATTATGATTTTTGTTGACAGGTAGGGGTAGATTGGCATTTATTTTTATTGAGATTTTTAAACATTTTGATTCTTGTGTTCATTATAATCCTATTATTTTAAAATTTTGAATTATTTGCTGATAATAACATCAAATCTTGCCTGCCGAGAAACCCTTTCTATTTTTTCTGTTTTAATAACAGTAAACTTCTCATTGTTAAAGCATTTAACTTATAAATAAACATTTCAGTGTCACATGCACAAAAGTAATTAAAATAAATTAAGAAAAACTTGTAAGCTAATTCTACTTAAACTCATTGTGTAAAACTATCTCTTTGTACACAATCTTCCTTTGATATTCCTAATTTGCAATAATAAAGATTTTATTGAAGTCAGTGGAATGTTTGAATAATTCCTCAAAAAATTACTAAAGGATGGTACTAGTCATGGTTTTAAAGCTATATCTTTAGATGTCCGTAAATTAACTTTTTTTTACTTTTAAATGGAGTAATATTTCCGTACTTGTCTGCTTGGTTGGACCTTATTTCGCAGAGTTTTTGGACTGGTGCAGGGTTCCACACCTTAGCTAACCGCACCATGGCACCGGCATCCATTAGACCATACCCAAAAGAGTGACTAACTGAAATGAAAAAGCGAACATATTGAATGAAACCAATTAAGTGATATTAGTATAAAATACACACATTCATGCATTTCGGAATGTGAGGAAGGTTGGATACTACCAAGAGAATAATAGATATCCAAAGTACATTTGTTGTTTAATAAATACGGAGCACTTTTTAATGGGATCATTTGCATTCAAATAACTATTCAGGGTTATAAGTAAGAGTTTAACAAAAAAAAGTTGGTTTTCTAATTCGTCTACCTCTTTTAGCTAAAAAAAATAATGTACCACTTAAAAAAGCAGAGATAACCGAAAAAAAAAATACCGAGGCTTCTCTAAAATCCCTTAAGCTAGACATATGAAAGGGGACAGAACAAAAAAGGCACAGAAAATGTCATGTACAGTGAGAAGTTGTCAACTGTTGATCCTCTTTCTGGCTTAAAGTTTTGAGTTACGGAGAAATGACAAGGAGCTCAAATGTTGGGAGTGATTTTCAAGGAGTTCAAAGAAAAGACGCCCTCTTGTTGAGAATAAAAAGCCGCAAAAAATCTTCTTGTTTTACGAAAGATTGTCCTTCAAGTATAAAGGAGCACTCTTAGTCAACAAGATTATTCTTGGAAAAGATAAAAGAGAAGAGTAAAATGTCATGCTCTAGCTGGTATATATTTTGAATATACCTTATTTAATATTAAGTACAGGGAATATATTTGCCACGTTTCCAGACTAAAATTTTGGTAGGGTTTTAGTAGCTCCAAAGAAATGCGAAAAAGATAAAAATAGGACTACACTTTTCTATCTTAAAAACAGTAAAAATAATTTCATTGAATTAATTAACCAAGTTTAAAGAAACTGATTGAATCAGCATACTAACAAAATAGTTAATTATTTTTAAAATAAATTTTCTTCCATACGTTGATTATCAAAATCTTAAGAATTGAAAATAAACTTAAAATCCAAATATTAATGTAAGTAAATCTAATAATATTTAGGTATAGTTACTTTAATTGTACATTCTGATCATGCTCTCAATAACAGGGATATTTAATTACAAATTGGGATTTAGCTAATTTCTAATTCAATATTTTCCCTTTTTTTTTCATAACTTAAACAATGAATTCAATTTAATGAATTCGATTAAAATCTTCTAACTGATTTGAAGAAAAATTTTCAATTTTTAACAGCACAAAATCATTAATATTAAAAACGTAACAGTTTGCTTTAAACAAAATAGGAAATCTTAAAAATAGAAAATGACGAATTACCGTTTCTCCCCACACCATTTAAACTCCAGTCTTTGGCACGAAGATTTGCTCTCCTGGCAGTCCGGACAACAATATGCTGCATATCCCGCCACGTCAGTTTATTACTAAATAAACAAAATAAAATGGAATAATTAAAGTTTTCTTGAAACGCTTTTGTAGACCCTCAACCTTCTATATCAATTAACGGAAACCAGAGTTGCTTGGAGGAGTGAATACTTGTATTTTGCCTATTTCTATAAATTATGTTTCAGAAATTGGAGAAATGTTTGATAAGAATAAATTACGTAGATCAAAGTGTTTATGATTTAACAATACTTTTATTTAGAAATATTTTTTGCCTTAAACCATTGCTAAATATGAGAATTTTGCAGTGCTTTTTCAAAGTCCATGTCGCATTGTGGTTCGTCCGTTCGTGTGTTTTATTTTGTCATAATCCTATATATTAAAACTAATTTGACTCGAATAAAACTCATAATAGCATATGGAGATACGTATGTTATCAAGGCGCAAAGTAAGAAATGTTCATTTACTTCAACAAACTTCAACAGAGTAAATACAGTAAACTCTCTTACAAAAAAAAACACATTCAGACTAAATGGGTTTTTAAATAACCAAGTAACCTATTTTGATTTTTTTTTCTAAATAAAATTTCTCACCCATTATCTTAACATGAGACACTTCTAGGGCTATTTAACATGAAATTTTCACCCGACAATTTGTTATACGGTCAGAACTTTCAAGGAACGCAGCACCGAATTTTCATCAAAAAAGAAATTTACCGTGAGTTCCCAAAATGGGATCTGAAACTCACTATTACATCAAACAAGAAAATTGACATTCAAAAGTGACACTAGAATCTACACAGACGAATAGTACATTGTTCTACATCATGAGGGAATTAGCTTCCAACAGATCCAATAAAGTCAGTGTGTGAGAAATACCCAATATCACACAATGAAGGTTTCTTCAAACAATAGGTCTTCTCAAGAAGTGACCTCTAGTTCGAGTCACGATTTGACCTGTAACCTCGGACCAACAGGTCTCTTCAAACAAACGAGGACACATAAACGAGTAGAGAACCGGTAAGTGCACCTGTCTGGGTGCATATTTACCCTTGTGTCCTAAATTTATTTATTTGTTGAGTCTTCTCGAGACTATATATTTACTAAACAGCTGCCTATAAAAACAAGATATTTCTCTTTTAAAGACGAAAATTGATAATGATTGGGAATGCAGTGTATTTTATAAAATTCCGTCTAATGCTAAATGGCTTAGCCGAAAATTCTGCGATCCAAAATAAAAATAATAAAATATATAATAGATAGGATACATATTTAAGGATCGACAACATAAAACTTTCAATTGTTTTAGAGAATAGAATTTTCTCTATCTACGAGTAATAGAGAAAATTTAAGTTTTGTTTCATTCTCCCATAATAATAACAGATGGCAGCACCAAAATCTAAAAGGAATATAAGATGGAGAAAAAGTATTTTCTCAGTCCTCATCTCCTTACTTTAACACTCCATCTCATCCTCTCTTTCTCATAACCTCTCCTTCATTCTTTTTGCCGTTTTATCTTACATATTCACCATGATATCTATCATTTCTTATTCCATGGAAAAATATTTCTCTCTTATTTCTCCCCTCTTTTTCATAATCCCACTTGTTTTCTTTCTCTTTAGTCCAATGAAAGGATGTAAAGGAAGTAAACAAATTTATACTATAATAAAAACACTAACTTTATCTATCCAATGTATACTAGGTGTTTCGGTGGAAGTAACATGATGGATTGGAAAAAAATTTTGGTAGAACTAAACTCCAGATGATGATAATACTTTAAAACAACGGGATATTGGAGAGATTAATGTGTGTTGCATAAACTCTAAATTGACATTTATAAACACATATAAATTAAATATAGTCCATTGTTTTCAATATCCCACTTTGTCTTACATTGTTTCTGTGATTGCATAATACTTACAGCCATATTCACAGCCATCAGCACAGTGACGGATCCAGGGGGGGGGAACTCTGGACAGTGCCTCCCTTTGACCCAAAAAATCACTCATAAGTACGAAAAAGGTCCCAAAAAGTACTCAAAATTAGTTAAAACCCTACTTTCACAGTTCAAATTTCAAAATTTTTTCTGGGGGAGGAACCCCATCCCCCCAGCGGTACCAAGAGGGGATCTTGAGTGATACTTTTTAGCAAATCCCCAACATTTTGACATTTTTCTCAAAAGTAAAGGTGATGATCTGGAAAAGTATCCCCCACCTTGGAGCCGTGCTGGATCCGAGTCTGCATCAGCGTCGGTATTAGCGAAATAGTCAGCGAAAAGCTAATTTTTCTTCCATTAGCTGCTGGTTAACACCAACGCTGATGACTATGAATGTAGCCGTTAGTGTTTGAATTAAAATCAAGTTTTAACATTACGAAATATTTAATACCTCAATAAAGATTCGTAGTATTACATAGTGCTTTGTTTTAAAGTTTATCAGTGTAACTTACTTGGCTTCCAGAGCAAGGGCACAAATCCCCGCAGCAAGAGGAGCGGAGGCAGAGGTGCCGGTGTGGGTCGAAGTGCAACCGTGGTGGAGGTCCGTCGTCACCTGAGAACATTAACATAGTTACATTAATTTCTACTAAGCTCTTGGTATGAGCCATAATACTACAATGAACTGAAGTGAACAGTGAATAAGTGACTACTCACAATCTGTCTCTCTCCGCTGGAGCCGCTGGAATAGGTGGTGGCCAACGTAGAAGAACAGGCCTCGCTGTACCAAGGGACCAGTCCGTTCTCGGTGGCCGAACTGATGGACAGTGTCCACATGGAGTTGGTGTAGCCGTCGCAGTTGCAGTTGTCGTGCTCCCGGCCACCGTTGCCACTCGCCCAAACGAAGATGGACCCAAGGCCCTCGCGGCCCTGAAAAGCGATTAGCCTGATTTAAGACTTTGTACTGAAGAATTTGTACGATTTGATTTTGTCTTTTAAAGTTGTATAAATTTGAAAATTGTTTGTGGTCGAAATTTTCCTTTCTGATACTAACATAACCTGTAAACATGGCATTATCATGTAAAATGGTATAATAATTTAAAATTTTATGTTACAATACACAAATGATACATTACAGACTCTACAAAGTGTCACAAATACAGTGAAATGTCCCATCGGTGAAAAGACTAATTATTGCGATCGTTAAAAATTCAAAATAATTCATTTTTACCTTTTTAACACAGTCATTCTGAATTGATGCTTCTTAAACAAAACCATAGCATACAGTACATAATGGTAAAATTGTGTTTATAGAGCTTTTAGGTTTTCAAATCTGTGTGTGTATTTAAATTTAATTTTAAATATTTCTCTTAAATGAAAAATATTTAATGAGGACAACAATATAGTATAATATTCAATTAAGAACAACATGGACTCAAGGGAAAGATCTTTAGTCTTTACTTATTGACCCAAGCATCTCTTTTGTTCAATCTTTTTATCATTCAGAGAAGAGAACAGAATGTCCACACCAGAAAATTTCCTATTTTTAAATTTCATCCGAAGAAAATTTGTATACTAAACATCCTTGAGCCCAGCTTTCATTCATATATAAAACCCAACTTCCATAATGAGTTTCAAAACTCAATCTCAGAGAGAGTCAACATCACGTCCGAAGGCCGCACCGGGCTCATGACGGAATCGCGTGGATCCATTAGAGCAGACACCGAACAGAGGTATTCAGAAGGAGTATCGAACCGTGACGGAGCATGTATGGTATCGTGACAGCCAAATTTGGCGGTGACCGGCAGATTCGAAGGAAATAACCGGTACATATCCATGTGTGAATTGTAATGTAATACCAGACAGACAAAGGATATTTGATCCTCCAATTGTTCATCATAAATATTACCCATCATTGCTTATTGTAAATGTTTTTTAGAGTGTTAAGTGTTGTGTGGAATCCAAGTTGCTTTTAGATTTAGATTGTCGACCACTGCTAGATCTAAAGGATCATACTAAAGTCTTATTCAAGAACGAAATATCCATTCAATTTAAAAATAAAAATACTTAAATTTTTTTATGAATGATTAACATGTCTCCTCAAACTGATAATAAGGCAACCTAAATTAGAGATTATTCTACCTCCTTTTTGTGCTTTAATAAATTAGCACATAAATTGAAATTTGAATTGTAAGGGAGTTATAACTTTATTCCGTGGGATTGTTTGTAAAAGAGCTTATTGAGAGGTTTCCTTCCCTTCCTTATAAAATCTGTAGATTACGAATTTCTCTAGTGGACACTTCTTGAGGTTTATTTTAAGATTTTAGTACTCACCTTGAGAATGCCCTCCTTGAAGGCGGTGGCTGCGAGGGGCCCGGGGCCGTCGACGGTCTTGCCGTCGTCGTCGGGGCCCCAAGAGGCCGAGTAGATGTCGATGTGGCCGGGGTTGAGGCTGAGCGACTGCGCCTCCACCGCGTCCGTCACGTCACCGTCCAGCATGCGCACGCCTGCAAGCAACGCCGACATTCAATCAAACTATTACTACTATTGTAACGGAACTACAACTATTCTTAAAGGGGAAAGTAGTCCTTTTTCCTCCCGTATTGTCAAAGTAATTACTTAAGTCTAAGTAAAGCGTAGTTTTTGCCCCTTCTCTCTCAAAAAAAATGATAGAGATATAAATTATTATTGTTAAGAATTTAAATTTCTTACTCAGAAGTCTCATCTGAATTTTATCCCCTTTAATGAAGAAAATTTTCGATTCTTTGTTGGAAAAAGTTGTAGTAATTCCGAATACGGCTAGCCAATAAATTTTGTTTTGTAGAATTTTTTTTTAAGTTTTGCAGTTGATAAAATAATCAACAAGGAAAACTTTAGGCAATCCCTTAAAAAAATAAAATAAATATTAGGTTTTCCCTTGAAAGAGTTAAATGAGTATTGACGATAGGTCAATATAGGTCCAGTGGTATACACGGTCCACAGATAGGTGCAAGTGATATACACGGCCCTGAGTCTTGAAAAAGCCTGGACACGGACTTGATAAAATTGCCATTAACGCAAGGATGTTATAAAAAAGGTGAATATGAAAGTTTATCATACTGATGTAACAGTAACACCACATCACGATTAGGTAAAACCCGATACTCGAGAAAAAGAAATTTAGATATTTCAAAAAACTAAAACTTTTACAACAACGGTTCATTCTACAATAATTGAACATTTATAAGTTTGCAAAATGTTTAAACTTTACAAAAATGAAAATGAAAATTTTTTTGTGGGAAAGTGTTTTTCCTACTTTGTTTTATAACAAAATTCATTCTCTTCCTCCACTCCAATATGTAAGACCAAAGAAACTAAACAAGTTTTCGGACTATAAACTAAGACGTATATGAACGTGAGGCGAAATGAATGAGAACTTACCCCCCACAAGGGCATCATAAGCTACACCCACAGAGCATATGCTGTTATTAGCGTTGGCTGCCACTTCACCAGCGCAACGGGTTCCATGTCTGCAAGAAATAAGCATTCATCAAAAACTTGTACAACGTTTACAACGTTAATTAATTAGCACAAATTACATCGTGAGGATTTAAAGATAGCATGATAAGGTTATTGAGTAATCTCACCTGTTGGAGTCGATAATATCGTATCTAGGCTGAGGGTCACCGTCGTGGTTGTTGACGTCGTAACTGGCATTTTTGTCCTACCAATAGTTAATACGAAAGTTAGTTCTATATTCATAACACAAAACTATCATTAAGATCAGACCCTAGACACTAAACGGGTGTTAGCTATGGGAAAATCACAACAATTTTCTTCACAACAAGTTCCTTCAATTCCTCTATTCTCAAACTTTCAGCAGATAAAAGATTCACCTACATCACCGTCCCTAACATTTTATTTCCATAATTGTCATATTCCAGCGAAAGTATTATTCCACTAATTAACTCGTGTTATAATATCAATGGTTTAGATTTTAAATAAAAGTTAATGATAGATATAAGTATAAATCATTGGATACAACATAAAGCCATAATTTTTTCACAATAAACTCCAAATTAGAGAGAAACATTCATTAAAAGAACACAAACTCCATCCCAAAACCAGATTATTCTTTTCAAACTGACCAAAACCATAAAAGACTCGAATTTCTGCTGGAAACCATTTATTCCCTCCAACACATTCCAATACATTCCTCCAATACATTCAGAAACACAAAAAAGTAATCTTGCACAATAAGCTCCTACCCAGAAAAATAAACACAAAGCAAAATTGATTTCTCTCAAAAACATGCGAATAAAAAAAGAGCCGCTCAATAAATTGGGGGAGCTGGTTTGCCGGGGGCAGCGAATCGCGAGTTTTTGCTGACAAATTAAATTAACTGGAGATTCTTTCGGGTGCTAAAGCACTCTGAGAGTAAAGGAAAAGAAATTGAAACACTTATGGACAGACTTAACAACGTTTTTTACTCCTGGTCGAGCGATTTTTATCAAGGTTCGATTGACTCCTTTTTGAAAATGATGATAATGAAGTTAAGAGAATGTTCTGGAAATGACGCTTGCTGTGAAATAGGATACGTTCTAATGGAGTTAAATTTTGTTTCGGGGATCTGGGAAACAGTAATTTTTAGAAATGAAAAATTGAATTCGAAACTCCATAGCACAGAACTAATTTGAGTTTTTGCTTAAATGCATCAGCAAATGAAGGGGGATATATCACAAATATATCAAGTTTAAAATAAAATCAGCTAACTAGCTTTGTCTTTTGTATAGAACATTCGAAACTCTTATTATATCTCAACCCTTATATTATATCAATCATTCCTTCCTTACAACACATACAGAATAATCCTTGATATTAAAATCCATTAACAATCTATGCATAATCCTAATCACACATTTTTATTGGAGAAAAAATTCTTTTGTTGTAAATTTAAAATTAAACTTGTCTTTTTTAACCACAAAGGCTTTACTCACGTAGTTTTTCGAAATATCCGGATGGTCTTTTTCTAGTCCGTCGTCTAAGATGGTGACTACGATGCCTTTTCCGGTGACTCCCAGGGCCCAGGCTTCTTGCACGTTCATATCCAGACCATCACCGCGGTTCTACAAAAGAAGCAAAGTGTTATGGTTAAAATTCTCAACATTTTCCATTGTAATTCTATCAAAAAGATTTAGATTTCCTCTAACTTAATGCAAAAGGGAGTGAGACAGCATTCTACCTTCTTTTTAATGCTGAGTTTTACATAGTGATTCCTCATCCTCTAAGTTTTAGATCAGTGTTTCCCAACGTGGGGCGCACGCCCCATCGGGGAGCAATATGAATTTCTAGGGGGGCAATTTGAAAATTTTCAACCAAATTGCCCCCCCCAGGCGGGGCATGGGCAACCAGGTTTTATTTACTTTTCAAGAAGGATTTTCAAAAAAATATAGGACATAGGGAGCATGGAAAATTTAGAAAGACTTTGGTGGGGCATGGACCGAAAAAGGTTGGGAAACACTGCTTTAGATAATGTTCGGTACCCTCAGTTTTGCTCAGTTATAGATAATATTTTTTCTCACTTAAAAATTTAAGAATAATAAGCAATTCTTCAAAGCAAATGTACAGATTTCATGTTCTTTTAAAAGTAGATTAGTGGGATTTTAAATAATCCAAAAGTAAGATACAGGAATTACAGGCAACATTTAAAAACAAATTTTAGCAGAATAGATAAAGGGTTTTGATAATAGAGATATATACATCGGAATAAAGCACTCTGCTGTATAAAATGCAATAGACAACTTATGGTTTATTTTAAAAAAAAATAACAAGGTAAGAGTACAATAAAATGGTTCAATAAAATAATAACTCGAGCTTAAAAAGTACTACCATTAAGCACTTATTTGTCTTTTTTCTCTCTGAAGGTAGCTAATGAATCCATCAAACAACTTTAGGTATCGAATAAGTCGTTAACGATGTCAATACACTTGAACAGCAGACCATCGCCAATTCACACCAGAAACCGTAACAGGGACCGATTTATATCATACATTCCAATAAATCGATTTTTCCTTTTCGAGGTAAACAACGAAAGAACAAAGAACCAAATAAAATCGTAATAGAGAGAGGATGAGGGCAATTATTCTTTGGGGAAGCAACCCTCCAGGATTATACTCTCTATGTGTTTAGGGACTATCATAAATTACGCTCAATATTTACGGGGGGGGGGCACCTTTTAACGAGACAGAATGTGACAATGTAGAATGAGTATTTTACCCTTTCTGACATACCGCTTTTAAAACTACACTTTTTTCGGGGGGATTCATAAGCTTTTATCTATTTTTAGGCTGTTGTATTTTAAAGTATATGAACCTATCTCTGATATAAATTATTTAAAAATACAAGCTGCTGTAAATCGTCAAAGTTTGTCTTGTTTAAGAAAATTTTGTATGGATTATTCTAACTGTTTATGCGGAGTTGTTACTTTCAGTAACTAAAAGAAAATATTTACACAAGCCGCTATTTGGTACCACAAGTCGTTATCACCAGAAATCTATTAAAATAAAGTAGTATATTAAAGTCAATTCTTAAAAAAAAAATTTAATTTTTACAAAGGTAGAAATGTATCCACCCTAAAAATACATCGAATCGCTAAATGCATATATTGCATAGGCTTAAAAAATACTTTTGAAAATTTGTTGATGTTTTGGGTTAACGTTTATATTTAAATTATAAGGTTTACAAGTACGACCTCCATTTTTTCCCCTCCTTTTTAAATGGCCAATATTTGAAATAAAGTAAGGTTACATAACTTTGCTGGATGAGAGTTGAATTGAAACACTTTGAAGGGTGAGCATTTTATCATTTACGTAGAAGTAAATTTCCAATATTTAAAAAAAAAATTGTACATTTAATTTTAAAAATATATTTGAATGCCTTATTGTAGTTTATTTCACTCTTCTTTATCTTAAGTAGCTAAGCTAAAAATTACATTATGATATTTTATTGATATTATGTTTTTAAATATGTGGCTGTTGTTTTAAAATTGAAAGCAGGGATTACATAATATTCAACACCACATTTAACTTAAAAACTGTTATCTTCACACAAATAACTGCTTAGGGGATATTGTCAGAGACCCCAAGAAAAATGTCCTCCCGTATGTAATTTGTTGTTTTTTTTTTATTAATTACTTAATATAAAGAATATAGTTATATTCTTTAATTTGAGTAGAACGAAATTTATAATATTATGTACAAGTTTTTGTGGAATTATTGTTTTGTGGTACATAATTTATTTACATTATCGTTTTTTAATTTTTTAGGATTTATTATATTAGCCCAATTTATTATTTTTATAAGGGTAAAATATTATTGAAAGGGTTAAACCGCAGTTAAACGGCAGATATTTCGGTATGATAATCTGAATTCACAACAATGTATATATCTATTAACCTTTGTTAAAAACTCAACAATGATCCAATAATCACAACAATGTGTTCAATAAATTGGAAACTAAACTGCAACAAATAATTCTGTCTCTTCAACTTTAAAAAGTGAAACAGTTCATCTATTCAAAATCACACAAATCCCTTCCAATTTGTCTATCAGTAATTTGGAGTTTAAATTACTCATAAATAGATGGAATGAATTCCCATTTTGCGGTCTAAATAATTTGAAAACAGGAAAGTAAACGTAAGTAAATCATAGCTAGAAAGTAAAATGATAAGTTAAAGTTAAGATGAAATTGTAAATTGTGATTATTTTCGTATAATGATACTGTCATACTTTTAAGGTATAAACTAATCTTCTTTTTTGTTTTATGTATGATGCAGAAAAGAAATGCAGAGGCTGATTTCTACAACATTCTACAATAACATCGAATTACCTGAAACCTGGATGGAATATACTTGGACAAGGACAATTTTCAGATAAGTTTTCTTTTTTTATATTTAAACTTCAATATTTAACTTACATACATAAATTCTTTCAACACATTTAAGAAACTGTAAAATTAGAGTTAAATATCAATTAATTCTGTTTATAAATACCTATTTATTGCTCATGCATTCGTATGAAAAGTAAATCAGGAAAAGATAACTTAAAAACTTGATAAAAATATAAAATTGAGAAGATATTAAAGTTATAAATACAAGATAAACTTTATTATGTGACTAGATTCTTTGAAACGGTCTATGTCCTTTAATCGAAGAAAATATTTGCTTCAATATTAATCATTTTTCGTATTAGTCAATTTACATTACTTAGAAATTTTAGGAATTTCTGTTCAAAGTAATGAACCTTTACTATGAATTTTCATGCCAAAGTTTCTACATACAGTGTATTCAGTGATTTTCTGAGCTTTGGAAGGCTAGAAGTAATTTTTTACTTTACCAAATTTGATTGGGGATTGCGAGAAAAAATAATAGTTTTAATCGATTTTATTCAGAAAGGCATTTTAAGTAGGATTGGATATTGATAACATTAATGAAAATGTTGAGATTTTAGCTTTTAAGTATAAAAACACTAATAGTTAGAAAAATTGTGGGCGTTATTCGGGGATGACCCCTTATGTGCTCGTAAATTTTCAGAGCAGTTACAGCAGTAATTCTATTTTAGAAGATACCGATGCGATTCTCTAAGCTTTTTAGAACTAACTGTAAGGTTTAGGAGAAAGTATCCTATTTTAACCTTATTTTATTGGGACTTAAAGTAAAAAGTACTTCTAAAGGTTTAAAACTTCTTTTCTTTAAATCCATTTACTTAGCCTTTCGTGTCTTTCTGTCCCCAAATTCACCATTTTTGTAAGCTAAGATGAAACTATTTTTCATCTTAAAGAATGAGGTACGGGTGTATGACAAAGATAATTATGCAGTATGAGTCATCCTTAGATCCTTAGATATGATAAAAAGTTTAAGCCAGCAGAGATTAAGATTGCTGACGTCATCTTTTTTTATTACCAAACATTAATTTTGATTAAAGTTTGGTTGTCACCCTTGTTGGGTCCTTGAATGTTCTAAGCTCCCTTGATAAAACATTTGTTGCAGCACCGCTGTGCTGGGTGGGCTTCTTGATTTACAGGCGTTGTATTTCAAGACAGCTTTAAATTTTAAAAAAATTAAATGTTAAATTAATATAGAACTAATTGAGACCTAATAACTCCAGAAAGTTTTGTCCACATATATATTCGTAACCTAATATTTATTTAATTTCTAATGTTAAAACACAAAATCACAAAAGGAATTCTGAGACAGGTTGAAGCATTGTTTTGAGCACTTAGAAAGAAAGAGAATAGAAAGGGGTAACACCTCTCTTCGATTCCTCCACATCCCCGAAACGTTGTTGCACTTGATTAAATATGAAGATCGAGTTTCTCTCGTTCATCATGACCGTGAATGATGGAATGTGACACTGATGGATTTCGAACACAAAGTTGCATCATCCATCTTTTCCTTCATTTTCTCATTGGCCCTTCCTATTTTCTCGTGTCGTTGGAACTGACGTAAGAGAGAAGTACTTTCTTGGAGAAATTGCCGAAGAGAATATACAAAATCACTGCTATAGATATTATTTGTGTGTGGATCAGAAGCATTCCAATTACATTATGGATTTCAACACTACGATACAAGAGATATGTCGTGGATCGATTTTGAATACTGAATTAATATTTAATAGAGCTGTGTATGTGGAAATATCTATTTTTATATCATAAGTATATGAGGATTTAAGTACGGATTCCTATTCGCTTAGATAACCGATACTTAGGATAAGATATCGCAGTTATTTTGTTTTTCACCATTTTTCCGGCATTCAGACTAATTAACCCGTTTAGTTACACTGTTTATTTAAAAAAGGAAAAATGATCTTCTTTAATAAGAATCAGTCACGCAATTTAAAAAACGTGCTTAAGTGGGAAAAACAGTGATAACGAATGAAATTGTAGGAAAATTCAGACATTGAATGGGGGGAAATTTGTCAAGTTCAAAAAGAGAGAAGTTAGCTATAGATTACACACTTCAGATGTTTTTATTAATAACTCAGGCTGCACCACAGAGTATTTTCACTGCATATTTGCCAGTTAATGACCTGGCTACCTCAGATATATTATTTTTTAACTTGAAAATAACTCGCGAATAACTAGAACTAGAGAATAACTCGCATGTTCTTTACGAATTCAATATTAGGAAAAGTTTGAACTTATTGGGGGGTTTTGTTCAATTCATTTTGAAATTTCAGGTTTGATTTCCAATATTTTAACATGATATAAAAATAGAAAGCAATCGAACAACAGAAATATTATGGGTTAATCAATAAAAAAATACGATGTATTGCACAGTGTAATTAATTATTCCTTTTTCAATGTATTTGAGAAGTTTAAAATGGGTACGGACGCGTAATTATTATACTGCTTTCTCAATCAACCTACAAACATCAATTGACCCAGAGTTTTAAAAAAACTGATAAAAAATAAGTTGCATTATATCCGTAAAAGTTTCATTATCAACTCCAATAACTGCCACTTAAGGCACACAACGAAACCCCCCTCCCCATCAACCATAGAGCGTGTCTAAAACCCTCCAACATCTTAAACACGGAGTCGAGAACTTGGAACTTCATCTTTGAACGCATATCGATCGTTCCCGAAGACGTTCGAGTGAGGGAAGGAATGCTAATTACGATAAAATGATGCATCAAAAATCGCGCTCGGCTGGCTCGCTTAATGACAGCACCCCGCAATTAATGACATTACCAGTACCGAGGGAGATCGACGTTCTGTCACTTCTTTTAATGGCCAGACGGAGGTTTTTGCAGGAGACGGTTCTCCGGAGCTTATTATCGGAGAGGGATGTCTTCAAAAAAGGGGACGAATTAAAATTAAAGGATAGAGAGACGATATAAGTTTGTTCTAAGAAAGTATTTTATTGATTTTGTTGAACTAAAAGTTACTCCGACTTAACACGGAAACCAAGTTTATTACAGAGGTGTAGGATTTAGAGGGAAAGTAGTTGCTTTAGTTTAAGCGAAGCAGCATATGCGAGAAAGAATGTTGACTTATTGGATATCGCAAAGAACCTCCGCTAAAAAGCAAAAAAATGCATACAAGTGAAGGCATACTTTACGCACCAAATTTTACAAAAACAAATTTGAAAAAAAAAACACATCAGTTTTTTTTCCTGCACTTATCTTTAATGTTCTATGACCCTTAAAATGTTTACAATAAAAAAAGAGGGGAAGATAATTCAATAATAACTTATAAAAAACTAAAAATTCTAGCCAACGTCCATTCTTCGTAATTCGGCCATTCGTTGATGGGTGCGAAAAAGCAAAGATGAGTGATGTCGGAGTTCTATGTAATTTTGTCCTCTGGTCCCGGAAAAATATTTAGGAAAACTTAAATCCATTTTTTTTTTCGATTCACATTTGAACACCAAGTGGGAATTCATATGAGATTTCAAAATTGAAAAATATAGTTATACTTCTCTAAATCACTACAAATTTAACAACTCAAGGTAGGCTAAACGAAATTACAACTCCCTTCTTTGAAAATTTAATAAAAGATGATAGATAGTTCAGTGAACTTTTTTTAAGCTTTGATCTATACAACACTATTAAACGTTGGTATAGTTTTAACTTTCCTAAATACACCCTAAAGAGTGAAACTAATTCTATAAATCTTCCGGTAAACCCAAACTCTTCTTCGCCACCCAACATTTTCTCTTCTAACCCAAGACCCAAAGCTATCCTCTGAGGGTGGCGCAGAATGGGAGTGCTAACAGATGGTTGTCGACACGGGCTTCTTGACCGCTGCCCCAGTTGGTGATTTCTCTTTCTTTGACGGCTGACAAGAAAAGACCATTCCACTGCCATTTTACTCCTTTTTTCCTCAGGGGGTGTACATAAATTTAGGTGGGAGGAATGGAGAAATCTCGTATAAAGTATTGTTTTCTCCGGTTAAACCGAAAGATATACAGTTTTTTAAAAAAGTTAAGATGCTTCATAGTATCATTACTGGTAGAAAACATGTTATCTGCCCCTGTACAACATTTATTTAAATATAGTGAGTAAGTAGATAAAGTGGTAAGAGAATAAGTGGATGTTTTAGATTTGTATAAAATATAGTAAACCACGAACTTGGCTTCTAATGGCAATATAAAGGTTATTTCTTCTGTAAATTGAAAGTATGAATTTGAGTGAAAAAAAAAGAAAATAGAAGAAGAATTTCTCCACAACAAAAAATCAGATGCGTTTAAATTTAAATATTATTTTGAAAAATTTATTTTAAATTAGATTGAACCAACATGCGTGTGCCATACATTGAAAGAGTAATTTAATAACCAAGATGCAGCAAGGTTTAAAACCTACCCTTAAAATGGAAGTTAGTTTGGATAAATTTTATTTAGTGAGAATTGAAAAAAAAGTAAAAAAAACTGTTTTGAAAAACTTATAGTAAAAAAATTAGAAGTAAAAAAGATATAAAATAATAAAATATCATTTTTGTTAGTTAAAATCGTAATATATATTCACGTAAACTTCAAAATATAATTTTTTAAAAGACTGGGTCAATTGTAAATTAGCTCATGAAACCTAAAATTGTTAATTATATCAATAAAATAAAACTAAAACAATTCTATATTCTAAAAAGAAACAACAAAATTTAATACAAAAAACAATAACTCCCTGATTGGAAACTGTTCCACAATTATCTTAACTCAGTCAGTACCACCCACAGTGGGGCTCTGATATACGGTGTAAACTCCCTCTAATTTTCCCCACCGAGTAGGGAACATGGCATTAACTGCCTTCGCAAATCCGATTGGGAGTGCGGTTGTTCCATTGACCCACACGCGGAGTGTCATGTCTGCCGGCACTTTGCGTCACTTTCCCGAGGGAATCCCTTTCCAATCTTGTCTTCGCCCGCTAATGGAGCTGGCTCGCTCCTGATCCTGAATGACAGGTCCAGGAAACAGGATTAGGAACACTCCGAAGGGAGAGGGGGGTTCTTTTATGTATTAGGGGAGATTGTTGTCGACAGCGAGGGGAGGATTGTTTATTTTGAGACAGGAAAGTCGGTTTTTGCGATGAAATAACGCGAGGGGAAATTAATGGGACGGAATTTAATAGGTTCGAAGAGATTCTATCGTGGGTTTGTCTTTTAAAAACAATCTGGAAACGAGCTAGAGGGGCTAGTATTGAACGAAAGAGATTATAAAGGATTTATGTTATTAAAACTTCGAAAGTTTCTGTTTTTGAGAAGAATGATTTTTTTTTCTAAATTTTTGACAGCTTGCTTTGAAAGAGAAATGCATTTTAATTCTCTCCAGCAGTCCTTGTATCAAGGTTTCTTCATATACAAAACCAGTTGGATTTTGTATTGTATTAAAATATTTTAATAAAAGGGTACCCTAAAGAGGTATTTTAATAAAATATGTATCTTAACCTAAAAAATTATATAGTTTAAATTAGTTTTCACGAGGTATCATGTTTCATAAGCATAAGGATAGAAAGTAATTTACATTTTACATCCATCCAAACCTATTATTCCAATATTTTCCTTTAAAAAAACTACTAAAAAATCTTTTCAAACAAATTAGCAAAGGAGTCATAGTTTTAAAATGTTCTTTAAAAAACCTCTTTTTAGTACGTCCCATCAAATTTAAATCCATTTTGGGCTATTTATAGCACATTTTTCTATCGATTTTAAGTAGAAAGAATAAACGAGAAAAGAGAGAGCTCAAAATTTTCCAATGTCTACTTTAAAAAATTGAACTACCTTGAATTTATCTTTATTGTATTGGTCTAGTACTCCAAAGGGAATCCTTTTAAGATAAATTCTAACTATCTTAAACATTTATCTTTTCAAATATGTTCTTGAAAATACACGCGTTCTTCCTATTCAATAAAAAAAATGGGGAAAACCGCTAAGTAATTAAATTTATGTACAGTAATAATTATTATTCTCACATTTTTTTAAAGACAGCTAAAAAATCTCAAAACAAAGCTCATTTTCCAAAGGTTAGTAGCATTCTACGGGTCTCCTCTGCCAAAAGAGGCAATTCCGCGCCAAATAATGTGTCACAGCGGCTCCAGCTCGCAGTCTTTACTGCCATACACGATGTTATCTTGGCCGGTGAATAACGATCCCTGGCGCGGAAGATGCGCCCTATCTTGCCGCTTTATTTATGTGGGCTCACTCTTGCTTATTCTCTCTCGTTCGCTTATTCTTATGTGTAGTGATAAATTAGATTTGCACTGACGCACAAGGGTAAGCGAGAGAATAATGCCGGGCTTGATATGCACAGAGTAAAAGTAATGTAGTCGGGAGTACGCAGTTACGCTTCATGAGGTTTTAATTTTATAAAATGCACTTGATATGCAATGCAAAGCTTTGGTTTTTGACTTTTTCATGTTTTCCTTGATATGGATATCTTTATAATCTGTATATTAAGGATCAGACTGGGTTAAAGCCATAAATTACGTCATTCATAAGGCTTAAGTTTTCACATGTCTCAGCGCCTTCCTTCTTTTTTGGTTTGTAAATTTCTGGTTATTTCAAATTTAGATTAGCTCTTAGAATGGAGTATAATAGGATAAATTTACACTTTTTATTTCAGATTTTTAGATGTCTTCTCCTTGACATTAAATTGTGTCGCGCATAACTCTGTGATTATAATTATGAATTACTTTTAATGCCTGTTGCTTTTAAAATTGCTCAAATAATTTCTAAAACATATTAGGATTCATGAAAACAACTATGTTTAATATTAACAACTTTTTTGTACTCAAAATGGGAAATATTTGGGGGATACATCCCTTTATCGCCCATCTAAATATTCCACTTCCTTTGTTCAATCATTCCTACTCTGACGCTTTCTACCAAAGAAATGAGTATCTTATTTAATGGACTTTCTTATTAATTTATGGGTAAAAAAAACTATTAAAATTCAACCGCAAAAGTGAAAATAATCAATAATAATGAACTGGGAGGGAGTTTTCCCGCCCCCAATAGAAAGAAAATGAGATTGAAAAAGAAAAACTAGTACTTGTATAACTGTGGTTATCATCTTGTAATGTCCTATCCCATTGGTTATCACACTAATTGGTATATCATCCAGGTACTTTTTAAAAACAACTTTATATTTTGTAGCCGCAGACATACAACGTAATTACAGACTTTTCTCGGATTTTATAAGAGGCGAACACGTGATGGGATTTATACATCGCCAACATTATTATTACAATCTATTTCATAATCTCCGTGCAAGCTATCTACCAATTAAGGCGCCATTTAAAGAACTTCAGTAATAATTGGACCAGTCATGCAACGAACGACTCCTCACACTAGGCGTCTCCTCTTCTCCTATATCACATGGAGCACACAATGCCAACAGGGATGGTCAAGACTGACCACAAATCACTCCTGCCCTTCAACCCGGAAGGAATTATAGTCAGCCTTGACTATAATTACAAGTGGAAGTTTCCAAGAAGACTGTGCCGTACACCCAAACATCGACTAGACACGAGTTTTTGATTTAATTATGCTTCTGGTGCTCGTTTATTTTTATTTCATTAAGTTGTCAGACTTGCATATACGAATAAATTTTGTTGTTTTTACTATGAAGATTTGAAAATGAACAGTTACATTTTAAGATTTAAAATGAAGTCATGGAGAGGAAAGAGTCATTCTTTTATTAAACCTCTCATACTTGACTCAAAGGAGAAATGATAAAACCATCATTCTACCTCATAACGCTTGTAAGAAAGTAAAAATGTAGTTTTAAGAGTGACTTGATGATATAATCCTATTTAAACTTGAAATTCTTTAAGGGCACACAGAACATAAAACGGTTCAAATTTTCGATTTTTCAATTTTGTTCGTAAAAAATAAAGCAATTTAAGACGATTTCAAAAATATATAGTTTGTGTAGGTTTCAAAAATTTAATTACCTTAAAATCCGGTTTGAATGTTTGTTAACAAGCATGACACGCCCACCACGCGTTTGCCCAGATGCTTTCTGTTTACAAATAAACCGATCTAAACCTTATTAACTGGACTAAAACTTTAGATTTTCTTACTCTGTGACTAAATATATACTTATTTCACCTATGTGGCAACATTATTTTTTCCCAAGCTGTGTAACTTTAGTTTAAAGAATGTGAATGCATTGTTGACGTCGCGTCGTGTTATTGTTGTAGAATGAACTTGTGGCCGATATTTTCCCCTCTAAAACAATCCAAAGAATTAAAATTAAGTTATTTGTTAATCATAAATATAATATCCAATGAATATATTTTGCAAATTTTAATTTTGTTTAATATTTTTTGACTTAATGAGAAAAAATGCGAAATTCTGCGAAACGACTCGTAAAGGCTATCTTGGTAAACATTTTTGGATTTAGTTAATTCTAGAATTAAATTACACCTTTTAAGTAATAAAATAATGTTTTCTAAATGTTTTTTTGCGTTTTTAGTAATGTTTGGTTATTTAAAGTTTCAAAAGAGGGGAAAATAACTGACAGCAGGATGTTACGTCTTCGAAGTGTCACGCAGTATTTTCCATTTTATATAAAAATAATTCATGTTATTTAACTTCAATTCTAACAATCTAAGACAAACATTAAACAATCTAACATTTTATAACATAAATTAGTGTTTATAATAATAACAGGCTATTTTAAGTTGCATTTTGGTACTGTAATGCAACGACTGCCTTCGTCTTCGAAAAGCTGTATTTCTCATTCCAAACCCCCTATATCAACACAAATTAAATAAAAACTTGTTAAATATGTTAAATGTAATGCTGAAATAAGATATAAAGCACACTCTAGTCCTGAGATGTATTATAAAATAACATTTATAGCAGGTTTGTGCCATTTTTCTGTTTTTTCCATTTTTCTCGAAACATGATTTTCATGCCTTTAGGTACACATTTTTAAAAAACTATTTCAGGTACACTCTTCAAACTTTCCACAATTATTGAACTACCTATTTTCTTTAATAATAAGAAGGATATAAGACATGCCTGTTGTAGAATTTATGTTATTAACCAAAATGTGTTGTAAAAGTTACTTGTTTTTTAAACATCTCACAAGTTTTTTTTTTTAAATTTTTTTTATTTGATCCATGATTAAACCCCTTCTTATTATTGTTCATTGACATGTTATTTATGATCACACCAAGTTTTGGAAAGATATATTCAATAGTTTTCTTAAAATGTGTACCAAACTGACATATAGTGTCGAGCATTCAAAAATTTTCAATTTTTTTAAAATGGCTATAATTTATTAAATTTTTGACTATTTTGAAAAATTTTGTTATAACTGTATAAAAAAATATGTGTTTTAGCTTGTGTATGAAAACTTTAAAAAAATCTAAATTTGAAAGTGAAACGCACGCACCTAAACTATGCTTTACTTTTGCCATGTTTTGGCCATCGAGGTGTTCCGTGTGCCCTTAAGGGACGATTAAGTCAAGACGAGAGTACTGATGAAAGAGAGTCCTGAAGAAGAAAAATTTTAAAAGAATGTAAAGAATTACAGTGAATAATGCAAAAGCAAATTATTGTCTGTGTATCAGAACACGGTTTACATTAGAGGGAGTAAGGGGAAAAGTTGGGGAAAATGTTTATTTCGTTCAAAAAGCAAGTGACAGACATGTTGCAGGACGCTGAAGTGACACTGAGCAGATGCTTGGAAAATCCACTGATACTGTTGGAAACTGATACTATAACTCACATGATTAAGATGGCATGCTTTTGATACCCGACTCACTAACGATATGCCGTAGTACAGGGATTAAAAACTAGATTCGATACTAAAGTATAATATTTCTGTTTGAATAGGAGCTGCATACTTGATTCAGAAATTTCTAAAATGAGAAGAGATACCCATGTGTGATTAAGGGTCATTTTAAATAAGCCATTAGAATAAGCCATCCAGATTGCAACAGAATGTAAGAACTGAGAAAGAAAAATCGAAAAGTACCAGACACTTCAAAGAGACGAAAGCAGATCCTTAATTCCAAACACAATCTTACTTAAATATAGCAGTAAGAGTAAGATAAAATAAACAGAATAAATGTCCGTCGTAAGGGGTCTCCCACCCTCAGGAAATCCTCTTCAACTCCATCTGGCGACCTAATAGCGCTTTAATCTTCATCATTCCCTACTATTTTCGCTCCATCGGTCTAATGGGACTTTAACACCTCGCCCGATTCACCTTCATAATTCAATGAAGCCTTCTTTTAGGAGTACTTTCAAGAACCTAGTTGGGAAAGAATTCTGCCAGGAATATTTTGTTAATGTCATTCATATGGGAGATAGTTGTATATTGGATTACATGAGATAGTGGTTAATGGATGAAACTAAAAACATAGATATGTGGGGGGATACTCTGTGTTAATAAATACAATAATAAAGGGTTTCGAAATATTATCCGAGTTTAGTCGTTAGGGTAGTAGAGACATTAAGTCTACAACAAGCTATGCATTTGTTTAAAACGCGGCATCCAGTAATAGACTAAGCTAACAATTACGCCATACTAATCTTCATCTTCTAGAAGGAAACATAATGCACTATTAAATCTTACATCATAGAGTACAACGCAGCACAGAAATAACCCGTTGTCATCTATTATAGTACACAGAAAGATAATAAAGAGGTTAATTCCTTATAATGCATATCTAGTATGACATGAGAGCATATGTTCGGAATAAGTGGCTAGGATCTGCTTGGACCGTTCCCAAACAGAACCGTCTAGCAATTAAGAGTTTCAAATGACGACGGAAAACGCTCTGTGGAATAAAATGCGGGTCAAGGGAAGGCTGGTCTTAATGATGATGCACTTGTCCAAACATGTCAGCATGCTGTGAAGAAACTGAACACACAGATGGACACCATCTTTGAATGAGCTCGTTAGTACGTAGCATAATATTTAGCCACACCATGTGGCTATTTTACTCCAAACAAACAAATTATAATATATATATATGTGCAATAATAACGAAAAGGAGGCAATCCAAATATTAAATTCGGTGAGACAGAAGACGTACAATTAACTTGAGAAAATTAGTAATATCATTCTAATGTAGAGTACATATATGAGAAAGGAATACTAATATACATGAATGGTTTTGTGGAGGAATTTTACATTGTTTATTTAAGAGGATGTGATGGAAAACGTGCGCCAAGAGTTCACAGAGGAGAATCATCTAAAATATGATATTTGGAATTTTGAAAGTGTATAAAATATCTCCAAAAATAAATATTCTAATTGCAGGATAAAGTCACCGCATCGTTTAATTGTTCCACCATTGTGTAATTTGTTCCACTCTTTCTCTCGTGACTTCCAAATAAAACCTTTGCGAATTATGAATATTTTTTTTTACAAGAAGTATATTCAGAATTTTCACAAGCTTATTTCTGATACTATTGAACAACTCTAAGAATCCATCAGTTCTCGTAAAGTATGTAATGTAAGACTCTCCCCATGTAAGCACCGGAAAAGAGCATCAATTAGGAAGAGCAGAGCTCAGGAAGTCAGTAATTGTCGCAATTGGCTCATTGCACCAGGAAGGGTATAGTGATGGACTAAATTTTGCTTTCCTACTCAGTGACCTGTAATGGCCTAATGCTTTTTACCAACATCCGTCTATAAAAACCCTGGTGTCCAAAGTGAATACGACAATGCTTGAAGGTACGTTTAAATTGTTAGTTAGAATGTACTTAGGGTACTACTTATAGCCATGAAGTTTGAACAATACGGCAAATATTACAATATGAGGATACGATTTTAGACACTAGGAGACTAATTTTAATTACTTATCTAACAATGGAAAATATCTAAATAGAGAGGAACAGGCAAAATTTTGGTGAAATGATCGTTGTTATCTTATAGTTTTTATGTTAAAGATTTTAAAAAGAAAAAGAAAAGAGAAATTCTTTATTTTGTACTAGTTAAGATAAAGCGGGATGTAATTCAGAAGTACCTTTTGAATTTTTCACCATTACTCTCTCTTACATGAATATTAAGTTAATCATAATTTTTGTGAACCACTCAGAAATAGTCCGTTCATTTAGATTGTATAATTTTTTTAAAGTTCTGATGAACGAGGGAGAGTGAAAGATGCTAGTGTGGGATTTTTTGATCATCAAAAAGAGTTTCTTGTAAGATTCATATTAGCAATGTAGATTCAAAGGAAAAATTATTCAAGTCAGATGCATTTTAATTTTCTTAGAATCTAATCATGAAATAATAAACAAAGTTGAATATCTTTAATATACTAGTTTAATGGACACTTATCAATTGTTTTCTGCCAGGTTTTGGATATTTTGTGGTCCAGAACAACATTTCATTCAGAACCCACAATCAAATCAGCGTATGGACTTCTCATACCTTCTATATAATCAAACGTTCAACGTTATCCTAGCTTCAATTAGGGAGTACTATTTTCCCTAATGGAAGACCAGTTCGATGTCCTTAACCCTTTCGAATCGAAAGCTACCAATCGACTTTCTGAGACATACCATAATACTTTTCCAGTTAACTTAACGGGTTAAAATAATATTAATGTACGGGTATAATTTCCTTCACTGAAAAAGCATCGGTAGTGAAAGGGTTAACCCAGAGGACGCAACTCTAATTAAAACTTTGGCTGGAATGCGCATGCAAGAACACAAGAATTCCGTTCCTCGAGGGTCTCTCCGTGCCTTTCAACCACAACAACACCCTCTCAAAGCCCTACACAGCAACTCCTCCTGTAACATCCTCCTCCCGAAAGTCAGGCCGCCCCTTTTAAGCGAATAAAGCCTCAATTAAAGCCCCTTTGATTTATCCCTCCCTTCTCGGTAATTAAGCACCGCCCACCCTCTAATGGGCCGTATTTCATCGACGCCGCTATTATTTTGACCGGGCTTTTTAATGGGGCGCTGAAGAAAGGAAGGGTTTGAATGGCTCCCTCCCAATTAAGCGAAGATTCGAGCCTCGATTGGCGTGGTTCGGGGGGGCTTTTGCGTTTTGGTTATTAGTTAATTGAGGAATGCCCGTATAGTTGATGGGGGATTGCCGTAGCGAATAAATTGCACAGCGGGGATTGAAGAGGAGTTACTGCATGGAGAAATGACCAGTTAGACAACTCATAATCATACTTTAAGGATGACAGTAAGATGGGGTGGTTCGATGAGAGGCACGTCTATTGAAAATTAAAGGCTAAGTTTATGCTATTGAAGTTATTTGATGTCTTATAACATCGCTAGAGAAAATGTAATTTTATGCATCCTGTGACGGTGTAAATCAATCTATCCATTATATTTTTCAACTGTTTGTCTATTTTATTTTTCAGAGCT
The DNA here is from genome assembly GCA_963680715.1 of Tetragnatha montana. Taxonomy (NCBI): domain Eukaryota; kingdom Metazoa; phylum Arthropoda; class Arachnida; order Araneae; family Tetragnathidae; genus Tetragnatha; species Tetragnatha montana. Next base: position 43,400,260 of record OY796680.1, on the reverse strand, counting down.
TCGACGTCCTAAATAACTATAGGGGAATTTTTAAAGTTTTAGCTAATAAAAAATATCACCCTATTTACTAAGGTTGGGATATAGTTGGACACTTTAAATAGTAGAAATGCGATTTTATCTGTCTTAGAAGAATTAATTGTAAGGTACAACAGTCTCTTCTATGTATATTTTACAAAACAAGTTGTATGCAATGGAATCGGTATGTCAGAAAGAAGTTACATCCCTCCCTCTCCATATCTCTAAGGATCTATCTCTCCTTTTATCTCTCATCAATCCTCTACCTTTCCATCTCTTTCAGCCTTATTCTAGCTATAGGATGTATCTCGTTTCCTCTTATTTTCTCTCCCTATCTCTTATTCTAACCACAGCTATCATTCTATCCTAAGTATTTAAAGCAAAGTGAAAGGAGGTGTTTTCGTCTAGAACAAACGGGGGACATACGAATATCTATTAAATTCAAGAAAAGTATCATTGGTGACTTCTTCCTCCCCTTAATCAAAGCACTTCTCTTACAGCCACACATCTCCCTCCATGGATAAAGCCTCAAGCTGAATCGCTCGCAGTAACCCATGTTGAAATGGAGTTCCATCAACTTGGCAAGAACTCCGTGGCGATATGGAAGGGAGGTTTTGGCGCGTGGTTCAGGCAACCCCCTTATCAGCCGTTACGGTCTGATGCCCCCAGAGAAAGCCCACTTCGATCGATGGAATAGTATAGTGGGTGTTCCTTCCGCACTTTCGATCATCCCAGCTACTGGATGTCCTGCCAAGGATTCATTCCAAAAGCCAGTTTTACGATTTATGTTCGAGGTATTTTCGAATTAACGACTCATTTTGGATAGTTATGGGCTATTCGTTACGGTTCAAGACCTACCAATTTAAAATGTTTGAGGATACGTACGATGGAAAAAGTCTTTAGGAGACTTAAGAAATAGCTGTACCTCATGTAAAAATAGGCTAAAGCAAACTGATAGGTCGTAGGTTTGGAAGCTGTTAAAGGACCACAAGTTGATTGAATGCTTTAAAGCTTCCGTTGAGTAAATGTTTAATAAAAATATCCTTATTAATTTGAAATGGAATGGTTTCTATTTGTGTTACTATACGTTTTAAAGAACAGTCTTTGGATTTCATTATGCTTTAAATTTTAAAAGATGTCTAAACTACCTTTTTTCTAAATCTATAGGAATACAATGTATATCGCAGAAAAATTACAACCTTTGTGTTATAGAAATAAAAATGGATGAAATAATACATGGGTTCAATACAAATGGAAAGGATGATCACTTATGAAATTATATTGCAGACACCCATGTGTACTATATTATCTATGTTTAATTCCTTTGAGATTAAAATTCATTTGCAATAAAAGGTAGAGGGTGGTTACTTACTAGATACCACATCTGAGGCCATCTTGGGTCGTTTAGAGATACTTTGGAGGATCCCCTGCTGTTTTCGGGGTCTTCTTTAAAGTCCCTCTTCACTCGCCGTTTCACTATTTGCTGCTGGAACCACGTTACCTAAATATGAAATATAAGGGTTAAGATTAAAATCTCTCTATATGTGGCCAAAAAGTTGTGTTCATTCTTATAAATATTCTACAGAGAAAATTCTGTAGGCATATAATTTATAAATTTATTCTCATCAAATTACATCTTACAATCTGAACTCCCTCCTATTCCTAAATATAGATCCTAAAATAACTACAAGGCTTCTTAAACTAAACACATTTTACCTTTTAAACAATATAATATGACTTTATTCTTTATGTCTCAGTTTTACTTAATAGTATTTCGATTAATTGGTTGATTACTTGATTCTATTTTTTAAAATCAGCATTCAATACACCCATCCCCTTCGCATGCCAAAAATGTAAAACATTATCAATATCATTATTTTGAGTTTCTCATTGTTATAAATTAATATTTGAAAAATAGGGTTGCTCAAACATGTCAAAATACAGAAATTCGTAAAATCCATTTGGACGCTTCAGTTAAAGGTCAAAAGTTTTAAGTGATAAGGTTAGACAAGAACCATAAGAACTATCTAGACCACTTCAAAAAAAAATATTCTCATCCCACAGATATGCCGAGAAAGGAAAGGAATGCAGAATGAAACTAACGTAATTCCTATGTGAAGAGCATGTGCTTTTCATCTCACAAGCTTTGGTACTTTCCATACATCCCATCCTAAGAGATAATGAATGATTCAAATAGACAAGAGGTTTAAAGAGTTCCTCCGAAACATTACTGAACTTTTTATGCTTAGTTTAAAAAAGAAGTGTTTGGAGCAACGTTTATACACATTAATGTCAACCGAGTTGAATGAAAGGATTGTTCTCTTCCCCAAGAAAGGAAACCAGTCATATTATGAGTTGGGAAGTATTTAAGACAGGGATAAAAGAATGATACAGATAAATGGATAGATTCAGGAGAGTTTCGACATCTGTTTTGGCAATCTTTTTTTTAAGGAGATTGGGATGTAAACCCCATGGTGGGAGATCTGTGGAACTCGACAAGGAATTAAATTGGGTTTTCTTTACAAAATAGGGAAGAAGCTGTAAAAGTTTCTGATGCGTATGGGATGATTCCGACTTTGAGTATTTCTAAGTAGGATCTAAGTTTTTAGTGCGTGTTCAAAGGATAAGTAAAATCTCACCTGACTTTCGCTGGACAGTCCTGCATGGTGTTCTTCACTTCTTTGTAAAGATCTCTTTACCACTTTCTGATGCGTCAAAAGATGGTAGTTGTCCATCAGCTAAAACGAAAATAATATTGAAATGAGCAAAATGCTTATTCTTGTGCATAATGACACACAAATACAAATAATTAAGTTGTAAATGAAAAAGTAAAAAAAAAGTTGGAGGAAAATTTTGTGATTTTCTTTTAAGGCCTTATTATATCATGATATAATTTGGAAATGGGAGGAATAAAGCTTTAATGCTCAGAAAACATCATTAGACTATCGTTGTTCAAGATACACAAGAAAATAGAACAGAATATGTTACTACAAAACAAAGCAGAGAGTTATTAAGTTAAGTTTTACGAAAGGTCAAATAGATCACCTGAAAATCCTTTTTCGTACATAGCATATTCATTCGAAAATTATTATTCAGATATTTTTAAACTTCTAAGTAAAACAATGTATAATCATCTCCTCTATACATGCGTTCGCAAAATAATGTTTCCATTCATGGTTTTAAATTTATCCTGATTTTTTTGAAAATTAGTAATTGAATTTTCCGTTTATATGCATAAAAGAGTAGTAAGTATTTTTTTAAATGTTCAGAAGCTATTTAAAGAGCTTTTTGTCGAACAATAGGCTTTTACATTCTATTTTTAAAACTTGTTTCACGAGAAACTGTATTTAAAAAAAAGCAAAACCGTGTGCTCATAAAGAAACAATAAATCCGGGGTAGTAAACTATCATGGAGGAAATAATCATGTTTCAACCACAGTATTTAAAATCATGTATATTTTTCTAAACACTATAGGAATAGGAAATGCTGACACACACTGTAAGAAACTTTCATTAAAAATAACAAAGTATGAAAATAAAATTTTTTAAATTATTAGTTGTAAAGTAAATTTTTTCAATTTTCAATCAATCAATCAATTTTTTATCACATTATAACTATTAGAAAATTACAAAAAATTGAAAACATTTGTATCACCAAGGATAATCTCGTTTTTACGTGTTCATGAATTAACCTTGGTGAGTTCCTTTGATTTCTTTACCCAATTAAATTTAATCAGTAAGTCGCGTCTAAACAAAATCCAGACTTAGTTATCAAACGGAAGCTGACTATTAAATTATAAGCATCGGAAGCAAAGAGGAAGGAAAATTTCAGTCGAGGTCAGACTATCTATTCTAGAGCATGCCATACATTTAGATAGGATGACATTGAAAAGGGTCTAAAATATCTAAATACCATTAATAGAAGTTGAATTCGTGAGATAATTTAAAAGTCAGTACAAGATGTAGCACTATTGTTTATACGTATAAATATGATAAAGTATTTAATAAGCATAAGATTAATTAAACATAAATCTTGAAGTAAAAATTACTTCATTTTATTTTAGAGAGGGATAAATATTTTATAGAAAACCAAAAAACTAATCACTTAAGGGAAAATTCTTTAATTTAACTCTTTTGATAAAATAATTATAAATCACTATGACACTTAAAGTAAACAGCCGTGCGTGCATATTTATAATAAAGGTCTCTACCCAGTATGTCCTCTTTGCCACATTTACTTACCCGTGAATCTGAATATACAAGAAATGCTTTTAATTGGTATGGTTTAAATTAGCGATTCAATGTACAAAATTTAAATACAGTAAAATGGAAGTAATTTCATCCATAATAAAATAAATGTAACGCTATTAAATTAAACTAGAAATTGTATGATCACAGGGGTAAAGAAGTCAGGCACCTTCGACCAAAGATTCATAGAACCATTTAAATAAAGTACTAACTACTTTATTATCATTTGCAGATAACCAACAGGAAGTAAACTTCTTATAAGTAAAATAAACACTTCACCTTTCCACGTCAACTCCCTACATTCCAAATGTCTGAAATCCTCAATTAATTCAAAGCCATACAAACTAAACTATCTAGAGAATTAAGTATACAGAACAAACAGCTATATCTTATTTCAGTGCGAAATTAAACTACACCTTCCAAGAACTTCCTTTACTCAAAATACGACTAGTCTTATTGAACATCAGCTTTAAGTACAATCAGTACCGAGATATCAAGAAACGAAGTTAATTACTCGTTCCAAAAGCGAATCAAATTCAAATCTCCTCAGAGGGGAATTTTCCAACTCGTCCCCCTAAAAGTCTATCACCGTTCGCTCATGAGAGCGCTATTAGAGCTCATTTGTAGTCCCCAAGGAAAATTCTCTTTTGAGTATTTCATTTCTCGACGGTATAGTTTGGAATTAGAAGCAGAAGATTGGCTTGGGCCATCATCATTAGAAAGACGCCAGTTAGAAGTTGAATAATAATTTGGAACTACTAGTAGTTTATATACAAAGGCAGAATATTCGTTTTAAGAACGGCGTTTTTGTTAAGAAAATAACAGGAACATTTTGGTTGGATAGGTAGCACTAGATTACCTACCCATAATAGAGTACTAACATATAAAATTAACGGACGTATGTATAGTGGTATAAAAAATTCAAGCATTATCAAAATAAAACTTTTAAGCTTAAGAGATGCACGCTATGTAGTAGACAGTTAAATTAATCCAAAAACCTAAGCAATAATATTAGGCACTACATTTCTATTGCTTTTTTTTCAAAACCCAATTTTTTCGAAAAATTTCTCTGTTTTCATGGCTTCTGATTAGTTTCTGATAAGGTAGAAATAATTTTAACTTCTGTTCTAAATGTGGTACTACAGGAATCTACGATTTTGGAAGGGGTGGTAAGTTAAAATGTTGTGCACTCTCTCCAATTTTTTTATTTTGAGAGTTTAGTTTATCAATTACTGCATTTTTCCTTTTGTGGGAAAATTTTTTTAAGAAAACACATTTGTTTAGTAACCGAACCTTCCCTCCGAGATAGAGAGATATTTTACCTATTTATCCACCCCGGTCAATCAAAATAAAGAAAAAACTTCGCATGCGTCTTCAAAACCTTCTTTACCTCACTAAGTATGCTTTAACAAACAAATTTAAATTAATAAAATTTCCATTCTCCAAAAAAACCCGCCAAAAAGCCAAAACCAGCCAAATGAGCTATTTAAAAAACAACACAAGAGACGCACACACACAGAAACTCTTGAATAACCCTATTAGACCATCCTGAAAAGAGTCCATTAGTGCTTCTATCACAAAAGGGGCTTATAATGAGAATCACATTGAGAGAGGGGCCGTTTCCTCCCTTGTAATTGGCGGGGATGGAACTCCGGATCTGATATCGTTTGCATGAGATCCTAAGCGGGGTGCTCTCCCCATACAGGTTTGATTTGGATTGAATCGAATGGTGGAATGAGATGGTTCCTTGGTTAAAACTCAATATTCAATAAAGGTATGTTTTAACGAGGTGTAACTTCATTGTTATTGTTTTGGATGCGGAAAAAACGTATCCTCGTTATTTTTCAGAGAAGACAGATTTTTACGTTTGGTGTCACACAGATAACTGGGTATTGAAGGTAGTTTGGGATAACAGCAAAAAAAAAAAAACATGCTTGAGAATTCCTTTTTCCCCAATCTGAACATTAAATAAATTTTTGATATTTCTTAAGATCGAAAATCCTGAATTCTTAAGACATTTTTAATGAGTAGAGCAAAAGTGTTTTAAGTAAATAGATTTTTAGTAATATTTCTAAGAATATTATCTTAGAAAACTGATGCTAACTCCCAAGGCCAACATTTTTATCATATTCTTTTTTTGTTTTACAGAAAATCTTCAACTTGAAACATACCGTCTGGGTATATCGCAATAAAATGCAATAGCTCACTACTCATAAGATTTATATGCCTTAATTTATTAAAGATTCTGGACTAAAATAATCTGAAAAAAGTGGCTGCCAGAAGGTGTCTTAAAGGGTGCTCAAAGAAAAATACCGTGATTCCTTAATTGTTTTTATTTTTGACAATAACAAAAAAAAATATCTTATACTTCCTTGAAGTTGTTCAATCTCATCCAGAGGGAATCATAAGCCAATAACTCCTTACTCTGCTGAAATTTCTCACCCCCTCATCTAAAAGACCGAAACTTTTCCAGTAAGTCCCCTTTTCTGTAAGGGGACAGGCAATATTTGCCAAAGCTCCAAGATCAATCGAATCCTGGCCCGTTCCCTGAAGGCAGACCCGTAATATTCGTTCAGGATCAACAGAACGCCCGAACTTTCAGGAATAAAAGTGTGATGTAAGGAAAAAGAGAGAGCGAGCAAGTGTGTCTTTTGGACCTTTAGGAGAGAGACTATTTGGTTAGATGGAATGATAGATGGAAATATAAGGGGAGGGCTTTATTACTCACTGAGTTTGATATTTTTATACTTATAACTTTTAAAAGGATCTCATTATTTTATACAGATGTATACCAGTAAATAATAAGAACTTAAGTTCATTGTTGGCTACTTTTTAGTATAGAATCGTTTATTATTATCAATCGGATATTGTTATCATTCTGATTTTGGACAAATGTGATCATATTAAACGGAGTCGACTGTATTTACAATTCGGTAGTGTTCGGCACTAGTTAACTAGAACTAGTTGCAACTAGTAGTTAACTAGTAGTTTAACTACTTTTGGTTTAAACTAGTTCAACTATCAGTTTAACTACTTTTTTAATTAACTACTAGTTAAAACTACTTTCAAATTTTCAACTACTTTAAAAAAAATTTTATTTAAAATTTCAAAAGGTATTTAAAATTTTTATCAAAGGTAGAGTACTTCAAATATCATAACCAGAAATAAAGACCATTTTTGCGCGAAGTATGAATGTTTTTTGTGACATAGATAAGAAAGATGTATTAGAATTTTGCCAAAAAGTAGGTTATGAAGTTAAATAGACTAGTTAACTAGTAGTTAACTACTTTGGGAAATAGTTAACTACTAGTTGCAACTAGTCCCAGGAAAAAATAGTTAACTACTAGTTACAACTACAATTTCCCAGACTAGTTAGTAGTTGGTAGGTAACTATTTTTTTACCACTAGTTGCCGAACACTACAATTCGGGTACTGATAGAATCAAATGAAATGAGGTGTATGCATTTGCATACATTTGTTGTTACATACATTGTAAAAACATAATTAAACGAATAACATTGATTTCGATGATGATAACTAAATCCAAGAATTAAAAAAATAACAAGTGACCGATCTAGTTAAAAATTTCTGATGTATGAACTATGAATAGAAGAAAATAAAGCTTTTCAAATTTTAGAATTCTCTTTTGGCAAAAAAACCCACTAACTTTGAATCCCAAAGCAATAAGATACACCAAGCGCATAAATCTTCGCGAACTTAAAGAGCGAAAAAAAAAACATTTTCAAAGAAATTAAACTGTTGAATCACTTACCCTAACGACCCTCGGATATTGCACTTTTCTTTGATCCTCTCCCTTAACTCAAGCAAAAAGTAAGTTTTTCAATATGCTAAATGAAATGGGCGTGGCTAGGAGGAAATCTCAACCCGTTTTGTTCTTTTCTCAAGAAAAGTCGTTACTCCCCCCCGGATATTGCCCGAACACACATGAGCGATCTCTCAAATCTCCGTGGAACACCCTGGCATTGTTCCAATGTTCCAAAAGAGAAGGGGGAGAGTTCACGCCTTCCTAAATTCCTCATCCGAACACTAACTCCCTCCTTTTTTTAATTCTTTTTCAACAACACCCTTCCTTTGCTGTCGAGACTGTCCCTTTGGAACAGTTGCTTTCGTTCTATTTTTTTTTCTGTCGGAACGTTTGTGTTCTTTTTTGGAGGGTTCTTTTCCATTGTCTTCTCTTCCGAGCTATAGAATTCCAATTTTCTGGAATCGAGTTTGGGTGATGAGGTGGGTGGGGGTGGTGTGAAAAATTACTTTCTCCGGATATCGTCTGCGGAATTGTCTGGAAGGATCGATTCTTTGTTTTTCTTTTCTTTCCGTTCGGCGGTCTTGTTTACAGTTTGGGATTGTTCTTGGAAAATTAGAAAATCGTTTTGGTGCGCTTTCTCCACGTTTCTATGCGACTTTTGAGGCGTGGAAAGGGGGTTGTTTAGAAACTTAATGGAACGATTCTTTCTTTCTGATTTCTGGAAATTTGAGGGTATGCCTGTTTCTGTGGATAATGTATTTCATTTTTTGCCATATTGTTTTCTATGTAAAAAATTGGTGTTTCTTATCCCATGACTATTTTTTGAAGAAAATTCAATTATTCCTTTTTTCTCTCAGAAACTGTTTTTCATTTAAAAAATATGAATACATAAAAAATAACATTTTCTTAACCTCGAAATTAGGGAATCATTTTGTAATACTTCGGTTTTTATAAACTAAGGGATGTTCCACTACATGTATTTTACTTCAGAACATAAATGGAATAATATTTAATACCGAAATAAAAAGGTTTTGCATAGTTAATTGCCTCATTTCAATTGTTAGCAGCAGGGGCGCCGGGTTTTCAAATTCAGTGGGGTTGCTCAAATCATTTTCAAAAATTACAGATTTTTAAAATTTTACCAGCATTATAACACAATAATAAAAGTATGATTAAAATTTTTCTAATTGATACATATAGAATGATCGAATACTTTTATTCTGATGAAAAAATTTTTCGTAACGAAAATCGATAGTTTGGAAATGTTATTGATGATAGTAAATCCTGGTTTAAACTTACTGAAAGTACTGATTCACCTTATCTAAAAATGAAAAATAGTAAAAACTGTAAAACGTGTTCATCTAGTTTCAAAAATTCAAGCTTCGAAGTAAACTGTAGTCGGTGAAACTATATTTGGCGGCTGAAAACTAGTGAAATTCAATCTACCTTCTTTGAATTGCGATAGAATAAAGAGAGTGGAAATTTCACTAATTTTCAGACGGCAAACACACACTATAGAATGTACCAGAAGTAGACAGTTTTAAAAAGTTATGAAAGGATCACTTAAAAGTATTTAGATATCGTATGATCTTAAAATTTTAAGGTAAACTGTTATATAATTTGGGGGCAAAATAAAGAAATGCAAATTTGGTAAAAGAAATGCATTATTTGAAAGATTTCAGATGCCTTTCTTTCAGGAAATAATTGCAGCATAAAAATAAGATATACGAAAAGATCAGTATTACCGAAAGAGAATGGTTTAAATTAAACTATTTAAATCCTGTAAATAAGATCAAAAATTTAATATTTAATAGTAGTTTTAAAACATTTATTTTGAATAGAAATTATAGGGAAATAAAGTTTTGTAATCATTTCCCCAAAGGCCCAAACAATAATTCCATAGCTAAGCATGAATAATATAAGCTGATCAAAATTTTTAAATGGCTAAGTATCAAGTGAGTAAAGTGGATATGTCCCAATAGTAGACACTTCTTATTTTATTGGTAAAGATAAAATCGTAGTTCAGAGGCATATGAAATGACTAGGTAACTCAAACTTTCCGAGATAACCTTATAAAAATGACTTATTTTAACGTTTTTTACAACTTTTTGCCACTTTACTTTCAGTTTATTAAAGATTCAACCGCGTGTTTACTAATGGGCAGAATCCCTTTTACTCGCCTTTAAATAAAATAAAAATTAAAAATGCTTTTTTAAAGTTTTATTCTTGTAAAGAAAAAGTATTTTTTCTTACAGCAGAACGTTTAATGAAAATATCTGCAACTTCATTAATATTTAGTTTCTCTACTTCATGTTTATTTATGTGCATTATCGCTGCGTTGTTAAGAGTTTCCTGCTTCATGGAATTCCTTAAATATGTTTTCAAACGCCTTAGAGCAGAAAAAGACCTTTCTGATGTGCAAGTTGATACAGGAATTGTTAAATACAACATTAAAAGCTTGTTGACTTCGGGGATTAAATCTTGTATTTGATTGTTTTCCCTCAAAAAATCAATTAAATCTTTTATGCTTTCAATTTTTTTTTCTTTCGTGGCACACACATCCAAAAGCATATTTCGGTGGAGCTCTAGTTTCTCCCAGTTGAATTCCTCATTGTAAAAACTTGCAATATAGCTACTGCTTGTTTTTTTAAGAAGAAATATCTCCAACTGCTTACAGTGCTGTAGAGATTCCCCTCTGAATCTATTTTCTAAACAGCTGACCACAGTATCTACTACTGCGAAGTAGATTCTTCTATAGTACTCGTTGGGGTTAGAAAAAGTGGTAGGCTGTGCTCCGTCATCAAGTCTACGGGGAACTTTTCGCACTCTTGGAACCTTTGGATCCTCAATATCATGTTTTTCCTTAAATTCCAGACACTCTTCCCATAAAACTTGAAAATTTTCCTTTGTTCTTGATGCTTTTAGAACATTTCGTACATTGTTAATGTTTTCAACTGCTTTTTCAACTACTAGAGATGAATTTTGCAAGAAGGCATTAAGAATTTCAATAGACTCCAAAATTTTTATCAAAAGTGAGCAAATAAAGACAAAGTCAAAACTACCCAAGAAATTTAAAAAACCTCTAGCTTTAGCACCAGAATCGTTTTTTTCAATTTCAACCTCTTCAAAAAACTCTACTAAAGCTTTGTAATTTTTCCAAACTGTTTTTAGTGAGCTAATCTTGCAGCACCATCTTGTAGGGCAAAAAGGTCGAAGAGCTCCAGGGTTACAGGGTTTACCATCGCTATCTTCTGCAGCTTGTAAAGACATAAAGATTGCAAGACGTTTAGGAGAACCACGCACAAAATTAATCATTTCCTTTATATTGGATATAAAATCTCTCACAATGGCCTCATTTTGCATAGCTTCCTGAGTTACGAGATTCAAAGAATGGGCCAAACAGTGAACATGAACAACTTTAGGCTCAATTTCTTTGAGCTTTGCTTGCAACCCAGAAAAAGCACCTGCCATATTAGCAGCCCCATCAGTAGCAATGCCTCTGCATAAATTTATTTCCAAAGAAAAACGTGTGAGCACATCTATGATAATTTTTAGAAGTGCATCGGCAGTAGTTGTTTCAGTTTTATAAAATCCGAAAAATAATTCATGAATTTCTAAGGTACATTTTTCGACAAACCGAAAGCATATGGAAACCTGCTCATGCTGAGAAACATCACTAGTTTCATCTATTATAATAGAATAATAAGGCGAATCTTTTAAAGCCTTTATAAGCTGTTTAGAAATACATTCAGTCATAATAGAACCAAGTTCATTCGTGACATCATGTGAAAGCCATCTGTACTTGGAGCGAGAGAGCCATGAGGCGAGATCTGGATTGTCTTCGGCAACGAGTTCTAACAAGCGCCGATAGTTAGAATTCTGGTCTGTATGACCACGAATTGCCAGTCCTTGACTCATTAGGTATCTTAACGAAGATATCATTCTTAAAAGAGATACTCGTGCGCTCTTCATCTCATTCTCCTTGCTCTTACTCATTAGAGACTGGATGTTAACTCCCTTGCTGATTGCCATTTTCTTTGCGCAGCAGGACTTATGAAAATCAGACTGCTCATGAGACTGGAATCTCTGCAGAGCTTTACCCCACGTAGAAAAACCTACTGAAACAAATGCTTTGATGGCATCTTGATCTTGTTTTGTTCTTCCTCCGAATGATCCATTTGTTGAAATTATTTCTGTGCATACTGAACAAAAAACTTTATCCTTCTTATCATCATATGAAATCCAATTATACTTATCTCTCCAATGATTTTGAAAACTACGCCCGGTAGCACTAGTTATCTTGGCTCTTTTGGTTGGAATAGTTGAGTCCGGTCCATCAGGAGATCTATTTGAAGTTTTTTCAGGTAATGACCGAACTGATGAAGCCGAGTCAACATTTTGCGATCGAATAACGTATTTATCCATCAATCTATAAGTTTTTTACTACACCGACACCAACGATTTACCCTGTTTGATAGAAAAAAATAGGTACTTTTAGATGATGTTTTTACAAAGGCATATTAAGAAAAATATAGACCATGTGAGATTAACAAATTGTGTTACCTATGACCAACTTCCATTTTTGTATTAATAGAACCAAGAGACGTTTTACCTTACCAAAAGTAACTTTTTGTTTACCTTCTTGTAGGAGTTAATTAAATAATAATTACACCAAAGCTAAAAATGTTATTCTGTTTTCTTAAGTACTTATACATAAGCATAGTTTTCAATTACAATGGAGAAAATTCCTGGTATACTTCTGCGCTCAATTTTTCTTTTTTAAAAAATTGGGCATAGGGATGAATGGGACAGCCTTGGAAAAATAATCTTTTCAATTAACGTTAATTTCGTTAACGGCAAAAATCAATCTTTCGTCTACCCAAGGACAAATACCTCTTTGACAAAGATTGATATGAAAGAATAATTTTAGTTGTAATTTTTTCAACCGGTTAACTACATCAATTGAAATTTTTTATATATTTATTTAGAATATCTCTAAAAATTCGACTTTTCCCAGTATTAAGTGGAGTAAGCTATACTTTTTGAGTAAGCTACTTACTACTCTACTACTACCAAATGGTGGGGGGAATGAATAAAGGGACAAAAAACTTGTATTCATGAAATTTTTCTCACAGCTTAAATAATGGTTTACTGATTGAAAACATGAATTTAAATGTAACCAATAGATCAATTATTAATTTTAAACCTGTTACAGAAGTTAAAAAATAAAAGTTTTTTTTTTTAGATTTCAATGAAAATGTGAAATTTTTCCCATTCATCCCTGCTGTCCCCTACATTATTTTAAATGCTACTTTATATTAATTCGCTAAAGTTGGATAAAAAATTATTTAAAAGTTATGAAACTCTCCTTCATGGATTTGTAAAATGAAAAAGGAAGGAAAATATTTTAAAATATATCAATTTAAAAATTACTCAAAAGAAACTAACCAAACCAAAAAATCCGAAAACAGAAGTAACTCAAAGATATTCACTATCGCTCAAAATATTTCTGGACAATCAAAATAACACAAAGTAAAAATGCGTAAGATTTATGACAAATGAAAATAGTGAATTATTTTATGTAAGTATTGTAAAAATTATATGAAGACAGATTCCATGCGGTTTTGCAGCACCCACATTATAATCACTTTGCACGTGACGCAACAAATACTACACCAAAACAATTTTTCGATAGTTACCCAGAAGCTGTTTTGGATTGCACTCTCCTCTAATTAAAAAATATTACAATAAAATAAAATGCACTTAATAAGAGTTTTACTCACCAAAATTCACATGAACTTTCTGCACAACGTAAGGCAACGCCGGAATGTCGCTGTACTGCCTGGTTATGATGGTTAGTGTGTGAGAGAAAGGTCGAACAAAATCTCGTCACCCCTCTAAAAAAAGTAATTTCCCTACCCGACAACCCCCTTGTTTTCTTAGAACAGTCCACATGTGGCCATCCTAGGAGCAGAATTGCAACCAGATGAATCATCGAACCGGTCCCTCATTCACAACGGGGGCTGTTGTTTCTGACGCCCCGTAAGAACATTTCCAAATTTGGATAAGGGACAAGTGGAGGCGGTTCGAAGAAATGGACCACAGGGTCGGAGGGGGGTTGCTCGATTGGCTGCTCACCGGAATCCTTCTTGTCTCTGGCAAAGCAAGTTTTCCGTGATGATAGGATATAGACTTTAGGAAAGTTTAGATTTTCGGCAATTTTGGTGAAGAGTAAGCGATGGTTTATTTTTGGATTAAAGCTCGTAAAAAATGTTTTTGGAGAAGATTTTCCGGGGGGTGCTGCGCACCCCCATAAAAATTATGGGGGTTGCTCGAGCACCCCAGCACCCCCGCAGTCGGCGCCCCTGGTTAGCAGCTTAAATTGATATTTTCACGATTGAAATCATTATTAAATATTTTTGCTTACAAAATACTAAAACATCTAAAAATTAAACTCCGAAGTTTATATTTGCGTCACACATAGTTTAAATATTTGGAAGTTCAGAAAATCATTTTATAAGAACATCATATTTTCAAAGAACATCAAATAGGGAAAACCTTTGCATTCCAAGCGAATTTCTGCTGTAATTATTTCTGTCAAATCAGAATCCTCCCTGTAAGCCGTGATATCAGCCCAATCCAATACAAATGCATGGCATTCAGTCTGTGTCAAATGCCTCGTAATGGACTTCAATTGATTAGAACATTTATCCCCATACTTAATTTTGGGAGCATTCGGGTGAGATTAGCTCTAGATGGGAGTTGACGATTTGGGTATGGGATCACGCAATATGAGAGGTTCAAGGCGGCGTCTAAAGTGTGTGGGAATTTACACTGGAGAGCATTTTAAACATTTAACACTAAATCATTTTTAAAGAATATATAGAAAGGTTTTTGTTCGTATAGATTCAATTTCTGAAATTAAACAAAAATACCTTACTTGTACTAAATATTACTTATAACCTGCTTCTTTGTATGTTTGTATTTGAAAGCAATATAAACAATTCTTAAAGATTATAAAGTTGTTATGTTGATTATGTATCTATCCTGATTGCGAATAACAATGTGAAATGTTCTTAGCAGTTTTTTGATGAAACTAAAAGTTGTATACTTCGATACAATTGCATGGATAAGAAAAGATTCAGGATTCATGGATTCAGATAAGAAAATATGACAGGAATTTTAAGTTTTTAGTAAGAGAAGGAAATTAAATTTGGAAAAGTACCCGTGATATCTCACGAATTTATTATGGAGTTGTGTAATAAATAATAAGGCTCAATAAAACCTTTTTTTGGGGTAAGGATAAAACTTTCTCCAAAACATAAACCTAACTAATGGAGTAAGGGTAAGTAAGAATATTTTAACTTTAGCTAGAAGCCAAACTTCCTTTCTGAACTCCTGTTACTTGCTCCCTGTTTTATAGTGGCTAGCTATTTTATAGTATATAACCTTGGATTTAATATCAAAGAGCACATTATTTTTTTTCCCATTCTTTTATTCTTTGTGTCACGATTTTTTATGAATACTTCCTTTCATCGGGTTAAGTAGCTTTCCGGTTTATTTTTTCCTAATTTCAAAAGCAATGTACCAAAGGAACTAGCTTAATCGTAATTGCATTCTTGTTTTAGGTATAGATACAGTAATGCTCAAGGTATTTTGGCAAACACATTTCTCTTTATTTGAAAAAATAGTTTTTACTTGTTCAAATGGAGGGGAAAACTTCAAACAGGAATGTATTTTTAAAGCCTTAAGGTATAAAATTATCTTTTACTCTTTTATTACAAAGATAGAATGAGTGTGTGCTTTAGGTACACTTAAATAGATAATACTTTATTCAAAAACATGCAAATATTTAAATGTCAGCAGTAATCTGAATTTAAACTTCAAAATTATGCGTTTTATAAATTTATAGGGTTGTTATCAAATAAAAATTAAAAATAGGTATAACAAGAAATAAATATTGTAGCGTAAAAACATTAAAAAAAGGACTACAACATTTACAGCGATATAACATAATTTTAAACTTTTCGCTAAAATAAGGGTATTACGTAAATTAGGTTAGTAAGGAAAAGGTAAATCAATGGTAACTTGAAACAAGAATTTTATTAAATAATTTGGAAATTCTGTAAGAATAGTAGTAAGTCTAAGGACTAACTGTTGATTTAACCCAATAATATATTTCCTGAAATTCCAGATTATGGTAACATTCGTTTTGAATGTTGATCTTCTGGCTTCAAAATTTAAAAACAGTACCGTTTGATCTAACATTGTTTTCATCCAATGTAACTATCATAAAATTAAAAGAACTTATGTACTTCGCATAGCTGCTTCAATCGGACTTAAACTCACTTAACTACTTAAAACAGCTTCATAAAGAAATTTTAACGTCCAAAAGATGAGCTCGCGAGCGTATTTCTTCAATTAAGAGAAAACACTTTGAGAGTACTATCACCCACAAGAAACAGCAAAGAGAAAATTTGCATCACTACAAATTCAACTTGTGACAACTCCTAAAACATCGCTCAACGCCTAAAGAACAGGAGAAGTAAATGGATATCTTAACCCTAAGTGCCTCTTTTCTTCGTTGTACAATATTCAATTACTTAATCTGCTCTTCTCAGGAACACGGGGCTTGGAATTCCCTCCGCAATAAATAATTCTCAGCAACACAAAGCATTAGCATGAATGTGTGCATTCACTGGCGTTGGTTTGTTTTGCTGGATTTTGCAAAGACCGGGATCTGGCTGTGGTCCAGGGGAGAGATTTAATTAACGTTATGATGCAACGATTTTCTTTGAAGCAATCAGCCTCAGACTACTATCTTGTAGTGTTAATTGCCAGATTCTTTAGCCGAGTTGCACACGAAAGTAAAGCGGGAAATTCTAAATTAAATAATCTGGAGAAAAATAGTTTTGTTCAGCATAGATTTTACGGGTAATAATTAAATTCTGGTGTTGTACTGTGAGGGTAAGTGCATCTGGTTTACATTTCAAATTAAATTAGAAATGTATTCCGAAAGTAATTGCACGCAACACCAAGAATACTAGCAAAGCCGAATTGATGGTGTTAGATTAGAAATGATAGTGTTACACTAACATCTCTCGATTATTAAATCAAATATATTAATGCTTGATAATTTTAGGGTTATAGACAATAATAATCAATCTATTCAGCGTATAAAAATATATTTCCTTTCTATTTAAACGAAACAAATTCATACTTTTTGTTTCTAAGTTATTTAACAAAAGACTGCCATATGGAATAACGAGGCATACACAACAGATAAACAACCCATCACTTTAAAGATCATGTCTTTCATAATAAGCATGGCATACTCATTGGTGAAGTGCTCTATGCGTATAATCATTCTTCTCTCTAGTATATTCATGAATAATTAAGCAAACAAACTTTTAGAATATTACGCTGAGAACTGGCAACATCCCAGCAGGCGTTGTCGAAATTTAATAAGGATGGCGGCCATCTTGAGGCACAGGGTCATCTCTTGACAGGCAAGTATATTCTGTTCCTCGACAAGGCTCTGTTTAGTGTTAGTTTTGATACAAGACAAGGCCTGTTTTGTTATGATCTTCTTTCTCATAAAATAAGGGGCTTTAAAGGGAAATTATGATGAGCTTATAAAGTACTATGAGAAGTTCTTTCTAGATTGCACAGCTGCAGAATACTTTCAATCATTGAGTCTCTTTGCATGTTTTAACTCAGCCCATTTTAGTACTTATAGGTTTCATCTTCATTTAAGTTATTAAGTTTAACGAACTAAAAGGAAAATGCAAAAGCTACAACACATCATGATAGCTACAGACACATAAAAAACGAGTCCGTAGATACATCATAAGGTGTTTTGGAACTCAAAATTCTATAAAGAATAAAAGGATTGAGATCTGGCCTTATAATATCAAAACTAAATAGAGAAAATCTCGTATATAAAGTCATCATTAAATGGGAAGTAAAATATGAATGTAGTGATGCACTAAAAGTTACTTTGAACATCTAAAAATAGTAAATTTATTATATTTACTTAAAATTTCAATTCAAAGAGCTGATTTCACGTTATAACTAGATATCTGTTTACATTCCATATCAACACCCAATTCAAATTTCCGTTTATTCCCGAATTTTAAATCTAAGTGTCCGAAGGTACAACTGTCCTTAGGTACAACAGACTCCCGATTGTTGTCACAAGATATAAAAGCTAACTCTTGTGTTACATAAAAATGTGCCTTCCATCAAAGCCATGTGATATTGAATAACCTTTATTAAAAACAAGCTCGAAGGTTACCCATAAGTTACAACACCCTACATTAAAGTGCTCTTTTTGCACGTAACACGTAGAAATGAATGGGAGATTAGACAAAGGTTCGATCCCCAATTAAACTCCCCGCCCCAGGCAATTATCTTGCCTCATCCATCATCCATTATCCCTGACAACGCCCAACCAAACAATCAATGCGAAGAAATGAAAGGAGATTGATTATTTATAGTGAGTCTTGGTCAATTGGTCTTTACACTAACTGATCCTTAAAGATCGACTTGAGCCCACAGACCCTGGATTAATGGACTTATATGAATAGGAATATCGATTTCACTACCACATACTCTGTGTTTTGTGGGGCTTGTGACAACATAAACGAAAACATTAAACGAAAACATAAAATTTCACTAATAGTTTAATTAATTTGGAATGATTTTATGTTGTATATATCATGGTGGACCTTATTTTTGAAGTTAGAGTAATTTTATGCCACGCCCCCCCCCAATTTGTCTATCATACAAATAAATAATTTTTGGAAAATTTTACCTCAGTCTATAAATATTAACCTGTGCCACAAAGGCCTTGAAGTTTTTAAAAAGTGATGATTTTTTTTAAATCAACTTAAAAAAAAACAAAGATTAAAACCTTTATAGCCCTTCATTTGGTAGTAATATTTTTTTATTGTTAAATAAATTTTGTTAAGTTGATTTTTCTACATTTTAAACAGCTATTAACTCTAGAACTATACCACGTAAAAGTCTGAAATTAATCACATTTTATTTGTAACTTTGTTATCTTTGATTTGGTGTGCACCATAACCAACTTTCTTCAAAAAATAATTAATTTATTCTATATTTTCCATTTAGTTGTTCAATCAATACTATGCAATTTTATTGTTTATAGATCTGACAAGTATATTTTTTGACACTACCCAATAAAACAATTTTTAAATATTAATAAACACTCCTCTAAAATAACATGAGACTCATAGAACGATTTTCGAAAAAAAAACATAGTTACTTAAAAGAAATACTTTATCTTATAGAGATATAATTAAAAGATTTTCTACTTTACTCTAACTACCTCTTTACAAGGAAACTCTTATTGGACAAATAAATATCGCCCATTTTGAATGTGATATGGCTACTGAAAATTAATCACAAATTTATTACTAAGATTTTTTAACAAACAGAAAATACGCTAAACTGGGCTTTTTCCTAAAATAGAACCGTTTTGAATGAAAAAAAATCTTGACTCAAAACAATCGGCAGAGTTAAATTAAATCGCAGATCAAACCAAAGAGTATACCTAACTGGTGTTACTGATGTTTTCCCTAATCCAACTATCCTAAATTAACACAATTCTTATCAGGCAAAATGTGCGTGTCTGTGCAAGAAAACCAATCAATAAAAACTCATTAATACGAATCGTTATGGAATTATCAATAACAAAAAATGATAATGAACTCAAAACCCTAATGAGCTATTATTAGCCTCGTTTCTTTAGGCAAAAGCATTTAAGCTAATTTCAAATCAATGTTACTCCATTAACGCTTGAACACAAAGCTATTTGCTTTAAAAGGTTCTGGAGTAAAGTATTGAATGAAAACTCAAGGAGACGAGGAAATATTTTCCTTTATGGAAACTTTAATACCTCAAAACACTAATAATAACTGAGCAGGCCAATGTTTCTGAGGTAAGCCAGCCCTAAAATAAGCACGGTGTGGTCTAGTAAAATGTGATGCGTTTGTACATCTCCATTAACAGCTTTTAAGGAATTATAGATTTTTGATTGTAATGTAATAGTATCGAGTGAATTATACTTATTAAAAATATTCTGAAGCTAAATTTATATTTAAATCTTTTAAAAGTCTATGCTTATTCCTTCTCTGCTCTGTAATATATTAAAGGAAACTGAGTGGTTAGTTTTTAATAATTGTGATTTATTTAGCCTTAAATAACGCATTTTTGAATGAATTGTTTGATTTTGAGAAGTAGGTTTAATATAAAGGTAGGGATAGTAATTTACCATAACACTGCTTTGCAAAATAGTATTCAATTCAACAAAAAATGTTGTCTAAATTCGCTTAAAATTTTTTAAAAATATACATCTATTCTGCGTTTTATATTCCCTAATTATTGTTTTCAATACAAAAATCTTTAAGTAATTCAAACCCTTTTGTATTAATTCTTCTTTTGATTTCGTGGGTTATTTCCTAGTATAATTATACGTAAATATGTTCCTTAAACCATAAATAACAAAAGTTCCTAATATAGCCACTTGTTAAAATTTAAAATAAATTAATTTTTAGTGTTTACACTCCAATGTATCATTATTTGGGCTATTCAGAGTTGGGATACGCATTTATTATTTGCTAAAGAATTCTTTATTGTTTCTTGAATGCCTATAACTTATCTTTTTCAAACATTCCATCCTTTTTTTAAACTAGACTTCCATTTTACTAAAAAAAAAAAAAAACATTAAAGTGTTTTACAAAATAAATTGCGAAAAAAAACCCAGCACCGTTCGACTTAATAAAACACACCCGTAATTTAAAAAAAAAAGCATTGAATGTCCTTCTCAGATTAAAAAAACTAATCTCAGATTTTATCAGGTTGCGATAACGAACAAATTAATCTATATATTTTTCAACATGCCGCACAAGCTTTCGCAACACACTAGATAAATATTTTACGACAAGTGTAAAAACATTATCAGAGGTTTTGAATGATTTTTTTTTCCAAATAAAACACACCGCTCTCTAAACAAAGCACAAAATCAGAGTCCTCTTTCACATCCAAAATTTCTCTACCCCACCCTAAGACCTCCCCTCAAAACTCCCCGACCCGGGACCCCTCGTGACTGTATTTAGCGCAAACGACAGCTGTCTCGAAAGCCAGTGACACTTCAACTCACCTTTATTTTTAGCCGGATCGATGTTTCGTCACAGCAGCCCTCCCCTGTCACGAGGGAGAGGGATGCTTTCTCTCCGCCGCTCTTTTGTTCTATTCGAACAAAATGGGGTGTTTGGAGAAGGAGCACAAGGTGACGCTTGTTCGATTCTGTTTGGGGACAGTTGTCTGGGAGGGATATGTTTATGGAGTAGGACGCGGAATTTCATATCTGGAGGGAATGGATATAGTTTGTGTGTTTTTTTTTAAAGGAATTGATGGAGGAGAATGTGCATTTTGTTTATGGAAACTATGTAGGAAACGCATTTTAGAAGGCGTGTTGAGTAATGATTGGTGCTACATATTTACACACAATAAACTTTAAAAGGTAAAAAAATTTATTGCATCGCAGTTAGTTTAATTTGTAAATCAAATAACTCATTTTAAGATTGAAAAGTAAACAAAAAGTTTTGAACGTTTCATAGTAGTAATAGTTTTCATTGTTACTTTTTACTCTAAAAACATCTGCAACGCCACAGAAATTTCTTATACTAAATCATTTTGTCTTTTATATAGACTTTTTTATACGATTAGGGAAATTTCATTAGATAACTTTTTAATAAACCAAATATAAAAATAATTTTAAAGAATGTGCTAGTACTACATAAAATATGAAAGTTCGGAAAGTTCTTGGAACATTCTGAATTTTACCTCATCCTTCATGGAAATGATAATAGTATTTTAAAGGAAGAATTCCAATCAGAACCATCTCAGAAATTTAATTACTCCGATTTTATTCTTTATAAATTGAATCAGTAGATGCATTTTATACTCGTTAATACTATTAAAATAAATTATCATTTATGTAACATAACCTTGATAAAGCGACCCCTTCTGGGACCAACAAAATTCGGTCGTTTAAAGGAAGTTATAATAAATAAAATTAACACTCTGATAATACAATAGGTAGGGTCACTTGGGGTAAGTGGGTCCCTGGGGTAAGTGGGTCACCCCCCTCAAACTAAACTATGTAAAGGACATTTCACACTTATTCACATTGATCATGTTACATTTTGCCACACTGATGGGTTTTGCATATATTAGAGTTTTGTGTCATTTCTTTTTAAGATTATAGAACTATTGTAAAAAAATTTCCAAAATTTTTTTTTTGGAGAGCTCAAGATGCATTTTTTCAAGAAGTGTTTCCAGGAAAGTTTTCACTATATTTTAATGTTTTTTCAACTGTTGTGCCAGGTTTGACTTAAAATACATACTGCAATTTGAATTTTCACAAAATCTCTTATTTAAAAATTTTTAAGAGGGGGGTCCCACTTACCCCGTAATTTAAGCAAAGTAGGGGTAAGTGGGTCCCCTCATTATGGGGTAAGTGGGACACCCTAGACTCATCATTTTAATGTTTATTGAAACATTTATAAGTAATTTATTGAAATTTTATATTAATTTTGCGTTTTAATATAAGCTGTGGTAAGTAAAGAAAACTATTAAGTTGGGGTTTTTTTATTCACGTTGCCGAGAAATTAATTAAAACACACAGTGGGGTAAGGGAATAGTTTCGAGGGTTTCTTTATAAGTCTCCCGAACCATTCGAACCTGAAGAAAACATTCTGTAATTGTAGTGTTCCAAAAAGGGGTCCCACTTACCCCAACCAACCCTATTAATTTAAATGTGAGTAGATATCTCGTACATGGATTAAGTTACAATAAAATATTTTGTACCTAAAACTTCTATACTTTATCAAGTAAGACCCACTTACTCCCTCTTAAGTTTTGCTTGCTTTCAATCAAAATAAAAAGGGGGTGACCCACTTACCCCTTCCTATGGGGTAAGTGGGACCCCCGTCTCATTTTTTACAAAAAGACCAGTTAAGAAAAATGTAGAACATTATTTTAGAACCTAATTATAAATTTTTGTTTATTAAGAGTGTCTTAAATAGAATATGTCATCAAGTTCAAATTGAACCTCTTCAAAAAAATTTTATGAACCTTCAAAAATGTACTGTTCCAAAAAGGGGTCCCACTTACCCCAAGTGACCCTACTTTTATTACCGTCCTCTTAACGCAGGGGTCACTATAACAGGGGTCGTTGTAAAGAGGTTCTACTACTTTAAAATTTATATCTTAAAAATTCCTAGCAAACAAAAAATGATCTTAGCAAGATCATTTAAAAAATTATCTTGATAAAATACAGATAGCTGGAGCGATCCTATAAATTTGAGAACTGTCTAACTAACTCTTAACATTATAAAGACAGACAAAAATCTCCCCTTCATGTTAAATCTACGGTGGAAACAACAATAGTCCCTCTCATAAACACTCCTCTCGAGTAAATGATCCAAATCTTGCACCCTATTTAGAGAAGCTTACATCCTCCCTTAGATAAATTTACCACATGAAAGTCTTTATTGGGGTCGATTAGGTCCATAGAACAACACGTGCTCACCAGAGAGGGTCCCGACCGTTGCCACTCAGGGGACATAAATAAGAGAGGGTACAATGGGGGGAGTGATACTATTTTGAGACATCACTTGGGACGGCCGTTGGTAGAGGAAGGGACATCTTGACGAAGAGGGGAACACATGCTCAAAAAAAGGTCGTGACTTCTGGGAAAGCTGTTTAAAGAGTTCTTAATGGCATCTCTTGGATCACAAGCAAACGCAGTTGGTTTGATGTTTAAAAAATAACACTGTAAGCAAAACCATGCGATGGAAAATACAAAAGAAAAAGAACTTAAGAATAGTTTCAAATGAATTAAAATTTAAAATCGTAAAATATTAGTGGAACATTTATAGAAATTTTAATAAAAACAAAAAGGCAGTGACATACGAAAGGCTACTTGGCTATTTTCCTTAAGGAATCTGTGTGAATTCCATAAACTGAACAAAACAGTAGTACATACCTGAAAGAAAAAGAAAAATTAAGTTTCCATAACAAATTATTAAACAAGTAACTATTAAATATTTCTTTGCAGGTTGATAGAATACAAAGCAATGAACTCAGTTTTCCAATTTATGTTTTATTTTAGAGACAAATCTTTATTCCTATAATAACATAGTTATAAACTACAATACATTTTTTTATTAATTTTTTGAGAACATTAAATGTTTGAAACAATTATTGAATAAAATAACATAAATCTATATAATTCAAAGGAAATATTATTAGGATAAATACATTTTTTTTTCTTTAAATACTTAGAAGAACGTTTCGCAACCTTATATTCTTCCCAAATGGGTGTAACACTTTTCAAAAACTTCTTCTTGAAATTTGCATTTTAGAACCTCAAGCAGAGTATTTATAATTTCATATCGCTTTTAAAGAGAAAACCAGCAAGAAGAAAGCTAACCCTTAAAATTGGACCAACTCTCTCGAACCTTCACACACCAAAACATCCCTCCTAACTCTTCACACGCATCTCCAGATTAAACGTTTCCTGCGGCTTCAACGATCAGGAAACGCGTAATGCCCAAAGACAAAATACTAATTAGAGAAATCCCCATAAAACGGGCCAGTTATCTCTCATTAGGGCAGGAAAGCAAACCCTACAGGCGGAGGCAGTCATAAAGCCGCAGCTGCTCAGATGCCGCCCGATACTAAAAGTAGGCGGATTCTTCGCTTTATGAGCATTTGGATGGAGATTACAAGGGAGTGATGAAAGCAAATACATTTTTAATGCCGCGTTTATTATGTGGAGTGCGTAAATTTTAGTACCGATGACCTCGTGGTAGGAGATTATGAGGCTAATATACACGGTTTAAAGCATCGATGCGACGAGAATCAAGAGGTACAAGAAAGACTTTTTTGAAAGATTTAGTATAAGTTCACCAGTCATGTAGTAAGAATTTCTTTTTTTATGTTGCAAGTCATCACAACATGTAAATCAATTTCTGGCTGAGAAAGCGTCACACATTTTTAGTGGAAGGTGTTTCTGTATGAATTTACTACCACTACAATAAACGTTTCATAAAGAAAAAGTTCAGTAAGAACTCTCAGAAATCGAAAACATTTTTATTTAGTGTTTTTAAAATAGTAGCCTGAACACGAACAACCTATTGGGACTCATGTGTGGTTAAAGGCCTAGGTTATCCCTTATTTTAGTCTCTATGAGTATAAGCACCTATGAGTGAGTACGGAAGATTACTATGGAGAAAGCTTGGACTAGTTTGTACAAGCTTGTCCCTTTAAAGTATGTTAAAAGAGTAGAACTGAACTTGTTTATCTAAATGGAGGGGGGAACAATGAAATAAACGGACAGTTTAAAATTTTAAAAAAGATGAAAATTGACAGACAAGCTCCCTCAATTACCAAACATCCCAATCAGCAACCTAAATCCTAAACACGTTTGGCATGTTCGATATTGTAAGAACTACTCGACTTGAATGAGAGTTATAAAAAATTGTGTACGACCAAAGCAACTTACACAACACAGAAAGTTATCAATTACACAGTTCGTCACATCCTTACCACATAATTCATCTACCAACCTCATAGCTAACACCCATGAAAATACTACTAGTTAAACTAACCCATTGCATAATAGTACATATATCAGCCTCCTTTATGGCACTTTCAAATAATTTAACCTTCCATCTCACTAGCGTCCAGCGTGAAAACAAAGCCTCTCCCCCGCAGCCCTCTCGACCCTCCTCCGGGCCAGAAATCGATGCCTCTCCCTCATTCCTTTTCCCATTTTCCCGTTTTTCTCCGGCACCACTCGGAGTAATGAAGTCAGCGTCTCTCTCTCTCCGCTCCGGTGAGCTCGGCGGCCGATCAGCGCCCCCTTTTTCTTCCCGTTTTCTTCTCCCTGCCCTCCTTGTATTTTCTTCACCTTTTTTTTTCGGGAGAGGGAGGGGGGTTCGATGACGCATTATGCATGGGGTGTTTTCTCTCCTGGCTTCAATTAGGGGGAATAATAGGAGGAGTTACTTTATTCGGTTACTCGGGAGTAATAGAGAAGGGAATACGGAATGGTTTTATGGGACTGGCGGGGAAAGGGTCACACTCTTGATGGAAATTGTTGGAAATGATACCAAATAGGTGACCTTGGATGGAGAGGCCAGTCGGTTACGTGTTTAATACGAGTTGATATTAGTTAATTTTGATAAACTCTAATCCATTCGTTTTCTCTGGTCATTGCTGTTGTTGAAGCCAAAATCGTTGACAATGAGAGCCTCCAGGTCGTTCTCTGCTGGCTCATTGTCTTTTAAAACTTGTTTTCAATATCATAAGAACAGAGAAGTGTAAATTATGATTGGGTAAAGAGCCGTAACTATTTTTTTTTTTGCTAAAGGTATTAAGTGGAAATGTTATAAGACAGTTTGTGTTATTCCTTATATGATTAGCTTAAAATTAATTTATATCCTAAGTGACCATACATCTGAGCCTGCATTAAATATATAGATTTATTTCAAACATATTATTAAACATATCTCTTTTCTCCTCTCTCTTTAACTCTATGGATCAAAATATTGCAACGTGTATGTCAACAAAATTAGGATCTTGAATGACTTTTCAAAATTTTCAAACTATTACATCGTAGTTATGAATTACGATATTAGTGCGAAAATATAGGATGGAAATAACAAGCTTCAAAAAATGTATTTGCTAAAGTCAATTAACATAAATTTAAACTACCAATAAATGCAGCAATTCCAAGTTTCGGAATTTCTTCAACCAACAAAGTGAAGTATATTTATCCACCAGTGGGTTATGAAACATAATAAAAGAATCTAGATCACGATTTAATCCATCATGTAATTCAAATTTCAAACAAATTTTAAACTATATTAACATAAATTTAACATTTCATGGTGTTGCTTATAAAAAGAGCAATAATTGTTTTTGTCATGGTTGTTGAATAAAAGTATTTTTAATACTCAACAAATCATTTAGGGAGGTAAGTGTTGAAACCATCTACTCAACAGTCCACACAGAATCGTTGAACGCTAAGCACCATCCATTTCAATGCGTTAATCGTTAATATCATAGAGCTAATACAAATAGAGACAGCTCTCCCCGCTCCGTACGGCAACCATGCATGTCAAAAACAGTCGAACCTGTTTGAGTGGCAAAAAGAAATCTTTAACATTGGAAGTCCCATAGGCGGGTGAATTTTGAGGTATAAAAACTGCTCTTTCTCCCAGAAAAATGATAGAAAAAAGATGCCGACAATTTATTACACGGGAGAAAACAACGATGAATCAATTCCGTGAAGAAAAAAAGCACCTTTCTCGATTAGTTTTTTTTCTGTGAATTTTTTAAACTCCGCGGTTTTGGAAGAAAACGACTTTAAACTGCATTTTCGAAATGTTGTGGGGGAAATTTTTTTAAAAAAAGCTTCACATTATATAATATGAACCCTCCTGATTCGATCTGAGTCATTTCCGATTAGTTTAAACTAGTATTTAAGGGAGAAAATTGTGGATTTAGTGGTCGAGGTAGAAAATGGAAGTTGGCATAGCTTGGCCGTCTGACCTTGGCGTGCGTTTTTGTCGTAGTTTCTTTACGTGGTTCTTCGAAATAACTAAATAACTTGTTTTTTTTTTTACATTTAAAATTGCCAAATCATCTGTAAGGCACATATATTAAATTATGCTTCTGCTTCTCGACGCAAAAATATTAAATTTCCTATAATTGTGTCAACTTTAAATTTAAGTATTTAATTCTTACCACTGATTTAGGTTTTTATTTTGGATAGGGGGAAGTTTTGAGTAAAACAATCTTTGTTAATCTTTTCTTACCATGTAACAAGCCATATTTTAAAAAAATCTATGAACACTATCGGATCTTCTTTTTTAACTTTAAAGTTAAACTAATAAAAAAAAACATATAAAGAGGAATTAAGTGTAGAACATTTGCGTCCAGCGTTTGGTTAATTTAAAACAGATGTATTATTAAAGAAACTTAAAGAAAGAAAGAAATAATTTACGACATAGTATATATTCCTTGAAATTATTTCTATGGATTTTCCCGCCAATCTAAGGTACAAAGAAGATGGGACAGCTGTAATTCTCTCCTAACGCCAGGTGGTGGTTTGAGACATCTGACCACATGACCAATCATCTGTATTTAAGATAAGAATCTTTGATATTTCTTTAAATATATCACACTTTTCTATCATATGAAATAGAAACATGATTAAAAGTTGATGCGCCATCAATTGCTGTGAAAGAGCAACTAAAAACTCCACCGTTTCGTTTCATAGGTAAAATCGTATTTTTACTTTACTAATTTTACTAAATAATTAAATTTTAAATTAAATGATGTTAAAAAAATTTATATATGTGTATATCAAGATAATAAATGGTTTAAGTATAAAAATTTAAATAAGAAACTTAAGTTTAATATAGTGAATACATGCACTTAATATTAAGTGTTTTTTATGAATAAAACTAATTAATTTGATAGTGATACCTTTAATGATGAAGGGAATTTTATAATGATTTAAATAAAAGTGGATTTTGGAATGGTATTAGTCACTAGAATATTTTAAGCAATTGTGTTGTAAGTGGCATTTTGAAGTATTAAAATATTTGTAATTATTAGTTGTCTGAATTAAAATTAAAAATACAATATTTCTTTAAGTGGACTCTTCAAACACCACTTAATACTTGAAATACCTGTTTTTGTGGGGGAAGGAAGTAGATTTCCTAAAGAAGAAAATTGGAGACAAATTTGGAGATAAGCATTGTTAATTGCTATGGTGAAACATCAACTAAAAATGAGATTTAGAACAAACGAGATTTTATTCTTAAAGCTACAGAAGATAAAACTTCCTTAAGAAGAAAAAAAAAGATAAGTTTAAAAAGGTCCTCGCGAGTCATCCACTGGTATAAAGTGATCGTAAAAGGCTGCACGCGAAAAAACCAAACACGCCAATAGTCCGATTTGGTCGCCAATCTGACAACCCAGCCCACCCCCGTTTGAGTGGAAAAATCGAGGGAAAATCGACATACGAAGAAGAATGGAGCAGGTGTTCAAAGCTGTCTCCATATGTATTAGCTCCATGGTTAATATACGTTATTTCTTAACTCAAGTCACGTACTTTCGGTCATGTGTTCACAAAGTAACACCTAAGGAAAAATGTTCATTAAACTATAAATGGGTCTTTTTTTCCCAATTTGCATTTTGTATATATCTTTTCTGAAAGGAAAGAGTGATTCCAGTCACGACTTATAAAGCAATGGATATTTTTCTTCACCTCTCTTTCTACATTAGTTTAACTAACTGCTTAATCCTTTATTCACAACATGGTCACAATTCTGAAAATGAAAACAATACAAGGAAATATTTATAGCTTAGATCACTTATATTCTTTCCCAATTTCTTATATACAGACAAATGAGAATGATAAAAAAAAGTGTTTTTGTTGGGACACGAAATTAGTTATAAAGATTTTAAGAAACACATATTAAGAATTTTAAACTTTAACCAAATGGGTATAAGACGATTGTTTTAAAATACTACCCTAAACAGATGAGTAACAAAATCCAAACAACCACAACATTTCATCCATAACTTAAATTTCACTAAAAACGCGGCAAAAAGTCATCAGCCAAAATAGTCCCCACATGACTTTAAAACAGCATCATCTCAACAGCACACCAAAAACCATAAAACGAAAGCACCTTCAATTTGAATATAATAGCCCCTCTAAAATAAATTCCACGCACGTATCTGCAGTGTTCATGGAACAGCACCTTAAGAAGAGATTTCCATGAAAATGGCTCGAATCTCTCACAAATACACATTTTCTTTCGTCATTTTGTTACATTTACCCCACCATATATATATTTATACCCTCTGCAGAGGAAGGGGATTCTGATCACGGGAAAAAGCGCTTGGGGGACATTTTTTTTTTTTTAAATCTCTTCTTTTGCCCCCAAAGAAAGGAGCCGGGAGCGTGTTTAGGAGTGAAGAAAGGACGTAGATCACTGGGGTACATTTTCCACTTTATTTTGGCTGGTACCACACGGTGGAAAGTCAACACGAAAGTGAACTAAGTTCTCTTTTGAGAGTCGCAAATACACAATTATTCCTTGAAAGTGGAATGTTGGGTGAAATTAGTTTCTTGAGACTAATGGCCTTATTCACTGCCACTTAACCAGCGGTTAACCAGCAGCTAAAGAAAGAAAAAGTGATTTTCGCTGACTCTAATTGGTGAAATCCTTCTTTAACCGATGGTCAACCGCTTATCGGGTAGCAGTGCCATAGAGATATTTTAATTTTTTCCAATGTTTATATGTGCTGTTATTTACCAGTGTAAAAATAAAGATTTTTTATTATAATTATAAAATAATAATTATTGAGTTCAATTCAAAAGTAGGTTATAGGAGACTTCAGGAGGGGCCGCGTTAAGAATTTAAATAAGTCTTAGAATTTCAATATATAAGTATAACATGGTGTGATTTAATTAAAACGGGCTAATTTTTTTTCAGATTTTCAGATTTCTCTTTTCTCAGATTCTTTTACAATTTTAATCGTTAAATCGAATTAACACCCTCATATCTTCCCTTGATTCAAAGTCTTTAATTATTTACAAAGTATTAAATATTATTTTTATTCATTGTAAAGTTAATTTCTCTTATAAAAGTTGGAAAAAAGTATTTATAATGGTTAACCAAACTAATGGATTTAGTTGAAATGGATGTTTTATAAGTGCTGAACATAAGATGTTAGAATCAATCATAAATACTGTATGTAAATTCTATCTCTTGTTAATATTAGTTTTTATCTTAAAGGGAACATAATAGCTCACAAAATGCTTTGAGTTCTTAAAAAATAGACAATAACAAAACTTTTTATTGGATTTTTAGATATATCCAAAATCCAAATATCAAATATTCTTGACTTAGATCAATTTAAATTAAGTTTGCATAGGTCAGATAAGGCAGGGTATCATTTTTCTTTTCTCATCATAAGGACATGAGCAATATATTCAACTTAAGAATATAAACCACTTGCTGAAATAACGGTTTCCTTTATCAGTTTTTTTTTTAATATTGTGCTGATAAAATGATAAACTTATGAAACAAATCCATATTTTTATAGCCCATCCTCCCTAACATTTTAATGCTTAGAATTTTAAATTTCAACTCTCCATTACAATCAAGCAAACCCTAGTCCCGTCCAATGATGTGGAGTTTTTTAAGGGCAGCACAGTAATATGGTACTTGCAAAACTAAGAATAAATAAAGAAACTTTTTTACTTCAAACTTTTATTTAAGTCTCTCTTTTTCTAAAAATTATCTATATAGCCACATTTTATCACATGAGTTTCCTCAAAACTAATCCAATCTTCTGCCAGTTCCCCTATATTTCCTCTCTCTTTCAATCCATTTAAATAGGATCAATAAATATGATCACCGACAAGTTTAAAACATTTATAAACCATCATCAAAACATAGCTTCACTACAAACAGCGATTTCCAATTACGATGGATGCCCAGATGATACATTTTCAAACTAAGCATATCCAGACAGAACTCATCCCACTCTAAACTTCACCGCCTATCTCCAAAGCACCCTCAGAAGAAAAACAAACAAAAGAGTAAAATTTCACCGATAAGCGAATCACGACAAAAACCGGGGACACACACACACCGAATCCTCCGCGTCGCGAGATGAGATGAGGAAAAACGGGCCGAGCGAAGGAGGAGAGCCAAAAAGCAAACATCGGAGGATCGGGATTCCCCAGATGGTCGCCATGGAAACGGCGTCTCATCTCTTCGGCGGGCCGTGTGTGTTGTGTTTAAAAGACTGCTCGGGAGGAGGAGGAAAAAAGTCGAGAGCGATAAATGCCGAGTAGTCATGAATAAAGTGGGATAAAGAAAGTAATAAAGCCAAAGCTCCATTTTGGCGTGTTTGTTTCGACCTGATAGGAGGGACTTGCGTGATCGTTCAATGTTGATCCGAACTTGTTTCTATGAAAGGAAAAAACGGGCACTTTAGTAATAAAAACTTGATAGTACTCCAACTTATATTATACTTCCGTTTTTTTACACTGTTGTAAAGTTTTAGTTGTTATTCTTTTAGTTTAACAAAAAAGATTATTTTATAAAGTTGCATAATGATATGAAAACAGTATGTAGACGATACCGGATTTTTTTTTGAATTTTTTTATCTCCCTCCTTTGGGAGTATAATTTTTTCAATGTTAAAACATTTTTGTAAAGTTGTTTTTCCTGTACTTTAAAGCGTCAAAAAAGGGAAATCTGGAATCCTATTCCCATAACTATAGGGCTCTATTATCTATTTTCTCTATAAATATAGGGCTAGGGAGGATTTGATTTAACTTTTTACAATTATAAAGCAAGGGGACACAGAGGATCTGGACATCAGTACAGATAATAGAACGAGGGGTCACAGATTCAAATTGAATAAGACACATTTTAACCGGGAAAGAAGAAAACATTATTTTTAACAGGGTTGCAGATAGATGGAAAGGTTTGCCAGAAACGATTGTTGGTTCCACTGGAGTATTGGAGTAAAGGAGTTTAAGGAAAAAGTTGAAAAATTCTGGGAATCCGGTAAGTTTGAATTAATTAATGGACCACCCTTGACAGGGTTCACGCCAGCAGTTGGTCGTCAATATTTGTATGTGTATTTGTGTGTATAATAGTAGCAGTTCTTGAGAAAAAATGTGAAAAAAGTATAAGGGTTTTGTCTTGTTTTTTTTTTGTTGTTTTTTTAAATGAACAAAACCTCAAAACTTTAAAGATTATGTGAAAGGGCAATAACAGTCTGGAATACACCAAGCATTATGATAGGACCAGTTTTGCTTTTTTCGATCCACCCAATTATCTATGCTTGATTGTAGTCGAAATTATTCAAAAATCTCAAACAAAAATTACGTAAACCAATTCATTAGAATAAATTACTATCCTTAGAAGATTCTTATTCCACTAAACTACCGTCTTGCATTTTTTCTAAAATATGTCCAGAACGGATATCCGATCCCATTAGTTGACCTCGGATATTCATGTTTATTCCGGTTCCTTTGACAAAAGGTGCGTAATTTCATTGAATAAGATTAATGAGAAGAAATGAAAAATTCCTGTGAAAACAACAGATTAAGAAAACAATATCCGTCAACAAAAACTTCACTGAAAACGGTAAAAAACGATATAACTGTAAGTAAAAGCTCTATGGTTTTTATCCCGAGTTCACTAAAATTATAGAAAAGACCATAATGTAAATTTCTAAATTACTCATAATTTTTTAATATAGCTATAGATAATAATAGAAATTTCTTTTCATCACCACTTAAATATGCTTCTGGAATACATGGATATGAAGATTAATTAAAGAAGAAGAGAAGAAATATTATTAATTTACTGTAAATATTTGCGGATATTTTTTTTATTATTAGAAACTCACGAAAAAATAGTTATTTTAAAAGGTTTACTTTAAAAATTGAAAAGAAATTCCAGTGTATAATACTAGAAACTTCATACGGTATCTAACTTGTTATAAAAATTATTGCGCTCTTACAATTAGCAGATTGATTGGTATTTCAAAATATTTTGAGGCAGAAACATTACAATTTTTAACTAAACTTTAATGATAGTAGATCAAGTTGATTATCGAACTATTTGTAAACTCACTATTTACTTTTAAATTAAATTATAAAAATAGTATTGGAATTCAACTTTAAATAAATTTGTGGCTAAATATTAAATAAACATTTAAGAAATACTTTTCGAAATAAATCAACAATACTTTGATGGAAAAAAGGTAAGTAACACATAACCCCTATTTCTTTTTATTATTCAAAGATTGTAAAAATCATGGTGGTGCAGTGATTTAAGGTATTCACAGAATCGGTAATCAATCACCCTTTTTAAAGAATTTCCCCATGCACTTTCAAGAGCATAATCACACTTTTAAAGAGCTATTGATTTAACGTCTCATTCAATGAAGAGAAAAATTTAGTTAACGCTACATCAATTTTCCTAGGAGCTACTCGAGAAAACTGCAGTCAAAACTTCAAAAAACACACCTTCATGAAAAATAATTATACGCCTTTATACGTCCTTTATAATTACTCAATTTTTTGGTCCATAGAAAACTTTTAATAACAAATAAGTAAAACCTTCGTTTGTCTATTGATCACATCAGCTGAACGCGTTATTAGTTCTGAAAAAAAACTCCAAACAAGCCCATAAAATGCATTTAGTTCATTTAGCAATGAAAATACCAATACCAATTCATCAAGGCTGAAATTAAAAATAATCTAGCGAGTGCTAAAGAGCTAGAAAACATTCCCAATCCAT
Organism: Tetragnatha montana; assembly: GCA_963680715.1. Classification (NCBI taxonomy): domain Eukaryota; kingdom Metazoa; phylum Arthropoda; class Arachnida; order Araneae; family Tetragnathidae; genus Tetragnatha; species Tetragnatha montana. Next base: position 43,365,780 of record OY796680.1, on the reverse strand, counting down.
CTAATTTAAAAACAGAGATTTCATACAGACGAAAAAAAATCATTTCGTTTCGCGGCGGTCATTATTAATTACCGGAGGATAAATTCTTGTGAAATTATTTCGCATATTTCTCTTCATTTCTTCGCATTTCCTAAGCCTATTTTTTTCCTCCGAGAGCAGAAAGCGCATTTTTCTGGAAATGAAAACGGAAAGACCGTCGATCAAAAACAAGGCGGAAATCATCTATTTGAAGCTCCCCGAAACTCGGCGGGTTTTCAATTAAGAATCGCGATACTTTTCTTTCCGAGTAAAGGAATGACGGTAATTAATTTGTTTTGAAATGTGCAGTCGAAACGGCGGCCTGGGGTTGTTGCGACTCGCGACAGTACACTCAAAGAGACTGTTTCCAGGTTTTTATTAAGGTATTTTGAATGATTAATTACTTCAACGAGCACACAGGGTTGGTAATTAATTAATTTCAAAGCATTGTCATTCCAAAGAGTTCATTCCGCAGAGAAAGGATTTAAAAAGCTTTTAAAACTTTTGAAACGAAAAGGTTAAACATCTAAGGGGCCCTTCAAAAATTACATCACTAATTTTTCATGAATTGATTACTCCTCTTCCTTGTTTATTTACTGTATTTAAAAATTAAATATCCTTTTCACAAAATTACCTTTCACATAATGCAAAATATGATACATATTATTTTCCCCTTCTTTAAAAATAAGTTTTTAACATACATAATGAAAGAAAAGATGTAATATATTTTCTACTGATATTCAAAGAAGGACAATAATTTGATAAGTAAATAATCTTTATACTTTTCTTCCAATTCATAAAATAAAATATTTATATTTGAACACGTTAAACACATATCATAGGATAAAAAATTGTAAGAACATACTACTAACAAAACCATGCTTAAGTTGATCCCGTAAAATCTATCTAATTAAAATTATGGGAAAGGAAATTTTTAAATACAATTTTTCGGTCATTTGTTAAGAGTTTGTTTTGGAAATAATTTTTTACGCTACACAATAGTTTATAAGTGGACAAAATCAAATTACTTCAATAGTCAGTAGTAGAGATATATCTCAGTCTTCAATAGTACATTTCAAATAGCCATTACTGTTTTGAAACTTTAAGCAGTGCAAAAATCTTCTACGATAATAAAAGAAAAATACAATCTAAAAGTTATAATATAATTTAACATTAACTTCACAAAAGTAAGATCGCTTTCCAAGCACATAAAATACTCCTAAAAATCATGCCAACATCATGCAAGAACATCCTTATTTACCCCAATAAATTCCAAAACAGATATGCAGCGACATCATTGCAAAAGCAAGCTTCTTACGTCAAGTTACGTGGTAGAGATGCATTGCTAAAAGCGTCGTTAACGCTCACTAAAGTCAAAAAGTAAATAACACCTGTCGCTGTAATGACTCAAACTGTTGGCTTTCCGCTTGGATAACAGTCAGCTGAGATTTTTATCGGTCTTTTAAGTAACAGACGTGAATCTTCATTTGTACGTGCTTTTTATGAGGATGAATAAAATGACTGTCCCCAATATCCATGGACTTTTTTCTCTTAATAATACTTCGGTGTTTAGTTTCTTTTTAAATATTCTTCAGTTTAAAAAATAAATGATGCGTAAGAAACATTAATTTATTCCTTGAAAATCCATAGACTAAAGATTAAAATTATTCTTAACTTTAATATTACCAACAAATCTTTCTAATACTCATGGGTTTCGTATACCGAAAACCTAATTTTAGAGATTGTTGACAAACTGATACATTTTTTAATAGGAATAAAATGCAAATACTAAACACATAACTTATAAAAGTAACCAATGAAAAAAATAATTTATACGGGTAGGAGAAACATTACAACATATGTAGCTATTGGAATGCAACACTTTCCATTACTACAACTAAGTGATGGAAATTTTGAAGGAATAGGTGAACTGTATTATTAATTCCGTTTATAATCATGTTTTTAAAAATAGAGAAGGAAAATTTTCATAAAATATATGATCGTGAAATAAAATACCATCTCATTTAAAATTTATTGTAAGAAATGCATGATAAGTTTTAAAAATATATTAACCACATTCCATACTTTATTTAAGATATGAACACTATTTTATGAGAATACATAGAGAAGCAATTTAAAATCATCTTTTATCAAACAAATCACAATGAAACTTTTAAAGGTTATTCCTTTTCTTATCTAATAAGGAAGATATTCTACAACACTAATAGATCCGTAAAACACCACCAATGACGCATCTAAATTCTTAGAGAGTTAATTTTCTTTACCTACAAAAATATATCGATTTAAATTTAATGTATTGAAATGTATCGAATAATAACAATAATAAAACTTTACAGCCTAAGTAGTAAGAATAGAAGAAATATCTTAATCTTATTGAAGATTACATTAAAAAGTAAATCAGCAAATGAAAAAAATGAAAATTTTACTTCCTGCCTAAGAAATTTTCAAGAATTATGTTCTCACCTTAAATTATTCTTATTTCACCCTGCCTTGAAGCAAAAATACGTTGTCGTAAAGGAAGAATCCAGTTTCAATGGCCAGAGGGAATAACCCCTGAATGTAAATCAAACCCACAGACGCTTCAATTTTGTTCTTGACACCATTTGGACCAAATCCAAAATGTTTCCACCGAGAACCATTCAACCGAAAGTTAAGTAACAAAACAATTTGACTGGCTTTATGTTTTGAGAGTATTAATCAGAATTGTCTAAAAGCACCAAAAAATATATTGCATCGTCTAAGGAAATTTCAGTGTATCTACTATCAATTTACAATTTGGGGAAAATTATACCTATCAAGAAAAAATTCTTTTCAAAAACTCTACGCTGTAGATATAATAGGAATTAGAATTAAAACATCAAAGGAGAAGTATAGTTTAAGAAAAATTATGTAACAATCCATAACAGCAGTAATTATATAACATCGCATGAAAATTTAATCTCATAAATCGAATAAATCTTTATTGATACAATATTATTTATAAGTCACTTTAAATTTGCCTTTTTATCCCAAATTTTTCAAAACATAGGAAGTGTGCTTGCAAAATCATGTTACATAAAGAAATATTTTCAATTGGAGAGATTTATTATCTTTGAAATAATATTAAATTTTATATAATGAATATTACTATATTAAGAATGACTAATTGAATATGTTTGTATTTAACTAGCCTTTTCCATAGTTCAAAAAAAGTTTAATTCAAAACATAAAAATGTACTACATCAATGAGTATTTTTTTATATTTGAATCATTTAGGAATAGTTAATATAATGTCTAGACTTAAAAACTGTAAAATTTTTAACACTTTAATCATTCCAAACAATGGTTATAGATGAAACGGAAAACAACAATTCAAAACGTTAAAAATACATAAGATTTAATTATTTTCTACAATTTTATAAAGCAAAGAAACAAAAAATTAATAAAAAATGTGGTTATTATTTTATATTAAGCGTAGATTCTCAATAAAAGTAGAACAGGATACATTTAACTTGGATTTAAAGTATAATAGGAATGTCTTTTAAAGCTCCATCAGCGTAGGGAAAAGTAGGAACAACCACGAATAAATATTCAACTCTCAATGATGCTATTCTCTATCATTCGTTTGTGTTAAAAATGATCCCCGTGTCCTTATCCGGCTACAAAATAATGGATGATTTCCCTGTGCGTGCATCACGCTTTAACGGATGAGGATGAAAACAAAAGGACAGCCTGCGAGCGCTTAATATGGCACATCAATCAATGTGGGTGTAAAATGTGTAGTTATAGAGATTACTTCAATGCCTTTCATTGGGGAGGGAAATAAATTTACAAAATACTTTTAAACGAGATTAATAAATAATCGTTAATAAGATTGAAAGAACAAAGTTGACTATACATAGACACTGGTTATATTTTAAGTTGTGTATAGAGTGTTTTCAGGTGACGTCACAACCGGTTATTTTCTTTTAACTGTGTATCTACTGTAGGGCTTTTAACTGTTGCTAAGGCCGTTGTTTATCTGTTGCTAAGGCGGTTTTTAAGTATGGGGTCACGTGATTGCAAATGCTCCAATAGAAGAATTCCACGGCCAGTCATTTTCTGTAACTGTTAACCTCTGTAGGGCAAAAAACTGTAACATTTCTGTTGCTAAGGCCGTTGTTAGGTCCAAGTCATGTGATTGAAAATGCTCTATTGAGATTGAATTGTTATTAAATTTTACTAAAATACATTTGTTTTTAATCTGTAAAAACTTTCATCACTTACCATAGTTCAATAATTATTGACAATAATAGAGATATAATGATCAAATGATAAATATTTTCTGAGCTACGTTGGTGTTCACTTTGTCTTGTCACTCTTTTGTCTCAGAACCCATTACTTTTTAAGACTAATTAATTAATTTCTGACTAATTAAGGTTAATTTTTGTACATTGCTTTCATCTTTATGGGCAAACGAGATATCATTTATCATACGGCACAAAACGTCTCCCCGTTTCTTTCAAAAAGGAAAAGTGTACTTCTGCTTAACTCTAGGCCATTGTGATGACACAAAATCAATAACCCTAAAAATCCTTTCAACTGCCATTGACCACAATCCCCGAATTTTCCCTTTCCAATCTGCGTAATACCCCGGCGCTGACGTAAGGCAAGGGTTTCCCTGACAATGAAAGCGGAAGCCATTCATTTGCGGGAAAGGCCCCAAAAAGAACAGCAAATGGAACAGAGTGCGGTGGCAAGTGACCCGTTCTGGAATATTGATTTTCCCGCATGACATTCTGAATCTGTCTGTTCCACGCCTCCGAACATTCCCTTGCCACATTCCATTCCGATACGCCCGAGTGCTCTTCTTCCCTCCCTCTAGTCCCGTGCATTTCCATACAAAATAGTCGCATCCCGTAAAATTTGGGAACGGAACGAACGCAAAAGAGAGGATTTCTAGTTCCTCTCATCATGGAACTACTCGAAAACTCGGAAGCATTTGAGCTGTTGGTTCTTGGAAGAGTTCAAGTGCTTTCTAAATTCTCTTAGTTTTCAGAGGAAAAACAACTTTTTTTTATCATCGCCCCTTCTGGGATGTTATCTTTAAGATCCTCACCGGATTAGGATTGGAGTTATAAGGTTTACTTTCATAGTAAATGTTTGAAACGGGAAACACCCACAAGATAGATTGAAATGGGCGTTAACAAACTGCTAACTAGATAGTAAAACATCCTTCAAGTGCCATAATAGTCGTTATAAAAACGGTACGTTAAGAGGTGAAAGCTTTATAGTTTAGTTACGATTAAAATACTGTTGAGAGTGCTGTTCACCGAGAAAAGGCTACAGAAAAGCTTGTTTGTCTAATATATTTATCATTGGTAAATGCAGATTTTCAAAAACAGCCCGGATGAAAGTACGAGAGAAAACAGGTGCAAATAAATCCCCGTCAGCTCTTTATAAAGTGATATTCATAGTTTATAGACGAATAAAACAGATATGAAACAAACGAATAGTAGATATAGCAGATATAATTGCTAAAAATTGCCTTATATGCAACGTCTGTCATCAGTTTAAACCTCAAAGGATCAGAAAAGGAAACTAAGTTGAAATTCTGGAAATACAGTAATTATAGCACAGTAAATATCTGTAAAATTACTCAGTGTTTACATAAAAAGTGAACGAGTTTTCTGTTGGTTTATCAAAAGCAAATCTTGAAAAACATAGGACAAAACAGATGCAAAATTTATGCATAGCTTTCATTGTCTATTATCACTACTAAAAGAGGAATGAAAAGATATGACATAAATTAAATCGTGTTAGATTTTGACTGCAAACCTCTGAAGATATTTACAGCTAAAATTTCAATTAAAGTAACAATTTTATAGATATATCAGTACTTTTATTTGAATAAAAGTTCCCAATGAAATTCTTTGGTTTCAAAAAAAGGGCAGTTTAACAATTTTGCTAGATAACAACTAAGATTTTCGCTAAGGAATGATACTATAATCTCATCAAGAAACAATAAAAATATAAGACATAAGAAATTGAAAACATCAAGGATAAGTTTTTTCATTTAGGCAACCAAACAAATCCTCAGAAACATAACATCGAAGAAAAGCACGAATATCCAAGATCTCAACATTCTATCGCTTTTTTTTCATATACCATCATTCAAAAACAATAAATCACGCGAAGGGAAGAACACAAAAAGAATTTTCGATCCTTATCCTCGAAGAAAACCCCGGATGAAACAAAACGAGCCCCGCTTAATGGAGTCACGCGAGATTCGAAACAATTTTCTATCCACTCCCACAACCTTCACGAAGGGAGAACGAGCAACGCTTTTACGACAGGAGACACCATTTGGAAGTCCAGTTATACCTACGTAATCTCTTGCATAAAAGAATAAATTTGAAAATTAACGTGAGTTTTTTTCGGGGTCCTAACACTGGATCCAGAATACTGTACCCCATTTCACTGTGCCTTCTAAGAGGATGAACTACAATCATAAACAACTATACTGAAAAAGATTTAGTCTGTTTAATTATTTTGTGGAAAATTTTATTTAAAAGTTTATTTGCTTAACGCTTGAAAAAATATTTAGAACAATTTAGGACAGTAACGGTTATAAAGTCGTATAATATTTTATCAGTTTGGCCGGTTTTATTGACATTTTTTTCACTAAAAGTACTACTTAACTACTAAAAGTAAAAGTGTCTTATTGTAAGTATTTCATTTACTAAACATTTACTTTACATTAAATTAAATTGCCTGCACCTCTTATTAAACATGATATACAGAGTTAATTTTCAAGTATATGAAAGCGATGAATATTGAATTTTAATTTGGTTTCTTCAAGTTATTCCCGTTTGATGGATAAAATTAAATTAAAGTGAAGAATCACTTTTCACTAAGATTCTTAATTAAATTGAGATATTGATAGTTAACTATATAGGAGAAAGGAGGGTAAGAGGGTTTTTCCCCCTGTTGGCAACTATATAAGTGGAAGCAAGTTATGATAACATGGACTGGACAAATGTATCATAAGTTCATAAGCTATCCAAAAAGATTGTCATTATTTTATTCATACATTCTGTATTTTAATTATCAAGTAAAATATGGTTTCTTTGAGAGTTAGCATCTAATTTTTTCTGCGAAGGAACTGCGGCATCAGTTATATTGGGATTAATCTTTAAAAATATAGCCTTTTCTAATCTGAGATAAACACGACAGTTTAAATTCCAATTTCACAACTGAGTTATGATTATTATCTTTAAAACATAAACTCTATACAGTAAATAAATGTAGAGAAAGTATAAAGTTTAAAATTATTTCAATATCCCATAAATTTAATTTACGGAAGTATTATTATCCACAACTATCCCTGATTCAAAAACAATTTTCTAAAGAACTATGCTATTTTACATAATAAATCAATAAACTAACGCTAAGAATTTATTATGACACTGAATATTTGACGCAATCAACATATAGTTATATAACCAGTCAAGAAATGCACAAAAGTATTAAATTACAATGCTTCACCGACTGTTAGGGATAGAATTATGTATCCAATTAGTATGCAGTATATTTATCGGGTTTTCAGATTTAGTTAAACTACTCTAGTAATTAAAACTGAGAATCAGACCAGTCTTACGAACTTAAGGTTTCAATTCAAATGGAAGAGGATTTACAAACTCAGATAGTTTTACGTAGCTACCGAAGCAGATGTCCCTAGTTTGCTTCACAATTAAATTTATAATGAATTGTTTATTAGAAGTTATAGGATTTGGAAAAACTTTTCAGACCTTGGTGTTGGATACAAAGGCAACAAAGGTTAAAGTTAATACGGATCTCCCATACTTTCTGATTTATCCTGTGTTCGGCCACAGTCCGTTATGGTGGACATCGTCCATTGATTGAGTGACCGGTCATGAATCACAGCCTCAGGGGGGAGCGGGCAGTCTCCGCACGAGCGATTGTGTCCGATTAGAGTAGATTCGCATGGCCGAAGCAATTGCTGGACGGAATAAGCCAGGGGAGCGTGGAATATTTTGTATCAAATCTCGCTTCTATTTTGATGCTATCGAGGTGTAAGTATTCATGAAATCTCTATTTATGTGTCACATACCTCATCTATCTTCAGAGCATGTGCCGGAAATCACTTAAACATACAGGTAGAAAATGTGGGGAAAAGTTGGAGGACATATGCTGTTAGCGTATTCAACGGGGCATAAAAAAATTGGAACTATATTTTTATCCGTTTGGTGGTGAATACTGACTACTGGAATTTAATGTCATGCTTTGATAATTATATTTTAAATATAATGAACTAAAAAAGTTTCATATCATTAATCAAATTTAAGCATTACAGTTTAGATCACTAAAAATTATGATAGCAGTCCATTAACGAATGCGAATTTATTTTAACTTCAGTCTTAAATGCATGTATCAGAAAAATACTCTCAAAATTCAATTCTTATACTAACTCTCCGAGAATTGAGAAAGGAAAAAATGTCATTACAGCAGATTGAAGCTACTGTGCGTGTTTTGTATGTTTCTGTGTTCGTTGATGATTCATGACATTCTAAACAAACTCAAAACTTCAAAAATGTTGAAAAATTTTGTGTCAAAAGCTGTTGAAAGGAAATATAATTTTTCTGTCTAAACTCATAAACACGTACGAGACCAAAAAAGTAAGGCTAGACTGCAGAAAAACTGGTAAGAAGGAGAATAGAAGAAGTATTAAAATTTCCTCTCAAGAACGAAGTTGGAATTATAAATGAAAAGTCAAAACTAAGAAATGGATTTTGTGCATTCGCGTTTTACTTCTGTCGCATCAGAATTTATTTAAAACTTCAGTCTGGCAACGTTTAAAAATTGTTTGTGTAGGATTTTCTTATTAAAGAAACACGGATGTATTTTTAAATAGCATTGTGAATAAATAAAGGTGTATTTTGAATTCCTCGAAATCTATAGAAGGTCGTTTAAAAGTGTTATTTTTTCCACAACAATAACGGTCGTGCGTATTAACGCTGAATAAATGATGCATGTAAAGCCTGGTGTACATTGACCGTAAAAAATACATGACTAATAAGCCATTGTCCCCTTCCAATCAGTTCATAATCGCGTCGAACATGTTCAATCGCGTCTATACACTCTCGTTTCGCGGGGCTTCATCTAGCTTAGAATTTCGTTCCAAAACCGCCTCACGCGACGAAAACGGTCACGCATGTTCGAATAGAGATTTTGCATTCGACCGTGGAAGGGAAAATGGATTTGTTATTTGGAATTCAACTGGACTTCTGCTCAAAATGAACGGAATCGAAAGTCGTTCTCGCGGACGATCCCATTTCATTCAATATTTATTTTGGAAAAAGGGCGAGCCCGTCGTCCTCTGCCTAATTGTTCCAAATTGGATCCTGATGGTTTTTGGAAATTGAAGCGCTTCCCTCAATTTCGGGGATGGGAAAGTCACGATGTTCTTTCCCATGATGCCTCAAGGGTGTGGCTGGAACAAGGTCGAACACCTTTCGAATTTTCTGAAGGCCCCTTTTTCGAGATGACTCGCATTACATCCTCTTTTTACATGGATGAACCTAAGATCAGTAGATAAGTAACTCCCAAGAAGTATTTCAATAAAAATAAAAGTAATCTGTTGATTTTGGACAAGATTTCATGGGGTAATTAATTAATAGTAAATTTCTAGTTATTTTATACAAACTATTATTCGTATTTTATTGCATTTCAAACAATACATTATTTTTTTCTGATACGGACACCATGAAGAGAGGGATTCAAAAGAGGTTTTAAGAACCAAAAAATTACACTTCTAAGGTAACAAAATATTTTTATGTCATTTATAGAGACATTTTTTAATTAAATATTTCTTTTAATTATGTAATATTTAATATACACAACTACTTCTTCAATTTCTTAATGCCTCCCAATGTTTTCCGTTGACCCACAGTTTCGGAACTAAATAAATTAGTTTTAAACTGTCTTCTCTCAATATTATTAAAAATGAAACACATTACGTTTCAAGTAAACGCCTTATTTTGCAACTGAAGGGAGATTTCTAAAAGTAAAAGAAAACATTTAGTAAAAGTTTAAAAACGAAATGAGAAAGAAGGAAAATAGTGTGTAAATTGATTTGAGAGTAAAATAGATTATATTTAATAAATGACCGAGTTCTATCTTTAAACTATCTTTGTTAACGTGCTTCAACTTATACTTTCATATTTAAATTTACTAAATCCACTTTTTTATTAGAATTTCTATTAATTTTCTCATGTTCTTTATCCTGAGTACGACGTTAACAAAGCCCATGCACAGATCCCAATATCCCGAGAAACGCAGATCAAAAAAGACAATAATCAAAGAACAAAAACTCCGAACGCGCACGTCCCGGTAAAAAAAGTTCCAACTCCCACCCCGTTTTCTCCACATCCCTCACTTTATCTTCTTCGGCGGAGAGAGCGAGAAAAAGATCGATAACAGTTCAATTTGTTCGCGTTTCGCCGTTCTGGGATTTTCCCTCCTCTCTCTCTCTCGAAGAATATATATTCGGCAAAAATGGACATTTCCCGAGACTTATGACTCCGGAGATATTAAAGGGAAAAGGGACAAGTTCATTTCCTGACTCTGGAGACTCGGGGACTTACTCCGTTATTTTTTTTTCTTTTTTTGGAGGAGGAGGAGAGAAAGTTTGCAATAAACGTCGTCGGCCCTGACGTTCCGTTTTCGATGTCACGTTCGTTTCTCCCGTTTCGTCTCTTTTTTTTTTCTTCTCTTCTCTCCTCCGGACGAATGGAATGAAAGATGGTGGATGTGTGTTAGCAGAGCGAAGGACACTGCTCCGATTGGAATGATTTTTTTTCTCGGGATTGAAAAAGCAGGGGTGGCTTTGTTAATGGATCGAAGGGTGATCGCCGTCGAAATGGGGTTTTCTTATCTTTTTTTGTTGGTTTGATTAGGAGGGATGGGGGCTAATGGATGGATGGGTTGCTTCCCGCTTCGGCCGAGCTGTGGGTGATCTTACACGCGGAATGGTGTGGAGGGGGACGACTTATGAGGATGAATAATCGACGTTATGAAACCTGTGACTCTTTGGATAGCTCGTATGAATGCTGTGTGGGAATGAACGTTCAAAATCTTATGAAAAGTTTTTCGAATGGTAAAATGCTAGTAGTGAGTTGGAAGAGAAAGAAAAAAAACTGAAAATGAAAGAAATATTGATGCATGAAAGGAGGCGATAAAAGCAGAAAAAATATATAAAATGATAAAAAAAAGAAAGAAAAGTGGAGGGAATAAAAGTGATGAAAAAGGATCGCGGAATTTAGAAAGAAATAGAATTCTAAAACCCAAAAAAAAAATAGGAAAAAAAGACGAAACACAGGATTTTATCTAGGTAAACTCTTTTATTGTCAAATTTATGTAAAGGAAAAACACAGGAAATAAGGAGAGAAAGTAGAAGGTTTTCATCAATATGGATTTTAAAAAATAGTTAAGAAAAGGGATGAATTTTCTTTAAATTATTTACTTTTTAAAAAATAAAAATAAAATTACAAAGCTTTATTCTGCTTTAAAATCAACCCAAGACCCCGAGAAGAACCCCAATCAAAAGACCCCAAGAAGAATGTTTTAAGATAAATGTTCACTTATCTTTTAAAAAAAAATGCGTTACCATTGACCTTAGAAATAATGCATTACATGACTTAGTCAATAAACAGTTTAAATATAACAATTTTTCCGTAGAACCTTTAAATATTGATTTATGTCAAATTATTTCTTTTTCTGTCATACCGACTGGGGTCTCCGGTGCGGTGTTTTGAAAAAAAAAGTTCAGAAAAGAGTAAACTGATGCCCCGCGAATCCGAGAAGGAAATAGTCGCGTGAGAGATAGATGCCCGCGTCAAGACCCGATCGGAAAATTCGCCAATTTTTTTTGGCCGGAATCTCTTGCAAACGCCACATTGATTTCGAGACACGTCACTTGCGAAAAATGATGCTTATAAATCACTCGGGCGGGCTGGGAGAGAAGGATGACTTTGAAAAAATATCTCCGTCAATGATTTCTTGAAAGTAGACGGGGTGAATTGGTTTTTTTCTTGAGTTTTCAGTTGGGCAGGAAGATCTTTTGAACCAAAACAACACATGGGCTTTTTACACGTAAAGGGAAGGCTTTTAGAAGGAGAGACCTTTCAAACCAGATTCTAAAGCTTGTATGCTCTTTTTTCTGTACAGAGCTATTTATTTATAAAGAATGAATGTTTCTGACAACTTAAAAGATTCCCATTTGACCCGCCGAGTTTCACACACACAAAACCTGCTAAATACACTTTTATCTATTTCCACTTTTGAATATTTCAATAGAAACGTTTTTAAAAGATCTAAAAAATAGGAACAAGATTTTTTTTTATACAGAGAAAAAAACAGTCAATCAATTTTTATGCTCTTTTTCGGTTGTGAAAAAGTGAGAATAAATACTTTTTGGTCATAATTGACGTGGGAACTTATATCAAATTTATATCAAATACGTTTGCCCGGACCAAAAATTTGAAACTTCTTGGGAAATTGTAAGTTGTTATATGATGAGATGATAATTGAATCGTTTATTTCAGAAACAAGTTAGAGCCCATTGAATTAACGCAGCGTTTAACTTGTTTCTGAAATAAACGATTCAGTTCAGGTGTAAAACTAATAGAAAATTACTAAATTGTCCTACAGAGTAAGAAACGGATAATAAGCAATGCATCCCTGGTTTTGCAATCAAGAAGTTACTACACATTGCACGTAGACGTAATTAATTTGAAATGTATTTTGCAAGCGAAGGTGTTTTTCCAGATTTTTCACTTATAGATCGGTAGAGGTTTTCAGCCAATGCCAAACTCTCAATGCATTCCCTCGTTTCTAAAAGTATAGTGATATTGTGATGTATTATTTTGAAGTTGAAGATCTAACTGAGGCCTTAAAGATACTGGTATGGAAACGAGCACTGGTTTAAAGATACTGTATTTACATTTGGTAACCTGGTATATAATGAATATGATTTCCCATAATTCCAATGAAATTAATTACATATGGCGAATAATTTGATGATTTTCTCAAGACGTTCTTTCATATTTTTTTTCAATACTTAAATTTCTGAATAGTTATTGTTGAGAGTACGGGCAACAGCATTTGTAATGAATTTCTTTGCAAAAACTTTTCAAATATTTCTAACGGAGAGGGAGAGATTCTCCTTTTCAAAATCCCTTTCATATTTTCCTTATGGTGAGATAATTTCCCCTTTTCTGAGCTGATTACCTCACCAACTGTACAACGGTTGCGCACATGGTTCACCACACGTATTCCCCCACGTGAAAAAAAAAAGAACCAACACCCATCCTCGAACGAGCGACCCTCCGAATGAACTCGGTTCACCCCTGTAATAAGCCAGCGAGAGCGAAACCGGTATGATCGCGCGTACCGGAGGAATTCCAAAAGAACAATAAAAAAAGCACGCGATAGGAAAAAGAAAAAAAAACAATGTTCCGTCGGGCGAAAGAGAGAATGAAGAAAGCCTCGTAGTAGTAAATGGATGTAGGTCGAGTTCAGGAGCGCGCTTTTTTATTTGTCTTAACCTTGAACCGCGCGGTTACATCAGCCAAGGCGCATGCGCAGTGGAGGGTAAGGGGTAATCAGCTGTCGGGGGTTGGGGGCGATGTCTGGATGCAAAAAAGTAACGGGTGCTTTTCATTCTATTGAAAATCACCCGAGAAATTCTATCCATAAGCAGCAGATGCTTTGTATGCGAGTATCATGAAGGGTCGAGGTTAAAGTTGGTATTTCTATTGTGGTAAGAATACGGAAATACTAAACGTAATTGATCATTTTTTTTCCGTGAACTCTTTTTTTTAGATAGGGAACACGGTTCTAGAAAATATCTATCACATTTTTAGGAGTAGGACTGCTAGATTTTCGTACACCAAGAATTGGTGTTATATAACAAGAAATAAGTGGTCAAATCAGAATCAGTGCACCATTTTCAAGAATCTCTAGGTATAAATATAAAAATATCAAAATGGAAGTTCTAACTAAAATACCAACAATTTTCAATGAGGAAATATGTGGGGAAATTTTGAGATTTGCGATAGACGCATTTAAAATATGATTATTTTTTATCAAAGCGATTATGCGGCGGTTTCTATTAATTTATTAAATCGATAAAAAATATTGAAGCAGTATAATACAATGTGCAGTCATTTACATACCTAAAAGCCCATAGTTCTTTTTGGGGAGTTTTCAATAAGTAACTAACATAGAATAATACTTTTCCATCACTTCTTGTGAAGCTCTTGAGCGATCAGTACGAGTAAAATAAAGGGTACATACCTAAAAGAGAAAAAATAATTTAATTAATGACTCGATCCAAACAAAAATATAAACACATATGAATAGTACAAAACTTCTCAAATATGTTATTTTACTCTTTTGACATACGAGACGCAGTCAAAAAGTTCCTGAAATTTGTGGTACAAAACATTTACAACGGAATTTCGGGAACTTCGGGATATAAATTTACATAAAAACATAAAAGTCAATATTTTATTACGTGACAATACATAATTCTTTACATTACAAGTGGTTTTTTACATTACACAACAATACAATGAAACATTTACTGAACCTAATCAAAAGAATTCCTCAACCATTTTTAATAATGCTCCGAAAATAAAAATTTCATACGCAAAAACTTTTCAATTCATGATTTCTAGACTTGCAATTTCACTCCATTTCGCCTCAACCCTGCGAGTTCCCCGCATTTTAGATAACAAAATCAGCTCGGTCCCATCCAAATCAAAAAACATTTCTCCACCACCGCATTCCACACTATCCCCGGAAAAGAAAGACCGAAAAAAGAAAAAAACTTTCGGAATCCTTCCATCTTTCATAATCCGAGTTGCAGAAAAAGCAACGGGAGATAAAAAGTAGCGGCAAAAGAGAAAATCGATAATTTATTACAGGCAAAAGAGCGTAGGTAATGCATTTAGGATAGAAACGCTGAGTGATGAGTTTTCTCTCTCTCTCAAGAAAGACGAATTTTCTCCTCCAAGGAACTGACACATCCTTGGAGAGCCGGTGCCTTCGATGAGGTGATTAGGGGGTGAGAGATTGTTCTGTTCGAATTTAGTAAGTTCGTTTGCAGCTGCGTGAGTTGCCTCGTGTTGTAGAAGTTTTCCCACCGCTAATTTTTGAAAAATGGCGTCTGTTCTAGCTGTTTGGAAAGGTCTTTGGAGAAATATCGTTAGAATTAAAATTAACTCCTAAATGGATTTTTAATGTCCTTATCGGGTGTTCTATGTAAGAAAGTTGGAGGTAAAACAAACAAAACCGAAAAAATACTGAAAGACGAAGTAAGACTGTGAAAAGAAAGTATACATTGTCACCCCCGCTTTGCAAAATAAATTGCATCTTCCTGAATTATAAGTGAATTGCAATATCTTTTTTGGTGAATTTATTGAACCCTTTAATTTATAAATAATGTCTTCTGTTAATTTCAATCAACTAATAGGTTTACAATACTTGAAAGGTCAACTAATAAAACAAGTTAGTAATTCATGTCTTATTTGAAATCCAAACACATTTTCACTTTTTTTTTGTATGTATCGTAGAAAAAAAGCATAATAAATAGTTTATTAGTAAAAAGTAGAAAACTGAATTGCTTCTATGGTCCAAAACAAAGATGTTCCCTAAGCAATAACAAATATCCTACTTTCATTTTTTACTTGTATCTAGACATGCTATAAAATTAAACCTTTTAATAGCCTTCACTTTACATATAAAAGTTGTAAATAACTATAGCTTTCATCCACGACTCTTTTAAGTGCTCATACATGTTTACTTTTTTTTGTGTTGTAACCCCAAAATGTTCATTAAATTGGACGTAAGGTAGGTTTACCCTCCTTTTTACATAAGATCACAAACCAAAGATTGTAAAATAAAAATATTTTGTGAAAATTTCCCCAAGATTAATCCTTATCACTATTTATAATATTTATTAATATTTATGCAATGTATAGCTATTTAAAACTGAAATTTATGCAGACAAAAAGTAATATTCATTAAAATAAAAATAGAAATCTTAACAATTCAATTTAAACTTGATGTTTATATCGTACATCTGTATACAAATCTTTATAACATGGGTAATTGAATAAACCGTTGTTTTTCTCATCCTTGTTTATCCCAAAAATACAAATATTAGAATTAGAGCAACGTAAAATAAAAAAATATCTCCTCTTTAATAGTTCCCAGTCCTTATCTCTGTCGCCCACATTGAAGATCCCCTTAGGTAACCAGACGCCTTGTTTATTCTAAGATTAAAAACAGTGGATGGAACCTGGATAAAAGATTAAATTCTGTAAATAAGAATCAATAATACTTTTAGAAGGGATGATAAGGTATAAATAAAGCAAGATTAAGAAGAATCAAATTAGTGCCTCTTTTTTTTAGCTCCTTGTGAGGTAAAAAATGTTTTTTAAAAGAAGACTATTCAAATATCGATAAAGAAAACTTCTTGTGATTCTCAAAAGAAAAAGTTTTGAAATTTTTTTACTTAGCCTTACTTTTTTACAAAACCTCTGGATGTTACCACGGATTTGACAGGCAGAAAATGTTTGGGAAGAGTTCAAATAGAATTAGGTAAATACATATCCCAGCAGTTCCAGCAGTCTCCTCCCACATTGAGTAATTCTTAAATAAACACTGGATGTTGCAAATATTTGTATGTGTATACCAAATATAAGTTACTTCCTCCAGAGAATTTATATGAATCAAAACCCTTGCGTTCGTAACCTAATTACGAATCATACATCTTTCTATTGTTTTAACTGTATCACTCTTTAAAACAAAAATAACTCCTCTAAGTAAACATTAAATTAGTCATCATTTATCTAAAAAGAAATAACAAAACACCATTTTTTAAATATTTATTATCTCTTCCTAGTTGAGATATATTTTATACTAATTAAGAGATTAATACCACAGAGAGATTGTTTGGTCTCCACCCAGTGTTTCCCAACGTGGGGCGCACGCCCCACCGTTGGGCAATATGAATTTCTAGGGAAATTTGAAAATTTTTAACCAAATTGCCTCCCAGGTAGGGCAGAAAACACTAGGTTTTATTTACTTTTCAAGAAGAATTTTCGAAAAAAATTAAGGACATGGGGGGCATGGAACATTTAGAAAGGCTTTGTTGGGGCATGGACCGAAAAAGGTTGGGAAATACTGGTCTAAACCCCTTAACAATACTAAAAACTGAAGATAAAAAATAGTCAGAGGGTGTTATGTATTTTATACATACAGTAATTTAATTTGGCGAGGTTTTTTTTCTTAAATTTGGAATTAAAAAAGTCATAGAAAATATAATTATTATAAGACACGAATGGCGTAATTTTTTTACACTAACTACAGAAGAGATTTTTTCACAATAAAATATACCTACATATAATCATTCAACTTTACGTCAAATGCCATGTTCTAACGATTTGAAATTATTCAAAATTTTCAAGTATACATATTTTACTTCAATCGAAGATATCTTTAGTTTGCGGTTCAAAATAATTTCGTTACGACATTGGTGGTTAGACTTATTAGGGAACAAGTATATCACTTCTGTTGCATCAGTGTGGAAAACATTTTCTTCCCGAGTTATTAGTAAAGGGAAAATACAATTAATATAGACATGCAAAAAAAACTTGGGAGGATAGTTTTCTTTTTTAATAGTAATGACTCAACTCAAATGGGAGGGTAGTACAAAATTTTAAAAAAATTACGGTTAAGTTTTAGAAAGACCAGTTTCTTAGAATTTACTAATTTCTCCAAACTAAGCTTAATGGGCTATTCAAAACTGAAACAAAGCCGGTCGCATTAAACGTTCCTATCTAACCATCAAAAGAACCGCCTGGCATTCTCAAAATGTCTTCACGCCTTCTTTCGAGAAACCGCCTTCCCGTTTTTTACTTCTTTTCCGGAAACTTCAGACCTGAGCTTTTTAGTCTTTGGAGGAAATTAGCTGACGTCCGGTTTCCTTCTGTGCGTGCCCGATATAGCTAGCTCACAGGATGCGCCTCTCCCAGGCTACTATAAACTTTTTTTATGTATTTATGTCAAAGATGAAAGGTTTTTTTATAAGAATTTACCTATTGTTTTGGACATATAGGTTTGTAAATAAAACGGGCTTTATTAAGATAACTTGGTTGTTGCATTACGATATTAATACTCAATAGAGTTCTGTATTTCAAAATCACCCCCTTTTTTAATATCGTCTCTAGATTCTCACGTCTTAGTGACTGACTGAATAATTTATTGTATGTGTAAGACATACATATATAACGAAAAAAAACCAAGTTGTCGACTTATTATAAATTTGAATGGTTCGTTTTATTTTGAACACATAACATTTTAAATATACTTTAATACATATACCTTCTATTATAATTACATAAATTTATTCCTTGGTAAGATTTGTGAATCTTGTCTGAAATGACATTGCCAAAAGAACAACTAAATCAGCAGAGAATCTCTTCAGCAAAAGTACGGAGCAGTGATAAATTCCTTTACTCCTCTAACTAAGGGATTACTTTCAATAACAACTTCTAGACTTCCATATATATGAACAATAAGTTTTGAAGTACTGGGAAACATGAATGAAGTGTTATTCATTTCGGATATGTTTTAAAATGATTGAGTGTATGAAAGTTACAAACTACGTCCGTGCAACGAAATTGTCACATACAACGAGTTGTTTCTCGAGGCTTCGAAACACAAGGAACAATAAACACTCCTAAAGGACAGATATTATTGTTTCAAAGCCTCATAAAAGTCAAACCGTACATTTAAACAAAACTGAGCACGTTTTGTGTCTATTTTACAGTTTGATACATCTTTTAAATCGCGTGTTAGAGGACTGTAAAAAAATATTAGTTGTTAAACCCTATAATTATTTTCCGTTTCATTAATTTCTTAACTATTTATTTAATAATAAGTTACCCTCAAATAAAAACTGCATCAGGGAACTTAATTTGAATAGAACGGTTCCATAGTAAAACTTTTTTCTTTTGTGTGAACAAAGAGAGTTACAGTGTGAACATTAACAGATCAAATTAATTTGAACTGCTTCGTTTACCTTCAATCTGTTTAAGAGTCATTGAGAGCATCACTGCAAGTGTTACTTTGATTAAGTATTGTAGTCATCTTTCTCATGGTCCCTCGGTACATAGAGTATCTTTCACCTCACAAGTTTAACCGTAGGTATCAGTATAGCTTATCCAAGGTCTTGCATGTTAGAATTCATCCACAATGATAGCCACACAGCATATGAAACTCTTTACCCAATTTCCAAATTCTAAAATGGTATGCAATAAGACGACAACCCCTCTTGAACTATCTAAAACCTTTTTCAAACCACATAGGGACTATCCCTTCTCAAGCTCACATCCCAAAAAATTCTTTTTAAATTGAATGAAACCACACACATCGAATATCCTTTCCCCGTCGAATTGATTTCCTGACAACCCTTCGTCTACAAAGCGATTACAAAAATTAAAAACTCTCTAAACGAACGAATCCAAACCAAGCCTCCGGAGGAAAGAGCATTTTTCAGCCCTATCTCTCCTTTCATTAAATTATCCGCCATTAATTAAGAAAAATCGCACAAATAGGAAGGAAGCCTTTGAAATGAAATATTTCTCCCTCCAGATAACATACGAAGCAATTTTTCTCGAGTACACTAATGAGATAACAGAAGCCATGTCGATCCGTCGAAATCATTCCAAAGATAGTGATTTCCTGTGTTGTTTAATCCATTAAGTTTTCCATTTCGAACCCCCTTTTGTTCGATTTCGAATCCCATTCGGCTTGTTAAGGGAATGTAACCTTTTGGAAGAGGGGGTTGGAAGGAAGGAATTCGAGGTTGGAATTGCTGCGTAATTTGAGATGGATGGTTTTGAAATCGTGTTTATTCGAAGTGGACGGAAGCTGCGGTGTCATTTTAGGAATAGTTTTGGGAGTAGGATTTTATTGCTGCGTGATTGATGGTTATGTAACATTTTGGAATGCTGAGGAGACAGTGTATTGTTGTAGTCTTGTTTATGACTCTCTGACTTGTAGTAATTTAAAACTTTGTTTTGAAGCTGTTTGATGTATGTATCTTTGATATCGATAATCGAATTTATTAGCATGGCAGTGCAAAAAATTGAAACGATTTCTCCTTTATATGTTACTTAAACCTAGAACAATTTTATAATTTTCTTTTCAATTGCTTTCATCTGTAGGTTATTCATTCATATGCAGTATACCCTCCTTATCTCGAACTTTAATATCTCGAAATCTTTTATATATCTCGAGAAAATATTTTTCCTTTGAAATGAAGTACTAATTAATTTTATATTTGGATTAACCTTGTTATCTCGAAAACTCGATATCTCGAATTTATTTTTAGGTCCCTTTTGATTCGAGATATTAAGGTTATACTGTATTTCTATTATAATTTTATTGGTCGTGAATTATGAAAAAAAGATCATTTCATCCTCTTGATTGGTTGTATTTAGAAGAATGAGTTTAAAGTTTAAAGATTTACCATCATTGGTAGAAAGGCTGCTAGCAATTATTTTCTCAGCAATGTACTACGTAAGATTTCTAGGTGTACAACAAGTGTCTTTCTTTTAAAACAAATTTAGCCAAACCCCTAAATTTTTGTAGTAACAAGTTTCAATGCGAGTTACTCTCTTTTAACAGAGAAGACCAATAAAATCAAAAATACCGTAACAAAGCAATTTCCTTATGATATTCAACTGAGCCCGTGAACCCTCTTTTTAACTTATCAAATCAAAAGGTATCAAACTAAGTGTTAATTTATACAAATAAGGCATTTTTACTCCATGTTCATATATTAATTAAAAATGGGAAACTATGTACTCTTTAAAAAGAATCACAAAAGAAAAGATAGTAAACAATTTTACTTTTGATGCAATTAACTAATGGGCTCGATTTTTACTTCCCACAAAAAATGTGAGCACGTTTTGGAAAGCTGCCTCCAACCCACAACCCACATTGAGGCCTTACAAAAGGAGGAAAACTCTAACAGAGTTGAATAAGAAACCTTTCAACAGCTGAAAAAGTCATCATTGCTCAATGATGCATGCGATACAAATATTTAAAGCCCTGTAAAAACCTCCTAAAGATCCTTTTTCACCAAGAATCACACCAAGCGAACGAAAGAAAAACATTTTTAAAGAAATAAAAAACCCAACGCCTCCCTCCCGTTTAATAAAAAGCCAGGAACAAAAAAATGGAAAAATCGAACATCGAAGCCCGATCAGAAGAAAGCCACTAATGCAATCGAACGAAAATAAGACCCACACAAAAGAATAACGGAGATGGAAAACCCCAGAAAAAGAACGTAAACTTTCGATAAAAAAAAGCGGGGAAAATTCTTTTATTTTCCAACGGAGCCTCCAAAAGAGAAAGACGTCGAGATTGCCATTTATGTTGCGAACGTTTTCGCCGTTCTTTTTGGGAGCCTTTTCGTTCTTTTTCGGCGCATTTCTGTTTAATGGCGAACGAAATGAATGGGGTAATGCGACGAAAATGGGGCGTTCCAATTAAAAAGATGGAGATCTAAAATGGGGAAAAAACCGTGGGAGAGAGAGGGGCTTAAGAATGGCGACGGCGAGCAAACAGAATATATGGAGTCGAGCAGAAAAAAAACCGGTAGTAAAAAGGTTCGAGAACAATTTCAGAGTGATTTTTGCTGAAATAATCACATACTAAGAGTCAAAAAATTTTATCGAGATCTAAGGGGAAATGAAAATTCTGCGATTTCATTCAATTTAATGTCGTTTAAGTGCGTTAGAAAAAAAGGAATGGGGTGATTTGATAGACTCGGAGACCATTTACGGAAAGCCTTTAGCAGTTACTTTCGTTTTACGTCGGAAATAACGTTTACCTATTTAGGAATTCATTTTTGAGAAGAAGGAACACGCGTTTATTTCAGACAAGGAGGAAACCACGCAAACAATAACAGACCTAAGAATTCGCACGTCTTAAATGACAACGTGATAAATATGGGAAATGACAACACACGTGTTTGAAACTCATTTTTAAACGTTAATTGTCCTATAAAATGCTTCTTTCTTCTTATAAAATATCCTACGTATTGTAATTTTATGATAGTGAATATGTATTTCTTTTAATTTTCCTTTGATTGTTATACTATTATTTCTAAAAATGCTTTTAAAAAATTATCTATACCCAAAAACTTGAGTTCCTGAAATTTATCAATCACATTTATGACTTTCAAGATATAAATAAATAGGAGACCCATGAATTCTTGAAGAAATAGAAACAACGCTCCATTAAGTTTCGTCCATTCAAAAAGCATCTCCCAAAACCCAATTGCTTCTGGTTGTTATTCAATCTCTCTTCCATCATCTTCCCCCAACTGTCATCACAAACAAAACACCGAAATCGCAAAACATCACAGCACCAAATCGATAAATCCAGGGAAGAAGCCTTTACATACCAACAACCCCAAAAACTGCAAAACAAATAAACCCAAAGTTATTCCATCTTTCCCCGGCCTTTTAATATTTCCGAAGTAGATGGCATTCGCCGAAAAGGTTCGTTGCGGTTATCTTTATTCGATCGAATTATCGATTGGGGGAAAACCAAATAACCCCCTTCTTTAGGCTTATAGCCTTTTCCTTAGACTTCAAGTACTATCTCGAAAGGAGGAAAGACAGAGTGACACTTGAGAAGAAGAGCCTTATGGAAAGAAAGTCACGTCAAAATGTTTCGGCAGCACTAGGTGATTTTTAGCAAGAGACTTGGGGAGAAAAACATGTTTTGGTGGAAAGATTTTGAAAAACTAATGGTCTGTTGAAACTCACTAAATTTCCAAGACATCAAACAAAATTAATCGAAGTTTTTTGATGGAGCTATTTTTCTTTGTAATTAGTAGTATTTATACAAATAAGCTTTAAATATAAGGGGAAAATTTCCGTAAGGGGGGAAAGGAGAGCAAGTAAGATTAATAACCAAAACTTTTATGACTGAATTTCAATTCAACCAAAAGATGCTTCTTAGGTTATAGGAAATACTCTCATATGACATTAGTTTTCCAGATATCTATCTATATATTATTATTTTATACAGGCTTGCCTCATATATTAAAATACTCCATTATTCCCAGATTCATGCTACATGAGCCTGGCCGTATTAAGTACGAGCTAAAGCATAAAACCGCCTATTTTTAATCGTCTAAAATTACAGTCGATTTTAATTTTCCGTTTTCAATTGGTTAAAAGTTATCTAATTGAAGTAATTTAGCTAAAAATTATATTGAAGACAAAAACAAAACAACTCTTACTGAGGAGAAAATAGGACCCGAGCATGAATCAAATAATATACCTAAACCTATCGATGTTGTACGAGTGAAACGAAAAAGGTTAAGCGGAACGCCAGGATTAATTATCAAATGAAACAAAAGAAGTAAGCAATTTGCATTAGTGTAATTAGGGAATTTTTAACTCACTCAACCAAGTATGCAATGAAATCACACTATATTATAATTAACCTGGGTAACCCTAATTTTAAAGCCACGCAATGCGGTTTATTACAGGAACACAACCAGACAATTGACAACCCTAACAGCTACTAACGAGAAGTTTATTCAACTTTGGCCACTTAAAATCTTTCAAAGAAGTCAGAATATTACAATCTTCTTTCATTAAAGCAGATCCCCTGAAACAATCTAATAGAATCTCCTGTAATTAACTAAGAGCTCAATTGCTTCTTAGAAGCCACTTACAGTTTTAACGCTTTATGAAATTAGATAGGCTGTGATTTCCGGCAAGATTAAGCCCAATCGAGAAAGCTTTAAAAAAAACCCGAATAATTTGTTTTTCAAAAAATATCTAAAAGTACACTACTTTTAATGGTAGATGAACTCTAAGGTTTTAAAATAGATATCGTAGTTTGAACAATTGGGAGTAGACATTCCTTAAATAGTAGTAAGACTGAAAAATCTCTTGCACGATATACCTACTATTGACCTCGGGTCTCTAATATATTCCCAATCTTCACTCAAAACGTCAATAGAGAATCTGATATATGTAAGAAGACTCATAAATTGTAACTTTTTACATTAGTTAATTTAAAATAGCCATAAAATAAATTTTAAACATTCCTCGGCAGTAATTCCCTTTAAAGAACACCGACGTTTCACCAAAAACTACTCAAAATAAAAGGTGTTTTTGTTTTATTCAGTAGGAAAAATTGTAATTACCATTTATTTCTTCGGCAATGCTGGTGATTTAGAAAACTATTATAAAACGAAAGAACGTATATTAAAATTCTATTCTAGTGAGTTCACAAAAGACCCAATTAAATCAAATGAATCCCATCAAATATTTTATTATGAATTCTCCCCACTAGGAGGGAGAAAATGCATTCAATTATAACTTTAAAATCACCATGAACAATTAAGTTGAGAAGTTATAAAATCTCACATTGTAACATCGCTATAAATAAAAATATGAATAACTTCGTTAATAACAATGTTCATTTTACGAAATAACTACCTCTGCAGAAATATTTTCAATTAAAAAAACAGGTATGTTATTAAGTGAACAAAAGCTTATCGAAAATTTAATTAAAAAGTGCGTAATTGAAAGTCATTTAAAAAAAAAAAACATTTACTTCTGACCATGGTTGAATGAAATTAACGAGGAGTAGCGTTTATATGGCTAACATTAATTTTGCATTTTATAAGTTACTTAATAATAGTTTAAAACACTAATTTCTTTTCAAATAGAATTTTTATTTTAAACGTAAATTTAAACTGTCTGGTAACTTTTATTTCAGTTTTAGCGTAATAAATTAGAACTAATCGTTTTAAAAATACTACCTTATATTCAAGCTTTTTATGTAAACTATTTTGTATTATGTTGTTTGAATTCTCTTTTTAAAATATTTTTTTGTTATAATTTTGTAAATTGAAATTTAATTTGAAAATAAAATGACTTTTAAAAAGGAACATGGAAAAAGTATGCCCTTATATAACTTGAAAAATAATATTACTATAGGTTTGAAATGCTTTTTCACAGTAAAACATTTTATAACTCTTACGAAGCCAAATTTATGTTATTGGAGATGAGAAAAATGTCCTGCATTAGTATTATCCTGCATTAGTATATTTTTCCGTTCAGTTTGGTCAACCATGGCATGTTTTTACAGTAAAATGCTTCAAAATTTCTTATAAATGCAAATTATTATAAATTTCTTTATAAATGCTTCAAAATTTTAAACTACAAACCTTCGACACCCAACCATTTAAAATCTATAAAACTTCTACCTATACGCTACATTGCTTTCTTTCGTATGATTTATTTTTTATATCGTAATAAAACAATATGTGAATATAAAAATCAAATTTCAGAACGGAGACCTAATGAAATATACCAAATACCGCGCTTCAATAAAGAAATCTTCCGCAAACATTTTTGTTATTTAGCACCTAAATTATTTAATGGATTAACTTTAGACCTACAAAACATCTCAAGTAATAAAAAATTTAAGAATTTGTTATTTGATTTCTTATTGGTCATTGATGATTTAGATGTCTTTTTTAAGTTATAGAAGCAACATGTAATTTTAATGCCTATGCTGTTTTGCCATTTATCTCTTTGTATTTGTCATTTAAATTGTGTTATTATTATTATTATTTTTTTTTTTATGTACATATGTATTGTGTATTAGTTATATTTTAAGACACTTTTTTTTTTTCGATTTTATTTCCTCATCTGTACTAAATTTGCTTGTAATAATTTTTTTGGTCAGCTAAATGGGCATGTGCCCCAGTCTGACTAATATGCCTTCCCCCTATTTTCGATTGTATCGCTTTGTACAAAAATGAAATAAATTATTATTATTATTATTATTATTATTAAAATTTACCTATTAAGGAAAATTATGTACCTAAATTTTCCCAATTGATGAAGATTCCTTATCAAGTTACAGAGCCCAACAAAAATCCCCCAAAGTTTTTCAATTATTCACAGATATGAAAATAAAACACTCAATCGTACATAAACAGCCCCTTATTGATTTCCAGCAGCGAATACTTTCCCTCACCATTAATACCGATGTTTGGCAAAGTCATACTCTCCCCAAAAGAGCAAAATCCAATTCCCAAATGGCCTTAGCCGTTTCCAGATGTAACGGAAAGCTACCGGGATTGTTTTCAACAACATCCGAGCCGGAATGGGGGTTTTCGTTTCTCAGTTATCCAATTGGATGTATTGATCTCCGATACAGGCTTGTTTTCACTACCCTCCCTCATTCACTCTGCCTGCCAATTCGTACTCTTTAAGCCGAACAGTATTCCATGATGGATTCATTACGAGTGTAATGCTTGTTTTTCGAAGAAATCTGAAAAATGACGCAGCTGTTTGGACGAAGGAAGGGAAATTTACGTTGTGAATCCAAAGTTACGGTCCATGTCAATAAGTAGGATTTTTTTAATTAAATTAAATTAATCTTTCATAAACATTTGCGTAAATGCAAGAGAGCCTTGAAACACGCTTTTCATAGAAACAGTTAATTTTTCTGGTATATATTTTTTAAGACAGTAAGTATAGTGTTATTTAAATTTATATTTTATAGATTCGAAGAAGCAAATCGGATTTTTTTTTTTGGGGGGGGGGAATGTGGTATAAAATACATGTTTACTGTATATTAAAAACGAAATTTATTTTTAAAATAAGGGAAGTATTTATGTAATGACAGTTGGAAATCTACAAGAGTTTATAAGCCCAGATTGAAGTTTTTGTAACCATGTAAAAAAAGAAAAGTTAGCGTTGTGGTATGAGGATTTATGACCAGTAATAACACTCCAACACACAAAACAATTATGTAATATAACGTTAAAAATGCAAGAACAACAAGTATGAATGAATTAAATTTAAACTGACTGAGATAGATACTCAAACTAAACTTATTCTAATAAATAATGTAATAATTTGATATTAATCAACTATCAAAATGAAGACCAAATACAATTAATACCTTAATTTAAAAAATGTTAAACCATTTATATTGTTAAAATTCAAAATAAATTTCTTCCACATATTTTACAAATTCTTCTCTTTCTTTCTAAAAATAAACTCATCCCCAAACAAGCTAGTTCATTTTCACATACCATTACTCATACTTTACATCCATTTCCTATTTTGATTATTGTTTAATTTTAAGGTAAATCAAGACAAAAAGTTAATATGGGCTTCGATCATTATTCTTAATTTAAAAGCTTATGCTACACAAAAATACATTTTATTAATTTGCTGTTAGATATTTATCACTCAATATGAAGTTGTTCTTAACAGCCTAGATTCTAAAAGGTTAAAGGCCCCTTTGCATAAATAATAATAATAAATACATAACCTTTAAAAAAGGGGACAAAGAGTCGAATCATATGTAATACAACAATTGACTTTATCCTCAAAAATACATAAATTTTATTACAGAATATTAATATTTACATTCATCCATGCGGAGAAAACACGCAGGTTTCCTATTTTATTCACAGTAAATTATTGAATGAAATATGAAACGAGACTAGGAAAGTCCAGTGAGTGGGAGTCGGTCGTTTGAGACTTTCAAATCGAATTTAGCTAAATAAATCGTTTGGAACGGTAGTACCTATAGCTATCTTAAAATAGAATTTCTGGGAAGGTAATTTTTTTTTCAAAAGTTAAAAAGCCTAGTGACTAAATTAAAGTTTACATAGTTAATTGATTATTTGAATTAAAAAATAGTTATTTATCTTCAGATGATTAAACATTTCATCAAATTACTTTTGACTATGTCGACTTTTATTGTCGTTTTTTACTATGTCGAACCTTAATAAAGTAACTTTAATGAAGTGTACAAAATGTTAAAAAAAAATTTCACTCACATCGAAAAAACATCAAAATATACATTTGAAAACCATAATGACAAGATTTTTTTCAAGTTAATGAAAAAAAAAAAGAATAAAGCAAAAAAATTGCATTCAACTTCTTACTCTGCGTATTATACAAATATGGCATAGTATTGACAAAAATATTGAAGACATTTTTATTCAGAAACAAAGTATTCAATCAAAATTTCAATGAAAATATTTATTTATTATTAAGTTATTTACATGACTAAATTATTAAACAAAAATTAATAAAAACAGTATATTACTTTTTAAATTTCATAAAAAGTTCAAAAAAAAACTTTTACTTAAAAACTAAAAGTGGTATTTTTTCAATAAAAAGGATCTTTTGGAGGTAAAGGAAGCTCTTTGTTATTATTTGTTTCTTTGAGAATATTTTGGTTTACCAAATATACTCATCATTGTAATAATTTCTTAAAGGAAAAAGCTCACAGCCTTTTTGGTTTAAATTGAATGCCATGTTTCCTATAAAAGGTTTTATTTCATATCCAACCAGACAAAGTAAAGCTATTCGTTCTCTACTTCCCTGAGAAATTTATTGGATGAAATATGATATAAAAAGTATCAGGAAATGTCAGGTATATTGCAGAGGAGTTGGATATTTGAAATTTAAGTCGATTGAAGCCAGGGAAAATTTCCTGAAAGATGAAGATGATTTAAACTGTGTCCATTTAAAGTTATCCCCAAACTGATAACTTTATCTTGAGAAGAAACAGCCAGCGTTTTTATAACACAAAAGTGGCATTTATATGAGAAGTTAGTTAGGCATATTCTTTTTCACATTAAAATGCTAAGTATAATAATTACAGATCGAAAATCCACAACTTATATCGAATCGAAAATTTTATATTTAGGTAATCGAATTGTACTTTTTTTCAACTTTTCTATGATATCTTATTTCTTTTGAGTGATGCGTTAAATGTATAAATTCTGTTTGTCTTCATCTAAGGCACAATATGGCATAACTCAAATTTTGACAATTTTGAGTTATGCATTAATCTATATTCTCAATTCAACTTTTGACACAGAATAGCTTGAAATGAATGTTTTTCAAAAAAAAAAAAACCTGCCCTGGGACAGTTGTTATCGTCAGGTTTGTCAGGTTTGCAACTCATACATCTCAACTATTCTACCTCTATTCTGATTTTTACTATGTTACTTCATGAGATCCATTATATTTTGATTGCATTACAAAACGTTCACCATATTTATGTAATTGCATGGTTAATTCAACCTGACCATGGATTATAAATAAAAAGAGATATTGTTATACAAGATTAATTTGATCATCGGTACCCAGACAATGCCATTTTTTACCACCTAGCTTGACAATCTAAAGCTCTAGAATAAATCATCCAAATCCCTAGACACCAACCCCTGGAGACACTGTCCTCTTCAGAATCCGAAAAAACTGCTCTCGCGAGGAACTCGATGACAGAAAGAGTTTCCTCAATTTAGCGGACACTAAAAACAAGTTTGGCGTCGGATGGGGTTCGGAATGATTAAGTAACTTTTTTTTTGCAAGTTTACTTTTCCTTCTTGAAGATAAAGAGCTAACACTAGTTAGGGAGAAGGAAGACAGATTCGAAAGCTCGGGTATCCTTGCAAATTGGTCCGTAAAAGAGTTAAATCAATGAAAGCATTAGTCTATCATTCGGGTAATTTGTGAAGATTTTCTGAGCGATTTGGGAAGAAATTAAACTTTTAGATAAAGATAAAACCGTCCCTACAAAAACCAGAAGATAGACCCAGATAGGTTAAATTTGTGTCCTTTTTTGAATATTTCAAAAATAGTTGAATCCACGGAATTTAAGCATATTTCCAACTCACTCATTAACACGATAATTAAACTGTGCTTTTTTATGAAAGGTTATAAAAAATATGAGTTTATTCCTTAAGCAAGATTTATAAGCAACATCATCTAAAGTTAAACTACACGAAACACTAAACTAAATGAGGATAGATACTCATATTGAACGGTAAGATATCCATGATTGACATTCCCTAAATTAACTTCTAATTACAAACTATTTCCGATCACACATTGATTAATTAATTCTGAAGTGTAATCTAACCTCAAAATAACAAAACTAAATGACATTCGAGAAATATTACGGAAGTCAAGCGAGGTATATAAGGGAACCAAGAAAACCACGAACTACTTCCACTGGGAGGGTGTGCAAAGGAGAACAAAAGAGTGGCACATAATAGGTCGGAACATGGCAGGGAAGCGTCATCGTTGGATGTCAAAGAGAACACGGAAACGTGACAAGGCTGGCACTGGGCCATAAATAACCTTTCAGTTGTGCTCTGATACCTCTGGCTTGTCATCCAATGAGCCTTACCTTATGTGTGCACTCACAAGTTTTACCCTAATCTTACCTAAATTTGAACAGTTTGAAAAAAAATACGCAACTTGTTTGCGTCTTCTTAAAGCATAAAACTATTAATAGTTTTTACTGTAATATAAATTTTTCCCTTCTAGAAATATGCAATCGTAAGTTCTAATTTCTCCGGAAAATTTTGGATTTGGTATTCTTCGGTAAAAAAAAAATATTTGATACCTAATGAACAATACAAATTACCTACAGGAATTACAATGAATAGAGGTAATGAATTTGTAAGAATGTTATGAGGGATGTGGAAGAGAAATTTGTAAAGAAATTTTATTTTAAAAGTAATCCCCCTTTGTTTTTCTTTGTACAAAATCTTTCGTAATTCTTAGATTTCTGAAATTCATTGTTCTCCATTAACACTTAACCTATCTTTAAAAAACTTTCCTTGTTACAAAAAGCTTGAATTTTTTTTCCTAGTTTAGTTTTCTTGTGAAATTTACTTTGGTTGAATTTTGAAATTATTTATACAAGAAACAAGATATTTTCGAAAATGCAGTGTTTGCAACATCTTACATAAGCATCCCCTTAGAGGTGCTTCGGTAATATTTTAAAACCCCTTACACTTATTTTCCAAAACATTAGAATACTTGTGTAAAAAAAAACTCAAGAATGACCAAAGCTCAAGCATGGGGACTGCAAAAGAGATGACCACATCATCTTTTTAGCAAAACAAAATCTAAACCAAGTAACACGAACTTGGGGTCACGACATTTCCCATCCTCCACATTTAAATAGCCACGCAGCAAGCCGAAGTTTCACAACAAATTTCCGAAATGGCCAGGTCACGCAGCCGACAGATATGAGACAGCTGCCAATTAGAGACGATGCTGATGCAGCTTGAATCAGCTGCAAGTCGCGGCTCCGAGAGTCACGGGTAAATAAATTCATGGAGTGACATCGGGAATCATCGGGTGATAAATCTCCCTTGTTGACGCAGCCTCACAGATATCACCCAAGGCAAAGAGAAACAACATTGCAGAACAGCAATAAGCGCTGGAGAAGCATATTTTGTGGAAATATCGGGCCATCAAGCATTCGATCTGAGGAAACGTTTGAAAGAATGGATTTCTAGTGCTGGGCAGGTCTGGCAGTGAAATATCGAGAGATAAATTCGAAAATTTATCCCACATCTTTTGTCTTTTATGCATTTCTATAGTTGACTAATTTTTTTTCGTAACCCGTTACGAAGTTATTTTCTATTAAATATTTTATGTCTATTAAAATTACAGATTTAGACTTAGTAAATGTTACTAAATTAAGCTGTTCAGGTAATAAAATGCAGATCAATTTTAGCCAAGTGTAGTACTTTTAGTTCTAGAATATTCAAAGTTAATTTTAATATTTTTTGCTATCTTAATATAAAAAGTAGGAAAAATATTGAGTTAATAAATTTAAGCTTTCAAAGAAAAATTAGCAGAAATTTTGAGTACTAAAGAAAAATTATTTACCAAAAGTAGTTTAGACCCTATTTTATGAAACTTTAATTATATGCATTGATTGCATCAATATATTCATTCATTCAACTACTCATTTATCCTTTTCTGGATTTACAAAATTTTCTGTTGTTTTACTCAGCAGCAAAACCAACATCATGTCTGAAATTAAACAAATAAAGGATGAACAACAATTTGCATTTTCAATGCAAAACTACCTAAAGTAAAGGTTTCCCATAACACACAATTGATTTGAATCCTCTTCTCGTCAGACTCAATGACCTTTTCAACGCGTTGAACGATAAGAAAAGTACAGCTGAACTGCATTTGTTGATGCATTGGAATCTCCATCTGATAATGCCGCCGTCACAGCATAAAATTGTGACGAAGGTAGCCTTCATTCACAAACTATCCTTCCAACAAAAAGTGCGCAGATGCTCCGATTTCCCAGACATTGGTGACGACATCGAGATTCGATCTAAACCCCTTATCGAAATTTCAATCCTTCCTGATGTGAAACAGAAGATGAATTGCCCCAGATAAACCATCAGTGCTGGAGATTTTGTAGGTTCAAATGAGATGCAAATGGTTTCTTTGCATGACGCATTATCATTTTCCTTGAATTCAAGTTGGGTTTTAAACTTTTGGATAACGTTATATTACGTGAAGATTGTTCAAGAGGCCCTATATAAAATTAAATCATTACCTCTTCACATTCATTGTGTCATTTCAAAAGATTTTTACTATTTATCTCTCTATATATAATCAAGGTGTGCCTGCCTGCCTGCCTGCCTGCCTGGCTCCTTCCGAGGTTTGTACGGATCAGATGTGGCGCAATTTCTCCTAAACTACTCATCAGATTCGAACCAAACTTGGTACACATGCGTATGAGGACGGGGGAAAGGCAATGACATCAATTTCTAATTCCTAAAACCACCCCTTCACCCCCTTTTAGGCCTTTTTGTAAAAATCGCCTTACTTCTCCACTAAAGAAGATCTGTTTAACACGCATTGTTGCAAATAATACAACAAAAACAATTTTAAACATAAAACAAAGTATTTAAAGATAAAAACTTGGCTAAAATTGCATTAAATGTTTTAAAAAGGTTATTAATAATTTAAAAAATTGAAAACGGCCCTTATAAAAAACTTTATAACAGTATTTTCTTATTAAAAACTTCATTTTCCATGAAACTTTAAGTTGAAATAGAAAGTTTTAAGAATTAGACTGGTTAAAGTAAAGATTACATCATGCAGTTTTTTTAGAAAGTTGATGATAGAAACACTAGATCAATTTGTTATTTAACCTTATAATTTGTTTCTTTGGTGTAGTTTAACGGGATGTTTTTTTCAATTTAAACAGGGGGTATTTACAAATTTTGAGATTTCAAAAGTCTGTAATAATTTTAATTGATTTTTTTCACTTAGAATGGATAATTTGGTAACTGTCGTAATTAAATGTGCAACACCGGAACTGGATGGTTAGGTTAGATTTACACAGTTGGAACCGGGAGGGAAAAGGCACAGGGAGCACGGTGATGAAAATGCACCGGGAACACCGAGATGAAAAGGCACCGGGGACACCAAGATGAAAAAGGCACCGGGATATGAAAAAATACTGGGAACACCGGGATATGAAAAACTACCAGGATGATTGGTAATTATGGTTACAGAAAATTAGGCATGTAACTTGAGAAAATTTTAATAAATTGATACACTCCACCCGTGCAAGGCCGGGCATATCAGCTAGTATTTATCTTGATAAAAATCATACGTTTATAAAATCAAGGGAGATACTTGAGGGAGTACCTAGGTCGTTGGACCTTCCAACTCTAGTAGTTCCGAGTTTAACTGGGTGAGGCAGATTATCTTATTATTCCCTTTCAATGGAATTAATTTTGCTTTGATTAGATTCTTCATAGTAGAAAACGTAGATAAGAGTTAGATAAAGCTTTGTTCAAAAAATATAAACTTAAAATTACATGAATCACAAATTCTCAATAAGAATTTAAAAATTATTTAAACTTCTATATGAATGTACTTAAGTGAAATTGGCCAAAATAACTATATAAGTACTACTATTAGACCAATTCTCAAATGGTATAGACATCTAGCGTATTGTTCAATCTATCAGTTTACTTCGTAATCAATAGTTTACTTCAAGTATTCAAAGCGAGCAATATTGTAAGTGACTATTATTCAGAGTTAAAGAAGTTAAGAAGATGTAGAGTAAGTTTATATATAAAAAACTGATTATATTCTAATACCTGTAGATTGCATTTTATTTGCATAGCACAAATCAATGAACAAATTAGAAACAATTTCTGTTAAAAATGTAATGCCCATTTCCGTAAACAGCTTCTGTTGAATTATCCATAACTTAGACCTATGTTCCGTAACAAACCGTAATAATCACCCACTTCACAAGGTTGAAGTGCCATGCCTGAAGGCCACTCGGCCACGGTCAGGCAATTAAGACCACTCCAGTTCGAACACTGTTGTCGAACAGTTAGTTATCACTCGAGACTCCTTTACGAAAACCAGAAGCACCTCTCCGAACAATGGAACAGAACTTCTCAAAAACGTTCGAATAAAAAGAAAAAATAATAAGAATAAAATCGAGAGCCGGCGAACCGATTCGACAACTGTTCGATTGTTCGGAGAACACCCCTCGTTTGGAACCGCAAGAGTGGAGAGGGTTCTCGGAATATAAGGAGAAAAGAAGAAATTATGAGAAGTGGTCACAATTGTTCCCTTTTTATGCCACAGAGATTCCCGTTTTGAAGAGGGTGTTTGTTTACGTTCGGAAGTCTGGAATCAACAAGTGGGAGCACTCGAAGAGGGTAGACGTCTGGCAGTAACGATCGGGAAAGCTCGTTTGTGGGTTCGGAGAAGGTTGCAGGAGACATCTAATTGAGAACAACAATAGAGCCTTCTTTTCCCGTGGTTTAACTCATGTCCGAGACGCTTTTACGGGACGGGAAGTCCACGATTACAACATGGTCAGTTGATGGACCTTTTAACAGGCGTAGAATTTTCGGGAGATCCTTTAACCGTTTGCAGGAGTGTCCTAGACCGACAAAAGATTGTGATATCTGATTATTACTCAAAATGGTTCACTATGACGAAACAAGTATCATACCCTATTCATTATTTATTGCACTTTTATAAAGATAAGAGCGATAAAGACGCTCTAGTCATAAAGGACATGACGTCATGGAGAAAGGACTCATTAGCCAATAAGCGGACTGCCCCAGAGATCGTTATTTGTGAGTAAGAGAGAAAACCGCAAAACATTTTCGTCTCTATCATTATGGTGACTTAAGCTTGGATTTTCCAAAGATTTGGGAATCTCTAGCACAAAATTATACGGGATAGTATAAATCCGTGATTCTTGAGTACAGGACATTTAGGAGAGGATATAAACTATTGAATGATGTAGCTATCGAACAGAAAGTAAGGGACTGAATTATGAGTTCGAGTGAATAGTTACAAGCTTGATTATAAATTTAATATTAACAGGATAGACAGACGGTAAAGGATGCAGGAAAATAACCATTAAAACCATTCATTAAAATTAATCAATCATTTTAAAATCAGACTGCATTTCACAAAGTCAATTTGAAATAAAACTTAATAAATTTACAGGAGTTCTCATAATATTTACCAGAGAATGAAAAAGGAAATCCAATGAAATCAAAGGCCATTCCAGAAAGAGAAGCATTACCAAAATTTTTTGAAAGAAATTATGTTTAAAAATAATTAGGGTCACTTGGGGTAAGTGGGACCCCTTTTTGGAACAGTACATTTTTGAAGGTTCATAAAAATTTTTTGAAGAGGTTCAATTTGAACTTCATGACATATTCTATTTAAGACACTATTAATAAACAAAAATTTATAATTAGGTTCTAAAATAATGTTCTACATTTTTCTTAACTGGTCTTTTTGTAAAAAATGAGACGGGGGTCCCACTTACCCCATAGGAAGGGGTAAGTGGGTCACCCCCTTTTTATTTTGATTGAAAGCAAGCAAAATTTAAGAGGGAGTAAGTGGGTCTTACTTAATAAAGTATAGAAGTTTTAGGTACAAAATATTTTATTGTAACTTAATCCATGTACGAGATATCTACTCACATTTAAATTAATAGGGTTGGTTGGGGTAAGTGGGACCCCTTTTTGGAACACTACAATTACAGAATGTTTTCTTCAGGTTCGGGAGACTTATAAAGAAACCCTCGAAACTATTCCCCCACCCCACTGTGTGTTTTAATTAATTTCTCGGCAATGTGAATAAAAAAAACCCAACTTAATAGTTTTCTTTACTTACCACAGCTTATATTAAAACGCAAAATTAATATAAAATTTCAATAAATTACTTATAAATATTTCAATAAACATTAAAATGGTGAGTCTAGGGTGTCCCACTCACCCCATAATGAGGGGACCCACTTACCCCTACTTTGCTTAAATTACGGGGTAAGTGGGACCCCCTCT
The DNA here is from genome assembly GCA_963680715.1 of Tetragnatha montana. NCBI lineage: Eukaryota > Metazoa > Arthropoda > Arachnida > Araneae > Tetragnathidae > Tetragnatha > Tetragnatha montana. Next base: position 43,329,434 of record OY796680.1, on the reverse strand, counting down.
TAAAAATTTTTAAATAAGAGATTTTGTGAAAATTCAAATTGCAGTATGTAGTTTAAGTCAAACCTGGCACAACAGTTGAAAAAACATTAAAATATAGTGAAAACTTTCCTGGAAACACTTCTTGGAAAAATGCATCTTGAACTCTCCAAAAAAAAAAATTATGGAAATTTTTTTACAATAGTTCTATAATCTTAAAAAGAAATGACACAAAACTCTAATATATGCAAAACCCATCAGTGTGACAAAATGTAACATGATCAATGTGAATAAGTGTGAAATGTCCTTTACATAGTTTAGTTTGAGGGGGGTGACCCACTTACCCCAGGGACCCACTTACCCCAAGTGACCCTAATTCTTTTTTAATTGAGTTACCTAAACAATTCAATGGGGAAAAAACTAATAATTCTGACTAATTGTGACTTAAGTTGCAAAGTACACATAACATAAGAAAACCCTCAATCGCAGGTATAATTTACCATATACTTTCACCTATTAAAGAAAGAGAAAGCATGTGTCCACAATCCATTTCTGTGAAGTGTGTATTCGTCTACCTGGCATCAATGTATAGAATGTAAATTTGAAAAACCCATTTAAAAAAATAATAATTTCACTCATTAAATCTTAAGCTTCTCGGGTAACTAAAGAGCCAATTCATTTAAAAATGAAGAACAATTACTCGTATCGTCAAGTAAATACATTATTTATCCGTACAACTTGTTTACATACGCTCAAGTCATATTTTACAGCACAGACTAGTCCCTCACAATGACCAGAAATGGCGGATGGGTTGGACTGGACCCAAACAAGCCCCATTAAATCTCCTTTTAAAAAACTCCGGGGCGCTCCACTAAGTGGCTTTATTTCCTCAACGGATGCGAGAGAGCCTTAGTTAACTGACTAGAAGGCGCAGACTCTAAGTAACTCGATACATGTTAGGGATTGGACCAGGACTTAGAACGGCTATTTAAAAAGAAAGATGGGAAGGTATAAAGGAGAGAGCGATTTTTTTATGGTTTAGTGGTGGGATCTTGTTATCTCTGCTCGAGTATACTGGTCAAAGCTGGAGATTTATTTATAAAGGTTTTTAATATTATATTATGGTTTTTTAGATGGTATGATTATATTTATTACCTAAATTCTTAGTGCCCTAAATAGGTTTTTTGTTTATGCCATTTCTCAGATACATGGACCCGAAAAGGATGGATAAAACACAAAGTTGAGATTTTTCTTTGCTGAGTGTTCTAAGATCTACAGTACAGTCAATAACTACAAAATAGTATTCTCAAATAAAGTAAACAAAGAAATTTCTAAAGCTATTGAATGGATGATCTTATGGTCTTTAAATACTCAAATATTCTTTTGTATGCATTTAATTTTAAAACTTTTTTGAGAAAAATAATCTAATGGTAGCATATTAGATTACTCAGAAAAGTTTTTATGTCATGAATATTAGGAATCAATGAAATAGTAAGACTACTTAATGCTAATGTTTCATGTACCCATTCACAGAATTCTAGATATTCAAGGTCCATTCCCTGCACGCAAGTTATAGCTTGCTGACTGCCTGTATTCAAACAGAATCTTCGAATGGCCACTTCAATCGATATCGACGGTAAACCATATGAGGAAGTTGGTCTACCACCGAAGCTTTTAATGAGGGCAATAATAATTGCGAAATATCGAGCGAGCTGGCCAAATTATTAACATGGGGTTGTGGGAATCCTTAATGATTTCTAACAGGTTACGTCCCTTGCCCCCTAACTATCTATACCAATTCAGACATATAACTGTAAGGGTGTGGGACTGGAAAATCTAAATCATGGTTATCTAGATTACATGGAATCATATAACAAAATCATTCCGAAGAATTTTTGAAAAGAGAGTATTTTCAAACTGTTTTCAGGTTTTTTTCCATCAAAACAAACTAGAAACATGTAATATGATGAAAAAAGTTTTAATGCAAGATTTGGTTCACTTTTTCCCCTCCATGCATTTTATCCTTTTTTTTTTTTTTTTTTTCATTTTAATTTTTCCATTTTGGATGTATGTTTTAAAAATAATTTATATTTAAATTAATTTTAAATTTAAATTTAATTTAATTTATTTTTAAAAAAATGTAATTGATAATACTTCGCGAATAAAATATCCTTCCGTCTCAGATACTTCAAAGTTTGTAAAATTTAATTAGTATTAACATAATTTTGTTTACAAAGACACTAAAATGAAAGACAAACTAAAACCAGAATTGAAAGGATAAGAGTTGGAAACTACACAGGGCGATAAGAATGGAAATCATTAAATAGAAATAAAACAATGAAAACAATTTGTTGTTTCATTTGACAACATGTTTTAATGAACATAGTTCACCAATTCAGAAAAAGAAAAGAGAAATTAAAAGTTACATTTTCCTGAGGCAAATAACATTTCATTCAAAGCCGCAAATTTCCAAACCCCTTTCTTAACAAGCTAGACATAGAAGAACAAAATATTCAATTTCACACAGAATTATATCTTAACAATAAAATCCCCACACACCATTTAAATAAACGAAACCTAAATTCAAACAAAGAGGTTATTCAGATTGAATTCGAAAACATTTTCCCATTCAAACTCCATTACCAAATATATTAAGAGTAAACTGAATTCCTTCCATCGAAAACAATGTTAAACACACAACAAAAAGGAACGTTGTAACCGTATTTGTTAAAAATCCTTTGAATGTATTGGTTCAAGTAGAAATAATCCTTTCTGAATTGCCCGAATGAAATTCGAAAGGATTAGGTACCTTTCCAAAGTAACTTTTTTTACGAAAAGTTAGCAATTAACAATACTCTGAAACTGACAAGGGTTTTCAATAAATTAAAATCTTAAATGTTTTCATAAGATTTAAGTAAACCCTTTAAATGATCTTAAATACTTAAATCAATACAGTTTGTGTTACATAATACTAGATTAATTTTCAATCCATTTATTGGTAGTAAACTGGTTTTAAACTGTAAAAGTTTTAAATCAGATATTCCACATACGAGTACTATGGCAAATAATAATGAAAATTTAACTTCCTAATAAAAAAAATAGGGGAAAGTTTCAGAATCTAAAAAAGTATTAGTAATAAAAATATATTTTCAAATGAACATATTTATAAGTTCTAGAACACTGATTTGATCCTTTATTTCAAACCAAGTAATAAAAAGCACGTCAGAAGGTCCCTCGAAAAAGAATTATGATTTGGAACAAAATGGAAAAAGATTTCCTGAGCAGTCAATTAAAATATTAAAAAAGATACATATGTGTGAAAACTTAAATATTTTGACTGTAATAAACAAAAATATTATTCCCTAGCATGTAATGAATTCTTACTTAATTTAGTTGTTAGTAAAATAACTATCGAAGATATTTTGGTAAATTCATTTATTATATGTATAATATCTAAACGTTTTTCATTTCATGATATTAATTATAAGATCTTAATTTTAATAAAAACAGAAATATCTCTCTGTAACATTGTTTGATTGAATGGTATAATATGAGTAATGAAATGATCATATGAAATGATACAACTTATGTAGTTAATTAATAATAATTATTTTTGACAAAAAAAATTTCTAGCTTTTGAACAAAATACGAAGTCCCTAAAGATTTATATTGTCTCTAGTGGGTGTTGTTTAAAACGTTTTCCCACCGGGTATAAAGATACTATACTAGACTGCAACTTAACTTGACCCTACGACGTCATAAATAAACAAAGTAGTTCCCATCGCGGTGTCTGAATTTTGAGTGAAATAAAGAACGTCAATTTAAAAATATGATTGTTTTGTTAAACCCATGCATATATAGTGCTTTTCAATCACGCGATTTGCGTACCAAAACTCCTCCTATCAACCCAACAGGCTTCGTGTTTACGGATTTCTCCTTCCGCATTTGTGACGTTACTGGGTTCAAGAAACGTTGCAACCAAGTATAAACGAAATACTTCAATCATTTAAATAAATTATACCTAAGTTGAATACGAAAACAAGTTTAACCAAAATAGAATATATGAACATAAATCTTACTTAACTAACTTCAAAATTCAAAACCCATCATTTCTCATCAAGTTTTTTGATAATTCTTATAGCATTATCTCATAAAAATGACAGGTAACAAATTATATGCAAATTGGTCCTTCGCATACAGCCAGATAAACAAGACAGACAAGGCAAAAGACTGTAAATATAACAATTTTCCTAACTACCGTTAGGCACGAACTCTAACATCCTAATAACTCCAAGACAAATTTGAAAAGCTGATGAGACAGTTCTCATTTACAATACAAATTACACGGAAGAATCCGACTTAATTAAAAGACAAGTAGATGCGATGTCTGAATGTTTGCATCAATTTCATTTCCGTCGGGAATTAATATAAAATGGAGCCTCGTTTCAGATAATTAATTTTTGGAAGCTTTTCTAAGGAAAGTAAAATTTCATCTTTTGTAATGGGAACCGTAGGGTTTCAATGAAGGTTTATAGATATTTGTTTGAGATTTAGTTTATTATTTCAGATCCAAAAATAATTAGAATTAGAAATTATAATAAATAGATAAATGTTATGTAATTCTTTTTATACTTATTACACAAAATTGAAAAGTTATGATTGAATATTACAAAGATGATGGAATAAACTTAATTTATTTCAAAAATTACTGTAAAATAAATAAACCACGGTGTAAAAAGAATGAGATGTTTTTACCGTAACTTTTAAGCCTTTTCAACAGCGTTTGTACAAAAAAATTTCATATTTTTTTTTTTTTTAATTTTAACTGACTAAGAAAAGAAGCATAAAATGTAACCAAATCCCAATCACAGCTGGAGTTAACTGACTAAAGGGGGTTACTGCCTTCATCAAATCCAAAAAAAAAACCTTCCTCACGATTATTTTTTTTCTAATAACCTTTCTAGAGATAATTTCACTGCTTTCCACACCTGTACTTCATTTTAAATTTGTTTTTGTGTGTAATTCTTAGAATATAACCCTGAAACATCTGCCTGAAGCAAAATATTGCTTTTGAAACCAACTCGACGCTTTTAATTTATCTTTGTTTTCACAATCCAAATCAAAACAATGCTTTTAAAGTTAATGGAAATCCCATTAATTTGTTCTAAAAATAATTCTCACTGACGTGAAAGTGTATTATTCAATTTAATCCTATGAGAGTTAACGTAATTAAAGAGAATTATTCAAAATAAGTATCAAAGCATAAAATCCTATTAACTTATTTGAAACTGACAAAATACGAAAATATATTTTGTATTTAACTGAACTGTACGGAGAATAAGCAGGAAAAAAAGAATTAATTTAGTAGCTTATTCGAAAACAAATAAATTTTTTATTTTTAAAATGAATTATTTCCAGTTTTAATTCTTTTTACCTAAATATAGAAACTTAAAAAACGTAATAATTTTAAGCATGTTATTATTTTATAAAAGTAATTTTTTAGACTAAACTTAACATTTAATTCTTAAAATTTAATTTGATAGAAAAATGCACGATTTTATTCTTCAAGTAGTACTTTTAAAAATGTGAGTATTACGTTACGTTAATTAAGACTGATAGTCAAATTCAAGATTTGAAATTTTATTTCTAGAATTAAATCCGATATACCAGTTATACCTTTCGCTTTACAATCGATAAGATCATCTTACTTTGATGCAGTGGTAGTCAATCCGGTCCCCATTTTCATGGTGAGCAGTAGATGATATATATAGATTTATTTCACTTCAATAATTTGTTTTACAATACAATTACTCATTTTGCTAAAATTAGCGGAAGTCCAACATAAACAATTTGATAAGCAATTATAATTATACATGGGAGTAGCTGAAGGGAAGAAGGATATATCCCCCAAAATTCAAAAATTTCCCTTTTTTCCACATAAGAAAACTAAAAGTATCCCATATCATATTCCAAACTCCAATACCCCCTCCGAATCGAACTCTTTCTGGTTACGATTCAGAAATTCTGTACCGTAACTTTGCTATTTAAATTTCACAAACTAAAATTACCTCTTTCCCTAATTTATTAATTGCATTAAAAAGCAGTTTGTGTCAAAATTCGTATTAAATTAATGAAAGTGTTCAATTACTATTGAATTTGTATTTGACATGCTATAAACATGGTTATCGCCATAAAAATTTTAGTTTAGTTCCAGAAGCAGAGGGGGAATCTTGAATATCTTTAAAGCTATGTTTCCGAAGATAGAAATTTTAAGTACAGGCCTGGGAAACCTTTCAATAAATGGGATTTAGCAATGTTATCAGATAACAAGGTTTGAGTCCATATTTGCTGTTGAGGACAACTCCTTGAGTATTAAATTATAAGAGTGATCTTGAATATAATAATAAAAAGATACTATCATTTCAGTTACATTTTAGAAAGATTACATTTCATGTTTTCATAGATAGTTCTTCATAAATTCATATGTAAACATCATAACTTGCAATGCATTTTAATGAGTTCTTGTGCTTTTATCATACATTATATGGTAAAATAGGATTGTTTTATTGCCATATTCATGTTTAGCACACTGAAATTATATATCCCAACATTTTCATTGTTTCGCAGTGGTGGGAGGTAGAAAAATCTTATATTAAAAACAGAGATATGGAAGAGTGGGTGGTGGGTATAAAATGGTTAACTACCCTTACTTTAATAGATATAATACGCTAAATCAAAAATTCAAAGAAGATATTTTGTTGATATCAAGTGCATGTGAAATCGTGTATCTTCGCTACAAAATGTTTGCCTTTTGAATATTTACTTTACTTTGTAAAAAGGAACGTCAGTTTAAAAAAACTGCATGCAACCGCTTTGAGCATAACTCAACAAAATCGCTCAAAAAATGCTCAGAGAAAGCGAGACGGGTATTCAGTACTTTTCTCTTATACTCCTTCTTCTTTTACCTCATCCCTTTCTTGTTGCTGCGTCTGTCTTTTTCACGAGGAAGATATTCTACCGACAAAGAAAGAAATCGGCCCAAATCGCAGTTTTCGCTAGTCGCTTGAAAAAAAGTCTTTCGAAATCTTTGCCCCGAGCGTCACAACTGCAGGGAGTAAATTTTTACACTTTATTTATTTCGTTATTTACATTCTTTCTTTTGCCGTCTCTATTATTCTTTCTTTTTCTTCATTTTCTTTGAGGTTGGTGGTGTTTTTATTTCCATTTCCAGCGTTATTTATTTATTCTTTTGTTTTCTCCAGAAACAATTTCGATGTGATATGGTTGAGTTTTGGGGGTTGGCTTTCTTGAAAGCGTTTTTAGGATTTCTTAAGTAGAAGGGAGAGTTTTACGCTAGAAGAAGGCACTGACTATCCAGCTATATAAATTTTGATAAGATATTCAAAAGGATACCCCTAAAACCACATTCGAAATAAGTTGGAAAAGAAGAAGCTTCAATCCTTTTCTAGCCTTAAAAACTCCTTTGAGAAGGTACCAAAGTACCAATATTTTTCTCAGAGAGAGGGTATCTGTAGAACATGACACATGTAGAACTGACTTCCTTTTAAGTGGAAAAATATAAGAAAAACAGTAAAGATTAGTAGGGTTAATTGAGAATTAATGAGGGATTTAAATTCCCGCCATAAACGAAAGAATACATAATGGCAAATACCAATTTTTATCAGTGAATCCAAACATTGTGTGTTACAAACAGAAAATTTTGTACTTTATGAAATCTTTCCTCATAAAACTATAAATACTGGATAACTAGTTTAGGAATTATTTGGATAAAATTACATTGATATTTAGCTACTAATATATACTCATAAGTTAATTTCCATTTTAACATTTTGAGATTTTAATTCAAATATCCTCTCAGTTATATTTTCAATACCTATTTTAAAAGTGTACTAATTTAATTTACTAACAGATGCAGATAGCAGTTCAGATAAATCAGATTAAATATGTCTTAACTATTTCAATTAATTAAAGCATCAGCTCCAATAATTTAAAACTATTTTTGAGCAGTACAGATATTATATAAAACGCCAATTATATCTATAAATTTATGTCCAAGTAACTTTAATTATTTAATAACCAAGGGCACTTAATTTTTTGCGAAGTTGTCGAGAAATAAAAAAACTCCTTTCACACAACCTCACCCCCTAGCCCAAACAAAGAATATCTATTCTACTCTTCCCTATTCTTCGTCTTTTTTTTTTCTTCCGACAGTTTTTTCACAGGAAACAATTCCTCGGGCGATCTGGGCTTCATTTCGACCAAAGCCTTTTATAGAGAAGAGAAACTGGTATTGGAAGAGCCAGCAGGTCTCCATAAAACTGTTTTTATGCCGTAAAATAACATTCTCCGAAGAAGTGTCGGCTCGAAAACGGCAGAAAGGGAAGTCCAGGTTAATCAGACACATCATTTTGTGCAATCGCATGTTTCAGACGGATTCGGATATTTTTTGAACGTATTTTTTAAAGTGGGATATCTAAGTTTTTACCTGGTAACTCCTTGAGTTTCCATTTTTCAAAAAGGTAAAAAAGGCAGGTGTTCTTATGGAAAAAAAATAAAATCTAGGGAGGGAAGATAGTTTTAAATTATAAACGTTAAAAGACAAATCTTTTTAAATCTAAATTTTTACACTAAAAACCTATCTCTCTAAATAAAACACCCTCTCTCTAAATAAAAAGCGGGATTTTTTTTAATGTTCTATAAAAACTCTGATTAAAAATGTTTCCCCAAGACAATGTCCATATATTAAATTAATTAAAAACGTAATTACTAAGGAAATTTCATTCAGATTATTATTTATAATCATTAGTCATCATTATCATTATTAATAATATTTAATCATTAATTTTAATCATTAATATAAATATTATTATAATCATTAATAATTATAATTTTAATTATATAATCAGAAATGAGTTATTCAGAATAACTCATTTGAATAACTCATTAATTGAAGAATAACTTATTCTATAATTAATTCACGTTAAAGATGGAAATTCGGTTCTCTCATGTGGCATCAAAATTTCTTAAGAAAACATGGGGTAAACGAAATCTCCTAAAACATTTTAAAGGTTTTTGTTTGCATAAGTTTCAGCAAAACATAAAGAAGAAGAATTGTTTCCTTTCGCGCGACATAACGCCTTGAAAAAAGTAAACTTTAATTTTTAGTAGTCTACTTAATTAAAGACTCTTTTTAAAGAGCCAAGTATACACTTTCTTTTACTTTTTTAGTTAACAAAAACGAATTAGTGAAAAATATCCTTTAAATTATTTGACTGCACAAAAGCTGTAACTATTTCTTATACGGAGAACTCAAACTAAAATACATGCTTAGTGAATCTAGAATATTTTAAACTTATCAATTTTATTTATTTTCCTTTTCATTTCTGCATCCAAAGTTGAAATATTTACCTGTTTCAAATAAGTTATTTTTATTTTAAACAAAAACTATTTTCGACAGGATTAAAAGGATTAATACCCAGTTTATATTTAAATACATATCTATCAGTACCACCCGAACAATGGTTAAAAACCTTTAGTGCATGACGAATTTTCCCTATAAAACTCTGACATACTTATGGAACAAAACATCTTCACAAATGGTACTAAGTAAATTTAGCACAATATACAAAAAGAAACGTTACATTACCATAAATACTATATTAGAGGAGTAAAAACTCACAATCAAGTTATTTTTGTGTTAAAGAATGAAGATGATGATAAATAAATCATGAACTTAAAAACTAAAAATCCTCTCCCAGACATTTTAAAACCAGTCAGCTGGTTGCACAAAGATTGCAGTTGTAATAAAAATAAATTTTACTCTAATCCATAAATCCATAATATGGAAAAATAGATTTCAAGTAATACAAATTCGCGTAGTAAATCATGAATGTTTTACAAGTTAAATTCTTCCTTCAAATACTTCGTTTTTCATGTTAGATAAATAGAATAAGGTTGATATATAGTTGCCATTACAGTTATAAAAACTCTTTTTTTAAAGTTGCACACCACTGACTGTGATTGATAAGTTATTTCTCAAAAATCCTTAAAAACAATTTTATAATAATTCTAATAAATGGAGAGTTCAATAACAATGAGTAAAAAACTTAACTTAAAATATCTCCTCGCTCACTTAAATTTTTCTAGCAACACAATGAAGTGCAAGATTAAAAGAATAAATCTGTATAAATTATAACTTTTATAGATTTTGTAAGTCATTTTATATTTGAATAACTTAAATTTCTTTATTATAGGACGAAGAGCAGCAGAAAAATGCCTCGTAGTCGAGGAAATAAATAAGAATTAAAAATGTGAAGTTTGCAAAAGTAGCATACACACAAACACATCATTATTCTGATTGAGTTCTCTGCTCCTGATTCCCCGTTAACTTAAGAGAAATGATAAAAGAATCGCATCATGTTTCTTCTTTGGATCCAACGGTTCCCTTTCCTGTTTCACCGGACCGGGTCCATATCGGAACCAGTTCTGGAAGATGGTCATTTCCCTCGCTACATTTCCTTCACGACTGGTGGCAACTTTTAATGGCACAAGGTCTACCGAGTGAAAGACTGGTCTTACTAACCATTGAGGTCATGACTCAGAAACTGATAAATTAAACACAGTTGGTAGAGTTACAGTAAGGTAAAGTAGATGATTTTTAAAAGAAAAAACAAATGTGCAAAAGAAAAGTGTTTTTTTTTCTGTCAGACCTAGATCTAAACCTATTTTGAAAGTGGGAGGTAAAATAAAATTTTCTTTGCGAACAAATTGCACCTATAGTATGTTCATGTGAATAGTTGTATTATATTGTATGCACCAAAAGCTCTATATGGCTTAAATTAGTGATTCAGTACACCTTTCATAGAGGAAAGAAATAACTAACATTCTTTCACAAACTGCTATTAACACCAACAACTTCAACTAGAGTAACAATAACCAAACAACATACGGATGGTATTCTTCACTTCATTACAGGTCTGCATCTCTTATATATTTGGTAATAAAGTGCAAAGGTACATACCTGAAAGGAAAGAAATATCATAGATTAGCTTTAATAGTTCGCTATAAAACATATCAAAAATTTATTTTTTTTAATTTTTTTTTATTTATTATAAAAATTTATAATTTAGCTTTAGGTTACCAATATCCAAGTACTTTTTTTTGTATTGAACAATTTAAAGAGAGTAAAATGTTTTTAAGTAATTGTTCAAATCGAATTTTGGGGTGACTTGATTCCTTTTATGATAAAAAGTTCAAGAAATGTGGTTTTAAATTTTAAAGTTCTTAATACCTAAATATAGAAATCTTGAGTATCTATTTTTTGCCCATTACTGAAAATTTGGTTGCTTCATGAACATAAAATAAACGTTAAAAGTATGATTCTTTTAAATGCATTTATATGATTGATCTTATAATAAGTATAACTATCAACTGATATTGTCTAATTCGTATTTTTTTTCGTTCACACTATTATAAAAGTAAGTATACGTCAGTTTTAAATTTGAATTGTGAGGCGTTGACAAACACCATACTTATTTTTTAGCAAGCGTCAGTCGTAATTCCTTTGGTATAGCCAAAAATACTTTTTTATTTTTTAGTCTTCTGTATAGGTAAATATACTATAATGTATCTTTAAAATATCTTTATCTGCATATTAATAAACTCAAGACCTTACTTTAGTTCACAATATACTTTATGAAAAAATTGTCTTCCACAGAGAAGAGGTTAATAAATTGATCAAATATTTTCAAAACTTTTATCGTCACTGCACAATAGCAACCCACTAAAAGGTCTTCTCAAATTTTTTCCCAACTCTCTACTCTATCTATAGGATGGATTTTAATTCAAAGCATCAGGCAGATGCTTTAAGTAAAAAGTGAGTTTATATCTAAGCCCGGGAATATAATTTTTCATTATGTTGCTTCTGAATATGCGAGTTATTTACCAACCCTATCGATCATATCTATAATATTTTCGTGACTACTAAAAAAGTAATAAAAAGTGGAATGAAATAATTTCAGCAAAACCGTTAAAGAAAAAAATCAATAGATTTTGTTTTATCATTAATGCATAACAGTTTTATTTGTATAGGAAAAAATCTCTGGTAAGGAGTTAAAAATAAAATCTAAATTTTTCGTACCACATTTTTTAAGAATATTAAAAAAAATCAATTAAAAATTAATTCTTAAATATTAAAATTTCAAGTGAAATTCGACGTATACATTTCTTCCATTAAAATAAATTTAGTTACCTAAAACCGGTTAAAATACAATCAGATAATCTCATATTTATGTACATACGACCACACTAATTCTCAACAACCTCATCTTTTTCTGAAACTTCTCAATAACTGAACTACTATTTTTGTCACATAACTGAAACAACATTCCAACTAAATAGGAGCTACTACCAACATGGTTCCCCTAATATACGTCCTATCTCTTTCCAACACCGAATTACCTAACACAAAAAATACAATCATCCCTCCGCATTTTTGAGACAAAAGGTAACACATTCCCCCACCATTAGACAATGCATAAGAAGCGACCCCATTACAAACATTGCACGAATCGGAGAACAACATTCCCCTGGATGTGTCCGAACGGGGCCCTGCGATAAAAGAGTGAGTTCGGAATTCGATCTTCCTTTCAGAGGCGAGAGGTTCATTCAATTTGCGACCCATCTTCCTTCTTGTTTGTTCGAGGGGTGGAATGGAATGTGCGAATGAAATCGATACCGATCCTGAAAGCCTTCCGGAGGTGTTAGGGTTTTTTTTTCTTTGTCACCCGGGAATCGGGAGAAATGCAGGACTTGTTGCCGTCTCCAGGATGCCGATCGGAATCGTTTTCCGAAAAATCGGAAATTCTTTATAGTATTGCTTTTCTTAAGTACACTGACGCTACTCATGCATAAATGCCCTAATGTCCTCTACTATTTTAAATAGTAATAGTATTGAAACTATCATAGTTTAATAGTAAAGTTAGATAGTTTATTTACTAAGCTTTATTTATAAAATTTTTTAAAAACCTGATGATTTTCACTAGGAAAGTTCAAAGAACTATTCTCCACAGAATATTTTTTCAATGGTTGTTTGTCTATACTTACATTTTCTAATAAGATCGTTATTTTATGGGACGAAAAATATTTAGAGAAATCCCTGTTTTACCACGACACAACTTTACACAATAGCTAACATTTTAGACTTTATTGATAGTAACTTAAAAAGGAGAACGTTTTAACAATCCCTGAACCTATTAACCCTTTAATTGGAGAACCCTTTAACAATCCCTGAAATTAAAACATTTCTACGACGTACAGTTCCGTAAGTAACAATGGGTAATAGGTATTATTCTGTGCTCTTTTTTCATCTGGAAAAATTTGTTAAGTTATGAAAGGTGGTTTACCCTGGGTTTCACTTAAGGTTTCCCAACTGCCCAAAGATAAGTTTAAGAATAATTATAAATTTCCAAAAAATTTCTAGAGGAGGACTCACAGATCCCTCCCTCTTTTGTCCATTGCACTATTCATAATTTTTTATATAACCACACACTCTTAAGTTTCTCAAGGTGTAAATTTTATCTAAAATGTTCTAAGCAGTTACATCTAACCTACTATGCAGGTATGTAGAGAGACTAAAATAATTTTGAGCCATCCGCCGGACCAAAAATCTAGCTACGGGTCTATAGAGCCTTAATTTCTTTAGAGGATATTTTAGCTCCCAAAATATATTAATGTTGGTATACTCCACTGATTTATGTTCACTATACAAACATAAATTTCATAAACATAAACGTTAAAGTTAGTTCTAAACTATATTCTTGAAATATACATAGGCATAAAACTTGCAAGTAGTTTTCTCTAAAGACTTAATCTTTACAAGCTTTGTCATGTATTCTCTTTGCGGTGATTTGTTGAGCTTGTTTATTAGAGTATATTCAAGTCTAATGGCCACAATGTCAACTTCAATTAAAACTGGCTTTTGTTGGAAGTAAATTTCCCTAAAGCGTCTGGAGATTAATTTCGAAAACATTACGTACAAATTTATAAATGTTAAATGTTAGTTGTATTTAAAGCTTATACGACTGTATAATAAAACACTTTGAACCAAAAGAACGGAAATATTCTTTCATTTTCTGTCACAGACAATTCCTTTTTTTTTTCTTTCATTCTGAGTTTATTTCTATTTAAAGAAACCTACGAATAAATAATGAGAGCACTCTAATTTAAAATGCATGTCAGCTTTTGTGACTGTGCGGGAGTACAAAAAAATAGCGAACGTTCTTTGTATCATGGTTTATGATGAACGCCTTTTGATTTAAAACTATCTTTTCCTTTAAATGAATTTGCGTTTATGAGTGATTTATGTATGACAGGTAAAATAGGAATCCTTAGACCTTGAAATCCTGTTCTTCTTTTCAAGGTAATCTAACGATGGTACATCATATCGTCCACAGGTGCTCACAATATTTAAATGAAATCTTTGCAAAACCTGATTCATCCGTAACCTATCGCAGAAAATATTAATGGACCTTGAGAAGTTGTTAGTACTGTATTGAGTAATCTATGGTTTCAGAGATAAATTGCAATTACCTAAAACCTGATATAATTGGATTTTCCTAATATTATAAATAACTTTTCCTTATTGCACATCCTTGAGAAAAAGCATTCATTGATATGATTTTTATATTTACTCTAATTTTATAGATAAATAATCACTGAAGAATCTATCTTAAATGAAAGAAAACACGATAATCGATTTTATCCTATCAATATAATCATTAACAGAAACAAAAATAGTATAAATATATAAAGCGTGTGTGTAAGATAAGATATATAAAGAATGAAAATAAAACGAAAACACGCATTTCTTCGTTGATAGATTGTATCAGGCTTATAATGAGTCCATTTGTTTAATTCAATTGTGTGAGTACATTTGAAATATTATACCAAATCCAAAATTTATTAACTGGGAAACTCTTTCAATTTTTACTCCATGAAGCAAACAGAAAATAAGCATAAAACAGTTTATAAATAAAACCCGACAATCAAAGCAAAATCCATCTACAATTTTTACGGCACTTTTTCGAAAAACAATTTTTCTCCATTGAAAGATACTCATCCAAAAATCGCCTTCAGTGGGTCTCAAAAATTTCTGAGAAAAGGAGGGGGGGTGCTCCTGAGAGAGAACGGGATCGATTTCGTTCGAAATTCCATTTGCTGGCTCTTCTCTCTTCGAACAAACATCGTGCGGAGGAAGGGATGAGCGCAAATTGAATGAACCCACCTCCCTTGGCAGCTGCATTCAGAGAATATTGGATTCCGGAGGGGATCTCTGTGTCTTGTGCACTTTAAGGTGGTTATGTTGAAGGGGCTTATATGTAATTGCGGAAGGAGTGCATTCAGTGCAGCTGCGATTGCCAAGGCTTGCGTTTCTGGTTCTATTGAGGGAGTGTGGAGGTTTAGAATCTCTTTAAGAGGGCTTGCTCGGCAAGTATATTCTCTTGCTGTTGTGAAGCGAGGAAGTTTTCATCGTGGGTAGTTCCTTAAGAAATGTGTTGTGGAAGTCTGGTTTAAATAGGTAATTTTAAGGAAGTGAGGGTGAAATATGACTACGGAAACGTAAATAACTTGTTAAGAAAACTATAGTATTCTTCGAAGGCATGAATGAAATAATCAATAGTATTTAAAAATCATGGTAGTTTGATTACTTAAACCCTTAAGACTTCACTCAGTCAGAAGTATTTTAAATGTATTTTTATGTAAATGTATTATAAAAGAATATTATTGTATATAAAAAAAATATTTTATTTTCCACTTTTTATAATAAGCTGTTTATTTTTAATATTTTAATAGTTTATTCATTATTTATAAAAAAAGAAGAAACGTGCAAACTTTAGATACCATTAAAATATCATTGCTTTCCTGAAATCATTGCTGAATCTTTAAATTTCCCCAGTTAGTTTAAAGATAAAATATATGAGGACAGTTTGACAATATGACAATCAGGAAAATAAATATTATAGAAGCAGTTTGGAATCTACAGCAAGTTATAAAAACTTGATAGAAGAGAGGTATGCGTATGAGACAGCATTAAATATTGTATGAATCATGATGAATGAATAGAATTTGAAGTTATATCACAGCGATAAAAATTAATATTCGTATGTCTGGCAATTCCCTGGTAACTCATGCCAAAACGAAATTCAGACATTGTCTGACTGATCCCAAAATATAACACTTTAATGCATTTCAGGTTACAGTAAAATATGTATAAATATTATGAGTGGGCTTAGAAGTTAAAGGCAAGAGAAAAGTTATATTATGAGCAGTGGAATAAAATTCATGCTTTATTTTAAACACGTAATCTCTTGGGAAAATGTTTACATAAAATTTTCAAATTAAATTGTTTGTTACTCTATCATTTTCCTCTAAATAATGTCTTTAATTGAAAACCGAGAAACGGAACATGAAAATCCGGGTTCTCTAAAAAGAACCCGGAAGAACCTTTCTGCTTCAAAAACTAAAACACTCATGCCAGTTTAAAAACATGAAAGGCGTTATTATAGTTACTGTTTGGTTTAATTTGACATTTAAAAGTGTTTTCCCTCACACATTAACCACAAGGATGTAAACGTCCTCCCACTAACATACGTTAAAAAGACTTTGTTGCCCCATTTCAAGCCATTTTCGAAGATGTATTTGAACTTTCGATTTAACTAATACTGCCATGTGTATTCTGTATTAATGAAAAATTAACCATCTCTCTTTATTTTATGTCTCGGAAAAAATTAAAGCGTACTTAGACCTACAATTTTGATATTTTAAAGCTATTAAGTCTAAATAAGAAAGCTCTATAATAAAGAGTAATTATATTTAGAATTTTGTAACAATAAATATCACCCTTTAACTTGTTGATCAGAATAATTTTCTTTCTCGTGACCTTCTTTCTAAACTTGTTTTGACATGAGTTTAAAAATTGTTTTCTTTCCTTACAAAATGTTACTTACATTTTTCCTATTTTATTAAAGCCTTAAGAAACATAAACCCTAGCTGGGGATTGGGGGTACAGTCAAATGTCTATTAACAAATTAAAAAAAATATCTGAAAAAAAGGTCAAGAGCATTCGTCTTTACGTTCATCTCTTGTTGACTTGATCGTGTTGCCAGAAATCATTGCGTCACTTGATGACGTAATAGGTCATGAGATGGCATTAGGATCGTCTTTCAGATTGACACTATTTGGACGGTAGGGCTTTGGATTAAAGCCACTTTTCAGAACTACTGGTCTTAAGGGTTTATGAAAATTAACTTGGTGCTGTAACGCACGCCACACTTGGAATATAAAGTAATTCCAATTTTCTTATTTTTATAACTTATATAACTAATACATCACTCAAAAACAATAAACCAATTTGGGAATAAATGATTGAATTTTAAATACGTTTAAAACGTATTAATGTGTCCTACTTTATTACTTTTAATGTAATCATTTTATCACAACAACTTAGGCCAATTTTGCAAAATCTCGAAACATTTAATAGGATCTTTTGTTCATTGTTCCCGATTAAAGAGTAGGTTTCCAGTAATTCTTAAAGATGAAGCAAGAACCAATTTGTTTCCATTCAAAGGATCAAATTGAATCATCTTCCTATGAGGAAATTTTTTATTAAATTATTGACACGTCTAATTTGATAGAAGAATAGCAACCTTTACAATCGGAAATATTTACTTCTTATCTGATAAGACATATTAAGGTTAGTTATTTTAATACTTTTTATGTTTTTTTATTGTTTTATTTACATGTCTGTATGTTACACTGTTTTTTTTTAATAATTTGATATTGTCCTTTAAACATTATAATTATACTGTAGTACTTTTCTGTCACCTAATCGGGTTGTTTCCCCTTGGTGACAAACATGTTTTTTCTTTCTTGTTATGTTGCTTTCTTAATGTAATGATAAATGTTATTGTAATGCAGTTGAAAAAAACCTAACTTTTTAGCTTAGGAATTAAATTTACTTTGATTAAAGTCACTTTCCTTTAAAACTTTTCATTTAAGCATTCCTTTCAATTTTATTTTATTTTAACTATATTGAACCACATCCTTTCGAAGGAAATTACTAGTAATTCAATACTAAAGAAGACATTCATTCGAAAAAGAGAGATTCGAAAGAATTTTTTTTTCCTTGACTAGGGGGCCTGCCCCCTGCTCGCTATCGCTCACCAACCCCCGGAACTACTTCGCAGTTCTTTTAAGATCGCTTCGCGATCTCAGCGAGCAAAGCTCGCTTGTTCCATCTTACCAATCACCCCGCTGGTCGGCTTAATTAATGCTCCTTTACAACCGAAACTACTTATCACTCTTGCTGATAAATAATTTAATCCAAATCATCCCGAAAAAAACTATTGCTGAAATATTACTTTCCTAACTTAAATTGAAAATAAAAGAAATCACACATAGTGAGCTATCGCTCACCAACCCTCTGAACTGCTTCGCAGTTCTTCTCAGATCGCTTCGCGATCTTAGCGAGCAGAGCTCGCTTGTTCATCTCAACAATCCAGCAGAAGCCTTTTCTCCGAATAATTTAATTGAAATGTTAAAAAAATATTCAGCAAGTCTACTAATAACCATCAACCACTTTGTAGAAAAAAGCATTGTTGAAAATAAAAGAAATCAGACTCATCAATAAAACACGCATAAAACTCGTCTGTTTCTCTAGTGAACGGCGAGAAAGAGAAGAAAAAATTGAAACTTTGAATCTTAATAATTCTAAAACTAATTAGAATTTTTGAAAAAACAAAAAGCCAATATTTTTATAAAAATTATTTCTATGTGTCTTTAAAATAGCATAGTTCTACTGTGATTAGTTTTGCTTTTATAACGAAAAAACAGAAAAATCTTCAAAATTTTCGAAACTTTAAAACTTAATTACTCCAAAACTAATTCGAAATTCGAAAAAAGGGCGACGTGGTGCAAAACTGCACATCTAAGAGTATGTGTCTGCAAAAAATCCTATTTATGCTGCTAATAGATTTTGCTGGGGGCGAACTCGCAGCAGAAAAAAATAATTTTCGACTTTGACATTAAATAACTCTAGAACTAATTACCTCATCTATTAGCTTTTAGAACGAAAACGATCCTCATACACTTGAATAGAAATGTTTAAAATTTCACAAATTTCCGTGGAATAGTTTTTGCGTAGTGAGAGTTCAAAGTGTTCAAAAATAAAATTTTCAAAAGCAGCGGCGGCGGCGGCGGCAGCGGCGGCGGTCACTGTTACTTTTTTTTAATATAGAGAGAAACGAGTCCAATCCTACAAATAAAACTGAAAGTTTCCGGGAAAAACTAGAATTAAAAAAATCCATTAACTGGTAAAACTCTTCAACGGAATAAAATTACCTCATTTGACTACTATTTACTAAACAGGTGCATAAATGAACGGAAAATAAATTTAACTCTTCGAAGAATCACAAACAAATCTCTGAGGATAGGGGCAGAAAAACTCCCGTTTTAGGTTAAAGAGTTCTGTAAATATTAATTTAGGTCCAGTTAAATTTAGTTTCTGTCTTGTGATGTTTACTTTCGTAGGAGGGGAACTCATGATGTGAAGGTTCTCAAAATTGGGAATAAGGATCTTATCGTAGATTTGTCACTCCTCTCATCATTTTCGGTTCGGGGAAATCATAAAGTTTTATTTAAAGCTTGCGAAGTTTATGTTCATTTTATATTTGCTTATTTTCACACCTCAGTTAAATAGAGTTGTATTTTTAGTGTCAAAACTTTTAGAGCTATTTAAAGTCTGGAATACATAAATAAGATTAGCTGACCGCAAAATATTTCCTGCTTTTCATTGCTTATACGACAACAATTCAACCGTTCCAATAAAAAACAAATCTTCCTTGTTTTTTTTTATTTTTGAGTCGATTATTCAGAGAAATAAGGTCTCAGGATATTTATTATTTTGTCAAATTTCAAAATCTGCAGTCTGCAAATAATTAAACCACTAAAAATACTTATAAATAGAAAACTCAATCTTATACCATTATGCAGTTTAAAGCTAGATTCTGAAATTCAAACACAGAAGTGACATTTAATTTGAATGATAAATGAAATAGCACAAGAAAAGTCCCAGTTTAAGTTGATAACAGTTTTGTAAATATCATTCAATCTTAAGGAGCTCGACGTTCATTTCTGCGGTAGAGATTACGTGGGTAGAGTTTAAATTAAGTCAGCAAAGGCGAAATGTGAAATGTCCCTATGGCATTTTCAATTTATAGAGTCATTTACAACTCTGAGAACGTTCGAAAATATTTAAAATTAAACTAAATCTAGTATGTTGCTCCCAATGATTTCATTAATATCAAAATAACCAATGCTTTTATTTGGGGCAGGTAGACAACTATTGCCTTTTTTAAATGAAAAACCAATTTGTAAAGATGTTACATACTTAAAGAAGAGAAAAAATATACCATATTTTTACATTTCTTTTTTTAAGAAGCATTTGGATATACTAATATGATTGAATGATGACGT
The DNA here is from genome assembly GCA_963680715.1 of Tetragnatha montana. Taxonomy (NCBI): domain Eukaryota; kingdom Metazoa; phylum Arthropoda; class Arachnida; order Araneae; family Tetragnathidae; genus Tetragnatha; species Tetragnatha montana. Next base: position 43,308,905 of record OY796680.1, on the reverse strand, counting down.
TAGAAATAACATGATATTGAGGAAAAGTAGAATAACTAGCTAAAGCATATGTTGTTTATGGGGGATAGAAATATACTCAAACGTGAAATTAATTTTTGATCTTTTGTAGAGATTAACCTACATGTTTTTCTTTTATGTAATTTTTATTGTTCTTTAATTAATAATGACAGGCCTGATTTTAGCGTTTATTCCTTTTTACACACCCTTTGACATGGACCTCATTATTTAACATTAATTAAGACCAAGACCAGTATATGATATCGATTATACCGAACTAGAATTTCAATATTTATGAATAAAGACTGAATTTTTCATTATTTATATTAGATGAATAATATGTTAGTTGGTTTTAGGCTAATGAAACAATACTTAATTTCAGTTAACTACACTTATAAAAATGAAAATGAATACCCTTTAAATGTTCGGAGTTTTTTTTTTCTAAATTAATTTCACTTTTTTCAGTTTTCTTTTTTTTATTCTTAAAATGTGATTATTTTTAATTAAAGCCGTTGATTTATCCCTGGTACTTCTTTAAGTGGTTTTATTCATTAAATTTCCCTGTCCTTTTCCCAGAAACCCAAACGTTTCAAAAGAGAAAACTTTAATAAAGAAAGAACTATGATTAAAAACAAATGCATAGAGTGAGTCACAAGAGTGAAAAGACTTGGATGCATCTTAAGCCAATTTCAGCTAGTTATATACTGAACTCTTTCAACACTCTGCTCCGTCTGGTCCCAAACTGGCAAAAAAAAACTGTTTTTGTCCGCCTTGGAATATGATATAGCTTCTTAACACGGTCTGTTTCACTTTCATTGCAATGTATGGCTACCAACACGAACCAAAAGACCGAATCACCAGTGTGTAAATAAGAAAAGACCCTCACAAAAGCACGGTTTTGAAAGCGTGTGTCAAAGAGTAGAAAAGAAAGTGAACGAGTCCATGCATTTCGGTCTGTTTACGGTAGCACTATAAAAATGCTATAGGTGTTGTGATTTTTTTTTTTCGATCGGAGGTCAGTTTGTGAAGAAAGGATATTCGACAGAAATTCAATTAGTGTGGATTAGGAAACCACCTGAAACTATGGTGAAACAAAGGCTTTGGAACAGGAAAGTTCAAGTGAACATTTTAATTATTGTTTCATAAAATGCCATGAAAGGTACTTGAGCCAGGAAAATGTTTATATTTAGTTTAGTTACCCAAACACTTACTTTTAACGGTATAAAAATTAGTTTTCAATAAAAGCATTAATGTTTCAAATTTTGGGTATAAAGTTGGTCATTTATAAAATTATCGAACTAAAACATTTATTTACGCATCAGCTAAATGTTTGCTACTTGACGGATTTCTGAAATACATGGAGTGGCCTTGTAGCATATTAGTTTATCTTAAATTATTTGGATACTTAAAGCAGAATATATAGTGGGATTACCCACTCGTTATATAATTTCTACCCGAAAATAAAAATTTTCTTTTTTTTATAATAAAGTAAATTTTCTGTAATCTCTCTATTCTAAAAAAGTTTTTTGGTGAACGATTTCCAGAGAAAAACTTTTTAGCTACTGATCCGAATGACACATATCTGGTATCAAAATGTCCGGATTCTTTCGAGGATGTGTATAAACCTTTATCAGGCACATTGTTATCTGCAGGTTCTTCAATCATAGAACCGATGTACTTTATGTTCTTGTTCATCAATTTTTTTTTTCTTGGTTCATTTCATTTATTCATTTACATATATATACAGGACCAAAAAACAAAAGAAGAGAAAGAATAATTGTACACTTCGGGGATTTACATCCCTTAAGAGTGCGTTATAAATCTATTTAGTTAATACAAATAATGAAGAATACAAGATACATAGAAAATAATTAATTACAAGAAAATGAGATATAAAATAAATAATTACAATTATGAGGACTGGCAATGGTGTCGATTGCAAATATAAATATAAATATAAGCCCAAAGTAGAAAAAAAAAAACCATATTGACTATATTGAAGAAGTCCAATGAATTATAAATTAAGCATTTGTATTAAATTAAGAGCAATAAGTTCAAAGAATAACTAATATTTCTGAATTAAATAAAAATTGCTTAAGTTTTTTCTTGAATAAAGTAATTTTAGGTATTATTTGAACATCAATTGGCAAACTATTGTAGTGTTTGGGTGCTAAGTAGAAAAAACATTTGTGAAAAATCTCTTTGTTTGATTTAGGAACACAGTAGATCATGCCAGGGCGTCTAAGATTAACAGTTGTTCTTTTTATACATATATTCGGATTTAAAAATGATTAATTAATTTCCGGAAATTAAATTTAATTTCCGTGTTTCAACTACATCCATTATTTTATAAGCTCCGCGATTCTATCTAGATAAAAAAAATAACCGGAAATATCTAAAATTAATCTAATTTTGAGTGAAAAAAAATGTCGAAAAAAAAAACTTATTTAAAAAAATTTCAACAGGAATAGAGTGATATATCGGAGATACTAACATAGTACGTTTCATTCTTCTTGAACCAAAGGCAAAGATAAAATAGTTCCGAGTCGTGGGTGAATTTACGGGGATCACGGAGGGTATGCGCCGTAGGGCTGAGATCTTAAGATTTCCTTTCGTTTTAAACGTTTAACTTAATAGTGAAAACTGTTAAAACATGTACGTCGATATTATATTTTGTAAGTAGATATTTCGGATTTAACTGCCTTATTAGCAAATAGGAAGACAATGAAAAGCGATGAATCTTCGTCGTAACTCTTTTTTTCACGGCTCAGTTTCAGAATAAACTTTCAAAAAATCATTTTCGCTTGAGTTGCTTTCCCAGAAAACCGACAAAAGACGGTATTGTGCTTGGAATCCCACGCGCTTCAGGTTTCCCTTTTCTAGTTATTCATTTGCACGATTTCTTCGGAGGTCGAATGAAGTGAAAGACTGAAACGAAGTGAGTTCAACGTCATGAGTGGAAATCAAGAACGAAAATGACTGACAAATAGTCCAATACCCATTCAACATTCTGCTTTCTCTACAGTCTACATCATCCAATTCCCTCCATAATTATAGGAATGCGCAATCTTCCATTTATCGTTACATTTACCAAAATTATTAAATTACTTCCAAATACTGAGTTGCCTCATAAATGCTTAAAACATGTGGAATTTCGTTTTTATTGAGATAACTATAGCATACGTTTTCAGGATACGTAAACCTCAGTCATTATCCTGAAAGAGTTACCGAAAATATTCGGTTTCTAAATGAACATAACAATTCTTTTGTCAAATTTTAGTTCTAGTGCTAAAAAAATCCACTAAAGATAGTCTCACATTTCCCTTCACAAAATTTTATCACAACTATACAAAATATAAAACGTAAATGGTCTGTTCTGTCCTAATTAAATACTGTTAAACACGTCTCCGTCAGTTTGTTGGGTATTTTTCGTGGTGCATTCGATTAAAATTTGGGGACCTCTGCCCCGAAGGAAGCCCCCATGAAAACCATGAATGAAACAAGCTTGTAAATACGATAAGTGATTTCCAAGCTGCTGCCCCCCCCCATTCTCTGAACCTCCAGCAAAAGAGGAATGCTACTACGTGACTTGGAAAGAATGAAAAAGAACAAAAGCGCCGCCTAATGACCAGCCGAAGGGGGCACCCCTCCGAGAGGGGAAACAACTCCAAAATCAAGTTACTCCCTCAAGGTAATCAAACAGAAGAAGAAGAAGAAGAAAGGCCACTGACCTGAGTTCTGTAGGTGAATCCATGCTTCCTTGCCAGCTCCCTAGCCACTCGGGGTCCTCCGTCCACTTGAATCACAAACTGGTCAGTGAAGATGGAGGGGTCGGTGGGCGTGACCGGACAGCACCATAGCACGAGCACCCACACCACCCAGAACGTCCGAGTCATCGCAGTGGTATCGCTAGCTGGACGTCATTCCGTCGACGAAGCTTGGCTTCTGTATATCCCAATGGTTCTAGAGAGTTCAAAACGGAGTGTTTGAGTTCTCGAAGGACTTTGAAAGGGTTTCGAAGCTTTTTAATGAAGTTATGGAGTTTAAAGTGTGATGGAATGTGCGGTAAACTTTCTTTTTGATGGAAATATTCCAATCAATTTGTAGGATTGAAGTATTTGAACTAGAGTCTATCACAATTTGTAAGGATTTTGTTTTTTGTAGCTTTGAAACTTCCAAGGAAAATTTATCCAAATAGTTTCAATACTTTTAAGGAGCGGTACAAATTTACACTTGAAGCTATTTACTACACTTTCAACCAACAATCCTTAAAGAAATAACTTTCCTTTATTTAATTTTTCTTTATCCACACCGGTAAAACTTCCACTCATCCAACACAAATCCTAAGAAGCTTCAATAATCTCTATCAAATCTAGAATCTTACTTTCATTTCGATCTAATCCGCTTGTTATGATCTGATTTCACACCTCTTTTTGGCTTCAAGCCGATTACCCAATCACAGAAGAGGTATTAGAATCTATGCTAAAGAGTATGGCACTAGTAAATGACTGACAGATGAATCGACAACCAGAGTTCCACCTTTTGTTTACTTAAACTTTTTGAATATTTACAATGAGCTTTGAACAGGGTTTGGAGGTATATTTCAAGGGAGAGAGATTTGTTCAATTCTCTTAAATCTGCAGGGTGTCTTTCAACAACACTAAAACAATTCCAAAAGAGCAGGCGACTTCCGATTCTCGATCAGTACAACCAGAAAACTCTCTCCGAAAGTTTCTATCCGACGAAGCTTTCCCGAATCGAGCGATATTTACGTCGGGAGACACGTCAAAACAACTCAATTAACGCCACAGATCTTCTCCACCGGAAAGAAGCTTCCACAGAACTTATTTGGCAAACGATAATTCCAGACGAAGTCTTTTACTCCGCAGCAGCAAGCAACAAGAGTCAGTCTTAGCACACAAGAAAGCAAAAGCCGCGTCGGCACTACATGCTGGTCCGGATCGTCTGCTAGAGGGGGAGAGAAGGAACGTTCGACGAGTCGGGATGGAACGTCGGGCCGCGTCGACCGCGCGCTAGAGACTACTGGAGAGGCCAACCTGTTCGGAGGACACCAACCACGTCACCCCGGCGCGGCGCTGCTGTAGCCTCCCGCCCGACTCGCCGATTTTGACGGGGCTGGCAATTACGGCGAAAATTACGTCGGTGGCGTTTGTCATGTTTTGAATATTCCAGCAAACCTCTACAATGCACATACTAGATAAACTTTTTTTTTCTTTTCGAATTCGAGCTAAAGTGTAAAACGTTACCTATCAAGAACGAAACTTTTTCGGAGAAGTTTATTTGCATGAGAATGAAGTACTATTAGAAAAATTAAAAATTTAAAGGAAGTAAAATGTCAAGTCGTTGTTTCAGATATGGTCCGCAATAAACTTTGTTTCTAGAAGTTAAAATTTGTTGGGGTTTTATTTATATCATTTCTATGTAGATATTAATGGTAGGTATGTAGGTAATTAATTATCATTTCCAACCAAAAAAATTAGGAACTGAAACACAATTAAAAGCTGACGGAAAACTATTGATAGGAAAAATTGATAGCGTTAGTTATCAAAACTTCAAATAGTCGAACAAAAACTTTGAGACAGTGATATACGTAAAATTAGCCTATCCAATGCTTACACATTTTGAGAGTAAAAATAATTTATGAATTAATATTCTACACCACAAAGTATCGATAACTAAACTCACTAGCGCAACAGTCCAAGTGAGCCGAGCCAAGGCCTACGTTGCCCATCTTCGTTCTCAATAACTAAGAACTAAAATGACACTGAGTTCAAGTTTAATGAAAAAGCCTTACTGACTTTTGGCTTCATTTCTCCTTTGTGTTTTACGCTTTACCGAAAGAGAGAAATCTTAAAGAGAACAAACGATACACACAGATATGAGAATAGTCTTAGATGACAATCTTATCGTCCAGAACGGCATCACTTTCAGTTAGATCTATTATTATTATTAAATTATTAATTTTTTCTTGTTCTGCTTGATTAAGGCTCTTTGGTAAAATTAAATATGTCGCATATATCAATCGATACCCTAATTTTTCCTTTTTATGTATACATTTTTCTTTTTCAGTTTATATGTACCAAGGAATCTATTAGATTATTAAATTACCTTCTTAGACTACACTTTAATGAAATTTTATAAGATTTATTCGCTTTTAAAAGTATCCGCTTAAAGTAAGTTTCAATATTGTACATTGATTTTAGATACTTTCAAACCGTTAATACTATAGTTCCATAAACTTCCAAAGCTGTCTATGAGATTTTTATGTGTAAAGTCATAGATAAATAGTTTTTTATATGTTAAGGCATATTTTATGATTAGATTGAACAGTTAATCTTACATACTACTTGATATAAAATAATTTTTTTATGCAAAATATAAGAATTTACGATAGTCCATTAGAAGGGCATTGCTATTACGAAGCTATAATATTCTCCGATTAGAAAATATGTTTTATTCCTTATTATTAAACAAAAGCAATCGTAAATTTAAGTTCCTTAATAATTTAATTAATCATTTGTTGTCTAACTTGTTACTAATGTGGGTGTAGGAGAAATAATTTAAGCTTGCGGATTTATTCGAATTCTCTTCTGAGCATCTTTAAAAAACAATGCAACTAAAAAAAAGTCGAAAAGAAACAAGAAAGGGAAAATGCACTAGAATTAAATATTTATATTTCAATAGAGTTATGAGAGTGATAAACGTAGTTATGATACTAAAGCTAACGCCAATTATCTTAATCGTAAAGGAAAACTCGAGAGTACGATAAAAATTCGTATTCATCTATTTTTGTAAAATATCAGAATAAAATTATAAATTAAATACCAGAAAAAAGTATAGCATTAAATGGAAATCTTTGTTTTCAAAAAGGAGGGGACTCTCGTACAAATGAAATTGAGCAAACGAAGTAATGCTTTAAATTACCACCTACGTCGTTGCAGATTTATTTTAATGCAAAAAGGGATGAAAAAATCTAATTAGAGAGTATGTAAAAAGAAGGGTATAATGTTTCTATTTTATTTCAAAGTGAACTAAGTCATGATTAAAAAATATTTGCACATTAACTTTCCTAAAGTTATACTTTGCTTAAATAAACAATTTATGTTATATACACAGCTGTCTACAGTGAAAAAGCTGTTCAAATTTTTTTATCAAATTCCTATGTATTTTGGAGTGATAACGAAAAAAAAAAATTCTGGACGTCAGAATTTTTCACAAATTGCAAAGTTATTTTGAAATTTTCTTATTTTTTCAAGTGTTTTGGTACATTCATAACTTCTTTATTTTAAAAAATTAGGAGTTATGAGTAAAGACCATAGTTAACTATTTCATTAAGATATTATAGAGATTGGTAGAAAATCCAGGGAAGGTTAAATAGTGCAATTATGTCGTAATTTTTTCTATACTTCAAAGAAATATTCTTGTTGCTACTCGCATAGGTAAAAGGAACCTGACATGATTGAAATATAAGTTTTAATGGATTTAGACTGTGTAAATAAAACCCTTTTAGTTAAATATAATGATTTTCATGTAAAATAAAAAAAATAACTTTATATTCTTATTTTTATTTACATTGAGGTATTGACATATTTTATATAGTTATCAAAATTCTCAGAAAATATGACGTTCTAATTCTAGGGAAAAACACGAGTCATTTTGGACTACAAGTTCCAAAAAACATCAAAAATATTGCCGTAATAAAAGCATTTGAAAGAAATAATTAATTTGTTACCTATACTCTCATTTTTTATAAAATATTGCTCAATTTGTGTGAAGCAAAAAGTGTTTAAAAGTGTGTTTTAAAAATCAAAAGAGGTCACACTAAAAACAATTTTAGGGAAACATTTCAGTAAGAAATTTAGTGTAATAAGTCCATTTTCCAAAAATTTTAGGTATTTCCAACTCATTTTCTCCTTTATTATATTCCCAAATTTTTGTTACTTATTACTACTTTTTTTTTTGCTAACTAATCACTGTATCAATGAGCCTCAAGCAATGTATTAGACTGCTCCGTATGTGGAGCATATTGATACAAAATTTAATTTTTACAAAAGTCGTTACATTTTAATTTTCATCGGAAATATATTTTTTTTAATTTGCATCATAAAAATTAGTCATTTTTAGAAAACATTATCTGAAGGAGTCATTTTTAGAAAACATTATCTGAAGGAGTCATTTTTCTACAAAAAAAGCGTGGTTCATTTGGTGTATCAAATGTACCCGCTTTCCCCTATACTTAAAATATTCTACAAAAACAATGTTCAAGGAATAAATTATCTACATACCACTTTTCTTCCAACAAAACATAAATTGAAAAACTTCATTTCTGCAGAATAATATTTTGAAGATTAAAATAAATAATCCCAGAAAGCAATTCTGTCCTGTTTTTTACGCTTACCTTTCATATAAAATACGAGATTATATTAACAAGTCACCTTGTGAAAACAATTTTAAAGCAAAGCAATTTTTTTGCATCCCTGCTTTAAAAGACCAAATACTGCGCATAGTAAATATGACTTTCCATTCCTCCGTAATAGAAATAAAAGGAAAAAACCTCTTAGTGATAGAAATCTTCATTTTAAAATTTATATGTTGAGAGGAATTTCTTTGACAAGTCTTAGTCGGGATATAGAAAGATTTTAGAGTACATCTTATGAAAAAGTGTGTACAATTTTGAAAATGAATGTTTTTAGTACTAAATTCCGTATGAAAATATTATGAGACTGTAGTCTTTAAAAAGGTCTCATAATTTAGTGAATATTGAATTGAATTTATTGAAGCACATTTCTTATGTAATAGATCTTCCTTACAAATAATGAAATTTTGAAATTAAAAAAATACTAGCTTATTTTAACTCTTCAGTAACTGTTATATAAGAAAATTTTCTTGACTCGTGCCTATAAATTTAATTTCGTGAAAATATAAACTACATTATCTTTTAAAGAGAACCTACTTACAATAAATATTCCTCCATATTGAAATTGAAGTCACTTAAAATCATTTTGGAAACCCCTATTTGTATGTTATATCAAAGTTGTCGGTTGAAATGTGTCTATAAAAACATTTTTTAACATAAAATTAATAAAATAAGAAAAATATCACTTTTTCCGATAAATTTTGTGTACGCCTTACAACTAAACTTAGCTTTGAAAAACTTAAGATAATGCTTTTAATTGTAAACAAATCAAGGATAAATTCATAAAATTATTTTCATTTTCATTTTAAAATTATTAAAGCCCATAAAAATTACTTAAAATATTTTTTTTTTCCAAAATGAATTAGATGTTTGAATGCATATGTATAATATCTCACAGAAAAAAGATAATCATTAATCAAATTTCTCCACAAATAAGCACTCCATCAGTATCTAGAAATATCTCCGGTCAATTAACACCTTAAAGTCCTTGTTTATAAAACTCCCAAACAAAAAACACTTTAAACTATCGAACAAGCCCACTTTTTCATATCATCCCCGTTCCACCCGAACAAGTAACAACACCAAAAATAAATCTCCATCAAGCCATCCTTCTGTAAAGATACTTCGGAACATCAACGTAAAAAAAAAACTCGAACGCGCGATAGGAAGTGGACCAACGATAAGATAGGCGGCTCGTCCACGCGACACCGATTCAATGAGCCCGTTATCTGGCTCTATTGATGCAATTCACTTGGGTCTATCCCAAAACACTGAGAGCTCAATTATTTGGGATGTATCTTAACAGAGGAGTGCCGACTGCTTGGGGATATCTTAGCTCGTATAAATAATTTTGAGCAAACTGATTTTGGAGGATTTAGCAATTAGACAAGGATTGATTGTGAGGAAATTTACGGTTTCTTTTAAAAGCATCCATGGTTACAAATGTTTGAAGACTTTATTTACAGATGTACTTGAATGATTTCAAGTATGCGTCTCTCATCATTTCAAGTATCTTCAAAATCATTTTGGTTGATCTATGATGTTTTTAAATATTCAAAATTCATTTGTATACCTATGCAAATTTACTTAGTTAATTGTTGAAGATAATAACTTAATAACTAATTAAGGTAATTGTAAATTACAAATTCTGTCATTTCGACGTATCCTTCTTAAAGTGTTTTAATATTTTTTTTTTAAATTTAATGTTATTTAACCTAATTTTTATATATTTGCTCCATATATTTGTTTACTTTCATAGCAAAATGGAACATAGCTGGAAACTTTGTCAAAAGTTATAAGACAATTGAATATTTTTTTTTGTTCTGCATAAATTAAATTAAGATTAGGAAGCAGATGGTTGTCTAATTCAATATTGGATCTTTTAACTGTTCAATGAACAAAAAATTTGAACTCTCTTGCTTTAAAGCTACAATTTTGAATTACTGATAAAGTCATTAAACTAAAGCACGACATCAATTTTTTTATGAATCATAATAACTAATTTCCAATCATATTTTGCTCCGAGATCATGTAAGAGAGAGACAAGTTGTAAAACAACTAAATTATGTTTGAAATACAAAAAATTGATAGAAAACTTTTTAGAATTTGTTCCATTTTCCTGAAAGCCTTCCCACAAATTAGTTCCTTCTCAGCTTTTGCAAAATCTTCATGGATACGAAAACAAAACCAAGATTCTGTTAGCCAATCAGATGCAAAGATACATCCAAAAAACTCATCCCAAACAAAGAAACACTTTGATGATTTCATGCAGAGATTCCCCATTCAGCAAAAAAAAATATGTCCGCTTATTTGAAAACACAAACACTCCTCATGAATTCCAAGAAAGTACTATTTCTCGGAGATGACATAAAAATGCATGGCTCTCCATCCTCCCAATCGTTCGTCCCGGAAGAATCCCGAGCGATTCCGATCACGTCCGAAACGGAACACAAAACAAGGCGCGGATTGAATTCGGATCTTCGCTTTGGCCGAGTTTATTGAATATGACTTCCCTATGCAAAACATCGCCCTCCCATGAATGGCACAAATATTCATGGCTTTGAAAAAGACGGAATGTTTTTCGAAAAGAATGTTTTTCGTTTGCGTTTTCAGGTCCTAAGCGTCGCATTGAAATGCGTTTAGGGTTAGAATGGGGGATGGATTATGGGAGAATTTTTTAAGTCGTTTGTTTTATTCAAATCAATATTGAATAAATTTCTCAAGTACAATTTTTAAACACAAATACTTATCTATTTAATTATACAATTTATTTGGTTTAAAGAATTGAAACTGGTACTTAGGTATAAGGTACCTTAAGTATCAAATGTATGCAGTAACTTACTTCGAAATAATCCCCCCCCCCTATTCAATAACTAATAGTACTTGCTTGAAACTTAAGTTTTCTACACTTATGTTTCATTTGCTCCACCACTACTTATTTAGATACCCCACTTACAATTTATCTATTATTCCATTTCTTTTTCTAACAACTTTAGTAGTGATTTAATTGTTCATCATTTATGGAACTTTCAGTTTCTACTTTATATTAAATTATTATTTTTATCAGCGTTTTTATTCCAATTAAGTAAATATCAGTACGTTGAAAATCATGCAATTACTTAAAATTTTCTTGCTACTTAAAAATTAATTTATTTCATACTTCTAAAGAATACTTACATTTAAGGCTTCTATTTTCTTGAAACTATTGAAAAATAGGAAACCACTCTAATTTATGATCAAACTGTTTGAGACCTGTGAGAGAAAACAATAAACATACTAAAATTTCCTTTTTAAATCAAGCAAAGTCTTTAATTAACAGTGTGTCATCACTATCAATAATATGAAACTTTAAAAAAAAGATAATTTCATTTTAAAATTACTTATATTTATGAATAAGGTCTTTTATAATTATATATAATATCCCTCTCTTTCACATATTATTAAAAGAAATAAAATATAGCTCCCAGAGTTCTATTTGTATTAAATAATTGTAATTTAAATCCTTCTCTTTAAACCACACTACATTAAATTCAATATATTCAAGCTCTGATAACTCAATTTATGAGCATTGCATTCAGGGTTTATTATAATGGTTATCAAATTAAGCCAATTTGGTTTAACTCTCCCAGTAACATAATTAATAAACCACCATTGATCATTTAACTAGACCTTTGAAATGGAAACGTAATTTCCAAGAAGGGATGGATAGTTAAAATATAAAAGTGGGGTGTAAGCCAACTTAAGTAAAAAAAATACTAACGAGGAGTTATAGAGTATCTGTGTAGCACACAAAGAAATTCTTTTCCTTTATCGAAGTTGGATTCCCGCCAGTATTGGTGCTTAAATTGATTGATAATGCTTTTCCTAGGAAATAATTATTTAACTGTCGAACCCTGAATTTTCTTTCATTTGTGTAAGCAAGTACCTGTAGTTAATTGCTTTAGGTACCCTTAAACAAGAGATAAGACGAGAATTACATTTTGAATATTTGAATGAATTAGATGTTAATTAACAAACTGGTCCTTTTATTTCTATTTGAAACATCTTAACATTTTAAACGAATGTAAGTTACTAATTATGAATAGTTTAAAGTATCTTTAATTACAAATATTATTTAGTTTAGGTTAGTCAAGTATTCCATGCACTTTAAAGCTTCAGGGACGATGCTACTGATACTTTACTGTGATAGTTTAGTATACCTGTGACAGTATAACAGAGTCTATACTATCACAGGTATACTGTATATATTTGTGATAGTATAGACCCTGTTAGATATTTAGAATAAAAATAAAAATTGTTTAAAAAGATAATAAAAGAAACATATAAAGAAATTTCTTATGAACATTAAAATTAGTTTTTACCTTGATTAATAATAAATAAATTGCTGTAATTTGTTTATTTTATGTTCTTTTCACTCATTAAATGGTAGAAAATTTCTAAGTTCGACAAGATAAAAATGTCAACAACTTAGGGCGAGCGCGCACGGGCGACTTTTGTCACGGTGACAAAGACAAAAACAACGTTGCTAAGGCCGTTGTTAGGTAAAGTCATGTGATTGAAAATGCTCTATTGTTTTCTTGTGATATTTTTGATACTAGTAATCCTGGTCGCCGTGACTTTAGTCACTCGTGCGCGCCCGGCCTTACACAAATATTGAAAACTAAAGAACATATAAATGGGTATGATACTTTATGTTTCTTAGAAATATAGTATAAGAATCCAAACGTAAAAATATTTAACTTATTATGTTTTTAAAGACCTATGCTAATCGTACAGTATTTTAGATATTGTAGTAACTTAAAAACTCGCAAACCATAATGAAGTATTTATTGATTCTTTCCTCTCAATAAAATATATTCCCTGAAAAATGTACACATAATGTTAATATTTGTCTTACGCTATTTACACTGATACTTTCTCTTCTGAGACACTCCATTGAGGTAATATACGGCCTCTCCTCGAAAGTAATGGTAGCCAGGCTTTTCCGAAATGTATTTGAAAATTGTGTCGAAAAGATAACATAAGCTTTAACATTAAACTCAATATTGAAATTACTTCCAAACAATTCTCAAACACAAAATCTAACACCGATCTGATAAATTCTAAATGCAAACCCTTTTACTCCCCACAGATCATTACATTTCCATCACAATAAGCCTCACGCATTCCCATTAGGTAATTGAATAGACGAAAAAAATCGATTCCACAAAAAGGGACGAAGAAACTATCTAAATAACAACCGCTTGATCTAACATTCCATTTTTCGGAAAGGCTCATCAGAGACCAGCCCCTTGATTCGCGAATGCGATTGTCAACACTGCCTGCCCCCTAGAGGGTCATTTGTCTTGTGTCCTATCTCTTTTGCCCCGTTTAGACTGAGATGATAAAGGCACAATGCTGGGACTTAATGGGACGGCTATTGAGAGGTTGCCTAGGTAACAGGGGAAATCAGGGTTGGGGAGAGCGTGAGTGATGCGTTTGGGAGGATTCCAACGAGCGGCCAATGAGGAGGTATTTTGATTGAATTAACATCGTGTATCAGCTGTGTTTGGATCAAGGGTTAGAGACACAGTCCTGGTGATTGTCGGACCACGCATGAAATTACGCCAAACTAAACATCAAACTCACTTTGTATAAAACAAAACAGAGAGGCAAAGGATCTGGCTCACTGATAAAGTTGATGAAGAAAAGGTGTGGAAATAGGGTTTGTAGTTCAAAACTAGTCCTAGGAGGGTAGTAAGAATATAACCATCATAGTTTTTTAAGGGAAAGAACCTATCCGGATGGTAGAAAACCAATGGTAATTTGGAACACTTGAAGTTTGCAGGTTATCGTTGTCTGACAACACTTATTTGAATTTATCGATTGAACAGTTTGTTAAGAACAAAATATGTCTGGTGCCTTTCTAGTGATACAAAAGTGTGCATATTGCTAAAGAAATGGTTCATTGAACGTGGCTTTTTGGCAAACGTGGCCAACGTGTTTTAAGTACCTACTGAACTTTGGAGATTGTTATACGAAATTTTTGAACCTGGGGATTTGTGCTAGAGTCAATCGAAATAAGTTTTCAAAAAGTGACTAAAATAACTTTTCCTCACTTAACCATGAACTCCTTTCAATCCAAATCAATTCATTTATGTCTAAATTAGGTCTTTTGACCCTAAAATTGAGTCATTACCTTTTAATCACTACAGAGTAAAATATCAACAATTATTAATTTAAATTGGATTTGACCACGTGCTAGGGATTTACGCCTTATGAAATTTAAAAGCTATTATGAACATTAAAACGAATTATGTAACACGAAGTTAAAGGTTTTTAAAATATACATAAACGATATAATCGTATCATAATTAAAGTTGTTAAAGACATTTATCAAAGTTATACACATATTTTAAACCTTTACCTTTAAAATTATGGGAACAAAAATCATTGGTTGGTCTGCAGGAATACAATTTCTTTAAATTATAGTTTAGTTTATTGAATTTTACTTTTTCATATGAAAATGAGAAAAACAGTAGATTGAGATACCAAATGAGATAAATTACACAGCTTAGGGGAAAAAAATTCAACAAAGAAAAACTCACAGTTTACAGTTATTAAAAAAATAATTCGCGTTATAAAAAAAAACATCAACAAAAATCTTATAAAAACTAATTAATAAAAATTTATAGAAATAATATAATAAATCATTAAATTAAATATAATTATTAAATAACTTCAGCTAATAAAAATATAAAAAAAAATATTTACCGTAAAATACTAGTGAAATAAAAATATTGATTATTTTATTGGGGGGAGAATTGGTGACATTCAGGAGGAGCCGTGAAATTTAAAAATAATTCCACTAGCCTGGAAACATGGAAAGCTGATTAAATGGGAACTACGGTTTTACATGAAAAATATATTTTTAAAAGCTATGCCAAAATAAATGCTTTCTCGTCTTGTTGTGCCCCGCAGCTGTATTTCTCCTACACGTTCTGTCTTCTTTAATTATGTTATTGTTATTAATTTGTTTAATCTATATTTTATACCCTAAATCAAGAAAGAGTAATATATTAGACCAGGTAAACAACCTTCCTGAAACCTTAAATTTTAACTTGTAGGAAAACTTCAAATATTAATAAAAAATGTTCCCTTTAATTGAATAAAATATCGAACTTTGCAACTACCATGCTGAGATAAAATCAAGACAACTACATTAACAAAACAAAATAGAAAAACGTCATTAACTTAAGAGCCAAATTTATCTTTGTGTAATTTAAAACACTTTTTATTAAATGAAACTTACTACTTTAATAAGTTAAGCATAAACAAAAAAGTTACTTTAATTAATTACTCTGAACAATAAAAATAGGGAAGTACAAAAACAATAAAACAATAGAAATGTGCCTACTAAAAAATACCAGAATGGAAAACCCTAAACTGCACAACGTTAATTAAAAGAACTACGCTTTTTTGTGACTTTAATTTATAACAAAGCTTTTTTTTTTGTTTCACACTACTCTTCGTATATGTAGAATCGAAATAATAAAAGCATAATGTTATACTTAAAAAGATTCTGTTACCCTTCACCCAAAATATCTGTTTGGGATTCTTGCAAAATGAAATACTTTTAGATGTGATATAAAACATACCGGTTTTTTTTATAGTTATCTCGCTATTGCCCTTATCCCAAAGATGTGTTTGTGTTTAAGTTGAAAAAAATCTAATAATAACTTTTGTTTCCTCCTTGTTTTGGTTTTTGTTGAAGCGAAGTCAAAATTGAATTACATTAATGTCCGTATGATAGATTTCAATATAGTTGAAATTTTTTTTTTGAACATAACATTATATTAAACTTAAAACATTCATAAAATAAACAATGGTATAAAAATATAAAAGTCCAGAATAATATCTTAAAAACAATATTTTTTCCTTTGGTCTATCGTTTTACTAAATTTTCATTTCAAATAACAGTTCTAGGAGTTATTTCTTAAACCACAATAAATCTTTATATTTTATTCCATTTGGAGTCACTTCTTGAGATTATTTAAAAGACCACTAAAATAATACATAAAAATTCTATGCCTTTTTTTAAAGGGAAGGAAAATGATTTTGAAGAACTGGAAACTTAGAAAACGTCATCTTCGACCTTACCATTTCAAACAGACTCATAATAATTCATATGCTATTTAAAAATATCAAAAAATATATATCATAAACGGATAATAGAAAGATTTTTTACTGTCTATATGTAGTATAATTGTATATTACAAAATTGATGGTATAAATTTATTGCATCTCCAATAATTTTAAAATCATAAAAGAATCAAACCTTAAATATTTTTCATAAATAAAACAATTTTTAACAATTTAAGTGTCCATAATGAAGTAGTGTAAAACAAATAATTAAGCTTTTAAGTTAGAAAAATATTTAGAAACCTAAATCAGCTTCAGATTTGTTATGGTAAGTAGTAATCAGAAATCAGCGATGGATTTGATTTCATATGTGTATGGGTCGGCTCATAGGAAAGATGGAAACCAATAAACTTAAGTCCATACTCATTTCACACTCTACCAATTTTTATTTCTCGTACCAGAGGACTAAACAGGTGGGTTGGAAATGATGGATGAGATAGAGGCAGAATGCATCAACGAGCCAGAGCTTTTGGATGTCATCAAAAGTTAAATAGATATGAGCGGGGAGAAGCCAAACGCTCTTATACTCCACAGCAACGTTTCCTGACCCTACGATGTCACTACGCGGAAGCAGAAACTGCGTAAACAGAAAGCCTGTTGGGTTGCTAGGAGGAGTTTCGGTACGCAAATCGTGATCAAAAGACGCTATATACTATACATGGGTTTACCAAAGTAATCATATTTTTAAATTGACGTTCTTCATTTCACTCAAAATTCAGGCACCGCGCTGGGAACTACTTTGTTTGTTAATGACGTCATAGGGTCAGGAAACGTTGCAGTCGAGTATAGTGATATTGCGGGAAAAGTTTCGATTATGACAGTGGGTCCCAACCGGTGATCCGCGGACAAAAGTGGTTATTAAATTGCGATGCACATCAAACCTTTTGTCTGCAATATATCTGTGGGCGAGATTTTGATATTTCTTTCAACTTCGTGGATAAATTTTACGCAAGAACATTTACATATAACACTCGTTTAAATCCATTCGTCATTTTGCATGATGGCATTCCAAACACACTGTCGCGTAAAAAAATACTCCCCCTATTAGCCCTCCAGGAACCAAATTATTGCGACAGACACCTTTATGGTGGGATTAAAATTACACGAGCACAGAATGTAATCGAAAATAACGGAAGTGTTTTACGTCATTGCAAATAACTTCTCGAGACAGTCAATTTATATCCTGCGTGTAATCCAAGTCGAAAAGCGATGACAATAAAAGTCAGACACTCTCTCTAAACTTCACTTCCAATCAACTTTGAGTATTCCCGGAGGTAAATAAATGGATCAGAAGATATTTGAGATGAAGGAAAATTTCTATTTTTTAAAAAAATGCTACATTCATATTGCAAAACCTGAGGGAATAATGAATTTCTTACTTGCCGATATCGAATTAAATTCTATAAACTGTGGTATGAATTAGGGGAAAGGAGGGTAAGAGTGCGCAGTCGGGTAAAAGTACGCAGCGGTTTTTTTCCCTGTTGGCAACAGTGTAAGGGGGAGCAAGTATGATCACATGGACACATGCATCATAAGCTATCCTAAATGACTGTCATTATTATTTTCACACATTCTATATTTTATTTATCAGGTAAAATATGGTTTCTTTGAGTTAGCATTTAATTTTTATTCGAAGGAATCTTAATTTTTTGGTAAATAAAGAACTAACGATTGCTTTCAAAGTGAATACTAATGAGAGGTATACTTCCTTCTGAACAACTCGGCACCGTTAAATTTTAACTGCAGTGAATTTTAGGGTTGATTCAAGGACTTTTAGAGAATTATTTCATTGGTGTATAAGAGTACGCACACAGACAAGATAGTTGGAAGTTTTGTAGCGAGAATCATATAATTCATCTTACTCTTTCCCACATGAGAGTTATGTGCTACAATTGATGAATAGGTGCTTAAATTATATTTTTAAAGCTTACAATCCCTCAGAAGCTGAAAACCAGCTCTTTTAAAATCCTGGAAAATTAAAAGTGGGATTTTTTCATGTATTTTCAAAAAGATTGATTCCAATGGCTTTCAGGACGCGTACTCTTGGCCTCACGTCCTGCGTACTTTTAGCCGACACGTCGGGTAAAAGTACGCATTCAATTTTTCATTTTCTTTTTGATTTTTAACATACTTTCTATAAAGCCAAGACTTTCTTTTTTTTTTTGAAGGTTGATTTGTGAGTCAATAAACTTACGTTCAGTAAATTTTGGAGGCTCTAGCTTTTAAATTCTCGACTTTATAGCCCAAAATCATTTTTGTGCGTACTCTTACCCTCCTTTCTCCTACTACTATAAAGTCCTAAAGCAATATTGAAATGAAATTAGATCTTTTAAGTGTCTTCTAAAGTAATGTATGTGTATGTGGGCGTGCAAAGATTTATCTTTCAAGTTCAATATTAGAGTTTCGAGATAAACTAATTTTAGTTTGGTTGAGTGATATTTGATCTATGGGCTTGGGCACTTATTAATTATTTTTGTTTTAATACGCAAATACTACTGTCTGGATTTGGAAACCAGTAGACGACTGGAGATCATAATGAACCTTTATCTCATTTTAAAGTAAAAATGGATAGTAAATGTTTTTGTAAGCCCATAGTATAATATGTCACGCAAAAATCTTATTTGTATTCATCAAAAAACAAAAGTAAGCCGAACGATATGTTTATAGAGACGTTTTTCTATAAAAAATGTAAATATGCAAATACATAAAAAAAATATTCCGATATAAATACATAAACCATACAAAAAGTTATTTATACTTGTGTCATAAAATGAGCTATTCAAAAATTTATATTTTAAGTTCTTCCAACGCATTTCATAACTGCATCATATAAATGTTTCTTGTTCAAAGAATATCTATTTTATAGTTATAAACTTACTTAGCTCAAAGAACGCATTTAAATCAAGCTGTTACAAGTTTTGAACCACCGATTCTTCTAAACTTTCCAACAGTAAATCAAAAAGTTGAACAAAATTAGTCAGTCTTACCAGAAATTTTCTTTCGAAATCTTATTGGCACGTTTTGACACTTTTCACTTTGAAAAATGCTAAAATTTCTTCTCAAAGAAATCGATTTTTTCTTTCTGTGATCATTAATCATCCCACTTGACATGGATCCAGGCGCTAACACGAAAATCAGAGTGTGGAATTTTTCCACTCAAATTATGAGTAAAAAAGTA
This sequence comes from Tetragnatha montana, assembly GCA_963680715.1. Classification (NCBI taxonomy): domain Eukaryota; kingdom Metazoa; phylum Arthropoda; class Arachnida; order Araneae; family Tetragnathidae; genus Tetragnatha; species Tetragnatha montana. The sequence continues at coordinate 43,289,112 of OY796680.1, read as the reverse complement.
ACTTCTTCACTTAAACCCTCAAAACCATTTACTATTTTTATTTGTCATAATTGTGGTTTACATTGCTAAAGAGCCTTTAATGCATTTAGTGCCTTTTAATGTTTGAAAGTTTTAAAAGAAGCACCCATATAACTATGTTGTACGTGCCTTTAGTTGTGAGTGATACCATTATGAAAAATTAAAATGTAGTTTTTAGTTTGGCATAAACTAAACAGTGAACACGTCTGATTTAGTACATTTGTAAATTTAATAAATGTAGTCGGCATCATTTAGAAAAGATTTTAAACATTTAAGGTCACATAATTTTAGCAGGCAAAAATAGTATAAATTTATTTTGTCTAAAATTTGTTACAAAGTGTTTTATAGCGTTTTAACAGTTTAATCACTTCAAGTACACCTAGAAAGTAAAATAATTTCTAACTCTTTCATTTATTCAGTGTAGACTCACCTTGTTTAAATAATTAATTAAATTGACACAAATTAAAACCATATTTTGTCATAATATTAATCAAGGTAAGATAAGCAAGGTTATCAAGATAGCCGAAATAGCTTTTTAAATTTAATTTAGCGCTTAATCTGTTATATTATTTAATCCTACCATTTTTGCCTTATAAATACTCAGTTATTTTTTGATGGGAAGACACTAATGTTTGTGAAAAGCATACATTATCGTATTATACTATATTTACTATGAAAATATTAGTAACAATCATTGAAAAATAGTTAGTGACTTCGTTTGACTGTACACTTCGTTTAGCTTGTTAAGGATCAACACAAAATACTCTTTCACGAAATAAAATCTCAAATGAACACATTTAACTTTTTATCTCGATATTCATTTTACTCAAGTTGATGTTTAGACAAAGAGAGAACATCTTTATATTTAACTGTGAGGGAGGGAACCTTATTCCAACACATTTAAAAGCATACAAAGTAAGCTATTCACCATTTCTAGTTTTATGGTCATGAAAAGAGCAGTAAATTTGAATCCCAGTTCTAAAGATACAGAAAAACCTTCTTTTTCAAAATAACTTCAGTCGGAAAACATTGCGAAGGATGACGTGCAGAAAATTCCAGACTTTAATGAAGTCCCCCGAAGATTTTAATATCAAATAATCATCCAAGAGTAACAACGTCAAGAAACATAAACACAGCAAAATGAAAATAAGTTTTTTTTTCTTTTATTTCGCGTATAAAAGAATCATCAGCAAAAACTCCGACCAAAAGCCAAGGATAAAGAAAAGACGAAAAATGAAAAAAAAAATGACGAAGACGAATTCCTTTTTAGACAGTCGCGAGGAACATTAATTATGCGAACTTCATTTTTCATTCCAGCAAACGGTGACTTCAGCTCAGCACCCCCGAAAAAAAAATAAACGCGGAGGGGGGAATAAAAACCAAAAGCTCTCGGATTTACGTTCGTTAAACATAAAAAACGGGCCAAGAGCCGTTTTAATAAACTGTTTTTCAGGGTTTAATTAAACTGCGAACTTGACGAAATTGGGCTTTAATTGCAAGAGTAATTACTACCGGTTCTCAGCGATGTTATTGATGTGTTTCCCGGGCTGGTTAACGCAAGATTTAAACTGCCATGACAAATCGGAAGTTTTTAGTTTCTTCGTCAAATCTCTCAAGTAAGGTTTCAGTTGAAATTGAGAAGCTAAATGGACAAAATCTTCTAATTAAGACAGATGTGCAGTCAGATGTGTTATTTTATATGTTCAAAAATAGCTGCAAATTAATTTTTAGATTGTAGATTGTTTGGAATTTTAAAAATATTGGCTCATCTAAAAAATTATAGTCTCTAAAAGTTGGTGTATCTTTCTAAAAAGGTATATGTCGTAGATATGTCGTATGTCGTAGCTCATATATTTTATCAAATAAATCTTCATACGGAACTATAAATTGTATGATTGCTACATCACCGGTTTTTTTTTAATTAAGTACATATATGATTGATTAGTGACACACATAATGTCATATTTACTTAACAAATTGTACTCTCACCTCGTCTTTTTAATCCTAAAAGAACAATAAATTGTTAAAATATGGTTAATATTAAAGCATATCGCGATATAAAAGCCCATAGTGATTTCAACTTACGATTTATTTCTTGCTGCCTCGATTTCAACAATCATAGAGTCGATCTGATTTTTATTAAAGGGTTTTTTAGCTGGTTTTTCAGCATAGTAACTGTCTAGACTGGCTTAAAAATTATCTCTGTGGTTATAACTTAAAGTACTGCACTCACTGTCCATTATGTTGAATACGGTTCAATTCCGTTAGAGTCCCCGCTAAATATCGCCCGGTTATTTTAGACAACAAAAAGTAGAAATATTCATAAATAATTTCAAACTCCTGAATTAAAATGTTTAATTAGATCAATAACTATTCAGTTTATTAATAAAAGTCAGAAAAATTGTATGATATTTGGATATATTTAGCGATTTGGATATTGGCGATACTTAGCGGGGACTCTAACGGAATTGTACCTTGAATACTAAACGTTTATCACAATACAGTTGCAATCAGCTGATGTCTGGTCGTGTCTATTGCATTATGCCGCACGCACAATCGTACATTAATATGCGCAACTCTTTATGGTGAACGCGCATAAAACTGTGTGTTGTTGAGCGCGGAATTTGACTTGTTTTAAGATATTTGCTTTACAAATATTACACGATCGGCAAAACAGCTATTAGACATTTCATGAAATGTCTAAAAAATAGACTTATCATGCAATTCTGGAACATTACACGATATGTCTAAGGCTCAATTGCATTTCATGAACTGTCTAAAAATTTTAGCCACTTCGTGTAACTGATGGACCATTAAACGGTCTGGCTGCAGTTCACGAAATGTCTAATTTCACGATCTGTCAACGACATATACATTACAGCATTTTAAAATGTAGGTGATATTTTTCCAAAAATAAACAAGTTGAATCATGTGTATTTACCCACACATAACACTTTTTGTCACATGAATTTTTCAACTTTTTTCATCCAAATTAAAAACAACGTTTCAACGGAAAACCTATTCGAATTATTTCCCCAACTCTCTGAGGACGCAGAGAAAAACAAATTGTTCTCAGGTCTCCCCCGTTCCCTTTAGAATTTATGAGTTTTATGATTAGTTTGGAGCAATATGACACTTTAAATCACGTTCTTTGGACGTTCTAACACAAAATAAGAACTCATGTTTCTTCTTTCACTTTCAAGGGATTTGATTCTTTTTTAAACACAGACTCCGATATTGAATTACGGATGAAGTAAATGAAAAAGTAATGGGATTTCTATTGCGATGGCGTCTTTAGGTTTTGTTTTCTTTGGATAACAAGACTTGAAGAAAAATTGGATTTTTTTTTGTTTAGATGGGGTTTTATGGCCATCCATGTCAGTTGTAAATCATAAAAAAACAAAGTTAATTAAATGCAATTCAGCTATTAAAATAAAGGGCAGTATTGCTGTATTAGTGTCAACGTCATTCCCAAAAGGTGATTCAACAATATGTATTAGTGCACTATAGAATAATTAACACTTGTTTACTGTTTATAATAGTTAATGAAATAAGTTCAACATAAAGAGGAAATATTCTTACAATGGGGTTAGCGCCATACAGCCCTAACCTTATCGGATTTAAATCATTTTGAGTTCTTTTTGCGACTTTTTTTTCGTACTTTAGAGTGATTTTTTGCCCCCCTGGATCCGCCACTGGTTGAGAATGAAACACATTGTTTTTTTATCGCATATGTTGCATATAAACTGTAAAAATCTACCACACAGCCAATAATTAAAAAGTGTACTTTTAAGTAATAAACTAAAATTCCTGATAGATTTAGAAGAATTCGAGTATTAAAAGCAATATTTCTTAGGTTATTCGCCTATATTCCTTTCTCAATTACAAAATCATTGACTTTTTAAGTAACTGGAAGCATTCATTCACAACATCAATTCCTTCAAATATCCGTGAGAGAATATTTCACGATGCGCTTTGAACTATCGCCAATCGAAGCATACTTTGGTAATTCATTCATGAACTCTTTTGGCCGATTACAAATCAAAGGAAACTGAATGAAAATTTGAAAGAGGAATTAACTTGATTCACACGAGAAATTCTGAATGTAAAAGTAAATGAGATTCACCAGTTCAATTTGCATTTCAAGTTTATCATTTGAAGAATATATAGGAGTTATTCGGAAATAATTTAAGACGGATAATAATACAATATGTAATAATAATGTAAGTTTTATGCTCTGTTGAGAAGTAAGCAAATAAGATATTTTAAGTTTTCTAATTTCAATAAATTATACAGAGCAATGTTGGGGAAGATAGATCAAATTTTTTCCAAACATCTACAACACTCTAACTGCTTAAAATTACAAACACTTAAATAATCAGTATTCTAGCGTTTAATAATCTGTAATAATCAATTACAAATTCCATAAAAAATTGAGTACCTCCCGAAAATATTATTTTAAAAGTATATTTTCCAAACCTCCTTTAAGTTGACTTATCAATCTAGTTTGATAAAATTATGGCACATCACAAATTTAAAACTTAACTTTTTACCATTAATCAGTGAAGATTTTTGTGAAATTCATGAAATATTGACTATTTCAGCGAAGATAATCCGCGCTGTGGATAATCTGTGACTGTTAATACTTTAAAGGGAAATCAACGTGGATTAGGAAACAAGCGGATTTTAAAATATTATATTTTTGAAATAACGGCACAAAATTAGTTTGAAAGAACACTTTTAACTACATAATAATAACAATAAAGCCTTTTTAACGAACTCTTCCAACTACTCTTTTTAAGGCAAAGAAAATCCCGTGCAAAAGTAAAACCTACGACTTCTTTCACGCCAGATAAATAACATTGTTTACTCCTGAAAAGTTCCAAAAAGCGTCACTCTCACCGTTCCTGGGAACGGAGAGTCGCAGTTCCTGGACAGCAAGCATGGGTTTGAGGCAAAAAGCGAAAAGACTATTTTCAGCTCCACTGACCATTCGTGAGAAGTTATACTTTGCTTTTGTTTTTTGTGAAAGGATCACAAAAACAGGTCCCAAAAGGCCATTGACTTCATAAACGATGGGCTGAGTGTGTAAAAGCAAAAATTTCTTTTTAGCGGGAGTGGAAAAAAATTCTACTAAACGATTGTAATATTTTATTTTTTATATGTTAAGATAAGGATAGGTAAGAAAAATAGCGTTTGATTTCGAGGCTAAAATTGAATCTCATTTTTCAAATTTAAATCTATCGGGTAGTCAAAAAGAAACTTCAAGGATATCGAACTTCTGGAGGCCTGGCCACATATCGAAATAAATAATAAATATGCATTTTCAAGGTATAAATTGAAGGTATCAAGATTGGGATGATTTAAAACAATAGACCTCTCCTGGTTACGGTTAAAGTAACACCATTTTTCCTTCTTAAACTGATATCAGCACATCGAAAAACCTTAAAGCGTTAGAACGGTATACATTTAAAATGGAATCTTCCCTTGGAAAGCATTTGCAAGGAAGAACATCTCTGGAAAAAAAATCCAAGATAGGAGTAGAAAAACACTTTTTTTTAATTGTTTTTTACCGTCTTTACCCAATTAGTTATCACGTGTACGTTAAAAACCCGTAATTAAAAAAAAAAGGTGTTTTCCTGTCAAATCCCTTTTGCTCTGTTTTTGTGTCCTTAAAGATGCTCTTTTTGCAAAATATTTTCAAGGGACGACTCCATCTCAAATGTACCGTTCGGCCGCTTTTTATGGTTTTTCAATGTGCTGATAAGTTTTTCCAGGTGCTCCGATATCCTGAAATCTTCTATTTAACCACCTGTATTCTGCTTAGTTTTGAATATTTTTAATTCATCTTCATTAGATTTATTTAAAATCGGTGCGATTTTTAACTCTTTTGAAACATATTGTATGTGTTGAGAATGAGGTTTTGGAAAATCTCCTGTAAGAGAGTGAGCCACATATATGTACGTTAACTATGTAGAGTGTTTCAATTGCAGTTAATAATTTATTAATTTTAATTCCATTCTTTTCATATAAACACCATAAAAATATAAAAATGAGGAAAGGATGAGAATTATTAGAGCTATATTATAACGTGCGAAACAATTGACATGAGAAACTTTTAACACTGTCATTAACAGTATCAACTTTGCTTACAATATTTTGTCAACTGGAAATTAACTCTTCAATATTTATTTCGGACAAAGTAGACGACTGTAATTATTTTATTTTAGTTGCAAAGTAAAAAAAAAAATCCAGATTTTCAAAATTGTGGTCAATAAAGGCGCCTTTTAAATGTAGAAACAAAAATTTTCGTAAAATAAATTAAGTTCTATTAATTTTACCCTTAAACTGCAATATTACAAAATTATCTGGATGGTGGTTCCAACTCTTACTTTTGGTAGAAATAGGTAGATGGCAGCACATTTCTTTTATACTTTAAAAAACAACTGGTGGTTTTTGGAAATTTACATAGATGGCGACATGTTATAACATTATTGCCCCATATCCATCAGTCATTGGATTGTTTATTATTTTTTTTTTCTTTTGAGCCCTTAGAATGATTTTAAAAACTTAAAAATTCAGGCTATCAAAAATATATGTCTTTTAAACCTTCGAGATCTTCAAATCTAGGCATTAGTGAGGACGGCCAACCGCCAACTCCATCATTCCGTAGATTTAGAAAAATTTATTTCATATTTCAGTTTAAATATGCGAAGTTTTCCAAATAATAAATTTATGATAGTATTAATAAAGACATGATATATGCGAGGCCTATTGAAAAAAAAATTTGTGTTTATCAAGAAAATGCCATTTTATTATGATTTGAAGTAAGGCCTTTTCATAAATGGCTTGAGGGAATTTATTTGATATATAACTTTTAAAAAAGGCACCCCTATTTAGTCTAGAAAAGCTAACGGCAGGGAAAGTTTCATCCGCCAGACATGTGCTCTTTCTTTTTTATATTCTCTTAAAGGACTGTAAAGAGCACTACATCCGGAGTTTCCCTTTCACCTCGTTTACATAGGAAGCCCACCTCCAGGGCTTCTCTTGCTCCTCGGCCATCTTCTCAAAAGAGCGTTTTATTCTGAAGCTTTTTTTTCTCCTCACCCGCATCATTTCTAGTGATCGTTTTATTTGAAGGCTTCTTGTCTTCCTCTGAATCCTCTCTAAGGGCTCATTTTCACTGTTTCACTTTCCCAGTTCATCATGAGAGTGATCCTCACCCAGGAAACACATATTTGTACAGGAAATCGGAGGAGTGAAGGGTGAAACAACAATTTTACACTTGTCATTTTGGATGATTCTTCCAAAATAAAGATCGGAAGAAAAAGTCAAAATGAGCCTTTCGGATCATAGGAAACGTTCCATTTAGGACTTCTTTTGTTCATCTGCATACTCTCTGGAAACTGTTTTATCTTGCTCTTCTGCATCTTCCCTAAGGATTATAGGAAATGCTCCAACTGGCAGCTTTTCTTGATGCAATCCCTTAAACGTTGATATGGGATGGGTGAAACCTTCTTTTAACACTTGAGTGAGTTCGAATAATAAATAAAAAATTATTCTTGCAAAGTAACTTTGCGTTGCTTTTATTTATTCCACAAAACGCCAGTGTCTATTTACAAATGCAAAAATAACAGAAAAAGCAGCTTACTTGTGTTTTATACAACCTGTAGTCTCTCTATTCTAAAGAAAAGGTTTTAGATTAATGGTTTCCAGATAACAACGTTTTAATTGCTGATCTGTATCATACATATTTTGGGTATCAAAGTGTTCGGATTCTTTTGAAGATTCCGAGTAAAACTAGTAGATATGCTTATATAATACTACATGTTTACATAAAGCTACTAGAACTTCTAAAAAAATTCTCAATTTCAAAATATATTTCCATTTTGTTGGATTACGGACAAGTTTACAGTTACGCAGGGGCGAGAAGGGGGCGGTTGCTTCCTCGTTGTCAAAAAAGTAGAAATTCCTAATTCATAAATAAATATGCCAATGCCATTAACTTCCAGCATGTTTTAAAATTGTACAAAATGTGATCCAATTTTTTCTATTTAATTATTTAAAATTGGTTTAAAGGGGTTTCAGCCGGATGCTGTTGTTCAGTCTTTTTTTCACTTACCTTTCTTAAATACAAAGTTGTATTTTCGTTACTTATATCATTGATGGATCAGAATTTATAAGTAAAAGTTTTTGCTTTATAATTACCTGATTTAACTCAATATCCTAAGGTTATCTTTTACCTTGGATATTTAAGTTAGGTCAAACGACCATGTGCGTGACTAATTTATCCAAAGAAAAATCACAAAAGTTATTACCGTCACACGCACGTTCGCATTTCAATAAATGTTCTTACTTGTAGCCACATATCAACATGTCATGGCAAATACTTAATTAGGTATAACATTTAGGTTAAGAATAATATAAAACGTTGATAAAATATTATAAATTAATAACAGAATAGAGCAAAAGGACATATTTTTACTCTATTTACAGCTTGTAAATTAAATTTATGATTCATGCATTCTTTTCATATTCATAAGTAGGGCTTTTTTTAACAAGTACAAATTTACTCATTTTTCTTTTTCAGATTTACTTCATATTGAACTTTATGCAGGTCAAATACAAGTGTTTTACATACAAGTGTCAAATAGAACATTGTAAATTCAATTTCCGATTTTTTTTTATCTAACTTTTATACACTTTGGTACTTTTTTTAAGTTATTATATTTAAATACTAGCTAGGTATTTCTAAAAAGCAACTTCTAATATTTTTAAAGTCATAATTATCTTACGGTTTCATTCATTTTTTGCATATTAAGAGTACACAAATAATAATTTTAGCCTATAAATAGTATACACTTACTATTATATTCATTCGTATTTTTATAAAATATTTTAAATGGATGAATTATTTTTATACCAAACCATGGCTTACTAGATTAATAGTATCCAATAAACTGTAATCAAATAAACGACTTTTAGTTCCAAGCAAAAATAAGGGGGAAATTGAAAGCAATAGATTGTTTTTATCAAAATGTGAGCTTTTAGACACAAATCGCAACTTGCATACAAATAGTGTATTATTCTAGTTTTATTTCAACTTTAGTTTTAAAAATCAATGTTTTTATATCCAAGATTATTTTTTTTCAAATAAAAGTATAATCTAATTACCAAAAAACATTTTAATACATTATATACACACATTATTTTAACTTTTTACTTCCCCCCATAAAATTCTTCAAAATTTTAATAACAAACACTTTTTAGACTATAATAACTCTTTCTGGTTATTTTAGTTCTAGGTAGTATACAAAAGATTTTTTATGTACAAAAGTATGTATAACACAAAGATTTAAAGTAAACAATTCAGAAACAATAACATAAAAACCATGTTTCGTTAAAAAAAAAGAAATTATATGAAAAACACAGAGTTAAATCTAAAAATTTAAATAATCACAAATGTTTTCAAAGTGTTTCATACAAAAAAGTTATTGTTGTATAATATTAAGCTAAAATAAAATTTTAAAATGGTAGTACAGAACAGTCAAAATTATGAAATTAAAAAGCAAAATATTATTCACTTAACTTCCATAGAATATAGAGGTTCAACATTTATGTAAGAAAAGAGACATTCCAAAAGAATTTAATACTTATATAAAATTTAACTAAATAAACTGAAGGGTCCATATTATCCCTTTGAACATCATATAACAAAATAAAGTAAAAATTAATAATTGATTTTCCTTCATTCATTTCATATGAATGGCATTGTGCTGATATTAATGACACTGACTTTCTTGTAATGTTTTAAAAACTTCTGTAATTTAGGCTCTAATCACCGATGTCTTAAGACCAAAGAATTAACTTACTAATGTGTGCAAATGATGGAAGCAAATAAGCAATCTTCGGTCACAGAAATGCGCCTCTTATTGGTGCATTGGAGCATATTGAAGACATTTTTGTATAAAATTAAGTATGGATCAATAGGTACTCACGGCGAACGTTGTATTTAACGGTCCTCAATCTTGATAATCACAATTCATTTCTGCATTATGTGCTCCTCCAAACATTAACGCTCATTCACAACTAATTAAAATAAATGTTAATATAGTGCATTCCTTACTCAAATCTGAATTATATGAAAACTAAAAACATGTCCTACATTTCTTATATTTAATTACATGTTATGTACATAAAGGTATAAAAAACTCAACACCTATCATTTTGATATTTTCTCACAATCAACTTTTCAACACATGACATAATTTAGAAAATACTCCTTAATACTATTTTTAGGTAACAATTTTATTTTGAAGAGAAGCTTATACATGGAAGGTAATGTCATGAGTTCTTTACGATGCTTTTTTTTTTCTAATTAGATCAATACAAATCGAAAGCTTTTCAATAATGAGAAAAAAAAGTTCCTAGAGCTTTAAAAATCATAGAACCAGGGAAGGGTATTTTTATTAGCTTGTTGCAGGAAGCTTTATCAATGGGCTATAATTATTTTTTCGTTCTTATTTATATTTATTCGTTCTTATTATATGTTGGTTTGAGCATGTAGCTGGTCGTCAGTCTTTGTATTTGTATTTGTATTTGTATTTATTCTTTTCATTGACAGTTAGTTGACTCTAGGAAGTCATTAGCTAAATTCTGCAAATTTTTACACTAGAGGAAGAGGGAATTTTTTATTTCCAAATGACTGGGATGTTTATAACCAATTTTATCAATCAGTATTATTTTTGAAAATAACTTGTTGTTGTTGTTGTAAATGGTTTGTTACTGACATTATTATTATCATATCTAAAATGACTTATAAAGGAAGACATTCCAATGGGAAACAGAACCATACTTAAGAAGGACTCTTACTCAAGTACAATTACAAACTTCACAGGGCTCCTTTTTTTTCTCTTTCTCAAATTTATAACACACACGTTGTCCCTGTCCCTATAAAAATTACCTATTTTATGTGAAGATGGACACAATCATTAATTAGAAAAAACAAAAGCGTATGGTTTATCTTAGATAGAAGACATCTGAGAGAAAAGCACTAACATATAAACTCATGATTATCGGCAACATATAAATACTTTCGTGATGAAGTTATGGCTAAAACGACACTTGAGTCACTTATTGGAAAACTGTTGAACCCTTAGGCCTCTCTAAGCAAGTACTATTTTCTTTAGTGACAGATGCGTTCTGTCCTTCTCCACGTATATCATATGGTGTTGAATGTCCCTCTTAACTAAATGCATACAAGAAAAACATCTTTAGTTTGCCCCCACATAATCGCTCAGGCTATCAATCTTATAACTTCATAGATTTTGTCTATAGTTTTGTCCATCTCTTTGTTCTACATTAAAAACCAAAGGCGAAAGAAAGATAGCTTTCTGTCACACACTCCACAAGATGTTGAATTTGAATGTCCTTACGTATGATATGAAAACATCATCAATTTCCCAATTCTCCACATTCACCTGTTTGATATTAAAAGCAAGCGGTAAATGTGGGATAACTGTCTCTTTTCCACGTCGTTTACTTCTCATGGGAAACTCATTTAAAACCGCACGGAAATCAACACACGACCAAAAAAAAAAAGATCACGACAGAAATTATGTTTCGTAGCTTTCGTCATAAAAGCACACTCGCAAAAGGTCAGTTTGTACACAACAGTAGGGCCGTCGTGGGAGCACAAGGTTCTCACTGAAGTAATAAGTTCTCACCAAACTCAGGTCCATCAGAGTCCTCATCAGATGTGGTTGACGGACTTGGGGAAATGGTGCTCGGCCCTCCGTCCGTTCCTGAAATGCTTGTTGAAGCTGTCATCGTCGTACTCCGAGGCCATGGGCTGCTGCGCTTCGGGGGGCAGCACGCAAGGCGCTGCGGTGGCCGGCGGCTGCAGCTGAGCTGCGCCTTCGGTGCCGTTGCTGGGCTGCATGTTGGGGTTCCACAGGAACACGTAGTAGAGGGACAGCACCATGGCGGCCATGGACACGGAAAAGACGTAGGCCAGCACGGTGAGCAGCCGGACGAGCTTCTTGTTCTGCTTCTTCTCTTCGTAGATCTTGGAGCGGCTGGTCTCCCCGGCGAAGCGAATGTCGCCCACCGAGAACTCGCCGCCCTTCATCGGGCCGTAGTTGTTGTCGCTCATCCTCGCTGTTGTTGCGTTCGTTTTCGGCCGCTCTATTTTTGGGAGTCGGCTGCTGCTGCTGCTGCGGCCGCGATCGATTCGGGGGTGGAGGCAGCGCCGTCTTGTGGGCCCACCCGCGAAAGGACTATGACGTCACTGTGACGTCTGCGGGCTATTCCAGATGTAGGGGACGTTTTCAGAAAAGTTGGCTCTTTTTTCTTACAGAAAAAACATTTTAACCCTTTCAATCCCAATGCGCCCGAAATTACCATTGGTTTCTACGGAAAATTTGGGGTGGCTAGGTCTAACAGGGTGTGCGTAATAAAACCTCGATGGAGAGTTTGTAGGGACTAATGAACTGAAAAGGAAATAAAGAAATCAAGTTTGTTATAAAGTCTTTTAAACTGAGAGTCGTACTGTATACACTGTAAAAAATTCCCGTAAAGTTTACGGTTTGAAACTGGCAGCTGGGTTGGTTGTGGAAAACCGTAAAAACTACGAAGTAAATCCGTAAAAACAACAGCGTTTTACCATTTTAATCCATGTTTTTTGTTTTACAAGGTAATCCCGAACAAGGTAAAACACCGTTTTTTTTTTACGGATTTACTTCGTTATTTTTACGGTTTTCCACAACCAACCCAGCTGCCAGTTTAAAACCGTAAATTTAACGGGAATTTTTTACAGTATATACTCCTTTTCAGTTTTCAATAAAATTAATTCATAAAAACTAAGTTTTAATTCTGAGAAAAATGTGAAAAAGTAAATCTAATAATTGTTTGTATATTTTGAACTATAAATTAATTATAATATCTAGAAAAACCGAGCATCTTCTGTGAAATGCTTTGAGGTAGTTCCATATTTTTCAAACTTTCGATTTTGTGGTTTATTATTACAGCATATGTTGTGTCAAATTGAAATCTACAATCGAAATTTATCTAAAAAATTTATTTACTTAGATATTAAGGAAATAAAAGTCGTCAACAAATGACGCAATCGCCCGAGTTGTGAAATGGTTGTGAAGCCATCGGGGCCGAGTGACGTCACGAACCTAAAATTACTAGTAAAATAAAAACGTAAAATCAATTATAAATCAAAACAAATCGTTGAATATTCGAGTTCATCCAACAGTAAATAATTTATATTTAACTACATTAAATTCTTTAATTTATTATAAAATTAAACTGATGAGAATCAAGCATTAGTAATTCTTTTGGTATGTATTTTTACATTTTTTGCCGCTGGCATCACGTTTTTGTTTATTGTTGTATCAATTTTGTTAAATTAAAAGACATTTTTGATGCTTTATGCTTATTTCATATTTCTACTTATTAAACTGTGATTTGAATAGAGATAGCCATTAAAAATTAACATCAAGGCGTTTGTTTTCATATCGTAACATTAATGTTAATAACAAAAACACGAATGTTCCTTATTCAGTGTTAACAAGTCAAAAAATCTAAATCATGGCGTCGTTTTGCAAATGACGTCTGCAAGTCGTAGTACACCGAGTTTGGGCCGAGTGACGTCACGAACCTGAAGCGCCGTTTTTCGCGCGCTTTTCAGAACGCGAACTTTGAGTTGCAATAAAAAAATAAATAATTATCAGAATGAAAAAATATCTCGGTTTTAGGGGTTTTTCGAAAAGCTGAATAGAATAAAAAAATAAAAATAAAATGTGGAACTAGTCCATTCATTCAAAACTAGCTGGTAAGAAAACCCGAAAGTTTACGTAAAATTTTCCTTTTAGTTTCGGACTTGAAACTTTGCGGCTTGGAATAGGAGCGATCCTATTTCAGAAGTCACCCAAATGAGTTAAAACACTGCTTTTAAGAATAAAATTTCAAACTTTTTCTGGGGAGGCTTAAAACTCCAGTATTTTTTTACAAAATGTTTAGCATTAAGGACTCGTAAGGGGTCCCTTTGAAATAATTATGAACCAACCCCCTTTAAATATATTTAAATTCTGAAAATCATTATTATTTATTAAGGCATATAAAAAATTAGCATAGCGTATTTTTCAAACTAGTATTATACAGGGTGCATAGGAAAATCCCTTTAATCTGAAAATGCTCTCGAAAGGAGAGAGCCTTGTATTTATTACTTGTATTATAGCTCGAACTTGTATAGCCCGACATAATGCAAATGACCGCAGCGCCCCCAATGGCGAAATAAGAAAGTTAACGAAATTAATTAAAAAACTAAAAGAGATAAAACAAGAACTTCACAAAGAAACGCCAATATAATAAAAAACACACAGAAAAAAATTTCATGAAAATAGTATCTTCAATATTCGAGGAGATATGTTAGCAAGTGAAAATTGCAGTTTTTCAGGAATCAAAAAAGAAATGTGTGCAAATTTGCGTACTTTTTTATTTTTTCATTTTCACTTGCTAATATCTCCTCGAATATTGAAGATAGTTTCTCATGAAATTTTTCTCAGTCTGTTTTATTATATTGGAAACAATTTTCTCATTGAAGTTTTTGTTTTATCTCTGTTAGTTTTTTAATTAATTTTGTTAACTTTCTTATTTCAACACAGTGAGCACTGCAGTCATTTGCATTATGCCGGGTTCCGTTCGAGAGTATTTTCAGGTTAAAGGGACTTTCCTATGCACCCGGTATAATCCATCTAAATACCTCCTTAAGAACACATTTGAACAAGTTTTATCACAAGATAAATCTTAAAATATATTTTCTAAAATTCTGAAAGTTGGTTATTTTTTCCACGTTTTTCAAACTTTGGGGCTCTATAAGCAAACTCTACAGTTAACTTCGGGGGATGACACTTCATACACTTTCTTTTGGGACCAAAACGATTGGAATGGAACCCTGGGGAACTAGTTTTTTTTTTCAAAAGAGTTTTTTTAGACACTCTAATGTGCGGTTTTGCATCTTCCACGATGATAAACACCGCTTTACAAAAAATATTGATATTAAGGTTACAATAGATCTACTAGAATTCAGTTTTTTATTGGGGAAAATAGTTCATACATTTTAAATTATGCCACCACACATTTCAAAAAACTTTCTTGTTCTGTCATTCCCAGGTCACTTTATACCAGTTCATATCAATTATTGTTGATCCTCGCTTGTTTTCAAAAGCCTGTTGCGTATTTCCTAATTTCTAAGAAAGGTGTTCTCCTTATAAACTTCTTTTCCTTTCAATAACAAATTTTCAATAGAGCATTCGCACATGACGTCACTTGGAGGACAAAATCAACGTTGCCTGTTGTTAGGGGCGGGACATAGAAGTATCCAATAGCAGCATTCGCACATGATGTCACTGGAGGAATAAAACAACGTTGCTAAGGCCGTTGTTAGGCAGAGTCATGTGATTGAAAATACTCTATAGAGCATTTTCAATCACATGACTCGGCCTAACAACAGCCTTAGGAACGTTGTTTTTGCCCGCCAGTGACATCATGTACGAATGCTTCTATTGGATGCTTCCAGTTCCCACCCCTAACAACAGCCTTAGCAACGGAAAGGTTACAGTTTATTGCCCTACAGAGGTTAACAGTTACAGAAAATGAACTAGCCGTGGAATTCTTCTATTGGAGCATTTGCAATCACGTGATCCCATTTCAAAAAACCGCCTTAGCAACAGATGAACAACGGCCTTAGCAACAGTTAAAAGCCTTACAGAAGGTACACAGTTAAAAGAAAATAACCGGTTGTGACATCACCTGAAAACACTCTATTTGGTAAAACTAGAAATATTTTGAAATATAGAGGGCAAGCTGTGCAAACTAAGTAATAAAAGAAGAATAACAACGTTTGCTTTTGCACATTTAATTATTAAATGTGCAAAAGCAAACGTTGTTTTTTTTCTTTTATTAGAAATAATTTGTTTTAAATTTTATTTTATCAAAAATGAACATCATATGGATGGTTAGCAGCCATCAAACTCAGTATAGAGGGCGGTAGTGAAAATGAGTCTTTAAGCACTTCCGGGTTACACTTTGGCATCTTTCCAGAGCGCCAGCAACCGCCAATGTGCGCCAGTGTTTATTATTTACATATGTAAAAACTTATTTCTTGGATATATACTGAGATATTTACAAGATATTTTACATTGGTCAGCATATATTTCAAGTTAAAAATCAAGATATCAACTAAATAACCAAAAAAACTTGTGAAACGAACCTACAGAAACAAAACGTAAATACCGCCAAATCAAGCGATAATCGTAAAATCTAGCAACCTATTCTTATTAAAGTTAATTTAATAACACTTTTTGTGATTTAGTTGATGGATAGAAAGCTGAACGAAATTACTTAGCTCATCATTATCCTATGGATGGTACTATTTGCGAAACATTTAAAACTGTGCTTTATTTAAAAATCATTTGAGAAAATGAGCCTGTTTACACCTATTCTACATAACATAACATAAGCGGAAGGATACACCAGAAAAGGCACTAGAGTTAAAAATGTCGGACTGCCACCAAAATCAGTATAGAGGGCGGTAGTGAAAATGAGTCTTTAAGCACTTCCGGGTTACACTTTGGCATCTTTTCAGAGCGCCAGCAACCGCCAATGTGCGCCAGTGTTTATTATTTACATATGTAAAAACTTATTTCTTGGATATATACTGAGATATTTACAAGATATTTTACATCGGTCAGCATATATTTCAAGTTAAAAATCAAGATATCAACTAAATAACCAAAAAAACTTGTGAAACGAACCTACATAAACAAAACGTAAATACCGCCAAATCGAGCGATTATCGTAAAATCTAGCAACCTATTCTTATTAAAATTAATTTAATAATACTTTTTGTGATTTAGTTGATGGATAGAAAGCTGAACGAAATAGACGACATTAGTGTGACGTCACTTGCTTGTTTGGAAACGTTGATTCTATCCGTGATTGGTTCCGTGATTGGAGGTAAATCCATACCAATCCGTACGGAACCAATCACGGATGGAATCTACGTTTCCAAACAAGCAAGTGACGTTTTGACTAATGTCGTCTATTACTTAGCTCATCATTATCCTATGGATGGTACTATTCATGAAACATTTAAAACTGTGCTTTATTTAAAAATCATTTGAGGAAATGAGCCTGTTTACACCTATTCTACATAACATAACATAAGCGGAAGGATACACCGAAAGAGGCACTAGAGTTAAAAATGTCGGACTGTTTGTTGTTGTTTACATCGGTTAACCGTCCATTGTGCAAACTAAAATAAAGCATTTTGAATAAATATTGACCCAGTCTTTATTTTTGCATTGCATATTCGATGTAAAAAATTTTTTAGTGGAATGTGTCATCATAGTCGAAATGGATGGTTAGCAGCCATCAAACTCAGTATAGAGGGCGGTAGTGAAAATGAGTCTTTAAGCATTTCCGGGTTACACTTTGGCATCTTTTCAGAGCGCCAGCAACCGCCAATGTGCGCCAGTGTTTATTATTTACACATGTAAAAACTTATTTCTTGGATATATACTGAGATATTTACAAGATATTTTACATCGGTCAGCATATATTTCAAGTTAAAAATCAAGATATCAACTAAATAACCAAAAAAACTTGTGAAACGAACCTACAGAAACAAAACGTAAATACCGCCAAATCAAGCGATAATCGTAAAATCTAGCAACCTATTCTTATTAAAGTTAATTTAATAACACTTTTTGTGATTTAGTTGATGGATAGAAAGCTGAACGAAATTACTTAGCTCATCATTATCCTATGGATGGTACTATTCGTGAAACATTTAAAACTGTGCTTTATTTAAAAATCATTTGAGAAAATGAGCCTGTTTACACCTATTCTACATAACATAACATAAGCGGAAGGATACACCGGAAAAGGCACTAGAGTTAAAAATGTCGGACTGTTTGTTGTTGTTTACATCGGTTAACCGTCCATAAACAGTCCACTGTTGGAATCAAAAAAAACAAAAAAACCTGCGGTTGTTCCGCCAGTTTTACGGGACGCATGTAGAGGACGCTGCTATTGATCGTCCCTCTTGACTAGTAGATTTTTTCTGTGATATTGCGTAATCTGTATTTGGGTATTTGGCAATGGCAATTACTCACTACGAGTTGTTTGTTTTGTTTTTTGTTTTGATTGATTCAAGGCGTGTTTCGTGTTTGGTTTATCCTATCGTGCGGGGCTTCTCCCTAGTTTTGTAAAATCGATAAACTGTTGAAAGAATCGCATATACCCGTGGATTGTGTCATGGAAGTGGAAGAAACACGTGAAAATGGAAATGCCCCCAATAATACGTTCTACGTCGATTGGAGCATTCGGAACCTCAGCCACTGGTCAAGGGATGTCTTTGGAGATTCTATCACGACTACTGTCGATTTCAACGACAACCAGATCGACTTCAAAGTGTACCCGATGAATGCCGACGGTCGCATGGAGATGCACTTTCCCGAAGAGTTCTATCTCTACGACGGCCAACTGATTATCAAGGACCACGTCTTCCGTGACATCAGCGAGTTCCGGAAAGAAAGAGGCCAGCGAATCCTCTTCGGCCCCCAATTCGAGCAATTCAGAGAGAATCTCAGAATGACCAAGGACCATTTCGTTCTCTGCTTTACGCTTGAAAATGTAAATATGTGGTTGTACAAAAAATGTGTGTTCACAACTTTTACTGTGTTACGATGTATTTCCCCTAATGGTGCTACCGAATCGCATAATGCTGATCATCCAAGTCAAAATCTCATTATTCAGAGGCAAAGCATCAAAAGACTAAGACATGCAACCTTAAGACAAACACATGCAACCTTAAGACAAAGATGCGAACTACAGCATTCTAGAAAAAAACGTCCTAGCATACGTGTCTTACTCTCTCGGGCAATGTCCAATGAAGCTGAGGTACCGCTCCGACTGGAAGAACAAGTAGAAAAAACGCCATCTTTGCTTCAGAATATCGGCGAAGGCGATCCGCCACCTGTTCAGGGGCAAAGATCAAGATCCCTCCCTCTAAGTCTAAGAGGACTTGAACCAACAGATACAGAACATACAGAGGTCCCCATTAGACTCGAACAGCTCGTTCCCAGTCTGGAAAGTCTCTCCATTAGCCGAGCAGTCGAGGAACCGCTCCGACAGAACCAACCTTTCAAAAAGGACAAACAAGTAGAAGAAAAGCCCCAGCCAATTATGTCTTTTGATCCTCCGTGCGAAACACGATTGAGCCGCCCAAGCGATCAGGCTATTAGGCCTTTTGATCCCCCGTGCGAAACGCGATTCATCTGCCCTATTAGGCGAAGAAGACGCCCTCCAAGACAACAGGCACTCATACAGCTGCCTGCAGACGTCCCCACCAGACATCATACACTCGAACAACTCCTTCCCAGTCTGGAGAGTCTCTCCATTAACCGAGATGCCAAGGAACCACCCTCGTCGAATGAACGACTGGATGAAGCATCCTTGATTGACAAGTATGGGGATTTTCTACGCAAGTTCAGGGCAACAATGGCGCCCCCTTTTCAGGAGGTTGGAGAAAATCACCTTTGCGAGTTGGAGGAAAGGCTGCTCAAGAAGATGTGTACGCCTCATCCACCTTCCTTGGATTATATCAGTGAGAGAAAAAGGGATGACCCCAAGGATTCCAGATATTGCCCATATTGACATCTCTGTTAACTGAAAGAACTGTCGATGGTATAGCCTGTGACCTGTAATACTTTGGTCATAGCTGCACTGCAGGCGTAAGGCCAGACCTACTTTTAAAAAAACAATTGCTCCATTGGTCGCCTTCATTCCCCACCAAGAAGTTACATTTTATGAAGACAAGTGAGTGTTTCTTCGACTTTCAGTTCCTGAAGCGGCATTTAGACTCTGGAATACACACTTCTGGGTTAAAAGTAATGAGCATCGATTCAACCTCGCCCTCAACGTATCAGGTACGGTACTTAAGAATAAGCTGGTCATAGATGCTAAGTGTTCTGATGAATAACCTTAAAAAAGCAAATATCAAAAGAAATAGCAATTAAAATAACTCGGCAAGCAGTGTTGCTTTATATTCTTCATGTTTTAAATGTAATTTGTAAAATGGTTGCCAATTGGAAAGATTTGCACCCAGCTAATCCTAAAGCACCAACTTAAATTTTCTTTTTCATACTATCAAAGTTTGGCTGTTGTCGTTTTTATATTGTGTAAGTTTACGTTTTGTCAAATGTACTTTTTTACTAATGATATTTTTTTCCCTTTCATACAGGGACCAACTAATGCCTTTGTAAAAAGTTTTTTTTGTAAATATTTTTACAAGTTATTATACTACTAGAGTTCCTAAGGGTAGAGAAAACGCTTGTTTGTCTTTGATAAAATATACCATAGTATATTACCTTTTTCATAAATGTTGACATTGCTATGGGTTATATTAGTCATGATTAGAATGCATACTTTATCCGTTTACTATAAAATCTTGATGTTTTGAAAATTTTTACACTAAACTCCTTATTTGTTATTTCATTTTTAATAAAACAATTTCATAAGCTGGTAAAAAAAATTTCCCTTTCTTTCACAATATCTTCTTTTACAATTTTGAAATAATGGTTAGTTAAATATACATGTATACCGTCACTCCAGAAAGTATTTGTACACCCAACAAATTTGCACTAGTATGCCTATTACTGCTAAATTCCAGGTGCAAAATAAAAAATTATCGTAACATAGTATGATGATATTCTTCATTGTAATCAATCAAAAAAAGAGCAAAAAATATCAGAACAGTTAAAAAAAATTATTTTAAAAAATTAAGCGATTTGAAGGCCAAACAAATATTTGTACAGCCATAGATTTAACATGGGATCATTGCATTTCTAAAAAGCATATTTTGTTCCTAATCCTAATTTAAAAGCACATGCATGCATTTCTTTTCTTTGAGGTTGATAATACCAATAGCTTTCAAATCACTTAATTTTTTTCGAATTGTTTTGATATTTATTTTGCTCTTTTTCTTGGTAGATTATAATGAAGAATAACATACTATGTTAGGATAATTTTTGTTTGGATTTTGCTCATGTAATTAAGCCGCAATAGGAGGTATGCTAATGCAAAATTGTTGCGTGTACGAATACTTCCTGGAGTGACTGAATATAGTTAATTACATTTTGAAGGTTAAGTTTAATTTAAGATTGTATTGTACATAAAAAGTGCATTTATGTGTAAAAGCTATGGTAATCGGCTCGTCAACATACGCTAAGAAAAATGCGAGTAAAAATATTAGTTGTGCGATTTGAACCAAACTGCTTACAGCTATCTAATAAAAGGTTAGTGTTATAAGCTCAGTGCATTGTAAAAAACACTTTTATATTAGGAATTATCAATCACTTTTCAGGCACTCCTGATTCTGTTGTGTGATTGGATATGGAAGGAGCTAAAGCGGGTTCCCATTGGTAGCTCAAGCTGGAAATCCAGTTGGGTCCCTCGGGAATGTTTCTGTTTACACTCAGTATTCCTCCCATATATTACTAGCTGATATACCCACTGTTGCTCAGGGGAAAAAAAAGGCTTTTCAAACTATGTGTTAAAAGAAATGAGAATTATTTTCTTCACTGTATTTCTTTCCAAGGCGTCAATTTAGGTGCAATAGTGTCAACTGCTTTCCTGCTATGATTATTTTTTTTATGCCATACTACTTCCTCAAGATGTAAAAATACCATCTCTTTGCTCTCTCCATCCATTTCTGTAATTGGTACAAATATATAATTGATGCAAATTTCTCAGCCTTCCCTTCACAGTAAAGGTATATTATGAAAAACAATTTCTTGGATAATATTCCCCCCTCACCCCTTTAAGTTTTCATAAAAATAAAAAAGAATTAAAAATAAATAATCTTCTAAGATGTAAAGCAAAACTTAAAAAACTTTAATATTAAAGTGCTAATAACCAGTTTTTAAGAGTCAGATTAAAAAAAAAAGCTTCGGCAGTGGCTCCCGAGAGAACCACGGATTTGATTTGTCACTCGTGGGTAGATAGAAGCCAATAGAACAGTGGTTCCTAACCTTTATAATACTGCTACCCCTGTAACCTGTTAGGAAATCAAATTTTACCCCAATTTTAAAATGTTATAAAAACACTCAATGCAAGCGAATTCTAATGTTAATTACAAAGTTGTCATTGCCAGCAGTTTGTCCGAAAACTGGATACATTGCGGCTACATAAAAACACAACAATATTACGATATTTTAACTATGAATTAATAATAATAATAATATCAGTGTGAGGGTTGAAATTGTTTTGCATTTACAAGTTTTTTATGTTAGGTTTAGTGTCACTTAAAGCACATCTCATGTCATGTTCCACATTGAGACGGTTTCTGGCCTTTGTTTTCAATGAAACTAAAGTTGAAAAACCACTCTCGCATCTGTAAGTGGTGGCATAAGGTACTATCATTTTTAAAGCTCTGTTAGCTATAACAGGATATTATACAGGTTATTAACGGCGCATCACGCCGTGACTCAGGATTCAGCCTTCAATTAACAAATTGTTCTCTGTTACCCCTGAAGAATAGTGTGTTTACCCCCCGGGGGGTAATTACCCCCAGGTTCGGAACCCCTGCAATAGAAGCTAGAAGGCGGCGAATTTAACACGAGAGTAGTGTAATGAGTGGTGCTGCCATCTATTGCAAAGAAAGAATACAATTTTGAATTCGGTGAATTTTAAAATTAAGAAGCCTTGAGGTAGAGGTAGTCTGGATAGCGGAGGTCATTTGCAGATCCTGGTATCTCTTTTCTACAGAAACTTTCATGCAATTTTATAAACCTCGTCTCCCACAATTCGAACGTCACATGGTTATTGTCTGATAAGTGATAAGGGAAAAAAAATGGAGAAATGGCGTGCTGTCATCTTCATCTACACAAAATTTAAAACTAAAAAACACGTGATATAGTAGGAAAATTGTTCAGCGTTTTTCTTTATCATCACTAGAAACGCCATATTTTTATATGAAACGGACGAAGAGAGAGAGTGTTTAGAAAAATGAGCTTTTCGAAAAATGCAAAGAACCTCTCTCTACTTTTTCTTTAAATGAAACTAATACCATTTGGAGGAGCCCTTACCTGTGCCTGAGAGGGCCCAGGCACCCTCCGAAATAATGGACAAGTTTCAAGTGGACCCTCATTTTACAAGGGGCTTGTGTTCTCCATTTTATTTGGAGACGTCTGCCCATATAGGGACAAGTTTTGGAGATTAGTGCCAGTTGTCTCCGAAATCTCGTCCTTCTAAATATGTTGGGCCCCCTCCGAAAAAAAGAATTCAAAAATATGCCACTGATCTAAACTGACCACGGAAAAATGAGACGATTTTCAGTAAAAATTTCAAAAAGAAATGCCAACAGCACGCGGTGTTCCCAGGTGGTCACCCTCCCAAGTACTGACCGCGCCCGAAGGTGCTTAACTTCGGTGATCAGACGAGAACCGGTGTTTTCACCATGGTATGGCCGTTGACATTACCGTAGGAGTCCCTAAGTTTTAAATACTAAGCACAAAGCTTTAAAACATCAAATACTGGGGGTCTGGGATTTATGGACTGGTCTTGTCTTCATTGTTGGGGTTATTCAATCTGTTGTTGTGTTGTGAATCACGTGCATTTAACAGTGCAAGTGCATTTTAAGTGCAAGACAACACTATTTCTCTCCTTTTACAAAGTTAAAGCGATGCTGCCTTCTACAAAAGGACCAGGGAAGCTCGAGAGGAGAGCCTGTTTGTGCCCATGGGCGGATTTAGGAGTTAGGGGCCATTCATTAATTACGTAAGGATGATTTTGGCAATTTTTGACCCCCCCACCCCCATGTGAGGGTAAGTAAGATTTTTTAAACCCCTCCCCCCCCCTATTCTTACGTAAGATTCCATTGCGTTTTTCAAGGTTCCATTTTTCGCCTACGCAACCATCAGCGCACGAAATGATAAACAAAAAAAAAAGTTGAAACCAAAACTAATAAAGATTTCTCTCACTTTTTGCTTTTGTTTTGTTTTGACAACTGGAAAATGGATTCAACAATTTTACTTTTTATCTTAACTTAGCTACTCCAATAAAAATCAATCCGTTACCGCGTTAAGAACAGAAATCAAATCAAATGAAAAAAAAAAAGGCTTAAGAAAGAGATTGCCATCCCACGAAATAGATCAATCGCAATCGAAAGCAGCCCAAATCAAATTTCGGGCCGCGAAATAATCAGGCTCCTTTTTATTAATTAATGATATATTTTTCGGGGATAGAGTCTTTAATATGGAATTTTTCTGGCGAAGGAGGGACGAAGATTATTTGCTTAGAGTAAAGGCACTACTATATTTTCAAAAATTTAAGGGGATATATAGATTTTTGGCTCGACATGTCTTAATGTCCTGAATATAATTTTAAAAAAGTGCGGTCTATACCTACAGAAAATGTTGGTAACTATCCCTAAAAAAGTAGTCTTGTTTCACCTTATTTTTGGATACTGGCTGTGGCTTTCCTTGTAATAAAGGTTGACCTAATCCCCATAATCCCTTGCTATACTATCTCCCCCCGAACTTAAACTTTTCATTTTTCACCATAGAAAACGACCTAAACAACTCCATAACCTAAGAGGTAAATAATAGGTAGGAGGTTCGGGGGTCCTCTCAGAACAATTAATTAGCAACAATTAATTAATTAGCATTTTTAATTTTACCATGTTAAAATTTTTTACCATGTAAAGTTTTTTGGGGGAGTTTTCAGGGGGCTTCGCTTCGCGGGCCACCCAAAAATTGAGGAGAGAGGTGAAAAAACAAGGGTGCCTCCCCCCAAATATTTTTTCCAACCAACAGAGTACTGTGCCCAGGTAACGAAAAATATTGGATAAATGTTACATCGATATGGGCAAGTATATCTTGCTATCATAAAATTTCGTGATTTTTGCTATCATAAAACATCAAACAATATTCTTAAAAATAATACAAACTTATTACAACTGTAAAGATGTCAACAGGTGACTGATATGGAACCCTTGAATGTGGTGACGTAGATATTGGAAAAAGTATTGATTGTCAAAGTAAGATTGTATTGTCAAAAAACTCGATAGGGAAAACTATCAAACTTTTTATCAAACCTCTCAGTATACAAAGTTATTTAGAGATGTGCAGAGTACCATAAATTATATAATAAATAAATAAGTAATGAAATTTATAAATTATACCTATACTGACTGCAACGTTACTTGACCCTGGAGAAACAAGCTGAAAGCAAACATAGAAAGTAGTTCCCCCCATGTATATATATATATATATATATATATATATATATATATATATATATATATCGTCTTTTTATCACCGAAACTCCTCCTATCAACCCTACATACTTTCTGCATACTCAGTTTTTCCTTCCGCGTAGTGATGTCATAGATAGGGTCAAGAAACATTGCAGTCCAGTATAAAGATAAATGAAGCCGGTGAAGAAATCCTGTAAAAAAAAACTATGTGCTTTCTTTCATCGCCAGTTCCTGTATATTTTTGAACCTTTCTTCAGAATGATAAATAATAAAAAGCAAGAATGAGAAAAATCAGGTCAAGAGATTTAACAAGAACTAATAAAGAAACGGGAATATAGAAGCAGAAAATATACTGAATGAGAGGATAAGAAGAGCTTATAATTATTATCATTTCTATCTGCTTTGGCGAACACTAAGATTGAAAGAAAAATCCCTACACTATATAATTGATACTTACATACATTTCGTATAGTTTTAATTAAATTATTCATTTAATTCGGCAATAATCCTGACCTCTAAATTTTTAGATGCTTTTATGGAATATTGTCTTCTCTAATATATTTGGAGAATCCTTGATTTCTAATTTATTAGAACCTTATTATTTTTAATTATGCTCTGATATGTTAATTGAGCAATTATCCCTCCCCGAAAAAAAATTTTAAATAATAAATATTGAAAAATTACAAAATCTAGTGAATCTTGTGGGGAATGAACCCCATGTATGAATAAAGAAAAAAAAATCGATATTTTAGTAAAAATAAGTATTATATAAATGTAAAGAAAATTATTTTCCTACTCATACTACCTTTCCCTCTAATATTTATATGGCTATAGGACAAATTATTAATATAATATCGGAATTAAAGTATAGTCTTTTCCTATTATTTAAAACCGTATTGTACTTTTAAACGTACTTAATAAATTTTAAAATAACTGAGAATAATTTTGTATTAAAATACTATTTTTAAAAAAATAGCTTTCATATTGGATGTCGTTAAAATGTAGTATACTAATGCGAAAGAAAAGCTAAAAAATGCAAACTACCATCGATCAAGGTGTCGGAGATACGGTGTCCCAAAAAAGACTGACCCACATTACATTTTAAAAATCAATAACTCAAAAACTAAAAAAGATAAAAATACGCGATTTTTTCATCCTACTCTAAAGACCAAACAATTTTATGACACAAATTTTCGTAAATCGTAGTTCAAAAATTCCCTGACAGGTGGCAGAACTATTTTCCATCTTCTATGAGAAGATTGATACTTTTATACCCTGTCGGGGGATTTTGGAACAATGATTTACGAAAATTTGTGTCATAAAATTCTTTGGTTTCAGAGTAGGATGCAAAAAAACGCGCATTTTTATCTTTTTAATTAAAATTTTTTTAAAAGGTGTCAGTCTTTTTTGGGATACCCTGTATGTAATATGTAGCATAGTAGAAAATATTTTACAATATAGGGTCAGGTGGGGTAAAATGGTTATAGCGTGGTAAAATGAATATAAGGATTTTAACAGTTTATATTTATAAAATTAAATGTTTTTTGGCATGTAGATTGTTCATTAATGATAAAAAAACAGCATGCCATCAAACACACATTAATTTTATAAGTATTATAAACTGTAAAAATCCCTATCCATTTTGCCCCACCTGCCCCTATTAGTGAGATAGGAGGCATTTTTATGCCAAAACTATAATTGATCAGGTCAATTCTAGAATTCTGAAAAGATCAAACGAAAAAAAAAAAAAAATATGATATTATGAATAATGATTAGGTTTATTTTTCGAAATTTTTGGATAGTATAGCCGAAAATTGAATGTTAAGGTGGATCCTGATAGAATATAAGAAAGCAAACTAGCTTCATACAAATAAAAATATCAAGCTTTTCATAATTCGAGGGGGAAGTATCCGAGGATTCCGATTCCTAGAAAAGCAGGATCTGAAGAAGGATTGCTGTTTAAGTAAAATCACAGAATGCATTGTTAGATGTCAAAAATCCAGATCGCGCACAATCGCAAATTTAAAATCAAATTCCTGTTAATCTACTTGATGTAGACCTTTATCGTCATCATAAGGTATGCTAACTCTTGTTACTTTAATATTTAAATCAATCAAATTTAAAAAAAATAATCAAATGTTTTTTCTAAAAAAATTGATGTCACCATGTTTGGTGTCTTATAGTCATATTCATAGCCATCAGCGTCGGTGTTAAATCCTTGGTCAAAGAAGGATTCCACCAATCAGAGGCAGCGAAAAGCTAATTTTTATTTCTTTAGCTGCTGGTTAACACCGACGCTGATGGCTGTGAATATGGCTGTTAGACGATTTCCGATTAAAAATCTTTTAACCTACCTGATTCTTGCAACTTGATAATATGTTGCCAAATCAGCCACTGAGAGGTCTTCCTCCGATTGGTAAACATATTTATGACAGCTTTCAGAGTGTAATTGATAGAAGGACGGTCACAAAAGAGCTTAGAAAAGAGAGACTAAGTATGTGGGCGTCGTCGCTGCTGAGAACATCTTTCAGCAAATTCCCAAATCACGTGGTCTGTGTTGTTTTCAGTCGCTTGTTTTACTTATACACCAGGCGATCGCCTTAGAATTTTGCTCGGAAACCTACAGTTATTAGCAGCAACCCGATTTCATGGCATCAAAAAAAAAGTATCGATTGATGAAGATTGAAAAAAATTTATACCGATCGATCAAGATTTATGGGTGCAAAATCGGAGTCGATCTTAAGATCTAATATTTGAAATTTCGTCTAGGGAAAATCCTGATGTTACACTTTGTTATGATGATGCCCTTACTACTACTTGCTACTGACACTCGAAAATCACTGATTTGGTACAAAATTCTTAAGCGATCGTAAGGTGACCTACCCAACGTAAAAAAAACCGATGAAAACAACAATATTGATCACGTGAAGAGGAATACGCACGAGCTTTTCAAGTTCAGATGATCGTTAAAAACAAAATGGCTTACCGCTATGTGGATGCGCACGCATGCTCTGTCTATTTCATTCCAATAAGGTCTATGACGGTCACTCAGGTGGAATACCATGAATTAACAGGAACGTCAAAAATGACTTGTTTTAAATAAGTTTGTTATATGATAGTAGTGGTAAAAAAAGACAACGAATATTATTTTTTGTTGCATTTATTTTCATCCAATTACTAAACAACACATGAACCGAACAATATTTTATTCACACTACAAGTCTCCTCTGCTTCTCCAAAAAAAAAAAAAAAAAATTCGAACACACTCACTCGATGTATAAAAAGAACTATTTCTGATCAATTGAAAAAGATCAACACCAGCTCTCGAGAAATATTTAGCACGTCTCCTCGAGTTTACAAAAAATCGTGATAAACAATAATCAACACCGTTGAAAAACTTCTATCAAAATACAACTCTCGTTGCTACAAAACACAATAAACAAAATATACTTCTGAAACGTTATTAGTGACTGTAGGTGTTACATTACTCAGTTTTTGCATTTATTATTACACTTGCTGATAGTGTTAATGTTGACTGATGTTTGCTAAATAGACAGTATTAAAGGAATGGAAAGTTAAAGGCATTATACTTTTAGATGGTCACAGTATTTCGCTTGGTACTTTGCTTGTTGTCAACGACTTAAACAGTATAATCTTTTTTTTTTTAATGAACTCTCGAATTTATTTTTGAGTGCTTTGTATTTTGTATGGCTCTTAAAAGTAACGAATTTCACGTAAATCCTCGTTAAAAATGGAAGTTTATAAGAATTTGGCTTAACTGGATGACCCAGTAGAAAGCATTGAGGGAGTGGGTACCCAAATTAAAAAGGAAAGCATTTGCTTTGGCATATATATATTTGACTCTTTAATTAAAAATAAATTTCTTCTTTTGAAC
Organism: Tetragnatha montana; assembly: GCA_963680715.1. NCBI lineage: Eukaryota > Metazoa > Arthropoda > Arachnida > Araneae > Tetragnathidae > Tetragnatha > Tetragnatha montana. Next base: position 43,259,869 of record OY796680.1, on the reverse strand, counting down.
AAACTTAGTAGGAAGATCATTATTGGCACTCTTTTACATCTAATTTTCGTTTATGTATAATGGATAAGTAATTCATAGTACTTATTAAAAAAGGAGTTACACCCTATATGCATATCTTCCAAATATGTGAAAAAAGGTGAATATTTTTTAATAATACGATTATCAATACTCAGTGCCAAAACAGCCGACAAAATCATCTCAAATTGAACCTCAGACACAAATTCTTCCACTTCTTAGAGAGGATTTACAATTTTATTACATAAAAAAATTTAATATAGGTTTAATGTATTGAAAAAAAAAATAATCACGGATATATTGGTCCCTGCATCTTAAAGAGATTATCATAAGACTTTTAACACACATTTCTTTCATATTCTTTCAGACGGATACACAAGGGATGGTTAAACAATATTTAAATCCCTTTCCTCTTTGCATATCTGACATAATATTTCAATTTTCATTAAAACTAGATAAGTTTCGTTTTTATCCAAAGCAAAAACTATCATCACATAGATTTTCAATTTACATCATAATTGAAACTGTTTGTTAAATTTAACAACTTAAATTCACGTTTTTTTTACTTTAAATATTTGGTAAAGGCCTTTGTTTAACCATCCCAGAGTATAACGGCTAATATTTTTATTTTACACAGCGTAAAATGTGACTTGAAGGTTTTAGGCAGCATTTGGGTGATAATATTGAAGAAGCAGGGAAAAATTGACAACTTAAAGCAATAGTTTGCAAATGAACACAAATAATGGAGCTTTACAGTGTTCATAACACGAACAGTTCGCAGCGTTCATAAGTCCTCAAGCTAAAATTATTGGACTAAATTTATTAAGGAGTAAATGACAAACAAATTAGTTAATTTTCAACTATGTTTAGCTAAATAGGTAATTTTAAAGTTTATCTCATTTTCAAAGTGAATTGCACATGTTTACTGTTTAAAAACTTAACTGACTAAATCACAAGTTATTAATAAGTGTAAAAAGTAATTTCACTCGATAAATTAAAAAAAAATCTGTTTCGAGGGTAGAACTCAAGTTTAATTGAGAAATTCAACATACTATCAACAAGTAACATACGAGGGATGTGTGAGAGACTAAAATCACAAAAATATAGAATTGAATTAAAATTAACAGTGTCGGCATACGCTATTGGTGTGGATCCAATAACACAAAGTATTTTTGTGTTCATGTAAAATTTTGATTTCATCCTACTCTTCAAATTTAGAAACAACATTAATAGACAAAAGCAATTCTAGAACAATTGAGCGCATCATGAAAAAATCTAGTACATTCTTAATCGACTGGTCGATGTGAAAGCAAGTAAATAATTATAAAACTTCATATATAAAACTTCTAAAAATTTGGCAGTAAAGGAAATTTTTTCCAATAATTTCAAAAATATAACATTAAAAACTTGAGTAAACGATTCAAATCCAAAAAGTATACAATTGATCACGATGAATGAAATTATTGCACACACATATACTATTCGAGTCTTTCAACAAAGGCCAATCAAGTAGCGAACAAAGTTTTTATGTTTATGACCATAACCAATGCAATGTAACCCATTCACAACGTAAATTTCTTTTGTGCATATCAATACCTTAAAGCACAAAGTGTACTCACTCCTTATGATACAAAATTACAATGACTGGAATAGTTAATTATGGATATTAAACTAGTTTTGAACCACGTACGGAATGAGAAAGTTTTGAATGAAGCAGAGGGAATTATGCTGGTATCTAATTCAGAATATTTTGATTCAGGATATATTAGTAACTGTACATCGCATGGGGCATTCACACATTATAAAAAACCCTAATTTCAATTCATAATACAAATTTCTTAAACGTTTCCTCTATAAAATCTCTTTTTAGGAGATTTTATTTAGCTGCACCGTGATGGGCATTTCAAGAAGGGGTCAATGATAGTCATTTATTTTCTCTAGCACAATATTCAGTGTCATTTATTAAATGTATCAATAGATAAAATTATTGATTGACTCATAGATTAGGCATTCTACAATTTGGTAGAAAAAAGACGTGGCAACGATCAAGAAAATTTAGAAAATTTTTAGCATACGTCATAACTTACCTGTTTACTCTTTCATATCACTTTTTGATTTAAGGTACTGATATATATTTCTCAAGGGTGTAATAGGGAATGCAAAGTTAGTATCTTATGATACAACACAAAACCTATTATCAGTGGCACTTCGTAAAAAATGGTTCTTAAGCCCTTGTATACTTTTCAAGCACGATCTTTAGAAGTGATGGAAAAATGATTGTACCCATGATATAGTGTTCTGAATATCTAACATATAACTATAAGCATAGCGCGAATCCAAATCTCAAAGATAATCTCATAGAAAATGGAAAGAGGCAGTAAAAATTTGGAGGATTGGCACAAGTAATTCGGCAAAAAAAAATTCCAGATTTCCATTAAAGAGTTCAAAGAAAGAACCTGCTAAGTAATCTTTAAATAGAAATGACTACTCTAGGAATGTTTATAAGGAATTCTCACATACTAATCCAGTTTATAAACTGTGTTATTTATACAAAAGCTAATAATTCTTATTGAATGGATAGTTAACTCAAAGTTAAACGGGTGTGCAAATTTCCCTCAACAGGTTCTCTCCAAAAGTTCTTTAATAAAAATATTTTGTGAGATTTACAAATATTACAATGAAGATTACTATTACATTGATTAAAAAAGTTCTATAGGTTTGTACATTTAGTAACGGAATGCTTAATTTGTGATTTTTTTTCAATTTTCTAAGCCAAGAAATTTGCGAGACAATGACAATAACGTTTTCCCTTTTAAGGTAGAGATTATACTTACAAACTATATCAATTATTTACAAGTTCAGGCTGAATTATTTGAGCTTTCTCAAGAAGTGAGGCCAATTTTAAGTTGGACATAAGTATAGATCAGGCAGACTTCATGAATTTAACAGTTTTAAATTTATAACCTCAAAAATATTCTGGTCATATATTACTTTTATAACCGTTCATTATAGTCAAGTATATTTTTAATGACCATTTTATTTTATGGATCTTTAAAGGGTGATTTTGGCACAACTAAGCAATGTAGCTTATTTTCTCTCTGTGTCTGTTTCACAAAAAACTTGAACTTCATATAAAAACTTAACTAAAATTTTGAAATGTGGTTTAGGTGTTTACTAACAATAGAAAGTTACTTTAAAATGCTTAAAACAAAAAAGACTATTAAAATGTGTCCATGTGGACATTTTATTAGCTGTTTATGCAATAAAATGTTGAATATTGAAAAATGTTTAGTAACATCAATATAAGATGACACGCATTTCAATTACTTTGATCTATATATTATAGGATTTGGATTTTTAATACACAAGTTTAACATTATTTAATTATAAATGTAAAACATGAATCAATGATATATTCACTTTGAATACAAGTTGCAAGGGAAATAGATATCCCGCCGTTTTAAAAACTAAACAATATACTCAAAAGGAAAGTAATTTCTATAAAGACTGAAGTGCTCGCCTGATCTATAAACAAAAAGGTCTTAGCATCAAATGCTAAAAATGATTATTCAAGTCATTTTCTGACAATTTGAATACCATTTTTATAGCCCAGTGTTCAAAAACCTACAAAACTACATCAAAACAGTATTTACACCCCATTGTCTAATATAAGACTACGTATATATCTAAATATATTTTATATTTATATATTTATAATATGTATACATATAATATATACTTTTACAATATTCTTCTATTTGTTGTAGTGAAAATACATGGACTCGCATAGAAGATCAAAGTGACGAATAAATATATTTCTGGTGACAGCGATGTCTTATGCCATCCTATATCAGACCATTCTTCGGAATACTTTGGACCTGACTCATCAATATGAAGAAATATAACCACTTTATGAATCAATCTATACAGGACCGTCTTCACAGATATGACGTCATAAGACTTTTTAAATGTTAGATCGATTAACTCCTCTTTTACGTTCATTGGCAAAAGAGCGTAATACTCTGCGTTTATTGCACAGATCTGACGCTTGGAGAGTTTTTGCAATTGATGAAATTACTGACTGAGTCATGGTAAAACAAAACCAGACAGTTAAGTAAAATGTGTCCAAAGTTCAAGCAGTTTCTTAAACACATGAGGTTGTAATAACAATATCGCTTTCTTCTTAACAATAAACAAATTATGGATAGAATGTAAACTTAATATTAATAAAAATATATAATCTTCCCCGTTTTGGATGACTTGAGATATTGATTTTAGTCGACTTAAACAAGGTTAATGTCTGATCCTCAACACTGACTAAATCCGTATTCTTTAATGAATTATTTAAGATATTCTTAAACAAAAATTTGGTTCTCAATAATCGAATTTCGATTCAGGTATAGAGAAAGTGATGTTTTTACACAAATGTTGACATTTTGGGTATGAGTATTTTTATGCAGTATATCCTAGATATGTAGAAATCGAAAGAACCCGAAAAAAAATTTCGAGATAACAAGGGAAAATAGAGAATACTTAAATTCAAGGGGGTAACTTTTTCGATATATAAAGGTTTCGAGATATCAAAGCTCGAGATAACGAGGGTATATTGTATTTTAATTTCGTTTGAATCCTTTACAATTTTATTTTCTTTACAAATTTAGTTGATCATTTAAACATCAATGATACCGTTAAATGAGTTTTGGTTATTTTTACATCTAGAGAATACTGGCACTATATTATCTGTGTCTTTTCGTACATCAATATGCAATTTAAATTATATTAGGGAGAGCGATATAAGTGTGATAGAAAACCAAACCAAAATATTATAACTTGGTAACGGAGTGTTTAAATCCAATTTACCTATTTTTATAATTAGATTGGAATTGGACTAATCGGAGAAGATTGATATGAAATATGACAAACACAGTTCAAAGTAACAAAAATAATTTCATTTAGCATAAGTAAAAAAAGGGATTTTACATAACCTGAAGTATTTCGTAGCAACAACATAGCATCGATCGTTGAGGAGTTTTGAGCGCTTTCGAAGAAAACTAAATTCGAACACTGTGTATAAGAGCCTTCAAATATTTCCGACTGAAAGCACAGGCTATTTTTCTAAGAACACATCCCATAGAAAATAATAGGATGGAATAAAAAGAAGCGTTGACAAGCGCCCGGGGATCGAAGTTTATCGTGTGTTCGATTCACTCCCGAGTCGGGGGATTCGGAAAATGTTCTACGAAACATTCCAGGGGTGTTAAGGGATCAAGTGTTTAGATGGGCAATCCTTCCTTTCTATGTTCTAGGAAGACGGTATTGCATGGAACGAAGTAAAGGGGCCGGAAATTGGGCAGCGGGAGAGATAGAAGTGTGTGGAGCTGGGATTGCGATAAAACAACGAGTCCGATTCGGGAAAATAGAGCAAGTTTTTGTAAATCATCTCTATCCTCTATTTGTTACCGATACTGTAGGAGGAGAAAGATCATGTAAAATTTTAAAAGTGATACAGTTGCAGTTAAGTGAATCAGATTATGGATATGCCCTGTGTGGTAGAAAATTTGGCGTATGAAAGTGAAATTGATGAAAAAGATAAGATTTTTTTAAAGAATGCTTAAATTTTCGTACCAGTATTAAGTTAAGTAATAAAATTTTAGAGAGATAGAAAGAGGGGTGACATGCTAATTTTCTCTGCTCACCAGGTACCCGATTTTAGAGTTTAAATAAGCTGCATCGCATTTAGATTGAGAAAAATAAGAGTACCTCAGTCTAATTTTTGCATATTGATAGGTTTTAAATTTCTAAACTTAAAGGCTTAAACCTCTCTCCTTCTAGTTTAAAATAGGAATTTTGAAATAGAAAAGAAAAACACATATCTTACTTATCATTACATCTGATTTTGATTGCAGAAAAAATAAAGCCCTTCAGTTAAGTATCAACATTCAACATAGTTTTTGATACTTATTTTGCTGATATTAATTAATCGAGAAAGTATTCTCTCACAAACGCGGTTATTCCAACAGATTGTTCACATTGAATAATGAACTATTGTTCATTCTACTAAAAATTACGAGAAGGATATTAAAATGAACAGGTTTAATAATTTTAATTTCTCATTTAAATATACAAAACTCGAATTCAGGAATAAATTAGAGAAAAACCTGAGACAACACTTAAATGTAGAAGAGCTATAGCTAAAAACACAATTTTGTCTGTTGCTCAGGATAAATCTGTAGTATAAGGCCGGGCGCGCACTGGCGACTAAAGTCACGGCGACCAGGATTACTAGTATCAAAAATATCATTAGAAAACAATAGAGCATTTTCAATCACTTGACTTTACCTAACAACGGCCTTAGCAACGTTGTTTTTATCCTCCAGTGATGTCATGTGCGAATGCTGCTATTGGATACTTCTATGTCCCGCCCCTAACAACAGCCTTAGCAACGTTGTTTTTTTCTTTGTCACCGTGACAAAAGTCGCCCGTGCGCGCTCGCCCTAAGCACTCTTAACATTCCTTTCATTAAAATCAAAGCAAAACAAGAACTTAAAAGCAGAGATATAGACACGATTTCAAAACAAGCAATTCAAATAATCACCTTTATCCCTCTTAGGAGTTCACCGAAACGAACTAAATATTTAAGTTGGGAATTTATTCAAACATCAGACGCGGGTCTAAGCGGTTTCTTTGTAAAATGCAAAAGATGCAATAAAAAGACCCGAAGCGTCATTAAAAACATTAAACATTAATTGCCGTAAGAGGATTACTCCCCTAAGTGCCCGAAAATGGCCGGGGATTGGGAACGGGGTTTAGTTGTTAATGGAGAGCTTAAACGATGGCGAAGGAAATGGCACGTGAATCTACTAGGGTTTGAAGAAGGAGATTTAAAAGGAATCAATCTGGCAACAAAGACTCAAGAAATTGAGCAACAATTATGTACTCTTTAAGTATCCCAGTTCGGTAATTTTGAGAAACACTGAAAACCACTGCAGTTATGGGGAGTCTTAATGTAGGGAACATTTTAGCATTATTTGTTCCATTTAAAATTAATTTACCACAAATACATAATAGCTTTCTTTCATGCCAATTGCTTTTATGAACCAATTTTACTGTCTTATTGTATATCATTAAAAACATTAAACCATAAAAATTTAACGTAAGAAGCAGCTTTTTGGGGAGTAGAAGCTTGATTGAACTTTTTCCCAAGTTCAAGCCTTATATATTGAGAACTTAACTCGAAATAAAGTGTTGAACGCGCAATAAAAAGATAATACCAAGTAATATATTTAAAAAAAATAAGCTGCTCAACATTCTTACATTACCTATAAAAATAGAAATGAATCAGGTTATATGAAAATTAATTTTTACAGCTTATGTGTGAAGTTTGGTTGCTCTAGGTGAGGTTTCTTGGTGACATTCTGCGCCAGAAAACTTCTTTTATAATTCTTATATCAAAATATTTTTAATGAGCTCCAACACAGTATTACAATGTTCTTTAAATAAAAATATTTTTACTTGATCATTATCTCCCAGAATTTCAGCAGTCTCAGATTTCTAGAAAGTTAAGTTTGAATAGCCAAAGAACGATTTGAAATAAAAATGAGGAAATAAACAATGAAAATGTTACTCTTTGTAATTTACAAAGCATAACACTATAATATTGTTCAAAATAATAATAAAAGGGCATAAGGCCCTCCACATGGAACAAAAAAACCATTAATTTCAGTATGAAAAACTCCAATTTAACCTATTTGTGCATGTTAGGTACTTTTGCCTCGTTAGCTCACACAATCAATCTCATATCAACCTTCAAGTTGAATATTTTAATGGGTAAAATTGAACTTTCTCTAAAAAAGGCAAACATCACTTTCTCAAACCCCACAAGATAAATAAATGTTTTAGATCAAAAATTCCATTTTTGTCTTATTTTTCCTGATATGATAAAAAAAAAGTTTTTGTGCAACATTAAAGTAAAAATAAAATAAACACAATTTATTTACAACCTGAATACTTTATTAGCTTTTCCAATATATTATGGATTCATTCCAGGTACTGATTTGAAGACAAGTCTTTTCGGAGTAAAAAATACCCCCAAAATATTTTGATTAGTCGATACAAACATAAAAAACAGTAACATAGGAACACTAAGTACGCAAACCAAAACATCAAAAAATAATTACAAAATTGTGCCAGGCATTCATAAATAAAACAACCATGACCAGCAAGTTGTGTATGAGGGATAATGAAATATCTAGAATTTGTAATAAGTTACGATTTATAGGGTAAAAAAGTAATTTTTAAAACTGAGCAGAATCACAATATAACTTGGTTGTCAATAAGTTAATAAATAGTATTGAACCGTTTTAATGGTAAATGATAGACAATTATTTTAACAAAAATTTTATATGAAGCATACTGAAAACTATAATCAAACACATAAAACAAACTACTGGGTTAAAACTTAGCATTTTGCTTTTAAGTACTTTTGTAAATAGGGTTTCCTTACTCCATTATTACATTAATACTGTTAGTAAAAAGTACACAAAAAACTATCGAGAAAGTTTCTTAAATAGTAAATCAATAATAGTCAAAACAATAACCTTTAGGCGAAATATGTAATGAATTATTGCTGGACTAGTATAAAACAGAATTTAATCATAGACAACATTTCAAAGTGTGCAATTTCAAAATAAATACTAAATGCAGTCGTAAAAATATTTGAAGTACTAGAATAATTGCACTTGATTATAATGATGGGGCAAACGAAACTACCAACAAAATAGTTAAATTCAATTGGCCAAAAAACAAATTAGAAAAAAAAATTAAACCTTAGGAAGTCATTAGATTGGCAGAACACGGATGTAAATTCAACAATACTAGTACCGGTATATTTTACCATGAATCTTGATATTCGTCAGGAGTTTATCTGTATAAAATTATGACGTCAATTTCACCGCAGGTTTCATTTGTACATCCCTTCTTTAAAAAAGTTCATCCACAAGGAACGAAGGCGAAATCCATCACCACTATAATACACAGGTCGTAAAAAGGACCCCGGGGACTAGAGGAGTGTCCACTGGCGACACTCATGAAGACACGTGGATTCTTGAGAGGGATGATACAGCCGCACCAGTTCAAATGTCAACAGGCGTCAAAAGAGGTCCCCCTGCCGGGGACAGTGTCACAGAGAGTGTCTCATGATCAGAGCAGTTGGTCTATGACGGGGTAGAGCAGCGACATGTGCTCGGCCCCTTTGATGGGAAGTTTGTTGATGGAGTAGTGGTGGATCATCTCCGGGATGCTGGAGAAGGGGTTGCTGAACTGACCCAGGATGAAGCGACCGTCGCTCTGGACTATCTTCATGTGCATGAAGCCACGGGCACTCCTAGGGAAACAAGTAGAGAGTTACTACAAGCGAAAGACAAGATTGAAGGAGATTGGCAACAATCTCCATTCAAAAAGTCAGTGACTTCATCAGATACTAGATACTATACAGGCTAGCCGAGATACGGAAATAATTAAAAATGTAGTAGATAGCAATAGCTGACATCTGGCAAAGCACTAAATCTATATACAAGGTACGAATCAAGCCAGATTACTACGCACATTTTGGTGATTAGCTGCATTTGCGCAATCCCACTTGTCGTATCGTTTATTTTTCTAGTTACTGTGATTTCAACCTTTCTAGTATTTTAAATATAGATTGGTTTTGTTTCCATCTGGGTGTTGGGGCTTGATGCTATTTGCCGATCTTGGCGGATGGCATTCAGAAACACTCCCTCTGTGTCCAAGCCCCCAGATGAAGAAGCATGGACGGAGTTGTAAGTTCGAAATTTGGGGATTTGTATATACAAGGTACGTTATAGATAGGGTATGGGGCAATCCTAGCGGGAATAGTTGTCAAATGGTTTTTATTATTCAAAAGTCGGCTAGCCTGTATAGTATCTAGTACGCCGTGCATCAGCTATATATATAAAGCAGTTATGGTACAATTGTGTTTCCGAAATGCACTTCTGAATAACCCCAGGTTGTTCAGGGTTTCCATTAATATTATATTGCAATATAAGAAAATACCCCCCTTTACCCTAAAGTAAAATGGAACTCTTAACTCAATCTATAATACAGGGTGTTTCAGTTCAGAACTTAAGGAGATATAGGGTACACCTAGAAGACTATGAAATACATAGGATTTGGTTTGGTTATTGTTTTATGGAGAAAGAATTACATAGGAATGAGGGGGGGGGTCGAAAGGGGGCATCCCCTAACGACTTAGGGCTTTTTGAAACACCCTGTATCATAGATTAAATTAAAAGTTCCATTTTAAAATTAGGGTAAAGGGGGTTATTTTCTAAATTGCAATATAACATTAATGGAAACCCTGAAAAACCTGGGGTTATTCAGAAGTGCAATTGTACCATGACTGCTTTAAAGTTCCCCTTAAATTTTAAATCATCCATGACTCCAAGAGATTATGTACAGATGAGGATTTAATTAAGCTCATTAAGCCCAGTTATGTAGGTTCCTTTAATTTAAAAATATTATTACACGTAAGTGTAGGAAAAGTCCAAGGTTAATACTATCCAAGAAACTCTTGGATAAAATTAGCGAGATCAATGAATGTATTGATTTTGATAAAAGATCATGAAAATTTATAGATGGGATAGTAGATGGGATACACATAATTCAACGCAGAAAACTGATGAAAAGCGAAGCTTTTAAGAAAAAGTATTTTTGATTAGCATATAAAACGGGAAATTAGTTTACCCCCTCAAACAAGTTCCTTTTTCTTTTGCATAAAATCCATTTAGTTTGAGTAACCAATCTAACCGTCCGCATCAGAAGATTCTACAAGTTAAGAGCATGAAACGCAACTAAACATTACGTGGAAGGTGGAATCACGCACAATCTCGCCCAAATCGCGAATTCGCGTGACAACAAACGATCTAGCTGGTATGCGGAGAAACACCGGTTACAGTGTAAACTTGAATCTTTTTCAGAACAATTTTTTTTCGATTGAATAAAAGGATTTCTAGATTTTTGGGGGAGCTTTGTTTTTACAGTTATGAACTGAAGAGTTCAGTGATTGGATTATTTCCGAAAATTTTTAGGGGATTCTCAGTAACTAATGAAGAGATAGTAGATATTAAGCTTAAATACTACAGCAGACTATCAACTATTCCAATAAGTGTAATTAGGAGAATAAGGTTCCTTTGAGTAAAACTATTTTAAATGATCGTAATATTATTTTGTGCATATTAAGTATAGAAGTACTCTTGAAATATCTAAAGAACGAAAAAGGATTTTAAATATTTAAATCACAAATCTGCTTTATAAAAGCAAACTTAAACTTTCAAAATAATTCACTTAAGTAACATCTTTAATTAATTTTTTAATGTAAAAAATTGGCGCCAAATGAGAGTACACCAGTAGCTTTTTAACCAAAGTTGCTGATTTTTTTAAAAAAAATTTTAAATAAAAAAAATTGGATTTACTTTATTAAAATCAGAGTTATATTAATTCAGTTAAATTAATTTTATTCAACTATGTAATTATGTCTATTTCTTTAAAATAATGATTAATTAGTGATTTAGATTGGAAAACATGACTAAAAATATAAAGATTTTGATAAAAATCCTCAATAGATTTTGAAAAGTTACCAGGTGAAAAAAAATTATAAGATTTTATTATTGTTTAGTTAGTTCAAAAATTGTTTATTCCAAGCCCAAATATTTACCCCTTTTCATTATCAAGGGTTAAAACGGTAGTACTAAAACTTGTTCTTGAAATTGCAGGCAATTTTATAAAGAGTATCGTTAACTTATCTCTCTCAGTTATACATCTGGCAGTTAAAAATAATCTTGCAAAAGAATACTCTTCTCTCAAACATATTCAAAGCGAAAAAAACTAATTTCTTTAAATTGTGGTAGTTTTAACACTTTTGATTTAAAACACATGATTTAAAAGAAATCAAGTGATTTAAATCATGATTAAAAATCACGGTTTAAATCATGTGATTTAAATCAAGCAACCCACAAATAGGTCATTTATTAAAAGCAATTATGAAAAAAAAAACTTGATAGTGTAATTTTAATAATTTTCGAAAATCGCGAAAAAAAATATTTAAAAAAAATTAGGAGAGCTTGAGATACTCAGAAAGCTTTTTCAACAAATGACAAAAAAAGTTAAACCCATAAAAAACGCGTAAAACTTTGAAAACATCCTAAGACACTTCTCCCTTCAAATTAGAACTAACGATCAAAATTAAACGGTAACCATCAACAAGAAAAAAAATTCTTTTTAAAAAATAATCAAATCTTCAGCAATTAACGAACTTATCAATAGCTTACACTTCAATCCCCCCCAAAAAAAACCACCAGACATAATGAGTCGATGCCAAAACTAAGTAACAAAAAATAAATTTTTAAAAAGGCTTCAAACGGGACTTTCATAAACAGCACTTCTTTCAAAAAGCACTACTCTGGCAGAAAAAATGTCCATACCCATTTATTTTTAGCGCAAAAGAACCTAGAGAAAAAAATACCTTGGGTATAAAAGAAAGGAGATTTATCCAAATCGTTAAAGGGAAGCGCGTCATTAAGGATGGTAGCAAGCAACAGTCGTTAGCGACGACTTTTAACGACGTTAGAACGCAATTAAACGAGTAAATATTTTTTGAAAAAGACGCGGAGGTGGGTCTTAATGAGCCATGAATGGCATTGATGGTGAACCGAAAATCAAGTTGGGGTCAGAAAAGAAATGGAGTGAGGTAGGCTGTTTTATTGCTGGCGTGGCTGATCTGCGAGGTTCGTTTGAAATGCATTCAGCAGGTGATGGGGGAGTGTTGTATCGGTGGTGGCTGATTTGTAAGGTTCATTAAGAACATTTCATTTAGAAGTGGGCAAGGTTCATTTGCGATGTTTATTTTAAAAATAAGATGGTGGTTCATAGAGAATGGAGTTTTCTGAAGCTCTAATATCTATTCATGAAAAACGTTAGAGGAATCGAACGGCTTCTAGTTAATTAAGTTTAAATACTAGATCAGAGAAAATACTTAGCAATTACTACTTTCACTCTTAGAGAAAGTAAAGAGGATTGTTTTCTAAAATTCCTGCAGGTTTTTACTATTTTATTACATCAGTCAGTACATGATAATAATGGAGTGTTTAAAAATGTGGTTAGTATAACTAGCTATGCAACGAGTTAACAAAGAGTTTCTTTTCTAGAACTGTGATTTTTATGAGTAACTTTTCATGTATTATTGCTTTTTTTTAATTACTCACAAAAAATATAAACAAGCACATTTGATTCTAATGGTTATCTCCAATCAAAATAAAATAACGTTTAAATATACTCCAGTAAGCAGCCAATATCCTACACAAAATTCCCACACACCCCAAACACTTCAGCCGACACGATAACATCATCTCGGCAAAGAAACCGAATAACAGCACCAGACAAAAACTTGCACTTAATCCTCTTTTTTTTTTCTCCTTCGCCACCTACCCTCCCTGGCATCATCCAGGTAATAAATAAAAGCTTAGAAGTCTTCCTGACACGAAACAAGGATTGCGGCCGAATTAACACGGGGAAGCCCTGGCAAGAAAGAGAAAGAAAGAAAAGAACAAGCAGCAGGGAAAGAAGGGGGACAGAGACAGGAGACTCCTGTCATTAATCACAATTGGTCGCGCTTAGGTGTCACTAAAAGGGGACCAAAGCCACCTAGTGGCGACAGTGAACTGATTTCGGAGATTCTAGCAGTAGGTGATGGAAGTTTCGGTAAAGATATTGTCTGCAGGAATCCTTTTTGATGGTATTTAGGTAGTATGCTTATAAATTAATATTGATTACGTTAGATTTAAGGAGATAAATATTTTAAGAATAAAAAAAGGCATGCAATTATTAAGGTCTCTCTTTTGGGCAATTAAGTTGCTTTTATTTAGATGATAATTTTTTTTCGTTTGTTTGTTTGGACAGCCTATAACTACATCATTGAGTGGCAGTTTACATGAAAAGCAATATTTTTGAGAAAGAAAAGAGTGAATAAACTTCTAACATTTTCGTTAACTGATAGTTTTCAAACACTTAAGCCTAGTCGATCAACCAAACAAATTGATCATTTGGCTCTGCAATATATCTCGGATTGGCCAAGAAAATGAAATCTAGCCAAATAAACAGCGATAAACAGTACCTGAACCATAGGAGTAATCAATATAACTCTCCCTCAAGGCCATGACATACAAAACGATTAAAAGTTTAATTCGCATTTCGATTTAATGAAAGATTATTGGCTTTAACGGCACAAGCGACTTTACTCCCAAAGATAAAAATGAAACTCGCCATCGATGTCCGGCTCAATTTCAAACCAGAAATCAACATCCAAGAGAGTGATGTCTCAACTTCACTCAGCCCCCGCTGCGATCTGATCTCTCACACTGAGCCACCATTAATCTGGAGGGCGCACAATTTGCCCGTCCCCGCTCTAATCTCCTGCATGGCTGTCGACAGTAATTAAAACGAGCTGTTTGGTTTGGGATCAAGTGAAAAATGGATCCTCCCGCCTTTGTCGCAGAGGCCATTGATTGGATTCCGTTGCACTCCTCTGTGTGCGTGTGTGCGTATTCGTATATCGTTTGTTTAGGGGGGCTGTGTGTGTGTGGAAAGGATCCCCCGTCGATTTCTATTGTTTTTGAGGAATGGAATCCCTGGTGTCGGCGCTTGTAGTCGTGTAATTGAATGTATTAGCGTTGCTGTTTGAATAACAGAGGTGGGAAGGGTGACAGTTCTCTCCGAGTCATGGCAAAAGGATTACAGTAGATTTAAGAATAATACCTACACCGAACGCGATAATCATAATGTACATAGCAGTACAGGTAGAAAATGTTTTTTGAAGATTAAGTTTTATGAATATACTCGAGGTGAAAAACAGACTTAAATCGTACGGGTAATTATAACTAGCCAATTGAATAATCTGGGATTCAAAATTGAAAAATGTAATGGAAGAATGCGAGGAGAGAGGTTAGTGTGATAGTAAAAAAATTGTGTTAACTAATAACGATTTTAAGCCAGGTAATAAAGCTAATATTAAAACACATGATATCATCCGATATAGAAGCACCTCCTAAAAAGTTAAAATCACCCCCTTCAGAGAGCTTTTTATCATATGAAAATATTCTTGAAACTACAAAGAGAGTTAAAACTACGCTACTCTTAACATATTAACGAAAGTGTAAAAAATTGTTTTTTTTGGGATTGATCTGTTTCTAGTAGTTTTAGATACAATAAGAGAATTGGTCTTACTTGAGAGACAGAGAGTAATCTTGCTTGGAACTCTCGCTGTTCCGCACCAGATAGCTGCCTTCCTTGAGTACCCGAAGTAAGTTCTCGGCGTCTAGCCGGCTGATGGAACCGTGGTACCATCTGGGGAAAAAAAATATTTAATATGATCTTGTAGGCTTGACAAAAATATTTAATTTAATCAAGAGTATCTGAACTTTTTCTGTTCGTAATTTAAAATACAAGTTAAATAACAAACACGGAGAAGAGATCAATATTGAAAACCTGATCAATTACTTCACTAAGCTACCGTATTTGACTTGCTTCTTTCTATTCAAAAGGTTTATAAAAACACAAAAAATAATAAGTGAGATAATGAAGAGTACCATAAAAAAAACTCGGATAAAACACAATACCTCTACTTTAATTGGCTGGCTCACAAAACAAGTCATGAAACACCTCAGCGGAGGTCACATACTACACATTCAACGGAATCAGCCCCATCCACTTCATTTACCCAGCCCTACGCAAGCACAACAGGAGCTATCTCCTCCACAAAGGTATCAGCCCTGCGGAGAGCATAGGGCTGCACCGAGATAAAGGCGCCGCCCCAGGGATTAAGACGCCCTAATCCGCTTATTGTTCTGCTGTGTACACCAGATAAGAGGGCGCTGCTGTTTGCCAGAGGAGGAATGGGGAGTCTCTCTCTGTATATATCGTCTACCTTTTTGTCTGAGGTAACAAGGGCGTAATGAAGGCAAACAGAGGGCAAATTAGCTAGGGTCGGGACCTTGATTTGAGAGGGCAGGTGGCTCGGGGGAGGAAGGGTTTGGGGGTGTTGGGAGGTGTCGCGCGTGATGGCTTTGTTGATGTGACGAGTCAATTGAAAGTGTGAGAGGGCAGACGATTTTGAAGACAGTCCTGAAGTCTGTCTTATAGAGTGAAAAAACTATGGTGCATCCTAAAGAATAGAGAATCTATGGTAGCTTGATTGACGCTTTCCAATTTTAACATAGGCCATTGCCTGAAGCTTCCAAGATAGAGCTTTTTCAAAGCAGAAACCAAGCTTGAAAATATTACAACAGCCAGTAGGCTAACTAAATTCAAGTTAGAAACTGAGAATAGCTTCAAAATTATCTAAATTATAATGACTGTTTTAAGAACTTTTCCTTCTTTTAACCAGTTTTTAGTTCAGCGAATCAAACTATCAAAGTACAAATTTATTTCTATTAGTTATATCTAAGTATTGAATAGTGAAAAAATCACTTCACCTAGTATATCTGTCTTTCTTCGCTAGGCGGTTGAGAACGGGGAAATCCGTTACACTAACCACCTAGCAAGGAAAAACAGACAATATATCTTCCCACCATGAAATGCAAATTAATAAACCAGTATTACCAGGTAAGTTAATTTATGAAGAAAGGTAAAGGTAAAGGGAACGAAAACAAGCAACTTGTAAAAAGAAATAAGGTAGGAATGAAGAGATACCCTTGCTTTTCCAGAGTCACTTCAACGTCCACTTTCTCACCAACGGCGCTTAGTGCCGCACAGCCGAAGTTCAGCGACAGGTTCTGGCGGTTCTTGCGAGGGGAGTCGGAATTCAGGTTGAGGTTCAAGTTCAGGTTCGGACGAATACCTAAAAGAAACAAAACATCTCATTAGTTACACAAGAAAACTTTAAAAGGTTGTTAAAAAGCAATAAACTTTCAGTACAAATAGAAAGTTAAAGAATTCCAGAAGGTTGGATTTTACTGTTCATAATAGTCGACGGATTACACAGGTCTTAAATAAATGAGTGATTTAAAAAAGAACATACTTAAACTTAAGAAAGATTTACTATTCTTTAAAATTACAGTTTTCAACGTGCGATCCTCTCAGACGTCACTTATAATAAAAGCCTTACTCAAAAAACAAAAATAAAGTTAAAACGCTGTCAGTAATAGGCCTAAAAGCCAGTCTTTCATATTTTTTAAAAATTTATGTTTAGTGTCGTTGCTCGTTAGAACGCTTAAAGCAACATATTCTGTCACCTCATTCTTCTAGTGATTCATTTTAAAAGTTACTGAAATTTGCGATACTGGATTTTTAGGAATAGCAGAAAAATACCAGGTCGCATTTTGATCTTATAGGAGTGAAATCGATTTTGAAAATTTATTTTACCTACATACTACTTTAAACCCATAAAACTAAAATTAAGATAAAAAACATAAAACAATTTAAGAACAATTTATCACTCGCCTAAGATTTGACATTACGATTAAGTGAACCAGACTTGAATTATTTTCAGTTTCATCGACGTATAAATTATTCACTCAATATTAACGACTCTTCTCCAACTAGGAGCTACCCATTCCCTTAACTCTCAGTCGTTTTTCCAAGGGAATAGATTTCATACGGCCATTCCCTCCGACTCCATATATTCCCATTCTCCTATACTCCATTCTCCTTATACTCATTTCATCTTCTTCCTCACACGGCGATCCACAAGTCCCAACGGCACTAAAACAATATCTCTACAGTCGTTCAGCTCATAAAATAGATTGCGCCGCAGGTAGGCTGCCGCTCTTAAAAGAGGGGTTGATGGAATAAAGAATATTCCCAAGGCCATCCCGAGTTCGAATGAATTTGATTGGCGGAGGAGATTGATTAAAACCATAAATCACCGCCCCCAGATGGTAAGAAAAGAATTTTTGCCCATTATTATTTCTTGCTCTACTTTCGCTGTTTATTCATGACTTGAAAAATAGGGACGCAGCAGGGGCTGAAATAGGGAGGCCATTAGGTGAAGAGGGTTAATCAATTTAAATTGGTTGAAAGCCTATTTCCCTTTCTGGGGAAAGAAGTATTTATTATTTATATGCTCTTATTTTTCTTGAAATAGCTTTAAGTAAGGGTGTTTTTTTTTAGCTTCACTGCTTGGATTACATTGAGGTGGAGACAAGAAGGGCTGCATTTATGGTTATAGGAGGGGCCATGGGAGCAAGCAAACATTCTCTCTAACATAAGCGTTTTAGTATTTTTTTTTCTACAAGAGAAGAAAAGATGATCACACTGAACATTTTAAAACTAAAATTTCTTACTTAAGGAATACTAAACACCAAGAAGTTTTCATTGCGCATTCAAAATTGAATGGGCTTCAAGGAGAGTTGTACTCTGTATTGCAAATGAGTATTTTGATACTTGCAATAAGATAATTAAAAACAAACGGGAGAACGTTTACTAGAGGGAGATTACAAAATTATCCTCCAAAACTCCAACATTTTCATTCTTAAAATTATAGTTATTAAACTATATTCATGTATCTCTTACGGGCAATGTGATAAATTGGGCATTATTAATAATGTTCGAAGTGTAGGCGGGCAATGTGATAAATTCAATGGTATTTATCAATGAAATTTATCACTTTGCCCGAAACATATCCACTTCGAAATATTTTTTAGATATCCAACTGAAATAAGATATTCTTACGGCCGTATTCACAGCTAACCTGATCGACGGTTAACCGGCAGTCAAAATTCTGATTGGCAGTTACGGAAGGAAAACTAGTTTTCCACCAATCAGAGGTTTAACTCCCGGTTAACCGTAGGTAGCGGTGAATACGGTCGTTAAACGTCTATGCCTTAAACGTACATAAACCATGCAATATCTATACACGAGTCGTTTTAACTATCGAATCCCATCAATTTGTGGGAAAAAAAGTTTCATTCCAACACATCAAACCATCCCACTTAAACAGTTTGAAAACACCCCCATTAATCTTGACCGATCCATTCCCCTTACTTTCGGTCCACTAGTCCAGCTCAGGGAGAAAGAGAGAGCACGGAAAGAGCATTGTGTGGCAAACAAAACGTTGGGGAAGCACTAATCTCTGGATAAACAGGGAGCAAATGAGGCGGACACGGGAACCGCCATTAGCCACGAACAACCGAGTGAATGGACACAGCAGCGGTCGAACAAAAGCACCAGGAGAACGATAATGGAATTCATTTGTCGTTCTTCCATTCGGAAGAGTGGAGGATGAGCGTGGTTCGAAATAAAGGAAACGGCGCATTTGCATACAACTTCTGGGGCCTGATTTGCGAATGACAAGCGTTTGTTATTATTTTTAGGAAAACGACCGTAAAATGTTGTTGAGGTTATCAGATTAATGGTAAAAATATTTGACAAAGTTAGAAAATGTCATTTATTCATGCTTTTGTTAGGTGTTTTAAAGCGATAAGTTGGTAAATTTTCTTTAAAACCAGTATCCTAAATCAGATTAGAAAAGGTTGAGGGTCATTGTCGAAAAGGGTGGTTGTTTAGAACATGTCATCACAAAAGAAAATCTGAGAAGAAGCTTCCTATGCACTTTTTTATTAAATTTAAGAGTAAAAATAACTAAGCCCGCAAAGCAACTATCCTGTTATCGCACATTGAATCAGGGGCATACCCAAAAGGATATTAGGGCATATTTATAGACTACTTTCTGGCCAAAGAAAAACTATCCTTATGAATTTCATTATCCTTTAAAAAAATTTTCTGATATTGCATTCCAGTTTCTTATATTCAAGCAAATTGTATATTGTCACTGTTGTATCTAAATAAATCGATAATCCTGTTTACCAATAAACATGTTAGCAAAATATTAGAAGAATTACGAAAGACAAAACTCATACAAAAAGAAAGAGGAAGTCATAATTGAATCGTTTTTTTTTTTCAGAAACAAGTTAGAGCCCATTGGATTAACACAGCGTTTAACTTGTTTCTGAAATAAACGATTCAATTAAGGGAATTTACTTATGGTCCGACCGCCACGCTAAAACCTTTAACAGAAAAACAAAACTTTAAAAACTTTTTTCAGTGTTTATGAATTACTATCACCCCCAAAACTGAGGGGAATATATTGGCGGTAAGAATAGGATACATCCATCCCTAAAAGCTTATTTCTTGAAGTAGAGTACCAACCGACTCCGATAATTCGATGACAAAATTTATTAGCCTGTAAATCTAATATCCGCCAACCTTTTTTTCCTGTACTCAGTACCATCTTTTTCCTTCAGAGACACCCCCCATCTTTATTATCGTTATTACTACCGGCCCCCAGGAACGGTCCGCGACCGATTTCGCTGATCGACCCCCAGAGGGCGCGGCATCCCGACAGCCCCAGTAATTGCGTGTCCCTCCAAAGAACACCGGGAGCAGCTTCCAAATGGTGATGACGAATCCCCGGGGAACACCCCCAGTTTGTGCGAATACATTACGCACTGTGTTACTGTAACTGCGACTGTAACCGTTTCTTTTCTTTTGTTCTTGAGATGGGGGGGGGGATGGTTCTTATTCCATCCTGATCCCTTCCCCTGTTTCTTTCATTTTCGGAATGTTCTCCCTGTTTTTATGGCGAGATGACTGAGTTGTCTATTTGCTTGATGACAATGGAGGGTTGCGTTGTTGTTTTTTTTATTATTATTTCACTCGCGATTGTTTTATGGAGTGGGGACATGTTCTTCTGGGGGTTGTTTCTGGAGGTGGAATTGAATTCTGGAGTGTTCTTGTCGGGAGTCATATTCATTATAGACTGACACGGAATAAATGAGATTCGCAAAAATCGTTTGGGTTTCGGAGATTTTAAATAAAAAAGACTGAATCGGAAGGGGGAGAATGGCTTATGATAATTTTATAGCGTTTATCCGTTTTGACACGGTTCTGGAAGCTATTGGCAAAAGCGACACCCTTGTAAGTGTAAAATCTTCCAAGTAGATATTAAGTTAGATTTTTGGTACCCAAAACTAATTTATAGTAAAGTGAATCCCTACATCTTACGAAATAAGAACTTCGATTCCGAGTATTCGATCCTTTAAGAAAACGTATGCCAGAAATCGTATCGATATCGGAAACACACCAGATTTCCTCATGCTGTTCATGTTCACTTATGCTTTTTATAACGATTTTACTTGAATATGTAACATGCAAAAGTAAATGGCAATTATTAAAATCCCCAAGCTGAGTAAAATGCGTAAAATTCCATTTAAAAATAAAAAAATTTTTAGAGGTATATTTATTACAAAAAGTCAATTTACAAAAAATATTTTCAATCCAAGTAGATTGGGTTGTAGGCCAAATCGAATATTATGATAATAAAACCAAATTGCTTAGAAACAACTTTTAAAACAATATTATTTTTTCAAAAGTTTTAGGAAATATTTAAATGGGAGATAAATGCGTTGAAACAAAAGGAATAAGTATAAATCTTTACATAACATCACACACAAAATACCTTTTTTTCAACTATAACAAAAAGACAACGTAAATTGGAACGTCCCCTCTAATGGTATACCATTTTAAAAGGGATATCACTTTAAGGAAATTATGAAAACGAAATCCTGCATAGCTCCTTCAAGCATTTTAAGCAGTTCTCCTCAAATACATAACAATCAGAAATAATATCTAAGGAGGCATACAATCCCACTTAAGAATAAGGCATTCACATTCCCAAGCACTTTAAATAATTTATTAATCAAAGCAAACATCTCCAAGCGAGCAACCATTTCGCAATTGCGAACAATCCCCGAAGAATATGAGCCTCATTTGAAGGATCCCATTCACAGCCGCTTTAAAATCATTAATCAAAGCAAAAATCTCAAAGGAAGACGGAGAAAAGCTTTATTAGAAATCTCGAGCAACCATTAGACGACTATTTCGCAATTGAAAACAATCTCGCGAGCAGTCCCCTTTTATCTTCGTCAAAAGAGTCGCTTCATACGCGAATCCTCCAAAAATGCTCGCATTTAACGCAATCAGAGAAGTCTGCGATTGCACGGCTAATCATCCTTAAAAGCATTACACGCTGAAAGCGGGCCTTCCGGCAAAACACAAGAGCTCGGCAGAGAAAGCGACACTACAGAATTACCGCTCCGAGGATCTCCGCTAAAAGGCAGGAAATGAAGGCATTAGGGATCTAATAGGGGGTATGCTGATGATTTCGATGGCGGCGTTATACCCCTTCTAAAACGAACGGCGCGTTAATTAAGAGGGGCGGAATCTTGTTAGAATGATTCAGACACGTTTAGCACCGGAATTGATTCGAATGTTTGTGTAAATAAAGAGACAATAGATTGTTTCTAGGGAAATTAAATCGAAACTACAAACGCGGATAAAAAAAAATTATGAATATATTTACGATATTTTAATCAATTCATGAACGATCATTTTATTAAATAAAATTAATATTTGTATAAAACTTCCAATTACTTCCAATATTAGAGGAATTCAAATCAAAATTTTGTGTATACTGTTTGAGATGATCTGCTTTGTTTTCATTTTCCATAGTCAAATTCACTCCACACATTGCTTTAAGTTGACGCGATAGAACAAAAAATGTGATTTTAATTCAGTGAACTCAATATAAATACGATATTTTAGGAAACAATACAATCCTTGCATAAACCACGAATAAATGTTTAGAAATTGCCCCATCGGCGTTTCTAAGCACATAGAGAAAATTTGCATACCCACCCAAAACCTTCAGTAGGCAGGGAACAGATTAAGATTTCGAAGTTTCCCAGAAAAGCCTACGGTATTTAGAATTCTCCATAAGGGAGAAAGACTTTCCTAAACGCGTTGGACCCGTCACTAGGCAACGAAGGGGTTCGGCATTTCGAGCCCAGAGCTGCTAATGGATAATTAATGAATGAAGGGATTACGCGCTCTAAAATTACGCACACAGGTTCTCATTCATTAGAGACGATGCCGACGCTTTCGGCAAACAAGGGGATTTAATGGCATAATGCTCAACAAATCACCCGAACGTGGTCTAAAGGATCCGAGTGGGTAACGGCGAGATCAATGACAACTTGAGTATACTAATGCAATCACGTTTTGGTGGAAATTGTGGAATAAAGGGAGTTTTGGGGGAAGAAGGTTAAAAGATTTGAAATCTTTCAAAACAGCCCCACGACAAAGATAAGAGTTATTTTTGAACCAGGAGTTGTATAGTAAGGTAGGTAATGAGGGGTAAGAACAAATTTATAAGAAAGAGTGTAGTAAATTTTACGCTAAATTATTTTTATTGCTAAATGGGTAAACACAATAAAGGAAATTGATGGATAGCAATCGGAAATAACGTGTCCAATGAAAAGCTGGTGTTGCTGCGCGCGTCTAAAATATTAACAGCATACAAAACGACCATTATAACAATTTCTAGAAATTTAACACCGCTTTTCCCGTTAATTTCTAGTTTTAAGTGACATTCTAATTGTTAACAAATTTTAAAAATCAAGGAATATATACAGGGTGTTTCAAAGAGTCCGCCTAAACGCTGCACAGCCAGATTATTTGCGTGGAGTACATAAGAAATGCAAAAAGAACTACAACTGAACGACCAATAGATTTCGAGAAAATATCGAAATAAATGTTTGCACACTGATATGTTTAAAATATGCATTGTCCATGCAAGCGCGCATCGGGGAAGGAAATAATTAAGTACTATCAGATATGACGTCACATTTTTTTTTTTTTAAATAAAAGTCGTCGTAGTTTGGGAAAATTTTCTCTACTCCACGCAAGAACTGTGCAAAGTTTGGGAAAACTTGTTGAAACACCACGTAGAATGGATAAAATATCAGTACACGTGGAATTAAATTCGTCATAATACTTAATAATAAAATTCACACTATCCATGGTTTCAAATGAATTCCATTTAACAAGAATTCTCATAATTCTCATCTACTTAATCCCCTTTCCCTCAAATTCACAGCAAATATCCTCATTTTCAAGATTCGATTCCACCAGTGACCACTCTCAACGAAGTCGCAATTACAGAAGTCACGGTTTGTCGCTAAGGTGCGCCCTCAGGGGCGCGATCATCGGAAGAATCGGTCGCAAACGATTCCTCGGGGCAAGGGGTGATTGCCGGAACACCCCTAATCACGACAAGAAACGGGGAGGTCATCAGAGGCCAGAGGGAAGGATCGTTTGGGGGATCGAGATGATCCCTCGAGGAGGTGCAATTCAGCTTGATCAAGTGAGAAGCGTTCACAAATATTTTGTTTCATCTTGGGACTAGAAACGTATTATTTAATACACATTTCCTAGTTGAATCAAATATAGATCAATTAATACTGATATACCGATGACGTATAATACCCTTGGTTTATTATAATAACGGAAAAATTACAACAGAATAGCGTGCCGATGCAATTATCTTGAAACATATGAAACTTACACTGCATTAACTACTTATTGTGAAATTATGTTTGTTGAGGTAGTTCATGTTAAAATGTTAGTTATGAGCCAAAATTCAAATATTTCGATAAATGTACTTACAAATAATATTGTAAATATTTTGGGAGATAAAAAGATAATAAGTAAGCAAACAAACTTTTATTTTAGTAACAAAACCTTAATTAAAAAAAAATTTGAGTTAATAAAAAAAATCATATACCATTCGTAGTTTTTCAAGTTTTCAGTTAAGTTTCAGGTGCATAACAAGCCCCTTTTTCAATTTTTAAAAATCAAAAATTTGCTCCGAGATGAAAAAATTAATACAGGTTTGGATGTTTAAACGTTTTTCTGATTTTTGAAGAGGATGAAATTCTAGAAAAGCTTTAACACACAACTCTCACATCGGTAAACTAATAATATAAAGTGAATTTAAATTATTTTAAGGTCTTCCTAGAGAGTAATTCAGAATTTTACTCTCATTTAAGCCTTCTTTTTTATTAATGAGAGAAAAATTTAATTACAGAACACTTGAAACGAATACTTTTACCGTCCAAACAACCTTTTTTTTAAAAAAAAGCTTCTTGATATCACTATAATCGAAAATGTCCCACGCTAGCGATAAAACAATCTTTGAAATGGTACTCTCAAGATAATGACTTTTTTATTCTTCTTTAAAAAAAATAATGTCAAAACTTATTAACTAAAAAAGATTATTTAGAATTAGTGAAAAACTAAAAGAAAATAACTAGACAACGCTGAAAAAGCCGAAATGGAAAAGTTTATCAAATAAAACTTATCATAAACAGACGGTATCAGAAAAGCAGAGAGTTGAAAATGGAGCATTCATTTGGAAAATGGGCAAACAAAGAGAAAACACCATTAGGATATGAAACAATAATCGTTAGAAAAGAATGAAATAAAAGCTAATTTAAATGAAACAGTCGAATAAAGATTTAGGAAAACATTGTAACACATTTTATTTAAAACATTTCCATAGAGAGATGAAAGCTTTTTGGACAAAGACAGATATTCACATGATGTCTAAATTGACTCATTATGTTGTCAATTTTTTGCAAGTAAAAATTTTTAAAAATATTTTTAGTTAAAAGGAAAGTGAAACCTATTTTAAAAGAAAAGAAATTTCTTTTGTACATAAAAAAATCTAGAGAATCGTAACATCTGGTTTTAAATGACCCAACTCAAAAACACGAATGGGAAAAATTTAGTATACGTAATCTAAGTCTGCAGAACCGATCGTATTAAATAACAGATTGAGGATATTTTTTGAACACACTATAACAAAACACGTCCAAAATTTATGGACACATTACAAATTAAACAGCCCAATTTCTTTCCCGCTAAAATAAAATAATACGACAATTTTCTGTGTAAAAAGGAAATCGTTGCTCAATATTTCTTTCCACCATTAAATAAGGTCGCGAGCATTTAGCAAGAGCTAAACTTGCCTCAAATAAAAAAAATGATACAAGAGTAAAAAAAAGAGTGAGTTACGTGAACGACTCGTAATTAACTATAAAATACACTTTCCTTCCCCAGAAACCACTTTTGCAAAAAAGAGATGTTAATAAAAAAAAAACTAACGCTACAGCGAAAACGCACCTTAATTAACCAAACAAGGTATCTCTATTACGAGTATCGTAGTTTTCCAGGTGTACCTACCTAATGAAACGAGGATCTCTTTAATGGGGGACATACATACCCGATGTCATAACTTAATTGTCCAACTTTCCAGCACCATCCCTCATAATAAAGTTACGTGGGGTAATTAGGGGCATTTCTGCTAGGGCGTTAATTTTGTTTATGACTCAGGTTTTTTTTTTTAAAGTAATAAAATAAATATACAGAATTACACAATCCCATAACGTTTTATCTACGACGCTTAGGCCTTTAAAGCACCGGTATCGTTTTCGTTATGAACCCACTTTTGGTAATGACCTCACCTTTGAAAAACACTAGTTGTAGGCCTGACATATAGAGGCCACGGTCGTTAAAATGTACGAGGTGTCTCAGAATTGAAATTAATATAGCCGATTAAATTTAAACAAAAAAAAAAAAATCAAGGGGAAAGTAAGGTATTTTAGAGGCCTTTTGCCAGAGTTGCGTACTTAGTACTTTCTCTTTAGAGAAGAAATCTGTTACTCAGCTACCTGCTACTTATTCGTTAAAAGTATCCACACAAGACTTGATGTATGAACCTGATACATGCCTTTATTGAGTATCTATTCTACATATTTTCTATATCTTGAAAACTTAAAGACTCGTGAAACTTATACCCTCAATAAATTATACAGGGTGTTTCAAAAGTCCGTTTCACGGCTTTTATTTGGAACCAACGTCGCCTAGGGTCCTAGAAGTAAGGTCTACCCCTAGGTAAGTGACCCTGGAGAATCCATTGAGAGTACTTACAGCGCCCCTAGCGGCAAAATAAAAAAGTTAAAAAAATTAAATAAAAAAACTAAAGGAGATGGAGCAAACACCTCAGTGAGACTATTGTTGCCACTGTTATAAGTAACTCACTGAAAAAAATTTCATGAAAATATCGTGAATATTCGCGGAGATATTAGCATGTGAAAATAGACGTTTTTCAGGCCTCAAAAAAGGAAAATTTCGGAAATTTGCAAGTTTTTCATAGTTATTATGTAGTTTTGTACCTTTTTAGTTAAATGAAGTGAAATTTTAATCAAAACATCAAAAAAAAAATTGCAAATTTTGATGCCTGAAAAAGTGCTATTTTCACATGCTAATATCTCCGCGAATATTCACGATATTTTCATGAATTTTTTTTCAGTGAGTTACTTATAACAGTGGCAACAAAAGTCTCACTGAGGTGTTTGCTCCATCTCCTTTAGTTTTTTAGTTATTTTTTTAACTTTTTTATTTCGCCGCTAGGGGCGCTGTAAGTCCTCTCAATGGATTCTCCAGGGTCACTTACCTAGGGGTAGACCTTACTTTTAGGACCCTAGGAGACGTTGGTTCCAAATAAAAGCCGTGAAACGGACTTTTGAAACACCCTGTATACTATTTTAAATTGTAACATTGTTTTGCAGTTTTGATGTACGATATAGGCTAGGGGAGATAAAAACGACTAATCGAGGATAAATCAGACACTTTTTACCTAGGATAATATAGTTACACGGATGTGTTGAATTCAATTCATAGATTAGGGGTAAACAAAATGTTCCTAAAAAATACAGTAAAAAAAAATAGGCGGTTGATGTAGGTTTGAGTTTGAAACAGACAAAATGTACCAAATTCATCAGACACTTAAGGAAGTTTCGATAAAATCAACTTGCGATATGTGTGACGGTTTTTTTCCTTTTTTACTCAATTTAATAAAAAACGATCAAATCCCTTTTAACTTAATTTAATGTGTACATTTATTACAGCTATTGTTAATTATCAAATTTCATCTTTGTATATTTTTCAAGAACCAAATCAAATAAGTAAACATACACTCTAATCTCAAACCGCTATTTAAGTTAATACGAAAGCATTTTAGCATTTTCCCTCCAGTAATCATAAAACTTTCCCGAAAATATTAAGGTAGCTCAAAAAGATACAGCTGTCAAACTATACAAAACGCTCTAGGGATATATTTCCCCTCTCCTAACGTTTGAACAAACATAATTACACCACGAAATCTCGTCATTTATGCATCCTCAATTCAGACATAGTACCATCTATATTTAGAAACTCCTCATCCTAAAAAAAAATCCAACTCACATAACCCTCCGAAACTCCGATATAAAGCACTCGGCGTAAACAATCATAAAATTCCGACGCATCCGAGGGAAAAGGCAATAGATTTTTATACCTTTCAATGCCAGGCGGAAAAACGGCAGAGAGGCGATTTTTAGAGCCGATTCTTAACGTGACGTCGGAAAAGATTTTTATGCTCCCCTGGGCCCTTAAAACGTGATTTAATGAGACAGTCCATAACAGAGAAATATGCTTCCAGAAAGGGCACTAATCCACGCATGCGACTCCTGCGAGGAGTGTGTCTCGTAAAGAAGTGATGGTTATGGCGGGTGAAATAACGCCCTACCTGCGCAATTAGGTGGGCGGAATTAACTACTTTATTCCGACGGAAGTGTGCATTGGAGGCGAGGCACGTTCCGGAAGGATATCGCATTAAATACACTCTCGGAGAGTCTGTGGGGGAGTTATTAATTTATTATTTAGAAAGTGGGTGTAATTAATTTGTTCGGGTTTTTTACGTGCGGTAGTGCCGTGGGTTGTAAAAGATTCAGCTTTATCAAGTCAGTGGAACTTAAAAGTACTGTATAATGTTTAGGGTAGAAGTTTAAAAAATATACGATCCTTGTGAATTTTGAAATATATTTTCGATACTACAAATTGAGAGTTCTGTGTCATCTATTTGCTTCTCTCTTTTTTAAGATATTAGAAGTACCTACTCAGGGTTCCCACTCAATTTCAGAAATAATATAAGTCCCTGACTTTTCCAGGCTATTTACAGAATTTTTCAGGTATTTCTTGCTCTTATGATCATATATTTTCAGTAAATGGTCTATTTGTTTCCACTTTCTAAAGCCAAAATTGACACCCAAACATTAAAAATTTTTCATTTTCCAGGTATTCTGTATGATTTTCCAGGTTTTGGGCCAAAATTAGCAATTTTCCCCAGACTATTCCCTGAGTTTTAAGGTGAAATTAAAATTCCCTGACTTTTCCAGGTTTTTCAGGCATTCCTTGACCAGTGGGAACCCTGCCTACTTGATATTTGTTTAAAGTTATGAAATACTCTCTTAAACTGAAATTTCCTTCTAAACTTCTTCACTTACTTTGTCACTATCAATATTAACTGAGCATTAACTGAGAGGGCTATCCTCATCTATTTAACTCATTGGTAACTTCTGAGGTACAAAAAAGATTATCTTGTTTGTCCTGTGTTTTACACAAAGAAATAAATAAAAATAAAAACATCTTAGGCGCGATCGGCAACAAGTTTGCAACAATATTCCTGTCACAAACTACTACTTCCAAGCAACCTGATCCTGCCCCCCTAAAAAGACGATTCAAAACACCCACATAAAAGTTACTCGGAGATTGATCTTTTTCAAGGGTCCAAGCGACTATCAAAGAAACTCTCCAAGGAGCAAGCGAAATTAAGACCTAGGAAAGAAAATGGTCCTTAAAAGTGAAGAATGGACGTTCGAAAGTGAGGTGTGGGATCGAACGGCTCCGGGTGGAACGTTTTTCGCCTTCAAAGTTCCATTGGTGTCGTCTGAAAGGCAGTTTTTTTTTATCGAGGTGGTCGCACAGGGGGACGGAGAATCTCCAAGGAATCGTTTTGGAGGTGAGTTACTGTCTGGGAAAAAGGCACGTTTTTTAAAATAGCCCAACTGAGGGCAAAGCATTTATTTACGAAGATGGACTGGCGACTTAGGACGAATTCTGTAGGGATGATCGAAAATTTCTTAGCAAGATGATCCTCGATTTTCCGCTGATGAAACCGAGAGCAAAGTGTTTTTTAACATGAAGATAGCAATAATGACTGGCTTTTTATTGAGTGACATCTTCGGGTCATAACACAGTTATTTAATATTTTATTATTGATTTATTATTTTCTTTCTTTACTCTGGATTCTTCCTCAAACTTCTTCTAGTTTTCTTCTAGGATTCTTTCTAGTTTTCCTCTCTCAAATTCTTTATCCCATATTCTTCTGCGCAAAATTAACCAGACAGCGAATCTGAAGCCGAAGGATACTTTTAAATTAGGAGCATTGTGGATACTAATTTTTTCAAGATCTAAATAACAGCTAAATACAAGCGGACTGCCTATTATTATACCACTATAAAGACTTGACGTTATTTGAAAATTGTTGTGAACAAAACCAAACAAAACTACATACAGATATCAACACTCCATAATTACACAACCGATCAAAGCTTATTTTAAAGCTAACTTGGTGGAGATTGCTCTACTATGAGCTGAACGCAGAAGATGCGGTAACGACCTCCCCTAGTAGAAGGAACATCTCATTTCCAAGCCCTAATCCGAGGGAGGGTGATGGGCTGTTCGCAAGAGCGACTTCTAACTGCCAACTAATCCCTCTTTAAGCACGTGGCCGCGGGATCAATTACCACCTTTCTGCACTGATGAACCCTCGGAAATCGATTTCTTCAAGAATCGATGTTTCATACACTGCTAGATATCAACTCGGACTTGGTATGTGGTAACATAAATAATTTAAAAGGCAGATTGGTTTCAATGAGCAGTGAGAAATAAACTGATAGGGTATAGAGTTGTCGTCATTTATTCGTTAAATTTATCGATAATAGCTAATTAAAATTTAAAAGAAAAATACAATAAATACCAAGGGTACTCTTTAGAATGGAATTTCTTCAATCTGAATGATGAAACGTCTGTGAGACAATTTCGAACGAATTCTGCAATACTTAACATTTAAATAGAATGGAAAATAAATACTATACGAAACACGAATACAATTACCTCACCAAGTTTTAATTCAAATATTCGCAATACCTTTACAAAATAAGCATTCGTCGCTATATTTTGGCATCGCAGAAACAGTAAAAATCCATTCTTCAAAAATTACTGCCTGACACTTGGCAAGGAACTCGTGCCCAAGAGTAATAGCACCTCCCTTAAAAACCACAGCCCTAAAAACACCCACATAAACAACTTTACCGTAAAACTTAAACAAAGAAAAGGGCCACACGAAAAGAAAAAAAAAAGAAAGAACCGCCGAAAAGCGACACGGGATCGAAATAAAATGATTCCTCTGGGCCCTTTCCCGCTCAAAGTCGTGGCTCCCCTTTGGGGACAAACCTCGTAAAAAAGCTTTCTTCTGGAACTTTCCTCAACACCCGCTGTGCACGGGGTTCCATTCTTTACTTTAACGGTCCGCTCTTTCGGGCCAGGGTCTTAATTTGGGGAATTCTTGGGAGAATATTCGTTATGGCCTCGCGAACTGTCAGCGAGAGTCGTTTCTTGCAGCCGTGTCCGATGGGAATTGCAGAGGCGACTCATTTTAAGTAGCACTGTTATCGAAAAGACGATTAAAAACCTTCATAAATTCATAATTCGGAATGTATAAACATTTTAACAGAGAAATTATTTCATAGTACCAAGCAAAAGTTTAAAAATTCACTTTGGAATATAGAACAAATTTTAATGTTAACTTTATTTAATTAACTTAAAATGTGTCCAAAATCTTTTTCTGACAGTGGGGGGGGGGAGCCCCCTTATTATAACATCCTCCGATGTGGGTTGCAATTAACTGATTAAATAAAAAAATAACTTCTCGACTCAGTCTAGAGAAAAGATAATTTGAGTATCGTTGAAGTTACAAGTAGTGAAGATATGAAGACTGAAACTTAAAAGTTTTACAACATTAA
Source organism: Tetragnatha montana (assembly GCA_963680715.1). Lineage (NCBI taxonomy): Eukaryota > Metazoa > Arthropoda > Arachnida > Araneae > Tetragnathidae > Tetragnatha > Tetragnatha montana. The sequence goes on along the minus strand of OY796680.1, from coordinate 43,227,983 downwards.
ATTTTCAAAAGGGGACATCCATAAATTACGTGAAATCAAAAAGGGGGGGACGGGGGAGGGGTTTGGAAAAATCTCACCAAGGGGGAGGGGGGGTCGATAAAAATCTCACGTCAACTTTTTAAGTTAGAAATTATACGATTTTCTTTGTTTTTTAAGTATGAGAAAGGAAATTTTTTTCAAAAAGTTGTAGAGGTAAATCTCACGTGTGGGGGAGGGGGGGGTCCAGCAAAATCTCACCAAGAAGTCCAGATTTTGGAAAAAAACACCTCACATAATTTATGGATGTCCCCAAAGCTTTCAATCATGACCTAAAAGTAGATTTCGTTCCATTGTTGTTGTTGTTGTCGTATGCCACTTGGAATATCCAAGCTCCATCCGCAAAGCGGATAGGATTTAAGGCAAAGGGGGTGCGGCTCCTGAGAAAGTGAGGCCCATGAAATGGCAGGAGTCCGACTTAAGCCTCGGATGATAGATGTCGCCACCATCTATCGCCACCTCCTCAATTTTGCCATGGCTCTGAAGGGGAGGGAAATAGTCTCCAGACACCTGGACCCGTGGTAAACTGCGCCATGACGGACCACAGGACTTTCGGACCCACAGATTTAACGAGCACGTACTCCGTATATACTCGGTGGGTCTTCAGCGGTGTCGGGAATCGAACCCGGGACCCTCCGATCCCGAAGCCGATGCCTTAACCACTAGGCTCTCGTTCCATTAAATAACGCTAATAGTGAAATGTTTTTTAAATTAAAACTTGCCAAATTAGCCGAGTATTTATAAATGGCCCATATTGAATGAAGCTTGAAATATGCAACAAACAAATTTCTCAAAAAATTTATAACAGAAAAATTAATTCGGATATAAAATAAAAATATACTCCTTCGTGAAACTGTTTACGAAATGGAGACCACAGCTGTTTCGCATGCAGCCAATTAACAAATACGAGAAGCAAGCATGGAGGGGAACACTTCCCAAGAAAAAAAAAAGGACCATTCATTATTCTTGGAGGATGATCGAATTTATTTTTCAAATGAAACCCAGATTTGCATTTCCCGATCATTAGGAAAACATTTCAAAGTAATTAGCCAGGCAGTAGCGTGTAGAGAGGGCCACTTTTCGATAATCAATTAGTCATCAGTGTCTCGCTATTCGGGGATAGTTTTGTTATTGCTTTGTGTGCAATCTGTGATGAATGTTGTTTTTTTCCGACGATGTTTTTTGCGTGTCTTTTGAAACAGAATGAAGTGGAGCTGTTCATCAGTTGAGTTGAAACCGAACTGTTTGAAGAGACAAAAAAAAATGGATAACTTTCTCCACAATCATTTAAATTAGTTTGTGTTAAATTTATCAAGTGAAGGAGTCTATCCAATAGTAAATTTACTATTAATAGCCAAGAATATGGCTGCATGAGGAATGTTTCCTTTTAATCTAATGTCTAAATTTATTTTCTTTGTTTCGTTTAAATACTAAAATGTGTGGTAAATCCTATCACATTCCTTAAGTCGTAATGTAGCAGGGATCCTTTATTTTCCCACCAGGCCTTTAAACGTAAAACCATTTAAACCTCCCTGTGGCCTCGGAGAAAGAAATTAAACCAAATCAACGACAAGTATTGTCATCCAGATTTGAACTATGTGTGAAGTTTTAAGCCTATAGATCATCGAGAAGTTAGTTAAAATAAATTTCTAAATTCCACCCAAACAAACAAGAAAGTGATTTAATGAAAACGTGATAATGATAATAATAATAAAAACTAGGTTGCATCAGAAAAAGAATGGATCGTTTCATCAGCATTACAGTAATAAACACAAAAGGAATCAATAGCTCCCCTAAAGCAAATGTTTAACAAACTGAACAATTAGATACAAACTATTTAATTCGAAATGTATTAAAATACCTGTAAACGTTTCTTTCCGAATCATGAAATGATTAATCCATGAAACGAATATCTTTTCATCTTGAAAAACGAAAGATATGTTTAAGACGACCACTCTCGTTTCAGCATGAACAACTAGGTATCTCCTCATAAAAAAGCACAGAACTTCTACGCTCTATTTAAAATACACGAGATAAATCTAATGGAAACGTTAACACCTATTTAAACACTACATTAATTTATGGAGGGCAAAGCATTAAGTAAGTGCACGATTACACAACAATCTTTACAAAACAGAAAAAGATACAGAACTCCGAAATAATCCTACATAAGAATAGAAAGTATATTAAAATAGAATTGATTAAATTCAAGAGTTTATCATATAAAAACGAACAAAGCTGCGTGGGTTACAGTTACTGACGAAAATTCAGTGACTCGAAAACGTAATACCGTCTAATTAGCAGTCGTTGCCAAAACAGGGGATTAAATATTTCTGGAAGCGATCAAAATTCAGACGACAAAAAAAAAATTACATTCCAGATGCGTTCATCATTAAGCATTCTTAAGTGTGCAGTTTATTTAAAAATGTTCGCTGCATTCTGTTAATTAGGGGGTCTAGGAAGTAATAAGCCTCCGGAAAGTTTTGGAAAACTGCCTTCTTTGAAAAGAAAAAAAAATGGATGTAGCGTAAACACCATCGATTGGAACTTGTGCGCATTTATTACGAAGATTTTAGTTTATGAAAAGAAGAAAACAAAATCGATTCATTATGACAAAACCAGCAAACTTCTCAAAACTTAAGACTAATTCTTATTTCGATGGAATTAAATTTGTTAGTTATTAAGAAATAAATTGGCCTTCAGAAACTTTCGTGTTTGGTCCAAATTAAGAGTTGGATGAAAGAACTTTGAAGTATATTATCTTAGCAAATACGTACATATCTTATACAGATAGGATGAGCGCAGTTTGGTAATGATTTGCAGAATTAATACAGCATTGACTGCCTATAGCAAGAGTACGTATATTATTAAACTTGAGTAGATAAAGTTCTTTGATAATGATCAGATCATGTCAAATTAGCATTGCTTTTAGTATTAGTATACCTAAAGATTTTGGTCTACAAACGTTTTCTTTAAAGCAAAAGAAAAAGGTTACATCTACATGTTGTTGTTGTCGTATCCTTGAAGATCAGATGGAGTGGTCCGTTTGGATTAGTTTTGCTATGACGACTGCTGATTCTGAATATAAGTGTTCTTCGATAGGATAGTTTAGTTTAGATTTAGATTATGCATTGCAGCAGCTACAAAAAGGTTACATAGCCCCGACATAACTATAGAAACTATAGAAAAAATCCCAAGCAAATTTTTTCGTTACATTTATTTTAAATCTAAGGATCCCTCTTACATGCATGTCCCAAACAATCTCACCCTTGAATTCCGTAGAAGAATTTCTGTTTTTAATTTTTTTACAACATATTAAGTAACAAATTTGATTGTCCCTCTATCTTACAAGAATTTAAACTCCATGTCCCTAAAGATATCACTCGCAATAAAACAATACTCCATGAACCCACTTACTCCAATCAGAACCAAACATTCATACAATTCATAAAAATATTTAATAATCTTCCCAATAATTATGATATTTATTTTGACTCTTTTAAAAAAATTCAGAAAGTGCTATGATACTTTTTTTTTATGATCTGTATTTTTTTTCTTTTTACTTTGTGTGTGTATTATTTGTATTCCTCTTTGCTTTTTGGTGTTTTTATTCTCTCTTGTGATGCAAATGGATAGTTTATATCTGTATGACAATATGTAAATAAATAAATAAGAAGAAAATATGGCTTAAATATACGAATATGTGAATGTTGATATCAGATATATTTAAGCACGCTATTTAAGTTGATACACAGGCAATTGCCTCAACGATTACCATTAATAACAAAAAAAAACATCTTATCCATTTGATTTATACCCAGATGTACAGATGAGAGACAAAGCACGCGGGCGGCTAAATGACTCCTTAGCATCCCTGATACCGTCACGTCCGCCCTCGGAATCCTTTCCGGCTTAGGACAACAGAAGCTAATCTCGCCCTTAAAAATAATCTCGGCCACAGATAAAAGAAGTTCCCCCATAACTCCTCCTTTTCTTTCGCTTCCCTGCAACGCACTAACGCAATTAGAAAGACTCCGATCTCCTCCATCGATGGCTCTCTCCTAGCTCCATTACCGTCGCCTTTTCCGTTGCCGTGGTATTTGTCACGTTAATGTCTGACTTTCTTTCTTCTTTCTTGCGGGTTGGGTTAAGTTATTCAGCCGGGTGGTCCTGCGGTTTTTGGCTGGATTGTGGGACTGATTCTAATTTTATGGCCGTTTTTATTGCGCCATCGCGGAATTGCTTGTTGCCGTTGTGATTCTCCGCTCGTTCTTTGTTGTTGTAGTTTCGCCGCGAAGTAATTAGGGAAGTACTAGTTTTGTTCTCTGGTGTTCTTCTTCTTCTAGTTTTGATGTAAAGCTGGGCGCTAATGTAATGAAGCTGGTTTTGCGGTAACTTTTCCGGGATTTCTGTCACGTTTTATGTATCTTTACAGTAGAAAACTCATACTTCGATGCTATATATGTATATCCCTCTTCCTAATTAGTTTTCTTTAAAAGAACGTTTTTGAAGGAAAAATAGTTTCAAGGGACTGATTTGATTAAGTAGATTTTGATTGGACTGGATACAGATATCCACTTTTATAAAAATAAATATAGAACTACGCGAAAAAAGAATTGGCATTGCTTCATCTTATAAAAAAAAGAATAAATTATTTACCTTTTCATAGAGAATATATATCATTATTACACATGACAAGACAAAAAAAAAAAAGATTTTTATGAGTGAAACTGACACAACTGTGTGAACGGAAAGTAAACTCATTTCTTTTTACAACAGCTTCTTAAAAATTTTCTAGTAAATATAACAAAAACATTTTAACAGTAAAAATCAAATAGTTACATAGAGAAGCAACATTTCGGATGAATGTAATTTTCAGCACTGGTGCTATCTATCTTTTCTATTGCATTACCCCGCTTTTGTGAATTTTCCCCGCATCGGCCCTTTAAGTCCTTTTCAAGTTTACTTCTGCGATTTGACTCGAATTATCCAAAATGCAAAAGGATTCACCAGTTTAAATGTAACTCTAATGGCTACAACGTCGTAACAACATAAAAATCCTTCCCTTTAATCTAAACCAAATAAGCATCGAATACACAGACCAGAACGCTTCTTCAAAAGCAAAGAAGCAAAACCCAAACGCAATACTTTAAAACCGGAAAACCCCCAAAAGGATTCAAAAACTCTTCTCTCCACTCGAAGCAGCCCTTACGCACAACTCTGAATCTAATTTAAAAATAAGCCAAAACAAAGCAGAAATTGATGGACGAACGAAGATAGAGCACTCTACAGCAGCAAACGAAAAGGAAACCCGCACAAGGCTGGTTAAGGCTCTGGAGCACCCCGATTTTCGAAAGAGAAAAGGAGCAAACAGAACAAATGGAGGGTCCATCGATTTCGCATTTCCATACTTCGAGTATAAAGGGGGTTCGATTCTGTAGTGTTGCCAGAACCACTTTCTTTTCTCCACGACGTCTAAATATCGACTTTTTTTTATTTATGCATTTCGAGAGAGAGAGAGCGGGGAAGAGCGAGATACAGTTTAAGGGATTTGTTTGGGGAAAAGTGTATCGGAATCCCAAATGGGTTGAGAATGCGAGGGGTTTCGAAAAACAGGAAGGAAGGTTTACGTAATATTGCGTGCGTGCGAAGAATACAGGAAACTCTGATTTAAGGAAACACATATGTTATTTTATTAAGTCTAAAACATTCATTTGGCAATAAGGCATACACGAATATGACAAAAGAAATGTTCCCTTCGTATAATACTCTTTATTATAACCCGAATTTTAGATATTTTTTTTGAAATTTATTTTCCGGGTTAATATCTGGATATATCCTTAAAATCAAAGTATGATATTTTAGATCATAGGACACGAAAAAATCTACCATTCTCAGAAATCCTATAATCTTGCATCGATTGTTTCTTCTCATGTCTTTATATTGTGTGAAACGGAAGAAAGAGTTTAAAAATAAAATCTAATGATGATCTTTTCATAGATTTAATGCTGCTTAGAAGTCACTGACTATATATCTATGATCTACATGTGTAAAAGACAAACAAAGTCTACTGTAATTACAATGCCTTAAATTTAATATTCTACAATGATAGTTTGTTGCAAAAGCAAAACTGTCATGCAACGAATATTCATTTTTATGGTATCATCCATATTTGGTTCCGTTTATGAATGACATTTCATAACAATAATCCAAGGTCTAACAAGTCTAAAGCAAACACCTAGGTAAATGTGAGTCAACACACTCACTTGATTAAATAAGAAATGTACCATCCAGGACAATCATATTTGGGTCAACCACTACACAAACATTTACTTAGAGAGCGTCTGTAAGAGTTATGGTTTAGTTAAACGCTGATTTCAACATTGAATAAATTTCAAAAGTAGTTCGTTAGTGATTTTAATGTTATTATGCTGGAGAGGAGTAAAAGACAACTTTCATATCAAATGAAAGCATTAGTTCGCCTTTCTAGCGACAGAAATAAACTTTGAGACAAAAGGATAGAAAAAATAGATGTTGCAACAACTTCTGTCAACCGTAATGGCGTTGGTCACTACAAGCATTTGTGTTATCAGCATTGGTAAGGTTCTTAATCTCTATCATCTTTAAAATATCAATTTACTTATGAGCTTAAAATACTTTTTAATCTTCTATCATTATAAGGAGTTTAGATTTTGCAGATTAAAGAAAATGGAAAATAATCGTCACTGACAGTGTTCTTAAGATATTGGATATTTTAGATGGTTTAACTAATAAAATTATTAAACCTAAGTAAAAAAATAGACCAGATTTATTGATGTAAATGTATTGGTATGGAGTAGACATCTTAATGAATAAAAGTTGTTTTCTTGTAGCACAAATTGGATATACGTGTAAGTATGCCAGGTTTAAGTCTCTACTGTGAAGAAAATGCAGTCTATAAAGTTACTTTAAGAGGGAGAGGGTAAACTTTTAAATAAATTCAAACCCCACGATTAGTTTTACAAAAACAAAATTTAATATTAATATTTAGGCTGTAGTTAAATTCAATTTTAGAACACCCGATAAAATATACACTTTTTACTTAGCCACCCAGTTATAGGTTAAAAGATAAAATTTGCTAATTATTTTCTTGGTCAGGAACTGTGTAAACCACTTACAATATTTAAAAACCTAATAGTTAGAGCTGTATATTTTCATTAAAAATTTATTTTGATTTTTTTTACAGCTAGTCGTAAGTATTATATTCTATCATTACTCATAATTCAGTCCTATCAGTCTTTAAATATTACACTGTTAAAATGTTCATTTTAGAATTAAAATTTTAAAATCAAAGTGTGCTAAGTTTAAAAGAACAATACTGAGGATATTTGCAGTTGTTTCATAATTTATTATCCTAATTATAATTTTATAAATTTCATAAGTATGGAGTGAAAGTCTTAACTATACAATGACAATGCTGCTTATAAAAACTAGAGCTGAAAAGCGGTTAAGATTATATCTATCTTGTTTGTTCAATAGCAAGGAAGTGTGAATCCCAGAACTCTATATAAACGAAGAAAACTTTGACAACGACTAACGTTATTTATACGTTATTTGTGTAGTTACGTTATCTTATCGTTACGTTATCTTGCAGTCTTTAGTAAATTTATAAGATTTTGTATCACTGCCAGAGAAATAAAAAATACATCAAAATCTGACAGCTTCATTATTTCAAAATATACGTAAACTTTTGATGAAATAAACTTAAGTTAAGCCATTTGTTTGCAGGAACGAGCTGGTAAAGCTTCCCTTGATAATATTCATAACTTCGCAGGTAAAAACATTTTTTATTCACATTTCATATTCTTACTACGAGTGCGTTCTTTACTTTTAATTATGTTCCTTTGTGATTTATCCTCGTTCAAAATTGCAATGCACTTCTCAAGATAAAGGTTAATATGCTCCAAAGTGGATTCCATGGTAGTACACCTATAACACCTCTACATTTTACACATTACATTAAACATATAAATAATGAATCATAAATCAAATCAAAATAAACTATGACATTTTAACCTTTAGTTTGGGGGAAAAACTGTTAAGACGCATACATTTCGTATAAAAAAAAACTCCAAAAAAAATCCCTGTACAGTACAATATCAGGAATCCAGAGAGCGAAATCCCCAAGAGGGCAAAATCCCCTCACCGAAACTCAAACCGAAGGCAACATATGTTTTAATCAAGGCTCTCGGCACCGAGCAAACAGACGTGATTTGTAAGTACAAGACCACTAACCTCCCACCTCCCCCCACGCATAACGTCATCCACCGGTGTTGTTGTAGGGAACAATGGGAGAAAAATTGGGGGGCGAAGAAGAGAGGGTTCTTGGAACAGAGGGAGGGGATTCCGAAGGGAATTGGAGAGGAAAGTGGATGGGTCAGTTCGAGCTTCTAGAGAGGGTAGGATGAAATATTCCTGGTCAGCGTTGGGAAGTAAGTAGGATGGTCAGTGATTTTCGGTTAGTACTCTTTTTCTCTTATTATCACTAATTATTTCACCCATACTTATGGTTTCTAATATTTTATTTATCTTTATTTATTTTTCATAAAATATAACTCTACTTCCGAGTTTAAAACACGAGTTCGTAAGAAACAGCCACTGTCCTTAAAGGATACAATCTCAATGAAAAGGATGAAGAGAGATAGTAAAGCTTAATATAAATTAGGATATACAAATACTAGTTCTTTATATGAAACAGGAAAACAAGTTATCTCTATAAGTTTTTTCACCCCCATAGAAAATGTTCATTGTTATCGAGAATGGATACTCAAATAAACTCACGAACTCCGAGTTCGTGTCTTGGTTGATAAATGCTTATTTCTGTTCGTTTTGGTTCTGTTCGTTTGGTATCGAGATTATCATGTGTAATTCGTGTAAAGCAAGAACAAAATTACTTTATTTTTTTTTTAATTTAAAAGCTATTTTAAGACTTTAACAATCAAAATTTGTTACAAAGAAACATTAAAAAGCATACAACGATGTATGGAGTAACGATGTGGAGTATTCGAGCAACATTATTTTAAGGATAATAGAAATTAAGCAACACTTCAATTCAACCCACTTAAACTAGTTCACAATGGTTAAAAATGCGAGTGACTACTAGGTATTTCAATACTAGGTATTCAATCTGACTGCATTATTCTCCAAATACAAAATCTTTATCCTAGAACCAATATAAGCATACCACGATCCAAATTAAATCAGTATCATACCCTTCCAACATCACCATTTCAAATAGAGGCACGGAACTAAATCAAAATCTGATCAGAAGACAGAAAAAAAAATGTCATCGCTTCCCATAACTCCCTTCAAAAATAGAACATTTCGGCAATGAACCAGGGTAACTGGGGCCGATCGAAAAAAAAAAAGAAAAATGTCTTCTCCGCCGATTTTCAAGAAGCGCGCGAGAGAAAATTCCATAAAGGGAGGGCCGTCAGTCGCAAAGCGGAGATTCCGACCGAAAATTCGATTGTCGTATGAAAGCTCTTCATTCTCGCGCGTCAAGTATTCGACGGCGATGCCAAAAATGCGATCGAAATGAAGGAGGGAAGTGAACTTTAATCAATTGAATTTGGAAGAGAGAGGAATTTCCTCGGGGTGTCTCGGCAGGTATTCATTCTGATGGAGGGACTATGAAGAGATAGATGCCTGGTAGATTGCTAGTTAAGTATCGAGCAGGGTAAGTTAAAAAGTAAAATTTTAGTTTTGGAGAGGTTTTATTTAGAAAGGATTTTCTCAGATGGATTGAAACATTAGGAAGGTAGACTTTTAACAGGGTTCCCACTAAATTTCAGAATAAAATTCCCTGACTTTTCCAGGTATCAATTATCTGACTTTTCCAAGCTATTTACGGCATTTTTCAGATATTTCTTGCTCTTATATTTTTAGGCAGTCCTAAAAAAACAGGCGTTTCTCGAATATCCAGTATTTTTAATGACTTAAATTCTAATGCAAACATTTAGGTTTAACATAAAACACAACCCTGTTAATCATTAAACACATCTCTTGCACACATCACATGGCATTCTCTCCCAATTTTTCATTTCCATTGCGCACCATTAAAAAACTACACTTTTCCCATATCTTGTCTATAATTCTGTAGAGTTTAGAGTGATTGCAAAGCATGGACATATATCTCGGACTGACAAAAACACAAGCAGGGTTGCCACTCAAATCTGGGAAAAAAATTCCCTGTATTTTCCCTGTTTCCATACGTAGAAATCTGTGAAATTTCTCAATTACTTTTAATAATTTCGTATAAATATCCATGAATTTTTTAAACATTGTATAAAAGACAAATGGACTAAAAAATTAACCACATTTTCTGTCATTAAAATTACATACTTATATCCTGTCCTCAAATAATTTTATAAATACATATACATCTAACCTTAAAATTTTAAAAAGTTCTATGAAGAACAAAATACATTTTAAAAAACTAAATTCAAAAATTTTGATATTCCCTGAAGTTTCCCTGTTTATAAGATATTTTCCAAAATTCCCTGCATTTCCCCTGATTTTTCATGCCATTTTTGAATTCCCTGTATTTTCCAGGTTCTCCCTGTGCAGTGGCAACCCTGACAAGCATCAGTTTCACTAACCATATCAACAGGTGATTGGAGTAGTAGAACATACCTTTCACGCTCCAACAACAAAAACCTTCATAAAAAACACTACAATAAACAATCCGCACCAGAAAAGAACACAAGCTCGAATACACAAACCACCACCCCACTCCCAGGGGGCCTCAAAAACTTATTAAACGTACACTTCCCTCTTTTATAAATATTCATCCCTCCTTCCGCGGAATTCCCGGGAGCTGAATATTTATGAAGAGCGGGGTGTATGTGCTGAGAGGGAATTAATGCGTTCCGGAATGTGAGGCACAGAATACCTACTACGTTCTTTCATAATGAACTGCTACTTGTTCCGGGCAGGTAGGCGAGCAGGTTTATGAATATGAAGAGTGGATGATGGAAGGAGAACAAAGGAAGAGTGTTCCGATGGAATGGGGGGATGGAGCAATTTGTTCGGAGGGATTTAGGGCTTAGACGAGAGGAGGGATGGGGTTTTTTTTCCTTGGAGGGATTCGTCTTCGTTTCTGAGTCAATTAAAGATGTCGAGAGGAGCAAATGTCATCAAAAGGGGCGTCGAGAGTGCGGAGGCCGATTGTTCTGTTATGACAACTTTTTAAGTGCTTGGAATCACGACTTTTATAGTAGTTGTTATTTCTAAGGTTTTGATACGGCCGCAGCTAGAACCAATTAAACTAGGCTTTCTGCGGTAATTCAGAAAATCTACATAGCTCGACTTTTGCTTCATTTTAAAGCCTTTATCCTAAATTTCGTAGCAGAAATGTATTTTTTTCTTGAGTCAAATTCACAATTTTGTTACTCTCACTGTTAAGCCTCACCCACGGCTTACTAGATACTATACCTAGATACTAGTAAGCAGTGCCTCACCTTAAGCCTGCATAATTTTATTACTAGGTTATACCTAAGTGTTAAAAAATTCATAAAATTTACTTAAATTATTTTTTATTATATTACTACAAATTTTACAATTAAAAATAGTAGAACCTTGACAGAGCGACCCCTTTTTCGACCAATAATATAATGTCGTTTTATCTAAAGGACGTTTATAAAGAATAAAATTATGACTATGATAAAACAATCTGTATTTTTATTATGAGGGTCGTTGTAACGTAACGTTAAGGGTTGTTATATCAGGAGGTCGTTGTAAAGAGGTTCTACTTACATTGTGTCTTCCTCATTTTATAAACTGTGCATAAAACGAAAAAAAAATTTAAGTTGCCGGCTTTTTTCGTTTAAAATTTCCTTTTCTGATTAGGTGATTTCTTTTCTTTCCGTTAAACACACGTACAGGGCTAATAAACCTTTAAAACATGCCCCACAATATAGTAAGATTTTGCGAATTTTTCTTGAATAGGCCAAAATAATCCTTCTACAAAATAGCCTGACTAGAAAAAAAACGGATAATCCGACGGAATATTACGGTATTAGTTTACTTATATACAGTGCTTAAAGGCTATGCTTACTACTCTACCCAAACACATGTTATTCGAAAACGACGTCGAAACGATAAGGGGAAAAACTAACTATGCCTTTTACTATAGTTTCAACGGTAAGAGAAATCTTATATCAAATTTATAGCGCTGATAAAAAAAAATTCAGTCTTGGAAACAATGAGAATGAATGAAGAAACTTCAATACGAAAACCGGGCGATTTATTCCGCGGAATTCAGTGGAGAGAGAAAGAGAGAAAAAGAGAAGGACGAGTTTTCTTTCTCCTCTGTCAGCCAAAGACCAATCAATCTTCATTTTCAACTCAATTAAATGGAGCGTGAAGTGTTCCTTTCCACCGAGAAAAAGGATTTACGAGAGCTAGACTCGGGAAAAATACCGTGTTACACTAAACACAGTGGAGGGACTAAAGGTGAAGAATGTGAGACCAGTGGATCATTTTGAAGCCGAGGCAATTTCGTCGGCAACGAGAATGCTCCTTTTTTTAATGTTTTATTTTTTTATGTCTGTGTATTGTGGTGAGGGAAGTGTTAAGAATTCGAATGAATAAAATATTTTTTTTTTGTCGGGAATGAAAGGTTTAAGATTGGTTCATCACTTCGTTAAATCTTTTTTAAAAAAATTTATTTAAGCGACGCTCATCGTAGAAGCTAAATATTTTGCAATGTAACATTTATGAACAGTTGCAGAATTTATTGGATAATTTCGGATTTAAGGAACCTCAATTAGTAAAGACTACAGTAAAGAACAAACCTACTGAATCAAAACCCGTAACCCTATTATGTGTATCTGGAGTTAACAATGAGTCTAGCTAGTTTATGCCATTGGAAACCAATGACAACCACAAGGCATCCAAAAGTTTATAGACATGCAAAAGTTATCCATCTATCTACTCACCCGACGGCTTTGCTGGTGGTTTGGCGACCTCTTTCCCGCTGTCTTCCACCACACTGGCGGCGGCCGACAGTCTCTCAGGCACCGACACCGACCCTAGGGATGGTCGTCCCACGTCCCAAGGGGGGTCGTACTCGTCCTCGGGTCGGGGGTCCGGCCGCGCGTTGTCGTCCAGGGGCCGCAGGCTGGCTGGCCTCGCCGGACGGACGGCAGGAGGGTGGTCGGAAGAGCGCTGGTTCTCCTTCAGGTCCCCCAGGGAGGGCTGAGGGGGCTTTTGCAGGAGGCAGGGGCCGTTGTCGGTCGGTAGCACCTGAAGAGAGAGGAAGAATTTAATCACCACTAAATGGTTAGCAAAACCATCAACATTGAAGGCAAAAGGTTCTGAAGCAATGTTTAGGTGGAAGTGGTCAGGTGTCCTTTCTTTATGCGTTAAAAATATGGTGATTATTGATAGACGTTTAAAAGAAATTATTGCTTCTTTGTTAAGATAAGCCAGAGGTACTGAAGCCCATAAGAATCGCGCTAGGAACCATCGTCGTCTACATCACCGTCGCGGACAGGTAAGCTGCCGAAAGGGAAAGTTGAAATATCCCGGGTGAAAGGTGAAAATTCAAAGGTTGTAGAAAGGATATGTTTTTACTTTTTAACACTCTTAAACGGACATATCAACTCTTCCTCTGGCTGCCTTCCCATCCAAATTTAATAAAAATGTTTAAAATATTTCTCCGTTTATATTTCGGTTTGCAATTCCATTACGATCCTAATATACCTACTATTAACTTTTGCTACATGATTTGGTGAGTAACTTGACGCCGAGCATTTAATTTTATAAATGTCACACTACAAAAAATGGCAACGACGCCATCATTGCACAAAACACTCTCCAAACCTTCTTGACAGTACAATTGCAAAAGGCTAATTCCAGTCATAGGGCAGATAAGAAAGAAGGGTCACGGTACAATCAAGAGAGTCAGAGATTGTGGCTACGTACCTTGACTCCTCCTCCAGGCGTGGTCTTCTCGTTGCGTCGGTTGTTGCGCAGCAGGCGGCTCTCCGGGGGGTCGATGGACTCCTGGCTGGAGCTGCGGCTGGAGTCGGTGGTCCAGAGGTGGTGCGGCCGGCCGTTGGTCACCAGCGGCGACAGGCTGCGCAGCCGGAAGCGACGCTCCTCGCCGCCACCCTGGTGCGTGGGCGTCGACGACGCGGAGCTGCCGCTCGTGGAAGACCTGAGGGACAGACAAAGGCTCTTAACAACGACTTGTAACGAATAAATAAAATAAAGCGACGTAGTCTTATGGACCTGGTCTACATATCTGGGCCAGGGGGACATGAAACAAAAACAACGACTTGTAGCCTGTTTGAAAAACAGGCGCTTGCAGCAACAGCGAGCTAACTTCAAAGTTGAGATATTGGAGTTAGCTCTTAGTTGGTGCAAGTGGCTCAATTGTTCTTTGGGTTTCATGGACATTACCTAGCACAGCTTAAGGGTCTAGAAAAAGTGTTTTCTACTGGAGTCCAGGAGGCTTTCTCACAAAATAATTTGCAGTATCAGATTAGATACATTATAGGGGGATAGTTATAACGCTTGTTGTAGAAGTTGTCAATGACATAAAAGGTGGATATTATGCTTTTCTGTACAGGTAGTTAAAGCCGTTTTTGAAGGGAAGGTAAAGTGAAGTACGGGGATTTGCTGCTTCACAATCATGTAAGATGGCTTGAGAGATTCTTTGGGATAAGAAAATACGATCCCTGCATTTTTGAACATACTGGTTTTAACAAACAGTAAATAATTGAGAGAAGATCTCTCTAAGTGTAAATTTCTCAAACTAATACTTTCCTCGGCGATATGAACTCGGAGGGTTTCGCAATTTTAACTCAATAAACATGACTACTGGCCAGTTATAACAGCTGTTGCTGGAAGGGAGGACTGCTATGTTCATCCTCTATTCTATCCTTCCCTCGTCAAAAAAATTTCATACTTAAATCATTCCGCGAGTTATCCGGTGATTTTGATTGCGGCTCTCGGGTGTTCCTAAGTTGGAAACCCCTAGTCTAGATACCTTGGTTTCTTCTTCCAGCGTTTACTGGCTATAAACTCAAAGCTGAGAAGACTTCAGACTAATCTATAGAAGCACCTGAAGTTCTGGAGCACGTACACAGCCAGTAGGGGTACTGTCACCCTGTTTTTCAGGATGGTATCAGTTGAAAAAATCTGCTATTTCTGTTTATCGGACAATAGGAAATCCGCAAACAACCTCCTTCAATGGTCCCTCCAACAAAAGAGAGGCCTCGGAGAGGAGGGAGAAGTCACTAGGGGGTCTGCTATTTAGGTGACTTCGGTCTCCTTCGCTATTGCTGGAGGGGGTCATGAATGGTGAGAAAGGGCAGATTTTCTCAACTGATACCATCCTGAAAAACAGGGTGACCGTACCCTAATCTATAGAAGCACCTGAAGTTCTGGAGCACGTACACAGCCAGTAAGGGTATGGTCACCATGTTTTTCAGGATGGTATCAGTTGAAAAAAAATCTGCTGTTTCTTGCTATCGGACAAAGGAAAAACCAGAAACAGCAATTTTTTTCAACTGATACCATCCTGAAAAACAGGGTGACCGTACCCAAAAAAGAAACACAGAGAGGCTGCTCACCCGAAGGAAGATCGCGACGCGGCGCGGGTGACGGCGGGGGGGCTGCTCGCGTTGGCGCCCGTGGAGCGCTGGACGCTGTCGAAGGCCGTCTCGTAGAGCATCCTGCGTCGCTGCTGCTGCGACATCGCGGCCGCCGTCTCGCTGTCGCCCTCTAGCCGCACGTGCAGGCTGTTCGAGAGCCGCGCGCCCACGCTCCACTCCCAAGGCTCGTCGTACTCCGCCGCCTCGTCGTCATCGCCGCACGCAACGGAGGGCTCGCTGCTGATGCCTGCAGGAAGAAGAGAGTTAGTTAGTATTTCCATATGCCATATATTAGCTGATAAAAACACACTTTACATTATCTTACTTAGTTCTACACTTACGGCCATATTCACTGCTACCACGTGACCAGCTGTTAATAAGCAGCCAAAGGAGGATTCTGCCGATTAGATCAGCTCATTACTTACTGCTGGTTAACTGCTAGTTAGGTGGTAAAGTCTTTCTTCGCTAAGCGGTTGGAAACAGGGACAGGGATCACCTGCGCGAATCAGCCGAATTTGTACCAATCAATACAAATTCGGCTGATTCGCGCAGACAAATTCACCGTGAATACGCGATCTGAATACGGCCCGACATACCTCAACCCCTGAACACAACCTGAACAGCCAACAACCCCTGAATACAGTCTGTCTTCCTTGGCTAGGCGGTTGGGGACCAATCCAACTTGGGAAACCCAAGTTCGAGTATAGGGGTGGCTAGCTTGGCTACTTAAGCACCATCTTTTTCGAAGAAGAGGGAAGGGAGGGGGGTAGTAATTGGCGAGAAATAACCAGTTTGAATCTCTCTATATACTTCTCCAACCCTAGAGAGTGAATGGCCTAGCTCGTTTGGGGGTTACACTATAGTCTGTTCATTTAGAACTGGCGCCTGAGACGAAATGTATTAGAAGCAGTTACTATTGTAATTATCATCCAAAGCATTTTCTTGTGCAATGACAAGGCAGCCGAAATAGAAGTAGTTAAAATACTGTAAAAAAATCGGTCACTAAAGTTGTGTGATGACCGTTATGAAGCATTGTTGAGCGTTTTTGATCCTGTTTCAGGCGCCAATTCTAAATGAACAGACTATAACCACCTAGCGATAAAAGACAAACTTCAGCAGTGAATACAGTGGTTTGGATTCGCACGAGGTTCTCAGTTCCCCAACGAATGGGTTTGAGGTTTTACTCCTCTTAAGTGCTTAACCGAACAAGCAAAAACACTTCAACCAGATCTCCAAACAGTCACCGCATCCGAACCGTTCGGTTGATGTGGGACTGACTACCCACTCCAGTTGCGGTGACCGCATAGGCTGGATAAAAAGCTTCAGTTGGATAAAAAAAAACCTGCTGGTTGATGATCCAACCCGCGATTTTCAATCCTAGAGGCGGGTCCACACAAACGAATTCTTTAAACCCACAGTTTAGTTGACAGATCCGCACAGTTTTTTCTTTTTGTATGAACAACAAAATCTTTTTCAAAAAGTTAGGAGGATATGCATCATACGGTGGCATAAATTACTGCATCCGTTGTACACAACAAAATAGTTTCACAAATTAAATTTAAAAACATTTAAGGCTTACAAATTTTATTAAAGTTCTATGACACAATATAGTCATTTTAAATCATGCATTACTACAAAGTTTCAATAGGATAAGATTATATTACGTTTACACATCATAAAGTGTAAATTGTATATTCAAAAATACGAATAGCAAGAAAAAACCAGACACTTAATGCAAACCTGCCAAACCGCATAAAAACACCAGTTTGTAATAAAAAATAATCCAGAACAAGTTGCTGATAATTCCAAATTATTTCTGCTTCCTAATAGAGTTACAAACATTACTGCGTACTCCTTAACTTTCAACCCGTTTCTTTCAAACGTAATTAGAGGAGGTTTTCTTTAGTTTTTCTAAGATTTTTTTTCAACAAGACCATGTTTTCTCTCTCGAACCACGTAGATTCTTTAAGTCACGACCTTCCTTTGTTTTAAAAAGGTCCTTTCCTTTTGTTTCACGCAAAATCCAAAGCCTCTTTTATGGACGTTTTTTTTTTAATCTATCCATCTAAATGAATTTTCACCCCAATTCCAATGGAGAGCCGTTATTTAAATAACTCCTCCTCCGTGAATGAATAAATGAATGAATAAGATACTTTTGTCAATTAAAATTCTCTCTCTTAATTAATTAAAACTGGGTGTTAAGCACGAAGGGGGAGAGAGCTAAAAGTTAATAGATTAGACAGACTTCTTTAATAAATCGGCTTCTATGCATATACACTTGTCTTCTTCGCTTTTGTCTTATAATTAAGGAGAAGTCGTAGGGAGGTTTTTACCCTCTCATTTGGCTCTGCGAGTTAATTAAAGAAAAAGGCATTGCGTTTTTTATACAGGAAGATTGGTCTTTTTTTGTTGTTGTTTTAAGCAGCGGCTGAAGAATCAACCTGTTATTCTATGGATTGGGCGATTTCCAATTAGTTTTTCGGTATTCAATTTGTTTGGTGTATCGGAAATTACAGGTGCAGTGTCACGTCGCGCTTTTCGTTTTAAGAAGTGAGGCGGAATTTGCTTTCCCTTTAAAAGAAACGAATATAGTTTTATTTTTTTTTACCTTGCCAGTGACATATTTGGAAAACAATACGAAATTACTGATCTGTAAAGGAGTGAATAGTGAATAGTTAGCTGTTTGAGTGAATAGTTAATAAACCTTTCTTAATTATAATAATGAAAAGTGAACTTTGTAAGTGAAAGAATTGCACCAGTTTATTTAAGGATAAGATAAAACAAGAAAAGTATAAATGTTTTTAAGCATTAATTAATGAGCAGTGTCAAGGGCGAGGCACGATTTTTGAAATTAGTAAAATTATTGAATTGAGGAAATTTTCAAAAACTATTACCAATTTAAAGGAATTATAATATTTTCGAGAAATACTAGTACGTTTTTCAAGATAAAATGAATATTTAAATAAAAATCAAAACTTTTTATGACACATTGTTCTTTTAATATCTTTTGCTACTATGGTAACATCATATTAGTAGTTTCAATTCATAGAAAGTTTCAAATAGTAATGAAATAAATTTTGCTTAGTGTTAATTGAAAAGGTCTCACTGAAATTTCACATAACTGAAAATTGCATGCATGTTTCCTCTAATTGATGCAGCAGATACTTTTACCATTAAATTTTTCAGAGTTGTTGAATAACATTATAAATTTAATTTTGTTACAGAAAATAGTACTAGTATTAAGAAAGAAAAGAGGCAAAGTCAGTCAAAAACCCTTTCACGTTTTTAATCCAACTCGGCAGATTTTCAAAAAACCAAGAAAATAACCAGAACTTGCAGTTAGTTATTCCACCACGATCACACTTTATAAAATGTCTTTATTTTAACTTTTTTCGGAAGAAGTTTCTATATCTGATAAATTTACCCAACTGACAGAGAACCACTGACATAGATAAAAATAGTTAAAAAGCATCAACATGCAGACCCCCCCCCCAAAAAAAAAAAAAACCAACCCACGGCATCAAGCAGCCAAACCAAGCAATTCCTCATGTCCTCCGCTTTGTGTGTGTGTAGTATTCAAGAGAGATAGAGAGCAGCAGCATCATTAGAGACCACGTCTCCATCTTCCCGTAGCAAAGCCTGACTGACAAGGCCCGCTTTTCTTTGCTCAACAAACTCCGCACTAATGGTGCGGCCGCGTCGAGGGGACCTCTTTTGTAAAAAGGAGGCCCATTGTTGAAGAGGTGCTTCGCCAAGCCAGAAAGGAGAAAGCAGCGGTTTAAGGCCCCCTTAAGGTTTTCTTTGCGGTTGAGCCCTTATTGAGGGCTATGCGTTACTTACCTGTTCGTTTAGGAAATACGTCGCAATTTATGTATGTTAATGGAGAAAAATAAATTGAAATTCGGTAGTTTTAAATGTACTCTCGAGGAGAGATGCTCAGTCTTACAACGGAGACTGCGTTTATAATGTTCCAAAGTTGAATTCTCTAATTTAAATTATCAGAAGGAATATTAAAGATAATATTAAAGAACTTAATTCTTTGCAAATATTTCGTTGCTGGTTCGTTTTAGCTTATGATACATTTGTAGCGTTATGATTTGTGCAACAATTGATCGAAACAGCAATGTTTTTATACACCTACAGCAAAGGGATTTGATCTTTTCATTTCCATAGACGTACTATAACTGTACCTTCTCAAGGGTATAAATTGATTTTTACAAGTAGAAATAGATACGTTTTTACTAGGTATTACAATATGGGAATTTTTCTATTAAAATTGAACTCATTTGTTCATTAAATACTGTAGTGAAAACTAGATTTATTGGTTGGAATTAAAAACAAAAATATAGGAAATGAAAGTTTAGAAAAGCATTTCTACATGGTAATTGGTGGGGTTATTCAATATACAGCAAAAGATTCTATCACCGTAAAGAACTAGGTACGCATCTTTCACATTCAATTTAAAAAACCTTATTTTAAAACATAAACAGAATATTAAAAACATCAAGATTGTTACACAAAAACCAAACCATCACATCAAATGAAAAAGGTCGAAATGAATTTCAGTCTTCTTCAATATATAACTAGTTGCAAAACGCGATTGGATTTAATATCCCTTGAGTTCAAGAAAACGAAAGGAAAAGGGAAAACTCAGCAAAAAATCCTTAGAGAGAAATCTCAGCGAGCGACAGCTGAACTTTAATCAGCAAAAAGCAATAGTATCCCATTAAAGAAGGTTTCAAAGATGTGGGGTTCTTCGTTTGCAATTTAAAAGAGGGTTTCTCAGATCATTAGTCATCTCTAAGCTTTTGGTTTCTGGAGAAGATATCAGATTCATTCATGGACATATTTCCGGAAAAATTAAAGGAATAAAAATCTTATGTAATTTCGTCACTGAGGAATTCTAGAAAACTTGGATTTAGAAAAGAGAAGTGAAAACAATATGAGGGTCTTGTAACAACCGAGATCACGAGATCTAGTTTCATGACTGTAGGGCTTTCTTTAAAATTAATGATACTCCTCATTTTCCATAAACTATTCGTCTTAAGCCGTATTATTATACTTTTAATTTTTTAGAAGTAACTAAGTTTGTGAAAAGCAGAATATTTAAGTTGAGAAGAAAATTATATTGGGATACTGGGAGTCCAAAAAGGATAATAATTGTCTCATTGGAATGGAAAAGGTTTGAGATAATTGAGCGATACTTCGAATCTAATAATGCTTCTTCGAAAGGTTTTCACATCGATATTAAGAAATTTAACTCCCACCCAAACAACTAAACTTTATTGGTACTCAAATGCTTTTTATTTATTATTAGATATTATATGACTTTCAAATACTTAATTCACTGTCCCGTAGACGGATTTAACTTTTGATACAGTCCCAGTAGTTTACTTGGGACTACTATAGAAAATGTAGTGGAAATTAAAAGAAATAAATTGACCAAGTGTGAAATTTAAACACTAATTTATGCGAAAGCTTTGCGTTTCATGTATTAAAGAACACATTCAACGCTCTCGAATATCCTTTAAAATCATATGAAACACGATATTTGGAAAAAAAAAAGATCATATGAAGGTCTAAGAGTTCAAAACATTAAAAACTGCAGCACTGAAAGTAAAACCAACCACACCATTAACAGTAACCAGCCCCATTAAAGTAAAGCTCCGAAATAAGCACCAAACAAACAAACAAACAAAAATGCGCAGTAATTTTCCCGTACGCTTTCAAAAGTCACAAAAGTGCATTAAAAGAACCAATACAGAAGGAAAATAAACCCTTGCAAAACGAGATTTCCACACACACGAAAAAAATTTCAAAGACATAGTAAAAGTCTTAGAATGCGACATTCGAACACTAATGAGCAATAGGCAGCGCAGCCCCATTAACGAAGGATCCAGGAAGGGGGTCTTTAGTGCACAATTAGAACGAAAAAGAACCTTCGGCGGGGATTTACGAGGGGGAAGGATTCAAACATTTTATTGGTCGGATTCCGGAAGAAATTCGAGGAAGAAGATCGCGAGCTTTAATTAAGGGATAGGCGAGACCGAATTTAACTTGGCGACGATTAAATGCGATTGCTGCTT
The DNA here is from genome assembly GCA_963680715.1 of Tetragnatha montana. Classification (NCBI taxonomy): domain Eukaryota; kingdom Metazoa; phylum Arthropoda; class Arachnida; order Araneae; family Tetragnathidae; genus Tetragnatha; species Tetragnatha montana. Next base: position 43,206,217 of record OY796680.1, on the reverse strand, counting down.
CTCCTCGAAAAATAAAGGAGTCGAATTAAGGTGGGGATAATGGGACGGTTTAGTCGGAGTTTTCAAAGTTTTCGGGGGAGTTCTTTGTTCCGGGTTTAACGGAGCGGTGCGATCCTCCGAATTTAAGTTTCACTTTGGTTTAATGTTTCTACCGTTTATCAGAGGTTTTTTTCTTCTTTTAAAAGAGAGTATCAGGGGAAGAGAGTGAGAGTTCTGGAAGTGAGTTGAAGAGGGGTTTATATGGGTTTTGACAAATTAGCGCGTACCTGTTTCAAGGGTTTTTTTTCTGGTTGGTTTTTAAAGTGATGAGGGCGCATTAAGAAGTTATGTGCGAGGTAAGCAAGGTTTATGGAGTATTCATGTTAAGAAAAGTACTTTTCAAGAAGGTAGAGTAAGATTATAAGGAAAAGAAGGATTAAAAGACAGTAAAATTGATGCATCCCTAGCATAGAAGAAACACATTGTTCAACACAATGCCAAAACCATCAAATTAATCTTTATATTATAGGATTCAAAACATGTACCTGATTCAAATTAAAGAGGCAAACGTATGAAATTCATACAATATTTTTGATGTTTTTTTTATAATAGGGAAAAAACTGATAACTAACGCTTTTCAAAAATGAGCTTAACGAAAATGGTTCGTTAGTGGGAATTATATGGCATAATAGACATCTTAAAATATTTTAAATGAAATGAAAAGTCATATATTTAAAAATGAATCTATACATCTAAAATAATTAAAGTATTTTATCTTATTTGAATGGAAAATAGCAAATAAATGCTGACCAATAACACAAATACAAAAATACAGTATCAAATAAAAAACGATTTAAAACCCTTCAAGCATTCATGTTTTAAAAAGGGAAAACAAACAAAACTCAGACTCACTTAAAATATTCCTCTTTAATCCCATTGTCAATGCCAAAACTTTCAAAACATAAAGATTAAATCAAAAGAACCAAAAAGAAAATAACAAGATACTGCATTTCAAACAAACCCAAATCAATGAACAAAATAAATAATTCTAAACGGAAGGTACATGACGAACAGACACCCTCAAAATTTTTAAAATTCCACGAAAAAAATTCCAACACCATTTAAAACTCCTAAACTCGCTTTTTGGCATTTTGAAGTGTGCAATTAGTCGCCAGGCATCAGCTTTTTACACGCGATGCAAAGCGCTACTACGCACAATTCGAACATTCGAAAGCATTTCAATCCATGGAAGTAGTATCGAATAGAGAGCACATTCGGCTGTAGCCCTACGTGGCCAACAAGGACAGAAACGAAATCCGTAACAGAGCAAGATGATTTTAGGGAAGAAAAACCACTGCCTGGGAAATTTAATGGGAATTTTTAGTTACGATTTCAAAACATCAGAGATTCAGAAAGTCACTTTAGACTGCTTATTGAGACTTCGTTCCGTTGGTTTGACAAGGATCTTTCTCTGAAAAGTCTTGATATTTGAATAACCTTAACAAGCAAACGGCTCATTAGTCTGTGAAAAAGTTAACCAATGATGGTAGGAGAATCGCAATTAATAGTGATTTTTTTTTAAATTTTTCAACCGCATTTGCTCCGAAAATTCAAAAGAACGGCATTCAATTCAAACAATAGAGTATTCAATCGGACAAGGATCTTCGAATCACGAATTTTTCAACCCAATGAAAAGATAGTACACGATTCCAATAAAATTTTACATATATGAACTTTCGTTAGTCAAGATATCAATGGAGATCAATTCCAATATATCGTCACTTTCATATAAACACTACTATCTCCATTCGGCAAACTTCGGGAATCCCAATCCTCCTTGGCGATCAGATCGTTGGACAAGCTCATTTGATTAGTTTTAATCTTTCCAGTTCGATGATGTCAGCGCTTACGAACCAATCAAACAAGCTTCCGATTACCTAGGATCGGGATTCCCGAAGTTTGCCGAACGGAGATATTAGAGTTTGATATTAAGGTGACGATATGACCAGTCTTCATACTTTTACAACAAAAAAATCACATCTGTCACTAAAGAAGTTCTGATCAAAATTCCCTCCATATTGTAGACGTGGGCACGATCTTATCAATCGGTTGCCTGCGCACTCTCTTTCTTCCAACTGTACGATTCCAGCCCCTTTCGGAAGGAAAGAACAGCCTCATTAGGGGAGATAAGTGAAGCTAAAATGCTGTTCTTCACCCCTTCGAGCGCCCCCAGGGCCTGATGGAAAAATCCATATACCGAAGGCGGGAATCAAAGTCAACCCTCTGACGAGTAATCAAATGAGAACATGGAAGGAATTTCAACAAAAAAAAAATGTTCGAAAAGGGCGAGAAATTTTATTTATGGCCCGCATTCTTCAGCGGAAGGGTTCAAAGCGTCAATTACGTTAATAAGGGGGAGCGGGAAGACTTGGGGGTTTAAAATTCGATTTTGGTCGAGTATCTTCGGGGCAATTTTCGTTTGCATTTTTAAATAGGGGAAAGAGGTCGGTTACTTGTGGGGAAAAATTACGATTTTTTTTTAAAAGAGAAATTTGGTTTAGGGGTGTTCAGTTGAGGTCGAATTAATTTTATTCGTAATTATTGATGATGGAACATTTTGCCTGCAATGGTGAAGAGGGCTGTAAGCTGTGCTATAGGTTTTAAGATGAGTTTAAAAATATCATTTAGCGCGTAAATGTTCTCACTAATGCATTACTTTTAATAACTATCTTGTTTTATTTGTAAAGGTCTAGTAAAAATTAAAACAGACAAACAATCTAAAATGACTTTTTTGTGATTATTTCACATATAAACAATAAATACAAGACTGTATCACTTTGGCATGCCTTCGAAATATTTATACCTGCAAATAAGTTCTTGAAAAAATTTAAGTAGGTTACATTTAAAATCAACTGAAGGCTGCTACACAGTGAAATGTCTGAAGCAACAAGCAGATAAAGAAAGTATTGATTGCATGAACTAATATCGTTAATTTTGTATGGTTGATGAACTATAGCAAAAATTACTGTCGTTATTTTACAAGGAAGATACACCACTTTTAATTAGACCCTAATTAAACTTCATCAATCCGATTTTCACAACATTCGTAATTTTGAGAACAGCGTCAAAAACAGAGAGCACAACTATAATTCCTTCAAATAACGCCCCACAAATTAACTTACACAGCCAAATGAAACGGAAAACAGTAGCGGAATCCCATCTCAAAAGAATTCGAAAAGGCAGAGGTACAAATTCGCTAAGCCTGTTATATCCGCCGAGGACAGAGAGAAATTGAGCGGAAAATCCCTTTGAAAATCTCCAGAGATAACACCAGAAACTTCCAGCGATCTCCAAAATGTTTACAACCCTGGAGAAAGAGGGAAAAAATATTTTTTTTTCTCTATCAGCCGGGTGTATTAAAGGGAATCCAATAAGACCGGACATTTTCGTCAAAAGAGCTCGGATAGAGAATGAAATAGAAACGGGACATTCCTCGAATCGGTTCGCGTTTTAGAATCGTTTTCTGGATGCATAGGGACTTGATGCTCGAGAAAAAAGAGGCTTTGAGGAACAGGAGAAATAATGGCGGTTTTTAACATTCTTTACTGCAATTCCACACTGTAAAAAATTCCCCTCACTTTCCTTGGAAAACTGGACAGCTGGATTTCCCATTTTTTCCAAGTAATGTAATAATATGAACGTTACAGTAAAATAATTTTAAAATACCAGTATTTTACCATAACGTTCCTGTTGTTTTCCAGGAACATTACTAGGAAAAATGGGAAACCAACGAGCTGAGTAAAGTCATGGCAATCATCAATTATTTTAAATTTAGATCTTTCGAAATTAACTTACTTAAAGGCTTATAAACAGTGTTATATTGTAAGTAACGCATCGAACACATTTTTTGGGATTCTAAGTACATTAATACAGATAGATATTTATTTAATGCAACATCATTATAAAAATTATGATATCAAACGGTATAAAACGATACAATACATACCAAAAAAAAATTGATGAATTCACAAAGTATCGATTTTTCGTAGGATATCTAGTACTTACTTATCTAATAATTATATTTTAGTTTTGAGCACGGCCTAGATTCAATCAATCAATCTATGGCTTAAATATCTTAAGTCCCAGGAAAAGAAAAAAGAATGCCAACTAACACCAAACTTTTATTTACTAGTTGTTACCTAACAAAGTATATTCCGACCCCCGAATGACACTCGAGTAAGCCTTCGTTCTCAAGGGAAATGAAAGCTTCTTTAGATGTCTCTGGCCAGAGGCTTAGATGATTCACTCTTAATATCGTTTTCCTTCCCATTATCCATACAATAAGATGAGGTACAACGGTAATCCCCTTTCTGGTTTCATAAGGAAAGCTCATACAAGAATGTTTTTTTTTCATTCAATAAGAGAATCTACAAATGCATATGAAAAGTTGGATGCTTGGAATAACGATGTTGTTGTTGTTGTTGTTGTCGTATGCCACTTGGAATATCCAAGCTCCATCCGCAAAGCGGATAGGATTTAAGGCAAAGGGGGTGCGGTTCCTGAGAAAGTGAGGCCCATGAAATGGCAGGAGTCCGACTTAAGCCTCGGATGATAGATGTCGCCACCATCTATCGCCACCTCCTCAATTTTGCCATGTCTCTGAAGGGGAGGGAAATAGTCTCCAGACACCTGGACCCGTGGTAAACTGCGCCATGACGGACCACAGGACTTTCGGACCCACAGATTTAACGAGCACGTACTCCGCATATACTCGGTGGGTCTTCAGCGGTGTCGGGAATCGAACCCGGGACCCTCCGATCCCTAAGCCGATGCCTTAACCACTAGGCTCCCCACGGCCTATAACGATGCTTAGTTTTGATAATGGTCTGAAAAAAAAAAAAAAAAAAAATACTTACATCTCTACTGCAATAGAATGAAGTAAACGATTTGGATTTGGATTGCATATTCACCATACATTTTATCGATAAAATCTTTCGGAGTGGAATCAGGATATGATTTTGTTTAAAAATACAAGTGTAAAAAATCTGGCGGAAAGCGTAAGTTCAGGTAACTAAAAGGTAAATGTTCTAAAAATTAGTCCATACCTGTGGATATGAACCAACTATAAATTTGACACCAGATGCAAAAATCACCATTGCTTTAGAAAGAGGACAAAATGAAAGAGAGAAATGAACAAAAAACCTAAATATATTTTTTTGTAAGCTTCAAACTTTTCAAACAAAAAAACCCTTCAACAACATTACAACATATAAAACAACTGAATTATTAAATAAAATATAAGAAAACTCATAAACACCATGATTCTTTCTACAATACGTGGACAGCCCTATACGTGGACTCGTTGCCTCGTGGATCTCTCCTACACGACAAAAACCACCATTCCACCGAAAAAATCCAACAACAACCTGGCACCAGAAAAGACACACCAATCCGTCGTCCCTCAAGGGACCAGAGGGGATGAAACTTGGAAACAGAGGCATCTGGCAACACAAAGGGCATCAGATGTTTCATCCGAGCTTTTCCCTTTCATTTCCTCCACCGTATTATCTCGGTCCTCCGTTAATGCTCGTTTTGCAATATCTCAGATGCCTTCCTTTGTGAGAAGGATGGTGGCCGTAATGCTCGGAGGATATGGCATTTTTCTATGGCGAGAATAACATACTGCCGGGGGATTAGATATCGTGAGACGTATGGTGGTTATTAGGTGGTTTGCTTAATGGTGGTAGGGTTTGGAAAATACGGGAATGAAAGCAGATAATGAATGCTCAAGGTCTTGCAGGAAGGATTACTCACTAATGCACGGAATAACACTATTGAGAGAATAAAACTCAAGGTATACCTGATACAGGTTGGAGAAACATGAAGATAAAAAAAACTGATATGAGAGCGCTGAATGTAGTACTTATGTTAAGAGCACAATAACTTTTCATTGGTATAGAAAAACTCGGTGGTCAACCCATTGCACTGTTGAAAAGTGCGTGGTAGAAAGTAAGTACAGAAGAAAGTACAAGGAGTTAATCTTGATATTCTTTTTTAAATTTTGCAGAATCATAAGTCATGCGGTGAAAATCAAAGAAAATATTAACAAAATGACTTAGACTTTCACAAGGAAAATTGGAGATTTATTAGCAATTAGTAATTGATGAAATACTACATTTTTTAAATCCTTTGTACAACTTTGGAAGCTATCAACTGTTGAACTTGTATTTCTTCGGTTAACTTTAGACTGTTAGTGTTAAAACATATTAAATTTGAAGTATAGCCTAAAATGGACTGAAAATTCTTATTATCCTCCTCCATAAAACAAATTACATTTTCGTCAAAACTTGATCTTACTGGAAGGAAGCATTTGGGATACAGGTTTTTGTAAGTTGAACCAATTCAGGGAATTTTAGTTTGAAAACGTCTAATTTTACAAAATATTCGGATCACGCAGCCAAAATACACACTGTCGGGAACCCGTCGCAAATCTCGCCACTTAATGAACTCAGGCCACGTCACAATAACAAGCTTATTACCATACACGTCACTTAATATCCAGCCTTAGCAGTTTATACCCCGCACATTCTCTCTTCCGGCTCGCCCGCTAGCTGACTCACGAATCCGTCCGGCTGCCGATTTTAATTACACGCGAGTGGCAACGGTGGGTATTAAGCGGCGGAGAAGCCCCAGTAGCACAGCGATGTTGCTGAATATCGCACAACATCGCCCGACACTGATTTACATCGCGAGCGGTAGGACGGTCCGAACAATACTGAGCAATATTTAGCAACTTCGCCCAATATCGGCAAACGAACCCGCACCGATCCGCACAGTTGACGCATGCGCAAACTCTGTTGGAGGGAAAATCAGAGACGTGCACGGAGCTCAAACAAAAACATTTCTTTCCGTTGGGGTCTTGGAAGTTTTTTGTCTATCTCTAACATTTGAATTGAAGATTGAAGGCGTTGGAACCGTAAAAGGTAAAAGTTTTCCTTCTATATTATTCTTAATGTAATACTTTATTGTTTAGGGGTCCATCCAACCGAAAATTCGAGCCTTTTTGCTGCTTTTCACAAAATTCCCCCTCTTAAATCTACCCTTTCACAAAATTCCATTTCATAAAAACTGTTCTTTCATGAAACTCAAATTAGCATTTTAATGATTATTTGCTAGAAATCTCACAAAAAATTTGAATTTTTCACGATTTTCTTGGTTTGCGAGTCTATTTTTTAATACTTACGCACTGATGTGCTATTACTTAGTTTTCACCGCTTCAATTTTACACACACAATTTTTCAAAAAAATTGAGGCCCAAAATAACTTGGATGACCCCTGGCGTTGTGTAAAACTGCGAGTCCCATCATTAATTATTGCTTTTCTTTCATCGATTGTCCAATTTTCCAGATCAAATCCTGGTGGGAAATTCCATTTTTAACAAAAACTGTAGATTTCATTTTATATTAATTATTGATACGTACCATGATCTGACTCATCGCTATTGCAAAATAAATATAAAATAAACCCTGCCAATAGTCTAGTATAAATCTGACTTTCCTTGGTGGAAAAGAAAAACATGAAATTTAAATCAAGTTTACTATCTGCCTACTGTGTTTGTGGAGTGACAGAGAATCCAATGAAATAATTTAAAGAAGGTTGAAATTAGTTCATGGAAATTTCATTTTCTTGGGCTTATTCTTAAGATAATTGAAAAATTTGATCTTTTTCACATGATCCTATTGTTATTGTTGTTTATAGGTAGTATGTAATATTTATAGATTAAAGAAAATCTTGTTAAAATTTAGCTTTCAATATATTACATTTTATCTCAAGTAATATACTGGTACCTTATCAAGCCCCGTTAAAAGTCGCCACAATATTTTGTACGCTTAATATTCAAAAATTTCCAAATTTTTATTGTTGGCATTCATATCATTGGAGCCGCCCATAAATGATGTCACACTTTTTTTTTGCCCATTTTTGACCCCCTCCCTCCCTCCCTATGTCACAAACGGTCACACTTCCCCATACCCCCTCCCCCCTATGTCACATGCTACGCTTTCAATCGATCAATATTTCTAATACATAGAGTTGTAAAATTCTCGGTAATAATTTTTTGTAGAATATTCTCCTTGAAGCAACTAATTAAGATTTGAATTGGTTTGTTTAAACAAATATCTTAGAAATTCTAAATTCTTAGAATTTTTGTTATTTTTGGTTGATTTTCAGTTTTGGGGGGGGAGGATGTGATGTCACAACTTTTGAAACACCCCCCCCCTCCCCCTTGTCACAAGCTGTCACAAATTTATTAACCCCCTCCCTCCCTCTGAGCGTGACGTCATTTATGGACGGACCCATAGTGGCTGCAGAGTTGTGATCAGCATGCCTGGCTACAAGCATTACCTACCCAGGTTCAATGCTTTACAGCTTCTGCTTGGGTCATGGGTTAAGTCAGCCTTTCTCCTTCCGGGGTCAATAAAATGAGAACCAAACTTGTTGGGGAATCAACTGGGGGTCCAGTGTTAGGCTCAGCTTGGACACAAGTTAAGTAATTAACACCCTGGGCCTGATGGGTCATATATCATAAACTTATTATATTTTCAGTGGTGTAGCATTGTGGCTAGTGGGAAACAACTAATAGTGAGTCGCCTATTTTACTACCACAGACTATAATACTAGGTTAATTTTGGTACTGTTCAGCCTAAAATTAAATCCTTGCATCCGGCTTATCATGAATTACCAATTAAACATTACATCCCTCTATTTTCTTCACCTTCTAGTTCATTTATTTTTTTCCTTAAATACATCTAGTTTTTGGACTTTTTTCAAGATTAGTTTCATGGACTTTCAAGAGCGCTGAATTCAAAAAGCTGGTCAAAATTTTCCAATAGTTCAAAGACAAGATTATTTTTATTTTTTTTTTCTTATGCAAAAAATCATCAAATTAACCTGAAATTTAACAAAGGCCGATTAAAAAATTGTATTTTATTTTAATATTTAATTATTTTTTACAATACATCAGAAAACTTGGGGCTTACTTCACAGTATCCATAATTCTTTAATTTTCATTTTTTGCTTTCCAGAAATGTCTTCCCAAAAAATCAACATCAAATCAACAACCTACAAAATCAAAATCCTTGAAAAGGAGGACCCTCCCTAAAACCTCCCCAGGTAAAAACTTTAAAAAAAGTTATCCTTGGAAATTTTTTGGTCATAGGGGAAATTTAGGATTTTCTTATATATTTTACTTCAGTAGTGTAATGAGAAATAAGCAGCAATAGCTCTATTGCTTCAGTTTTCACATATATTGTTTTCTAATTAGCAAGCTGCATTAATTGGGTTAAAGAATAATGCAGTTTTACGAAGAGAAATTTAATACAAAAAATGTAATTTTTACAACACATAATTTTTAAGTAAAGAGAACGTTGGGTTTGGGGCTATATTCTTAAATCTCAGTTGATATATCATCTGTTGAACTTGAATTATATATACACTTGATACTCACATTAAAACTCATGAAATTTTTCTTTTTTTAGAAGTTATTCATGTAGATAACAGTATTGACTGAAAATATTCAATCTGTCATTTGTAAGTTTATTTAAAATTTTGACAATTTTCAATGTTCTAAATCTAAAAATTAAATGAAAAATATACTAGATTTTTTTAAATTTTTAGGGAAAGTTGTTCCTTATGATAATCCTACAGAGCAGTCTAATGTATGGGATGGATGGTGCATTTCTCAATTCCCTAGAAAAAACCGACACAGAGAATCCAGTATCTGAAGTTTCAGTTGGAAAAGAAACTAGTAAGTTGTTTGTTTGTTAAGAATTATGTAGGGATATTAAGGGCTGTATTCTACTCGTCCACTTTAGCGAACTCCCCGGGTGAAAGCGCTGGAATTTTTTCTTCTTCGTTCCGCTTTCAAGCGAGTTCACCACCACTTGGCTCGGGGAGTACACTGAATTTCGATCAAAGTAGTCTGATTGGCTGAGAGGAGTTGTTTCGTTTTCAATCTCGCCGCTCCAATTTTGTGAGTTAATAGTTTGCGTTTTATTTTTTTCTTTCAAGCTTTTTGCTTTCAGTTAAAATCTGTTTATTTTTGTTAATTTTTACTTTACATCCCTTTTCAAACAATTAGATTTGTTTCGAAGGGTTGTGACATCAGCTAATAAACGGAGACACAATTCAACACAATAATAACAATTTAATTTTTTTTTGCCTTTTGTGTTTTCTCCCCTTGTAAATTGTTTCCCTTCTTAAATTGTTTGTATTATTGTATGCATTGCATTATGTATATTGTTGGGAGTAAACTTTGATTTGACTTTGACTTAAAATCTCCCCCTATTTCACCTACCACATTAGTTAGAATACACGCAAGTGAATACGGTGAGGTGAGTTCGACTTTGCAAAAAAGTAGAATACAGCCCTAAACTGTTGGATTATATCTAAATAATGATAGTAATAAGCTAAAAATCTACTGTGCAAAGTTGAATAACTATAAAATTGAAATTTTTTTTATTTGCTTATAAAAAACTTTAAAAAGTTCAATTGTTGCAGGGATACATTTGGTTCCCTTTGTTAGCAATCACAATCTTTGCTGGCAAAGGGGGATCAAATGTATCCCTGAAACAATTGTACTTTAAAAAGTTTTTAAAGATTTTTTTGTCTGTAAATAAAGCATTTTGATTAAATATTGTTAATGATAGAGTAAAAATTACGTATATTGCAAACAGAAAAATTTATTCAAAGGTATAATTTAACTAAAGTAAATACATCGGGAGAGAGAACATACACGACTCGCTTTCCAGCTCTAAACTCCACTTCCTAAACTAAATTTTAAATAACCCAGAAAATCCCAAAGTACAAATCGTGCGAGCAACCGCACGGCTTTTGCTCGTATTGTCCGGTTTACAACTAGTACAATACTACAAATTCTTACACTTTTACAACTAGTACAATAATACAAATTCTTACACGTCCCCCCAACCGAAGCACAATCGTCACAGGAGTGACAGTGGGCGACCGCCAAACTTTCTTAACCATCTCCCTTAACTGATATCCTCGTGATTCTGTTCCTCCTTTGAAACACCACAGTTCCTCCGTGTCTTCAACTATCCTGGCCTTTTCTTCCTCTTGACGCTCCGTTTCGTCCTGTGCTCTAATTTTGGCTTCCTCTTCTTGCCTCAATTTTTCTTCTTCTTTAACCTTTTCCAGAGCTTCTTGCATAGCTGCAATCGTCTTCTTCCCAGGTCTTTTGTTATCCTTTTTGTCATACTTCCCTCCATTTTTCTTCTTCTTTTTGCCATCATCCTCTTCTGCTTCCTCGTTATCATCTTCAGCAGGTTCCTCTTCAGCAGCCTGAGGAATAGGAGGAGCCTCTTCCTTTTGTTCTTTAGGCTCTGATTCCTTTTCCGATGCAGTTTGTTCAAATTGGGCTTGCTTTTTCAGTTTTCCTCTCTCTTTCTTGTTTTTCTTCTTCTGAGCAGCAGTTCTTACAGGGGTTGAAGATTCTGCATCTCCCTTCCCATCTTTAGGAGTCTCATCTAATCCTACTGCAGCTTCCTTCTTCTTTTCCTTTTTATCTGGGTTCGGGGCTTCTGCGGTAGGGTTTTCTCCAGGTTTATCCTCAGCTGTCTCTGCTGGTGGCTGAGCAGGTTTCTCAGGTGCCTTGCCATCAGCTTCTATTCCAACTTCTTCCACTTCAGTTTTCCCTATTCCAACTTTCTCTGCTTCAACCTCCCGATCCAATTGCTTTCCCGATCCAATCTTGTTCAGCTCAGTTTCCCGAACCAAAATCCACTTCTTCCGTTCATCTTCCCAATCCAATTTCCTCTTCCTCAGTTTAGCTTCTAACCTGAGTTCTTCTAACTTATACTCCGATTCCCACTTCCTCAGTCCAGCTTCTAACCTGAGGTCTTCTAACTTATAACTTCTGAGTCGCTCGTAAGTCCACGTCTTCAGCTGATCTTCCCGATACCACTCCGACCTTGTCCGTCGTTCAGCTTCCCAATCCGATTTCCACTCTTCCCAATCCGATCTCCACTTCTTCAGTTCAGCTTCTAACCTGAGTTCTTCTAACTCATAACTTCTGAGTTGCTCTTCGCGCCTCTCATTGGCCTCTCGTTCCTCCTTCTTATCCTGGAGCTTTCTTTCCTCCTTATTTTCCTCGCGCTCCCTTTCCTTCTTTTTTTCCTCGTGCTCCCTTTCCTCCTTCTCCCTTCGCTGCTTCACAATGGTTAACAGCATGACCTCTGTCTTCTTTTCCTCATAGTCCACGCTTGAAGTAATTAATTTCTTCAATTTTACGAATATTGGATTCGGGCCAGGGTCCAATCCCAACTCTCTGGTGAGACTAATTAAATCCTCTTTCCAATACGAACAGAGGAAAGCCATGGTTCCTAGCAACCCGAATTTCAATTGGCGTATCCTTCAAGCTGGTCAAAACTCAAACTCTGGCCTGATGGCCTCTCTATCTCTTGTCCGGGGCGGACACTCCTCAAAACTCTGGCCGGATGGCCTCTCTTCCAGTGCCGGGGCGGCACTATTCACCAAATGTTCGGGCTGAACACTTAAACGAGCCGGATGGCTCCAAAATCACTGTGTCGTATGACACTCCTCGTCTGGGCGACGAATATCTCAGGCCGAGCTGGCCTCTCCTTCAGTGCCGGGGCGGCACTATTCACCAAGTGTTCGGGCTGAACACTTAACCGAGCCGGATGGCTCCAAAATCACTGTGTCGTATGACACTCCTTGTCTGGCCGACGAATATCTCAGGCCGGATGGCCTCTCTTCCAGTGCCGGGGCGGCACTATTCACCAAGTGTTCGGGCTGAACACTTAAACGAGCCGGATGGCTCCAAAACACAGTGTCGGATGACACTCTCCTTCGTACAGTTTCATATCCATCTCTCTCCCGATCCTACCGACTGCGCCAGTAAAAATTACGTATATTGCAAACAGAAAAATTTATTCAAAGGTATAATTTAACTAAAGTAAATACATCGGGAGAGAGAACATACACGACTCGCTTTCCAGCTCTAAACTCCACTTCCTAAACTAAATTTTAAATAACCCAGAAAATCCCAAAGTACAAATCGTGCGAGCAACCGCACGGCTTTTGCTCGTATTGTCCGGTTTACAACTAGTACAATACTACAAATTCTTACACTTTTACAACTAGTACAATAATACAAATTCTTACAGATAGTAACATTTTTAAAAAGTTCTGTTATCTTACATATTGTAAAATAGGAGCCCCCTATTGGGTTAACAGTAATTCTAGTACTCTGTTATTGTTAAATTTGTTTCTTATAAAATGCATCAAAAACACCCCAAGAAAATTACTTTTGTTTTATGCATTTTTATTACAAGATGTTTCAACAAGTGTGTACAAACACTGCACAGCCATATTATCTGCATTGAGTGCATAAAGAATACCTGGAGAACTATGCCTCTATGACCCATAGTTTTGGAGAAAATCGCAAAAGAAAAGGGTGAGATGTCACATCCAGTATATATTAAAAATGTGAACATGGTTGTTTTGATGTTTGCACACTAATATATCCATTATGCTGACATGTGGCATCCTTGAATGAAAAAATTAAGTTTGTATTAGATTATAACATCACATCTTAGGAAAAATAAGTTACCATAGAGATCTAGTTATTCAAGCAAATTTTATCTGCTCCATGCAAGAAATCTTTTTGTATTGAGTTTGGGCAGACTTGTTGAAACACCCGGTAAAGTTGCCTAATATTTTTTGAAGATATTAATATTAAGAAATACAAATCGCTTATATCATTCTCAAAAGTTAAGTTTTTAGATTTTTAAAAATTTAAGTTCTTGAAATTTTCTAAATTTAATTATAGAGTATTTTTTGCAAAATAACTGCTGTATGCATGACATAGCTGTCAATTTTTATGGTATTTTCATTTAACTTTACAGATGGATCTGAAAATTTTGTGAATTTTAAGTTTGCCTTCACTTATAGTCTGTTCATTTAGAACTGGCGCCTGAGACAAAATGTATTAGAAGCAGTTACTATTGTAATTATCATCGAAAGCATTTTCTTCTGCAATGACAAGGCAGCCGAAACAGAAGTAGTTGAAATACTGTAAAAAAATCAGTCACTGAAGTTGTGTGATGACCGTTATGAAGCATTATTGAGCGTTTTTGATCCTGTTTCAGGTGCCAATTCTAAATGAACAGACTATAACAATCCACAGAAGTGTAAAACCTTTCATAATGCAAACTATATTCTCTTGTACCTCTGCGCCCAAACCAAATTCCTCTACTAACCCCTGTCCTTTTAATTTTAGTCCTTATATTTAGTGAATTTTAAACGACTGTAAAGTTTTTCAGATTTGCTAGCACGTTTTGTCCTGCACTCACCCGTAAAGTGTGCTTCTTCTCATGCTCAAATCACAATTCTAAAAAAAAAAAGTTGCGATGCTATAGGCATAGCACGTAAATTAGTGGGTTACTGGTGGTAAAATTAGCTTCCCCTTGCAGAAAAGCAAAGAAAGCTACGTAGTTACATTATCCACGAAAGTAACAACTAAACTTTACTCTAATCTCGCTATTTCTGAAAAATTACAAGTTAAAATAAAGCAAAATACTCAAAAGTAGCAGCCTGGAATCGAACCGGGGACCATTAGGTTACTAGACGCACACTACCACTGGTGCTGATGCCAGGATTGATAAATAACATAATTTTAATGTTTTAAAACTTAAAACACGTAATAACAAGTTCCTATTACTGTGCATGTTTCAACTGTCGTAGCATCAACCACTTCCTATCCAAAAAGTTTAACTGATGTAAGTTTTCGAAAGTTGACAGCTATGGCATTTGCTAGTATAATATAGTCCAATTAAATATAAGTTTTAGAGAAAGTGTTGAAGGTTTTGCATTTTTGTTTTAATTATATAATGTTAAAAGATCATGGATCATTCAATTTCTTTATAACTTGAAATTATTTTATGAAACTTTCAAGTAATTTTCCTTTTATGAATTAATATGTTTTGCAAATGGCTGAAGGTGGAAATCATTTGTTTCTATCATAAAACAATCAATAGGTATTTATGATTGATGTAAAAGTTATTTCTGGGTGTAGTTGAAACATCTATGTTTATAGTTCCTTATATTTTTAGCTAGTGTTAAGATGAAATATGATGATGCGGACAAATCTGCAGTTTATAAAGTTAATTGTGGCAGAGTGCTTGCTGGAGCTCCTGACTGGGATGGCTGTAGAATCAGAAACAAGAGAAAAAGGGGAGGATGACAAGATTAACTAAGAACAATTTACTTTGTTATGGAAAAAACTAAAGTTCCTTAGAGTAATTATCAGTGAGGCTAAAATACATTTAAAAGTAGGTTGGCAAGAATCTGGCACCGAAAGTTTTCTTTTTCAAGTTGATACTTTCATATGGAATTGTTATTACAGTTGTATAATTTTTATAACAATGTGATTTATACCTATACTTTGCTTTTTCCAAAAAATATTGTTGTTTTTTAATGTGTTATGTCATATTTTGTTACCCCCCTTCTCCTAGTCAGATAGAAAAACCATCCCTCCCTTCTAACAATGACTTCCCTAGTGTAGAATAATTTTCATTAATTATTATTGAAATAAAAATGTTAACCTCAATAATATATACACCATTAAAAGTATTAAAGTAAATGCACGATTAAAAGCGATTTTCCAAGTCTATTTTTAAATAAATAAGACATAATTAAGTGAAAAGTTTCATAAGGTTAAGCATTATTCCAGCAAAATATAATTTCACCATAAATTGTATCTGAATTGAAACACTTATCAAACTACAATGAGTTACAAAAGTACATTATTAATAGTTTAGTCAAAGAAATGAGTTCCAGGGAAACATCTGTTGTATAGATCATTTTCATTTTATGAAAACTTTTTGATCATCCACAGTTTAGTCTCACCATTGTGCACTTAATTACATCTTACAAATAGAACTCAATTATTTTTTCTAAATTATTGATAAGCACTTTTATAACTCAAATTCATGGGGAAAGTAACTGGCATATTGTTGTACCTTATGCACTATCATCTTTTTTAATCAATTAGGTTTTTCTTTCAGACCGGTCCAGGGAAAATTGCTTTTTGTTATGCCTTATTACATTATATTACATCCTAGCAGTTAATGATAAAATTCTACCCCCTCATTCCTACTAAAAAATACAATCCAGGTCCCCTCTATCCACCCTAAGTTCTGAAACACCTTTTTTATGTAATCATACTGCTGTATTGTACTGCATCGGACAAAGAAGTGAAAAGTATGTGATCTTTATATGCATATTCTAACTAAAAAGACTAAGAAGTCTGGATCGTTGCATTAAATTATGTTGTCTGTAGTATGATTGTGTATTATGAATAAGCACAAATAATAAGATGTAACTTTTTTGATATTTTACTTACATTGACAATTCATTAAATTGTATTTTACTTCAAATTCCAATGTCTTCTTAAAGAACAATTTAACATGTTCTTGCACTTCAATAGCAATGTGGTGAAATAATTTGTGATTGCGTAAACTATGTTATTATGCAATTTTATTATGTACGAATTGTGATAAGATTTTCTAGTTATCTTAAATAAATTAAAATTATTAAACATGGAAATGTAATACCTGGAAATTCCTTTTTGTTATTAATATTGTCACTGACTCATGATATAGGTGGTTAACTCCATAATTTTTGCTTATTTTATTTTTCATTTTTGGCCGGTTCTGAGTATTTTTACCATAGGTAATTTTTGTTTCTTAATGTTACCTTTTGTGAAAATTTTAATTCATATATTATTAAGGAACCAAAATTATAAATTATGGACTTAACCAAAAAATATCACTTAGACTGCTAAATGCCCCTCTTACTTTTTCACCCGTCAGAATTAAAAGTGTCAAAATTACTTTTAAAGCAAGTAACAGACTTAAATTTATTCTGGTTGAGAAAATATAATTTTTAGTGCAGTTTATCGTATTTTATTATCTTCTTAAAGTAAGAGGTTCAATTCAGTTATCTCTGTCCCACTAAATATCACCAAGCCTTTTGTAGGCTAAATATTAGAAGCATCACTAAAAATTCCAAACTATTTATAAAAATGTGTGTTCTGTTATATTGATAAAAACCATAGAATTTTGGACATATATGAATATTCTTTGTAGCACCTTGGTGATATTTAACAGAACAGGTAACAAAATTGAACCTAGTAACTAACATGTCATTAAAATAAGAATGACAGCTAAAATGCTGTGATTAAATCTTTCCCCCTCATATAAAGTTTAATTATTATACAGAGTTTATATTATGATCCATTAAAAAATTAAAGTTCATAGCTCAGTTACTTTTATTTAATCTACTTTTAAATTAATACTATTGGTTGAATTATTGTAAACCAGCACTGTATGATATTATATAGTGGAGGCCGCCAATAGGTAATGTGCTTTGTAAGCATACATCCTTAAATATCCAAAACCACAACTATTTGACAAAACCATTCAATATGGCACTTTATCAAGTAAAAAAATTATAATTGTAATTTTTTTGCTTGATAAAATGCCATATTGAATGGTTTTGTCAAATAGTTGTGGTTTTGGATATTTAAGGTATATGCTTACAAAAAGCACATTACCTATTTGGTGGCCTCCACTATATAATATCAAGCAGTGCTGGTTTCAATATCGGCCAATCCCGCGGGCAATATCGCGAATTCAGGATATCATACTAGTTACTTTATCGGGCGATACTGATCAGCAATATCGGGCAATACAAGTAAGCAATACTGGGCAGTATCGGCAAAAATTTGCCGTGCGATCCTGCGGCGATATTGGGAAGCGATATCGCTTGATACAGCGGATTTTCCAAATGCGATATTGGGCAATACAGGTTTCTTGATAAATTCCAATACCGCGCGATACTGCAATGCGATATTGCTCAATACTGATTGGCAATATTGGCCAGTATCGCCCAAAATGTCAGCCATTCGATCTTGCGGCGATATTGGCAGGCGATATCGCTCAATATATCGATCCGATACTGTCCAGTACTGCTGTGCTACTGGGGAGTGCACTAATTAAAAACACAGAAGTTGGGTATGCAAGAAGGAACCAAATCGTCTCTTACTTGGCAAGTAATTGGATGCGTGAAAGGACTGCAAAAAGTGTCGGTTTCTTTTTTTAGAGTTTTTTAGGGCCCGGCGTGGGTGGGATTTAGGGATGATTGGTTCTGGGACTTCATTTCGTGGCTTGGATTAGAAAGTCTAATTAAAGTCTATCTCATTGGATTATGAGGGTCTGAATTATTATTTAGTACCAGTGGGATTTCGAAGTCGAATTTAGGTAGGCTTTTAAGTCTGGTGAACAATCTTGAATACGAAGAAAAGGATTTAATATAGTAAGGTAAGATTATAATTATTAAAAGAGAGTTTCTGGAGTCAATTCAGTCCAATCCATTTTATAAAGACTTCAAAACATTTAGATAACGAAGAAAATTTTATCGGATTCGTAAGTACCAAACTGTTTTGAAATAATATTTTACTTGAGTAAATTGATATTAAGAGTCATTTTTTAGCATTTGACTTCACATTTTCAGCCATGCAAGTAAAAGTTTAGATGATTTACAGTTTCATGTTATGTTACTAATATTTTTTTAAGTTAAAACATAATTAGGAGAAAAGAGGAAAAACACGTACATGCAAAAAAAATTAATTAATTTCTACCTTAAACGAAAATTTCAATGACTGACATTATTTACCTATTATCTTTTCAAAACAAAAAAAAAAAAAAAATAAAACAGACAAACTACAACATTTTGCAGACAAAATATACCCCAACTTTTTAAGTGATATTTCAGTTTTCAAGGCAAAAATTTTAAAGAAGCTTTAACTTTATGTAAAGAAGTGTATTTACATTGGACCTCACGGACCTGACCAACAAACCTTAGCCCTAGTAAATTTTATTAAGATGAAATAGAGCATTCGCACATGACGTCACTTGGAAGACGAAAACAACGTTGCTAAGGCTGTTGTTAGGGGCGGGAAACAGAAGCATCCAATAGAAGCATTCGCACATGACGTCACTGGAGGACAAAAACAACGTTGCTAAGGCCGTTGTTAGGTCCGAGTCATGTGATTGAAAATGCTCTATAGTATTTTTCCCAGTAAATATTTAAACAAATTTTGTATATTACTTAAAATTCCTAACCTTTTTAAGTGCGTGCGATAGCATTCAAGCAAGAATTTTTTCCACTAAATAAGTTTATCTCGTGAGAAAACACTAGCGAAAAACGGAATGAGTACACTAACTTGAGGGACATTCGCTATAGAGGCGAACATATATTTCCGAAATATTCAAATTTATCGTAATTATTCTCATAGTATGCACTTTTAATTGATACAGAGTTTGTCGTAGACCGAAACTTGACATTAATCTTTGTAAATGACAACAAGACGCACGAGATGACGCAAGAACGTACTATCTATACATACCACAAGTATTCAGATTTCGTTACATTACTAATGCAATGGAATTAATTCTTACATCTTCATTACATTAGTACTCACGAAATGGAAGCAGTATTCAAATCAGAGCATCACTCCTCCGTAACGTATTACGACTCCAATTCTCTCAATCACGGAAAGAAAACACAGAGCCAAAAATAGAAGGGAAAAAAACTCCTCAAAGGCGAATAATCAGTTTCCACGCGAACCTTTT
The DNA here is from genome assembly GCA_963680715.1 of Tetragnatha montana. Taxonomy (NCBI): domain Eukaryota; kingdom Metazoa; phylum Arthropoda; class Arachnida; order Araneae; family Tetragnathidae; genus Tetragnatha; species Tetragnatha montana. Next base: position 43,186,505 of record OY796680.1, on the reverse strand, counting down.
TGTGGCGAGTCCGGCCTCGAGGCAAAGGCGAGACAAGCATAATAAAACGGGAGAACACGGCCCCAAAAAAGCCGACACTTCCTTACATTGAGCCTTCACAATGAACTAATAACTCCCAGCGCTGAGAAAAGCGGTTTTAATGAACAATCTAATTAAAGATGGTTCTTTTGGGGGAGCGGTGAAAAAAAAAAACCCTTCTTCGTGTTTAATTATTTGCAGTTTGTTGGCCTTGAGTGGATCATGTTCGAAATGGGGGGTGGGGGGCGGGTGTTTCGAACGTCTCGAGGGAGCCCTGAGACGGTGGAATATTTAATAGGCGCGAAAAGGGGAGAGGGGGGTTAAAATGAGTTTTTGTTTGAGGATGAGAAATTATGATGGACAGTTCTATGAAAGTTTGAAGCATAATTTTTTTCCTTGAATTTAAAACGTTGAATAAGTACAAAAAAGTAAAATAGACAAGCATTCGCGTTTATCTAAGAGAACGAAGAAAATAATAAATGAGCTAAGGTAGAAAGTTTAATTTTTAATTTAATAGACGAGAAGTAGATATGAGAAGTAATATATATTTCACGCGAATTACAAATATATATATATAAATAATTCAATACCTGATATTAATAAATGGTTTTATAGATATTATAATAGGCTGTAACGGGCTGTTAAGTTGAAGTTTATAAACAGCACTACAATAAAGATTCCTTTACTTTTTGCGACGAAAAAAAAGTTAACAATAAAGCCCAATTCCCATGGGTTGCGTATTAAAATTCGTCGGCGAAGAACGCTTCCCTACTTTCCCTACATTTTCTGAGGAAGAGCAATCCTTTCTTTTAAAACTAGATTCACATGATCACATGTCATAAAGAGTCCAATCATATGCCTAGAAGAAAAAACGCAGCGCTCAAAATTCGCACGACTTTTTTCTTAGATTTTATTTAAGAAATTTGGGAAATTCGCTTGCGGTTTTAGTCACATGATTTCCTCCAACCAATAAGAAAGCCCTTATAAAACAAAACAGCATCCATTTTATTTTGATGGTTCAAAGCAGATCATAATCGTCTATATCACCGAATTTAAATTGTGCATCCTAAAATGGAAACTAATTAAGATGAGTTAACCACTCACAAAGTTAATAAAATTATAAAAGAAGCCTCTTTGTTAGAATGAGCGGCTTCTAGATTGCAGGAATATTTAAAAAAAACAGACGGCATGGGAAGTAGGCAGGAATTCAGGAGGCAAGCGGTGAGTTAAATGTCTTAAAATGGTACATTTAAATTCGTAAAGAGAACTGTAATTCGAAATAATTTTTCATTATGCTTTTCTGAATTGTTAGACTCCATACAGATGTACAAAATATACAAATAAAACTTATGTAGAACCATAATTGTAATTTAAATTAATACTTGATAGCTCATTGGTATAACTATTTCTTCCCATGCCGTCTGTATTCTGCATATTTTTGTATTTTTCTTAGTAAGTTTTGTCTTTTTCTATTAAGATCCAAATCAGAAATAGCCCCAATTAATTCGAATGTTTGGAGATCTACTGTATTTTAATACAAATACATTACTTATCATGATTTGGATAGATATAGTGAAACTAATATTTTCATCAGAACATGTGAGGGAATAGAAAAAAAAAAGAGTCGATAGGCATGTGCAATCAGAATTTATTGATGTTCTTCTCTTCCTGAAGGAGTTTCAGTGAGAAAATTATTTTTATTTAATGTTCTTAAACCAGCTTAAAATAACTTGTTTAATTTTTTACAACAGCTTATTTATATATGAAACTACATTTCCACTTCGGAGCTTCTCGATGTCTTGTTATGAATAAACTTTAGAATTTTAGAAGTAATGCTTTAAATTGATTTAATTTCAGTGTATGCTACTAATTTTATGAAAAATGCATACTTATAAAACTTAATCAAGTTGTTTAAAGTTACTGCAAATTTTGGCGCCAATACAATAGTAGGCAAAAGTCAGTGACCTCTAGTGAGCGTAATCAGAAACAGAGCGGGCAAAAAAGCTAGGGAAAAAGATCCTTCAAAATTCGCGACGAGTAAATTCGCTTGCGTATTTTCAAAAAACGCAACCCATGGGAATTGGGCTTAACAGTTCAGCTTGTATTTAATACACTTTTTCTGAAAACCCAATAACATTATGAAGAAGTTTATATTAATTAATCTTAAAATAAAACAGTAAATGTTTTACAGTTTTTACGTAGCCGTAATTTAATGGTACTATATTATTTTGAGGAATAGACGTATCTTTAAAATGAATCAAGAAAAGCACAGCAGAATAAACAAAGTTTGGTAAAAAATATCTTAAACCAGAGTTTATATCAAACGATTTTCCCGAAAACCGAAGAAAAAACAATACTCTACGGCGCACTAAAATATTGTTTTCCCCTTGTATTCCGTAACCTCAAACAGACAGTGAACAGATACACAGTGAAAGCGTAGTTTTATCTGATACAGTCTGCATTCTTTTCGGAGCCTTCCCCTGCATGGAACATCACAAAAGGGGGGGTACTGAGGGACTTCCTTCGGGGAATACCCTCGGTTTCAAAATCCGGTTCCCGTTTCCAACAATTTCGAAATGGAGTTAGTGCATTAGCCGAGACGCGTTTTACCGAAATCAAAGAATATATCAACAGAAAAAAAATCATGTCCTTTTTTTATATAAGAAAAGGGGAACAGGAAGATTTTGCGATGAAGTGGGGGAATTTTGATGTACCTGGGTTATATAAAAGTAGAATATGGTAGGGGGAGAGATACCATGATCTGATACAAAATCCCATATGGACAGAGCTCAAACAAGATCTCAATACAGTAGATTGATACAAATAAAGAAAAGTCACGCTGTTTTATTAAGTTTTTACGACTGATAGAGTTAAAGATGAATAAAAGAAATCAATATTTTAACTGATAGAAATGCATTATCAGAAACTAATAGGTCAAATAGATATTCACAGTTAGTTCATATCCCCCAATCATTTCTTTACAAAAATTAATTCATCAGCTATTTATTCAATGAATTTTGATCAAATAAGTACTATTAAAAGAAATTGTGTTAAGCTTGAAATGGGAACAATAAAAAAATCCTTAAGAATGACCAGCCGAAAACTTAAAAAGAGGTAAAAAAGCTTAAAATCACTATCAAAAACAGACACTTTTAACACAATATTTATCTCACTTGCTTTACACATCTAACACTCATTATATGGGCAAATAAATGCAAAAAAAAAATACTTTTATCCTCAATCTTTTGAATTTGTTTTTTAAGCGCCACCACTTTTTTCCCCTTTTTGTCAGAATTTTCAGGTATACGGCCACTTTCATTGGTAAAGAGCATCACATTCAGCAAATAAATGCTTTTGGGTTGATTAATAACTTACGACGTAAGCAAAGAAAAGCTTGCACGAGTCTTTTTTTTCAAAGTTCAGTAACTTCCAATCAGTCTTAATTCCGAAACACTCGTCATTCAAAAAAAAAACTTTGTCAAACAAACACATTAGCATTTTCAGAGTCGTCAATTCCAGATCAACCCGATTCAACTCGGAATTTATTACAATGTCAACTCATTTTAAATGGAAAGCTTTTTCCACGGAGCAAATTCTTCTTTCCTAAATAAAAAAAAAGACGCGAAGTATGAATGAGGGAGTTACAGAGAAAGGAGTTGAATGCACCGTTATTGATTAGGTTGCAGACGGCTCTTTCTGTGCGCCGTTCTAGAATAGATTAGTGAGGAATGGAGCTAAAAACGGAATACCCCGGGGAATGTTGTGTACGTATAAAAGGAAACAAAAAAGCTCCGTTTCTTTAAGGTTTTTTTTACCCCCGGTGAAATAAAAGAGCAGTTTTAGTTTCTTTCACAAAAAAAGATGAAATGGAATGAAGAGAAAGGTTTCTACTATTCCTAGAAGGCATAGAATATTCTGAGTTGTTATTCGATTTTAGGAATAGTCTGTTTCCAATAATAGTATCGAAACTGGGATTTAATATACTCATGTCGAAGGGAGAAAAAAAAATAAAGACATTGAATTTATCGTCGCAGCAGACATTTCTGCTTTAGATTTTAAACTAGTTTAAATGTTTACATGTTTGTCAATTTATATTAGGATTATATTACTTCGTGTTCAAAAGCTATTGTAAAAAGTATCTTAATTTTTTTTAACATAGGGCTACTAGAAAAAATATTCATTTATTAATATACTACACGCACAATCCAAAAATATCCAACCAAATATTCCGAAATATTTTTCCGTACACTACCAGAAATATCTATCTATTAAAATCACTATCTATATCTATAATATCTATTAATATGTGTACATTAAAATCAAGCTATTATACGTACGTTATTCAATTCACAATCCTAGAATTAGGATAACGTCAGCGTCATATTTCATTCTAAATAACTAAAGATACCGGTTTCAAAGTGAGGACATATATTCAAAATATTATTTTGGAACTGAAATGTATAAAATAGTTTCTAGGTTTAACCAAACGCTCCTCCGAACCCTATTTCTTAAGACTTCATCTTATTGTAGGACATATTATTATATAATTTATCATTTAAGTTCAGAAACAAAGCACCAAATGTTTCAGATAACTATTTATTTGAGATTATCCCTCAGCTTTGGGAATTAGCAAAGTAAATGACAGCACAATTTAATATCGATATGAAAACGTCGGAACACATCGCGCAAATATCAATATAGACTGCTATAAAGTAAACTATTCAATATTCTTACATGATATTCAATCAATCGTACTAAGTAGAGTCTACTCCGCTTATTGTGATCACGGATAATGTTATCAAAATTGATCAGTCCCGATAACTTCTATTAAATTTAACGCAGAATGTATCGTTTTATATGATCAATATATCGCTTAATGTTATCAAAACCTGGTGAAATCCCCTGAAAACCTCCTTTTTTCCCCGTTTGAAGGCCAATATTAATACATAATAATACAAACGAGTCATTAACTTATTAGTGTTACATGTTCCACGCTCATATTTTTCTTTAAGAATGTAAAAGTTCCAAAACACATACTAGGTAATGGTTTTAAATACTTCGATAAACACAGTTTTAAATACATAGATGTGATTTTAAAGCAAACACTCGAATTACGCTGTTTGAAACTGTGTTATATCAAATCGTATATTGTTATCAATCGGATATTGTTATCATTCTACTCTTGGACAATAGTGATCACAAGGTGTTGTGCGAGTGAATGGTATGTGTGGTGCGTGTAACAGTACCTCACCTCCGTGGCTCTGGTCCACAGGTGCTCGCTGGGTAACGCTAAGCAGGTACTTCTTAGGGCAATTCAGTGGTCTAGTAGTACCCGCCCATTGGAAATAAAAAAAACAATAGTGATCACATTAAGCGAAGTCGACTGTATATAAGAAAATTGATTTAAAACACCAATAAAAGAAGAGTGCACCATCACCACCGCTCTCCCCCTCAGTAACTCCCGTATATCAGTACGACAAGCTACCTAATGAAAGACGGAACTGGAAACTTCGTCATAGACAGCCTCAAGTACCACCGCTGTCAGTTGATGCATTAGGGGGAGGGCGGAGATGCCCAGAGGGGGGAGGAAGACGCGCCACTTTAGCAACATCCATCCATCAGAAGACGTCGATGGGAGGAGAAAGAGGGAAATGAAATTTCACACGTGTTAGAGGGCGAAGAAAGAACGACGCCGCTTTTTCTATTCCCTGAGAGAGGAAATGAAAGAAGGTAGATTTATTGGAGGATGTATATAGAAAGTTTAAGCGCTTTTTTAATATTAATACGCTGGAAAGAGGCCGTACACCTGTCAATGATGCGCTGGATAAGTAGAACTAATACGAGGTATATAGAAAAAGGAAGACAAACCTACTATGTAGTTGAATGAACACACTCAATTAGTCATTAAGATCGCATTTTAATAATTATTTGTTTTGATTATAAAGAAGATGAGAGAGATGGAAGATAATCAAGAGGTAAGAAGAGAGGGATGAGAGTTCAAAGAGAACGAGAACAGAGATAAAGAGATAATCAACAGAGATAAAGAGATAATCAACAGAGATAAAGATAATCAAGAGGCATGAATATATTGCAAAGGATGAATGGGATGGGAGGAGTGGAGTAATGGAAGGGATGAAGATGATAAGAGTAGTAAACAAGTTCAAGAGATAAAAAGAATTAAGAGGTATGAATATGAAGGAAGGGATGAAGAGCCAGCAAAAGAAATCAAAACTTTAAATAAGCCTAAATACTTAAATTCTGAACATAATGATGAAGAGGATAGAAGGGACGAAGATTATAAAGAGGATAAAAGGGATGAAGATGATCAAGAGGCATAAATATGATGGAAATTATGAAAAGGATGAGAGGAATGAAGATGATAAGAGTGGTAAAGAAGATCAAAAGATAGACAGAGGATCAAGAGGTATGAATATGATGGAAAGGATAAAGAGAAGGGGAGAAGTGAAGAATGATAAGAGGGGTGAAGATAAACAAGGGAGATAAAGAGGTACATAACATAAATATTACCTTCTATCTCGTTTCCCCAAAGCAAATTACATTAAAATATTGCTATTTAATGGCATCTATTTTGTGTGCTACAGGAATCTTCCGTGAACCACTATTGCAGCTTTCACGTTCCACTCAAAGTCCGTGGACCAGTGGTGGGAATCATTGCACTAGGGAGTAATTCATTGGGATTTTGGATTGTGAAGTTTTCACACTTTATACCGTATGTATCAACGTTGCATCTGATACGACATAACGACGTCAATCCACGCCTCCTTCGCACCCGTAAACGGACTATAAACAAAATAAAGCTATAGCAGCAGATCAGAAATAACGAAATAAAACCCACACTCCCCGGCAATCAGCTATGACAAGAGAAGAAGCCAATTCAACGCCTCTCCTCCCCGAAAAACTCCTGACAGAGATCGGAAGCTTTCACGCTCCGGCTGTTGCCAACGCTCGCTGCACAAAAAAAAAGAACCGAAATAACAAAAGGCGGCAAAAACCCCGCCAATCGTCGCTGGATCCTTCAATTTCGAGCCAAGGAACAAATTGAAAAAGGAGAAGGCCCGACTGCTCCTTATCAGACGGCGGACGGCTCCTCTGATATATATGAATGGGAAGAAAGCGTATGGTGGTGGCAAAACCCCTTTGAAATTGCAGGGGATAGATTCGTCTGTCAGCTTTCGAATTGGAATAAGGGAGGTGCTGGGGCGGAATGATATAAAAGGAGGGAATTTGGCCCCGGATTGAGTTTGCATTGGGAGCGTGATCCTGTGTGGGTGGTTTTATTTTCGCTCACTCGTTTGTCTGGGTCGTGTTGAATTAATGTCACCTATCTGTAGTGGAGAAAAGCGTAAGGAAATGTTTTCCAGACTTTTACGTGCATACATCAACCCCTTTATAGTCTTGCTTCCTGTACATTTTTATAAGCTGTATATTGAAATTTTTACTTGGGTTTGCAGGAGTAAGGAATCTTAATGCAGAATGGTGCGATTTCAAATAATGATTCGTTCAGAAAATGGTAATTATTTTTTAGGTGTAAAATGAAGGAGGAAAAGATTGAATTGGTTCAACACACCTAGTTGAAGAAAGGAAGTTACTAGGTAATTAGAATGATGAAATCTTACAGTTTAAAATTAATCATACATAGCAATATCATTATATAAATAGGAAGTATTTCATAAATAGCTGGTATATGCCTTTAATCAGCAAATTTACCTTACTGGGTCGATTTAGAATTTCACAACAGAAAAATAACCAAATTTAAAACACTCAAAATATTCATTGGTTCAAATTATTCTCTTGTTTACTCTACACCAATGCTATTGCGTGTCAAGGACCCCAGAACCTCCTCTCCAAATAGACAAAATGGAAATAATTTAGGGCATTTTTATTCTCCCTAAATACACTACCGGCGAGCACGCATGGCCAAAGATAGCTCTGAGAAACCGGGGCATTTACGCCCCTAATGACGGACAAAGCAGCAAAACGGAGGGCAACACCTGACGCCCGCAGGGCCGGCAGAAAAGGATGGGAGACGGGGATTACCAGAGATTACCCGTGCCCGGAAATGACCCGCAAATGCCCCTGGAACAATCAATAGAGGGAAAGAATGGCTTGGCTTTCTTCGGGATCAAAAGGTCGGGAGAGACGAATATGTTCCAGAAGAAAGATGGAAGGTACCGAACTGGTGTTCAATGGAATTCGAAAGCATCTTTTATCTTAAACAAATAACAAATGTGATGCAATTTTATCCCATGCATATAACTGAAAAAAGAGTGATATTAAAAGTTTTAGTAAAATGCAATTTCATACACACGTACTGGCATGGGTAATTTTGGCATTAAACACTTTTAAGGTATCATAGAGTATAAAAGCTAAGTAAAGAAAACAAAGAAATTATCAAAAGTTTTCATTTGAAATTGAAATACTTTTAAAAAGTTTATTCCTAAGGCATTTCGATACTTCCCAAAAACAATTAGATAATTTTTTCGGATGATGGTTTTTAAAAGTTCGAAAAAAATGTTCAGTTCAAAGTCAAAACCAATAAAATTTATGTTCAAGAAAAATCAAAAGAGTTAAAAGGAATTTCCATATGTTCCTTTTCCATAAAAAAACCCATAGTTAACAAAAATTTCTCTGCACATTATTAACATTTATTTATTGAGGTTGACAAATTAAGTATGGATTAAGTAAAAATTTGTTTATTATCTAACAATTTTAGCAATAACATTCCATTCAAGCCATAACAAGAAATTCAATACCCCAATATAACAAATCAAAATCCCCTCTGAGAACTAATTCCTACAAAGCAAAATGCATGCGTGAGTATTGACATGGGAAAACTCTATAGTCTGTGTAAATAAAATCGGCGGTTTCACGTCATGCTTTACCATGGCAACGCAGAAGAAATACATGGAGAAAAAACTCAAGGTCAACCGCCGATTCTATTTACACAGACTATAATCAACAGCCAACGCACCAGTGTGGAAGCAAAACTTGTTCAACGAAAGTTTTAAATCCGATTGACGTAACTTCATAACGTGAAATCCTACACAGCTGGAGTTCCGAAACTGATTTCGAAAACTCCCTCCCGCTAGGGACGGAAACACAGAACGCGGGATTAATTGGAATTTCAGACTCATGTTTAACATGTAAGCTAGTAATTTACAGCACAAAACTAAAAGTTTAAATTTCGACATCCTTTATCTTCGACTCGAAAGATTCAACTCGTAAATTTATCTAATTGCTACTGAACATAAGATTAGATGTTTTATAACTTAAACCTTGGTAAATAGGATATATTAAAGAATCCTCACTGTGTTCGAAAATTTGGGATTTTACGTTGAAAATTAAATTTAAAAAAATAACCCACCGAAGTATAAAAGAAATTATGGATATTGTTTTTCCCAATGAAGTAGTTTTAAGTTACATTTAATGCGTAGAAGTATGATAAAAGTTTAAAGCATAATAAGGCTGGGCGCGCACGAGTGACTATTGGATGCTTCTATTTCCCGCCCCTAACAACAGCCTTAGCAACGTTGTTTTTGTCACCGTGAGAAAAGTCGCCCGTGCGCGCAAGCCCTAAATAAACTCATTAAATCAATTTAATCTTATTTTTAAACGCTGAAAAATGAGATGAAATTTATCAGACAGGCGACTGAAGCTAAAACAAAAATCGAAAGAAAATTAAACCAAACGAAAATCTAAGAGTTCCTTTGAAATCAATGCCAAACGTCGGCACTTACATACCCAAGTAAATGAAATTCCTGAAAGATTTACGAGACCTGCTACCTTACAGATCGTCTTTCTTTAAGGAACTTGAGCATTTATCCTTTTATTGCTTACTCGCTACGAATCTAGAAAAGGTAGTTAAGTAAAATAATATTTCCTTGCGTTTAAACAAAAGTAACATTGCTGAAGAATAAACTTGTAGAGACAGTTCGATATTCCTAGGGGATAAATTACAGAAACCTAGGAAAATGTAATGATTTTCATCTTAGGTGTTTTTTAATGTTGTCTGCAAATATTTTTGTTAAATTCTTACAGAAGACTGAATTAAATTTATTATAGCTACTAAAAAGCATTGTATAGAATAGAAAGAAAATAAATTTTGGATTTACAATATAAAATTTTGACTGAATTCTAAAAAGATCGAAAGATTGACAGTCTTATGCAATTATGAGTTTAAAACGAATAACACATCAAACAAATAAACAAAAATTATAAATTTGTAGGATATACTTTAATCTACAAGTACAAAAAACTATGTATAAAATTTATTTGGATATATTTTTGAAAGCAGGAAATAAAAAAGAAGTAAATAAAAAAGAGAAAGAATCAAAATTTAAGAGAAATCTATACGGAATGAAACTGATTTTATCGAAAATACGTGTAGTAAAATTTTATTTAATTCAGAAATTAAATTAACGTTGAGTGGCTGAAAAAAAAAACCTAAGAATAGGCGAAACCTTCATGATTAAAATTCCTTTCATAATTATATGAAAATGTTAAAATCAAAAAATACTATTTGAAAACTAACACACATGCAAATAGAGTTCATGAAAATCGATTTTTAAGAAACAAGAAGTCTTATTGTTAAAAAGTGAACACTTCAAAATCAATCCAATACAAATTACCGGCGTTAATCTCAATATTCAGGCCCAAGAAAAGAGAAGATAAATAGACAAATTATCTGAGGGATCACTTCTCAATTTGGATAAATTTGGAACATACATCATTCCTGCGCTAGTGACACTCCCATCCGCTTTAAATAGCGAAGAAAGGGGGAGAACACTCCATCGATCTTCATGTAATGTATTAATGTCCGGTAGGGCCTCAGCAGCGTTTATACTGGATTAAAATTTCAAGAATCTCCGTCGATAATGGATCGAATCACACGTATCCTACGCGTTATTTGTGAGTTATAAGATACTATCGAATTTACAAATTTATTTATCGAAGAACATTAGCTAAGATAATACAGATTTCTGTTCATCCGGAAAAGGTAGTAAAGATAAGTAATTTTGGTTTACCAAATGACGGATAAGAAAGCCTCGATATTAAATATTCATTTCGGATAAAGAATTAGCGCATACATAAAATTCTTATTCATCTAATTACTTTCAAGTAAATGAAAAATACGATTCGCTAGAATAAATTAAATATTGATACACTAAAATGATTTCGCGATTGGGAAGTGGAATTAATAAAAATGAAGCGTAAAAAGTACTAAAATAATGTCGCATTTCCAATTTAAAAGGTTATTTAGGACACGAAATCATTCTTTTTCACTTTGTGGGAATTATATCAAAATGGACTGCCTATATAATTCTAATTTCAACAAATGAGAGCGATAGATTAATTCAAGCAGAAAGTAGCATTGGAAAACATTTAGGGTTCCGTAATAAAAAATATTTTGAAGAAACACTTTAAATTTTATTGCTTAGTATTATATTAATGTAGTAAAAAAAAACTGTCATAAGTCTCATTAAAGTTATTTTTTGGGGGAGATAGCATTTATAATCTTAACATGTTTTCCTATGTCCTTTCTTAATCTTTTAAACGTAATATAGCTAAGTAGATAAAAGAAAAAATATACAAACTTAACTGGTCTATCTATTTGAGAGATTTACAAATTTAATAAAAGCCACTATCAAAAGATGTCTTTGGGATGTTCATATTTATTAGAACACGTAAAAATTCCAAAAGCAATCGATAACTAACAAGTAATGACATGTAATTAATTACAAAGTTGGTTTTACGGTAAAAGCCCGAGTTTAACACCTGAGAATTCAGCACATAAAGCAAAGTATCAATGGAATTCCAAGAGCAAGTAACAAGGGAATTCTACTCACAAAGCCATATCGATCTGTAACCAAAACTCGATCTAAGGTCCGGCAGATTGCGTTGGCAGCTGAATTAATATATCTGCAAAATCCCGCCCAGATTTATCGCATCCGGATATCGAGTTACTGCAAAGGGTTTGCGCCCAAATTAAAATCGGGCTCCCGTTTCCCAAGCCGTAACGATGTTCGTTTGTCAAATAGAGACTTGATCAGGTTTCATATATTGATGATGAGAAAGGGTTTGACATTAAAAGAGCAAAATGACAAGTTTATAGAACAAGATATATGTGTATGGAGAATATTTGATCGATAAAATGATTTCTATTAATTGAAGGTTTTAAGTCCAGCTCGTATTTCTATTTTTAATGAAATAATAACCTATTAACAAGACGCGTATAAACGGATTTTGCTACTAAAAGATCAAATGTACTGGAAATCAATACTAAATTTGAGTTGTAATCTTAAAAATACTTTTTGAAAGATAAGAATTAGTTAAGAACAAAATTTTAGAATAGATGCGTTTGGTCACCTCCAAAACATTATATCGGCACTGATTTGATACAATATAACATCTTTAATTTAAACGATAAGATTATTAATAAAAAAAAATCTACAAAGATTAAAACAAGATTAAATTGTTGGGTTCTGCAGAGTTATGTTCCAAGTGCAATAAATCCAACCTAACGCTAAAACCAACCTAACGCTATTTTCTTTAATACTACCATATTTTTAAGGATGGAAAAAACTGCTATAAACTGTTTAAATACACGAAAGGGCGTTAAACACATTTTCCTTCATACTTATATCCACAGACAAAACCATTAAAAAATAAGTCACATAAGCCAGAGATCAAAGTAACAAGCCCCACATCACCCCATAACACATAAATGGGGCCAAAAATCACAGCATAACGATCCAAACTCCTCACTCCAAAGAGACCAGAAATCATTTATAAACCCTTCACAACCATAAAAGCAGACGTCCCATCACTGACAAAACACCCATCGGGCCATCACAATGACGTCAACGGTCCATCACAATCATCTCCCCCCATAAAACCAATGAATTAGTCCTCAAAGGAAGCAGGGGCCATGACCACGGCCTACTGCAGAGGGGAGGAAACAAGGATTCGGAAGGCGGTTAAGAGGCCACAAACAAAATCTTCCGATCGTAAAACCATAAAAATTTGAGGACCAGACGACAATCTTCTGCAACACGGCTTAGGTTTATAGCCCGAAATGACGTATGGCAAATATGTGGCCGTGTCGGTTGAGGGATTTTGATGGAAATACTAACATGCCCAGACGGGATGTTTTTAGGTATTAAGAAGGATAAGTCTATAAGAAAAGTTGGGACAGAGGCATTAATGATGGATAATTTTGAACATAATTTGCTACTTAAGCGAAGTCTATAAGTATAGCAATAGGATTTATTATATTGCCATCTAATAAATATTTAAAAGCTTTATTACAATGATAATTTTATTAAAAACCTCCGAAATTATTATAAGTGCCTCAGAATCTAATTTATAACAATTCAATGCAGTTACACAATCCAGAATGTTTCTTTTTTCTTACGAAAATGGTATTATGAACTATTTGAAAACCTTAATCAGGATAACCTCATTTGTGGAAAATGTGTCTAAGTACCCAATGCAACTTCGGTTAAAATCAACACAATAACTGAATATTAAGAAGTATACCTTTCATTTTATGTACACAAAGTTAGTTATGTGATATCAAGTCAGAAAACTAATTACTTAAACTAATAAACTAAAACTAATTGCATAAAACTAATAAAAACAATCAGAGTAAAAACATACGAACGAATCAGTAAATCTTCCTTGTCTAAAATATTCAAAATGGAAATACCTAAAAGAAAATAAAGTATATGAGGAAACATTTTAGGAACAAGTAACAATACAAATAATAAGCTTTTTAAGTTCTTAAAAACAATTTAATATTAAACTAATTATAGACCGTTGGTATGTTTTTTATTTCATCCGGTTAACAATTCTCGACCCTACTTTTCCAAACGTAGTTTGCTTTCCTGTCATAAGGAGCTTAGCGCTGTAAAACGGGTTTTACAGGCGCTTTCTATTAACCTATCGTAGTGGGAAAACAAACTTCAAGGAAACTCAGTTTTGATATCTGAAGTCTTTACAAAAGCCGATTAGAACACTGAATCGTCGGTTTTAAGGACGGAATAAAACAAAACTGGAAAAAAGACATTAGGGGATCTAGAAGATTATCTTCAGCCGTGAGGGGTAATATGGAGCTATCCCCCTATAATATACGCACACATAGATTTGCCTTGAACCGAATCGAAAGTAGGGTTTAAAAAGAGGAAATAAAAATCCGAATTTATATTTCGCTTTAACCATTATACAAGAATTTTTCCGAAAAGTTCATGTATCCGAGGCGAAAACTAGCTATATTATTTTATTCTTCTTTCCCCCCTCATTTTAACGTATTTGTTCTATAAACAGTTGATTCACTGTTAATTTAAAGTCTTTCTATTTTTCCCATTTGTGCTGTAAATAACTAGAAATATAAAACTTAATTTTTCTGTACTTTTACCGAGCTAAAATTTAATTAGTTTTAAAAAATATATAAATATTAAATACACATTACTTTAAGTAGAACATTCCTCAATTTATTGTTAAGTACTCAAGTAGTATTCCAGTAAAAATTTGATGGATATAGCATAAAAATTTAACTATATAGGTTTTTACCCCAATTTCCTCAAAAACAAGCAATTAGGCTTATCCTTTCTTTAAAAAAAATGAAAATTCAATTAATGTTTTCATCTTTATCGTGATATTTGTTTAAAACAAACAAATACTACTAAATTAAGAAATTCGAATTCGGAATAATAGTTTCTTAGAATTTTAATTATTCAAGGGGAAATAAATCTTACTAAGTTTAAAGGAAGGAAATTAAAAGAATCACCAAAAAAAAAAAACCCTGCGAGATACTTCTTTATCAACACTTAAAAAGAATCAATAAAGCCAGCATAAACGTTAATTTCGCTGAATATTTGTTCATTGTAATTGTTTTTTAAAAAATCCCTTAAAAATGTATAAAGCAACTTTAAGCTATTCAAAGCACAAGATATGTCTCGCTATATCTCCAAAATACAAGCTGTGCGCGACAAAAAGAAAATAACATCAAAACGGATTGCGAGGATTGAAGGAATTAGTCCAAAAAGAAACAAGGAAAATAATTGCAAAACGGCTTTGGGAAAAGTCGGAATGGATGACAATCCCAAAGGAGTGGGGGAAAGACACAACAAAGACGGATACAGCTACTATTGATCGCAGGTCTAAGAACAAAGGGTTATTACGTCATCGCCGCTTCATTCAGAGAGCGCTACGAAACATACGCTACAAAGCGGAACTGTGGGAAAAACGCGACCGTTGCCAGTTTGCGTCGAATAAAAGAGAGAACTTAATTGGAGATTTAAGACGCGATGTTTTCCTAGCAAATGGGAAGGGAGGAGTAAGTGGGGGGCTCATTGGGAGGGTGTTTGTATAAGGGAGGGTAAAGTTTAAAATACGGTTCAAAAGAATCAATTTCTATTTAAAGATTTTTTTTTGAAAAGGCATTTTAAACACAGAGTAAAATATTTTGAAGTGAAAAAAATAATGAAATGGGAGGCTTTAAGTGCATAAATCATTAAACATTAAATATTTCTCAATATTCTGTATCAAGTTTCGAATGTATTGCAAAAAGATTTTATTATATAAAAGCTCTAAAACATTGTAAATTAATAACTAAATTTTCTTTCCGCTTTTTCAGTAGTATAATATCTATATTATCCATCTACTTTTTCCATCTACTTTTACCTGAGCCTGAGTACGAAATAAAGGGAAGGGCAAATAAAAACTGGACCATTTGATTGTAGCAATTCCAGTTGTCCAGCTTCGATCTACCTTAGCCACTTTCTGACCAGGACTCAAAAGTGTCGAAAGATGAACGTTGGATATTTTCAACACTTCCTATAAGCAGGTTTAAGGACTAATTTCCTTTCCTTCGCTGTGTTTCTTTGTAACCTGGAACTCTGATCTCCGGGTCACTTTTATTCGCCCCCCCCTGTACAAACCCAATACACGACCAATATCAAAGACGTTATGCCACAAACAAGATCAAATAAAAAATAAAGTTATTTTGAATGATGATGCTTTTCCTCGTATTCCTTTCCATTTCAAAAGCCAAGACCGATAATACTCAAAACATTCCAACAAACATCATTCTGCACCAGCACTTCCGGGGAAAAACTCTCGTCGCCACCAAAGTATGAACAACATATTTCGCGGATACAAATATGCCAGACCCATCCAATAGCAAAACACGGGAATTCCTCCAAGGAACAAGAAGAAAATACAAAAGAGCAGAAGAGCATCGGCATTGTAATGGCCATTTAGGCGACGGAAATGTTTGCTTTCCAGCAAAAGCGAAGTCATTCAGGCGATGAGGGGGAAAAAACTAGTGAGGAGAATGTCAGATTACGATCGTAGTGAAGAGGGCATAAAGGACGTTATTATGACATCGAAGTGTTCTTCTGATTAAGTGTGGAAATGTTACTTAGGCTCGAAAACAGTCGTAGTAATGGGAATTACTTCGTACGGAGGAAGGGCCGTAAGAGTTGGTAAAGAGGGCAATGACGAGATTTAACGATGGAAGTTAAGAGAGGAGAAAGAAACTTTTAGTTCTGTTCTGCTATCGTCTTGTTTGTACTCGTATTATCTATTAAAGGAGAAAATTTTGTTGTGAAAGGGAAACATTTTAATACTGGATATTGGATGGTTTATGCTCTTATATTTGAATTATACTTGAACACTTGATTAAAAATGGTTTTCAAAGAAAAGATGCTTTATATGAACTTAAATGTCTAAATATGGTTAATGTTGTTGATGAGGTTTTTGCATGCATTATAGAACTTTGGTTATACAGTTTAATTTTAGAATATGTTACTAGAAATAAGTCTAACCTCTCATCTTCCTATCCCTCTTCCAAATTGAATATATTTCTTCGGACTTCAGAAAAAAATATCATTAGTTTAAAGTAAAGAATTATTAATTTAGCTCTGATAAAATGTCTTATGTCTTATTTCCTATTGACAAACCTGACCATCTAAATCTAACATTATTTGAGAAATTAAATTTTATCCGTTAATAACTGGACTTTTTAAAAGCTGGATCTATTCATAAGAAATATTCTATTCATAAGAAACAACAAAAATAAGAAACAAATAAATAAAATGATGACGTTAAAGACTTTAAAACAAAATCTTGAATACAAATCTTGTTATACAATTCTACGTTGATTTACAAAGAAACAAAACTAAAAAAAAAAACAATCATAATCGTTAATGAATCGTATTGATTACTTCAGCCACCGCTAGAAACGAGGATCTACCTAGCTATTCAGAAAAAAAACGTTGACAACAGTCTAAATATTTTTTAAACAATATAGTCTCCCCTACCCAACATCGGTAGGGTACGCTTGGCAAGTACGTCAAAGTAATTCTGTAAAGGTCGAAGAGATGTGCTCAATCTCACCTGTTTCACATCTCCGTCTCTTTCAAAACTATCGATTGAGCGATTGAACGACGCATAAGATTCGCCCACGTGCCGATGACCTTGGCCAAGACCGACTTCTCTGGGGAAATAAATAATTTCAAACAACGAAGTCGAGAGGAACAGATTTTGTTTCTTTGGGGGGGGGGGCTCAATGGAAGAACTTAAATTATAATGTGGAAACGTTGAAGAAACTCATTAACACTGTCGGGTCTACCCGACAGTGTGAACTTTTAAAATCAAAAAGTAGTACAAAAGTTGTAAATTTGGGAAGCGTAATTTTTCATGCTGTTATGCTGAAATAATTCAAATCTGTTACTCGACAAATTTTCTCATTTTGCGTAACATGCCGAACAATGAACTGGATACTAGAGTACATTTTATTTCTATATTCAGGTGACAAATTTACATCAATTTCCAAATATATGTAAAAAGAATTTGATATTCCTGGCATTAGGAAAAAAATTCCTCAGTTATCAAAGAATTCCTCAGTTAATTTATCAGTTTTATATAACATCAAATATATCTACAGCGTTATTCTTCATAGAATACCAGAGTTCTTTTTATCAAAGATGCTTCTTTTCACACGAGTCATCACTTCTTTATTTACAATCCGAATTTCCCTTACCTGTCGTAAATGAAATTCCTCTATCCTCATAAGATGCGAAAGTAACTCATAATATGAAGGGATAAAAATAATCGTCTTTTTTTTAATTAATTTTTAAAAAGAACATTAAGAAGTTTAACAGTACAGTCACAAACTACCGTTTAATTTTGTAATTACTTATTATTAACATTTTTTATGTTCATAGTCTCAAGAACAATTTCTGTATTTAAAGTGTTTTAACAGACGCTTCTTGCGTTTTCAAATCGATCTAGAAGTAGTATTATATTTTAAATTAAAAATTTAAACTCTATTAAGAATAGAAAAAAGAAATATAATGAAAATCCAAAAATATTTATGAATATATACGCAAAAAATATAATCAACTTTTATGACTGATAGAAAAATTTTAAGAAACGCGTCGAATTGCTACTAACAATGAAACAAGGTGCTAAATACAGCAAAACAATGTATCCCTACAACTGTAAAAGAACCGCTGATGAGTAATTCCACAGTGAAACATCGTTTTTTTTAATTCTATCAAAGCAAATCATTTCCTATTTCTAACTTTAAACATCTAACTTCTAATCATACCCATCATAATCACTGTCCAAGATAATAACAATAGGAACATCGTTTTCTTCTCGTATCAAACCAAAACAACTCGTGTTTCTAACGTTAGCAGTTAACCTCCAAACCATACCCAACATAACCAACGTATATTACACCAATACGCCATCCCCAGACACAAGATCATTTTCTCTTAGTATATTTCTAACGTTAACCATTAACTCCATAACAAAACCAGTCTTTGACCAACAAGACATCCCAAGACGATACCACACACCTACCTTTCTAACAACTCCCTCTTCTGACACAAGCGTCCCGAACGAGCGAAGGGACCCCAATCGATCCCGAGAAAAAAAGGGGGGTGGTCCACGTGCTTCGACCTTGAGGGAGTCGCTCCCAGGGAAAGACGAGAGGGACACCGGACAAGACAACACCGGAGGAAGAGAAGAGGAGGACTGAGGGAGCACCGCTCGCATCCCTGGATCGGATGCCGGGAGGATGCGCGGGAGCGCTGCCAATCAACGCGCGAGGAAGCGGTTGCCCCGGCAACGATGTTGCGGGAGAGGAGGAGAGGGGGGATTTGTTTTGGTTCTGCGATGTTTTGGATCGCGTGAATCGGAAGCGCTAGGAGGTTGTGTCCCGATCAAATTTTTCATTTCAGGAAAAATGAGATTTTTAATTTCCGAGCAGAGAAATTGTTACTACAGGAGAGCTAACAAATCACCGCGGCATTTATACTATGTTATGATCGTCACGTTGGATTGGTAGGTAGTTGGATCTTCGTGAATCTTAAACAAACGGAAGATGATTACTTTTTTTTACATATGTCAACATTTAATCTAGCTTACAAGGAAGGGGGTCAATTTTTTTATTATGATTCGAAATTTAATAGACATTTACCTTTTATTTAATAATTCGGAAATTTAAAAAGAAGACAAATCTGTAATTTACATTACAAAACCAATTTTGCGTGGAAAACATGAAAGAAGTAAAAAAAAAAAAAAAAAGAAAAATTAACTTTTGAAAGACATAAGTACGTAACTGTGAAACAGATTTAAGAAGAACAGTAAAGCCTGATTATGTTTTCTTAAATTTAAACAAATGGTGGCCTTATATTTTAAACGTTTTTTTATCAAATAATGACTAATAGAACCTTTATTTAAATCACCGAGTTAGTATCTAGATGGAAAAATTCTAGCCCAATAAAAATAATTTTTTCAAATGCTATAAAATAACATCATTGCATTATTGTGAAATCACATTAACATATCTTCAAGAAAAGAATGCCAACAAAGCATTCTACCCATGAACATTCACAATGCTAGAAATAAATCTCAAAACTTCTTCTACTCATAACTCCAACTCTCTCCCTCTTATATCAAACAAAATCAATCAGTCGCAGATAACAACAAAAATTAACAACACCTCCAGAAAAATACAGCACACTTTAAAGCATCTCACCATAACCCACTCATTCCCCAATTTAAATCATCAAACCCTCCTTAATTGGAAACTTCGAAAGCATTTTAACGACGCGAAAACCGTCTCGTGCCTCGAGGGACCAACACGCCCGAGAGAAGATGCTGAGACAACACGGAGAGGAGAAAAATGCGCCCGAGAAGTGATAGAATCGGGTGCGTGATTCTCAGGGGTTTTAATTTGTGTAAACACGGGCTGAGTGGGATATCTGCATTTCATGAAAGATTCATAAAGAGTGAGGAGAATTGTTATTGTGAGGTGGATGATGAGATGTTAATAGCGAAGTGAGTTGAAGAATTACTTAGTTGAAGAAACGCTATTAGGGATGAAGAATTGTGATATTAAAGAGGATATTTTTTGATAAAAATTAGTAAAAGAGTCTGAGGAAGTAATCAGTAAAGAGATAAAAATTTAACTACGAAAGAAGGGAAAAACTAAAAACATATTATTAACAATCAATTTTAAATTGATCTCTAATAAAACTAAGAAAAGGGACTCTAAGAAAGTTAATACTGAAGTGACAAAAGAAGCAAAGATTTCAATATAAATTTCTATTGAGATATTATAAAAACTATACAATAGTGATAAGAATAAACGTACAAAAGAATTAATTAAAATACTTAAAATGGTGAAAAGCTATAAAAAATATTAAATATTAGGTAAATATAAAATATTTAAGACTAATTAAATTAATACTTCATGTATCATAACAAAAAAAAACGGGTACCTGGAAATCCAATTTTTCTAATCCCTAACCGATTGTAGGGAAAATATAAAAAAAAAAAAAAATTACTTTAATGCTATCCTCCTGCGATATAATATAAGTACTAAAGTTTACCTTTTTATTCAGAGAATACATCCAAACATCTTCATCCCTCAGAGAGCCTCATAAAACTCGACATAAACTGGCACGGGAAAGAAAAAAGATAAGTCCGTATGGCTTTTAATAAATTCATGTGCATATATATTTTTCGTTGGTTCTTTTTAAACTTATAAGTCCTATCTAATCAACGTCACCAATCCCACACCACCCGCAAAAAAAATGTACCACCAAAATCCTTTTCGGTTCTCACAAAACGAACATCAAAGGAGCAATAACACAAGACACGGGCTCGCAGCACAGGGACGACAATGGAACACAAATTGGAGCAATAACCCCTCATTCCCTGTTCAGATGAGAGAAGCGAGCGATAAGGAGTTTATTTGCACGGGCACAAAAGATGCAGATATCTGGCAGTGGAGATGGATGATAGCGCGTGCATCCCCTTCTCTCCAGAAATCGTTTGGAGAGAGGGTGGGTTAAGTCAAAACGAGAGAACGATTGATATGCATCAAAATTACTTAGTAAAGATTTAATATTTTAACTTGATCTGCAGTTGTAAACCTCAGGTTCACAAACTTTCTCGTTCTCGTTTCTCTTCTCAACTAAATTTTCCCTCACCCCCTTTTTCACATATATATTTTTCCGTCACGTCTTTGCAAGAGGTTTTTTTTCACTTATTTACTAAATTTGGTGATGACGATTTAGATTAGATACTATCGATTACTTGATTTTGACGTAATCGGTATGAGTTAAAAAGGTACTTCATTCACTTTCAGATTTCCTAACAATCTGTGATATGGACGATAGTTTCATAATAAATTTTTCAAATAAATACTTTTCATACCTTTCACGCGAAGAAAAGAAACTCTAAATAGTAAAGGTTATTAGTTTAACGTTTTTAACATAAATTTTTCATTACATTTAGGAAATAATATTTAAGAGAATTGTTAGAGATCCAGTTTTCAATTTAATAATATTGAACTTCAAAGTTTTAAAGAAATATTAAGGGTTTAAAAGGTTATTTATAAAAAGTAAAATAAAAACATCAGTGACTAATCCACGAATTATGCCTTGGATTTAAAAAAAAAACCTTTGTAATCAATCTTATATTAAATCAAGAGACAAAAGCATACGTTAAGTAACACTTATAAATTTGCAATACCTCGTTAAGTCTTATAAGGTTCAAGTATTTGAGTAACTGTTGACTAGCGTAATACAGCAGAATAACAAGTTAAATTTCATACATAGATTGAAATTAACCACGTTCGTAGAGAAGTAAAGTAGAGTAAGTCAGATTAAACCAGGTCCCGCTGACGACGGCTTAATTTAAACTTGATATAATGCAGGGACGCAATAGTTATCGCTTGAGATCATTACACTAAAGGTTGGAGTAACATTCAGTTAGATGATACACACACTAAAGGATTAATATATGGATATTGCATAAATATTGGATTAAATTTAATAACTGGGATATCAGTACCCTCGGCTATGAAGATAGTTTCTAAAAGCAACAATAAATATTAGTTAAACTTTAGCCACTAGACATATAAATAGATTGTTAGTTATATCAATCGAATAGATAGTAAATGCACAGACATTCGTGAGTCGCGTTTCCTTCCTTTACTATCTTTTTTATACTTTACTATAGTTTTCGCGTATAACTATCTTTTTTTAATTGGTAATACAAATACGAATGAAAAATTTAAAAAGCTTTTAGTTAATATATGTCCGGATACAACATATAAGGTTTTGACAAGAGCACAAAAAATTGTAGAAATATACTTAGGGTAATAGATATTTTATGAATTAAAATACCTTAACTTAGATCCAGTATTTCATTGTAACATTAAATAAGTTTCGAGAAAAGTTTTGAATCCAGAAAAACCCACTAAAACACAACATTTGTCAGTGCTGTCAAAGGAAACTTTTACCATACAACTTAGCCTCTAAACTTATCGTATCGTTAAAAAAAAGTTATTCGAAACTGGTGAAATAAAAAGTATGCATAACTTTTCAGAGAGAGAAATCTGCCAGTTAATCCATGTAGATGAAAAATTCCATGCCAGTTAATCCATGTAGATGAAAAATTCCATGCCAGTTATGTAGATGAAAAATTCCATGCCAGTTAATCCATGTAGATGTAGCTAATTAATAAGACTAATAATGAGGTTTAAAATTATGAAAGGAAGCTTATAATACACGAAAATGCTATATGGTTTGGGAAAGACCGTAAAAATTAATATAAAAAAAAAATGCATGCATGTTTACGAAAAAAAAATAACACAAGCTCAAAAAACTGATAAGTTCAACTTCATCTTGCAACCACTACACCCTGTCATTTCCATTCACGGACACAAAACTTCTCCAACGTAAGAAATTCCCAACAACAACAGCTTCCGATTCAATACAAACAAGAAATCGATAGGTATCCTCCACCGCTAATCAATTCCGGAGACCGACCTTTCGAAGAAGAAAAAAAAAACTAAAGGAAGCGAGCGATTCAATATCAAGAAAAACTTGATACAGATAAATCCCAATTACAATAACAGACCACTTTGCTCCAGAACACATCCGAAAGGGGGTCGAAAAGAACCCACCGCAGGACCGAAGAAAAACATTCCATGCAGGGGGAAAAGAGCAACATTTATCAAAGGCAGAAACTTTCCTAAGTATGAGTTTCTATTCTATTTTTCGAAAAAAGAAAAAAAAAGAGAAGAAATCGATTTGATTCGTTCGTTCCGCTGATGAATGCCTGCAAACGATAGCGTGTTCGGGGATGTTCCATTTAGCGAGAGATACCGGAAGGAATGTTGGGATGAATCTCCTAAGAGCAAAAAGACAGGAGGGACTCTTAAGTAAATTAGAGTTGTGGGCCAAAAAAGGTTAATTCCGTAGTATTTTTGCCTGATGGCAATTACGGAAGCAGATGGCCAGGGTTTTTGATGTTCTCTTATGATGCGGTTAAAAGAACGGATGTTCGACTTGTGTGGGGGGAAAGTGCGACTTGTTTTTCTGGGCTAATTAAGAAACTCATTAAGACCCTTTTCGGTTCGTAATAAAAAGGTATAATTACATTGCATGGCATTATATAGCTTCAAAGATTTTTTTTTCGTGAGACGGAGAGAATCTCTTTGAAGAGAAATGTTTATGAAAAGCAATGTGGGTCAAAAAAGGAGGATTGGATAGCACATGTATTACCTGTATTATTAACAAAAAAACTTATAATATAAGTTATAAAATTTAACGAGTGTCAAACTCTATAAAAATATATATACATACAGTCGACTCCACTTATTGTGATCACGGTTAATGTTATCAATCAGATAATGTTATTAAAATTGCCGACTCCCAATCACTCCTATTTATCTTAACACAAAATGTATCGTTTTATGTGATCAATATATCGCTTAATATTATCAAAAACTGATGAAATCCCCTAAGAACATCCTCCTTCCCGTTTGAAGAACAATTTTAATTCGTACTCATACAAAATAAGTCATTAATTTATTAGTGTTATATGTTCCACTTTTATATTTTTCTTGAAGAATGTAAAATTTGCAAAATACATACTAGGTAATCGTTTTAAATACTTTAATTAGGACTACATAGTTGTGATTTTAAGGCAAACACTCAAGTTACACTTTTTAGTATCAAATCGCTTATTAATTATTAGCAATCGGATATTGTTATCATTCACTTGGAGAAAAAAAGATCACATTAAGCAGAGTTGACTGTACTTCATATGAAAGATTGGCAACCGTTCCTCATAGAAGCATATTTAATTGAATCGTCAGTTAGAAGAAGGGAATAAGTCCAAAAAGTGGCAAATTGACTTTTTGTGCGCAAAGAAATCTCCAAGCTCTACACATGAGTGTAAAGAGAAAAAAAAATAACTACCCCCTATTGGCAGATATAGCCCTTTGAATTTGCGAAATCGATGTCCATCCATTGTATTTTTTGATTAAATTTGAAATTTAACTTATTTTGTCTTTTTTTTTTTATTCTTTGGCCTGTAAACTTAGCCAAAATAAAATTTGATTTGAATTTAAAAGCGTTTTTCTTCTTTTTTTAACCAATGAATGTTTGACTCCATTGATATTCACTTACTCCATTGATAGCGCCTTAATGACGCAGTTTCATAATAATTTTAATTTTATTCGTCTTAGTCATTCTATCTTTCACTTTTGTACTGTGAAATAAGCAGAAATATAATTTAATTGTCAATTTAAAAGTGGTTTTTAAGATTTTTGTTCAGCTGAAATTTCATAAGGTTGAAGAAGGGAATAAGTCCATCCTCCTTTTTCAACTGTAAAACATTTTTAAATACACTTATAATTTTTTTCGATGATTGTGTTCTGTATTCCTAACAGTATCATGAATTTCTTTAAATATTATTTGGTGGCTATGGGATAAAAATTCCATTACTTATACAGTTTTTTTTTCTTCGATTTTTTTTAAAACTTCATTTTTGGACTTATTCCTTTCTTCTAACTGACGATTTAATTTTTCTTCTAATAAAAAGACTGAAAAACCATTTAAAAATCAATAATTACCCTAGAACCGGATGGAATTAAAATTGTCATGCAAATCGAGACCGTAATTGAAATTCCAACAAAGGACATTTCATTATGAATACCCATTTCACATTCATTACTCCCAAACACGGCGAAAAATTTGAAAAGCGCTACTACCTAGACATCAACCAATCCCAATCATTTCATCAACCCCGGTCTTAAGGGGAGTCGCTAAAAAGAATACATTTGCATACAAGATGTGCGAGGCGAACCTTTCCTGAAATCCCTGTCCTCCCCATTATAAAATGAATTCATTCCAGCACAGTTCAGTAGAAACGTCTCTGGGCGAATCCATCAGCGAAGAAACATTTTTCAAGGGTCCAACAATGGGGCCTCGGCGTTTATGTAAACGGCAATGGCAAAAAAAAGATGAGTTGAGTTGTGCTGCAGGAAGAATGGGAGAAAAATAACGAATTTTTTGAGTTGTTATTATTTATGGAGAAGCATTCGTTATTTTCAATTCTTTTGGGGGACGCGAATCATTTCGTCGGAAGGAGGATACTGTCGCTTTTTCGTTCTTTTTTTTTATTAAATGTGAATTTTTTGCTGTTTCTCTTTTATAACGGGGATTCTTCGAAATGGGTGACAACTTGTCAAAATGTGACAAGTAATTTGCTAAAGCGGTGCTTCTAAATTGTTTGTGGGGCTGGTATAAAATATCAGCACCAAACTACTGATCAATATTCATATATAGGTTACACAGCGTATCCTCAGGTAGTATTAGCTTGCAAAACATTAGGTATAATACAAAATTTAACTGAGTAATTATTTTCCCACTAAGTAAGAATCTACCTAAACTCGCGTCATCTGAAAAAAAAAACAACTTCAAAACCTTCTTCAAAATGCTACACATGCTACTTTAAACTGTTTCAAGTTCCAGCCAATGTTTCAAACGCTCAAAGCTACCATTTAATTTATTTTTCCTAAAACCTAAAAATGTTTTTAAAATAGCCTTTTCAACGAAAGTACCTAAAAATGTTACTAAGAACTCCCTCAACTTGAGAGAAAATGCATTTTTAACAGCTTTTCACAAACAAGTGTAAAACATTTCATTTTTAAAATGTCTCCTTGCTTAAAAATCTACTTCATACAACAGCTACAATAAGTAAAAAGGAAAAGAGGCCATGTTATAATAGAAAAACAATTGAAGATATGGTTAAGATAGGTAACATTCATTGTAAAGCTTCACTCATAACAAAAAATAAATATATTTTAATTGAATTATGACCATCAATGATCTTTTGCTTAAAAACATTACTGGGAAAATAGATACCTTCAAAAACAGATTTTATACATTATCCAGTAGTTTTATTTTAATTTTCTAAAGAATTAAAACTTAAGAGAAACTTCGAAACTCAAAACATACATTACACAGAGAGCTGATAATGAAAAAAACTCGATACTTAACATCGATCTCTTTCAAGAAAAGATCCTGGTTATCCCGCCAGATCCCATAAATTTCATCCGGATCTCGCGTAATCAGAAGCGAAAGTGGACGGAGAGTATCTTAAGAAGCTGACGGCCGCGAAGCAAGAATAAGATTTGATGGGATGTTCGATAGGATCTCTTCTTTTACAGTATAACAAACTACGCCATATACATTGAATAGATTATCTAGACTTTGTTGCAAACTCTTAACAACTCGTAAGAAGTGGGGGAAAAGGTTTACAAGGGAGCTCTGCTCACTTTCACTCATGAGCGTAATGCAATGTGAAAGTCTAAGATTCTAGAGATTTAAAAAATTAAAGAAATATCTAGCAGAAATATTTCGAGGTAATGGTTAATATCCTTTTAAAATAATGAACAGAATCTTAAGAAATCTGTTATTCAACTAATTTAGTTTAAAGTAAAAGCTTAACGTAATAATTAATTCCTCATGTGGTTTTAGAAACTAATTCTATAGTCATTATATTCCAAGAAAATTTTAAAATTATAATTTTAAATCAAACGAAAAATATTTTGCTGATTGAGATTTTTAATTAGTTATCAATCAAAAACACGAACTTAATTTGTAAAAAAAATATTTATTGCAATGTTAAATACAAATATGTTGTATTTATTACAGTATTTTATTTAAAAGTCATTCAAATAATGTTTATTTCAATGAAATGCATCTTTTTTTAACTACCTTATACGTTTCAATTGGTTTTTGTATATCCCGAGTTACATTTTAATGATTTTATGAAGTGCAGTTGAAAAACATAATAACAAAGACGAGGAGAAAAAATTCATTGAAAAAAGCTATTTTCACGAAACGAAATTTCATTGAATAGCCAAATAAAACTCCAGATTCAAAATTAAATTCATAAACGAATTAAAACGACTCCTTATAAATCTGAGTCAACAAACAAAAATTCAATTTCGTTTCTTCTAACAAAAAAAAACCATTAAAAAACAGTTCTGAGAGTAGAATGTTATAAATTATCTACTAATTCCCCTTAGATAAAAAAAAAAATACTTGAACATATCCCGCCTTTTTGTTTTTGCTTATTTAAGAAAAATACAAGACGTCAAGTATCTAATTACCGGTAATGCTTTTTATTTTACTTCATTCAGTTAGGATGCATTTGAATTCAAACAACTTTTTGAGACAATTTTATTTAAACTATTCTTGTCAATTGGAAAAAAAATCCTTTAGTTTTATTTTCTATACTTTCGTATAGAATAAGAATCCCGATATTTTTAATTTTTAGGAAAAGTAAAAACTTTAAAAGCAATTGAATCTGATACTATGCAAATTTGTTAAAGTTTAATGTATTCTAGGAAGTAACATTGAAGTATTAAATTATTAAAAGGGATATAAAATGCGAAAAAATTTCGTAAGAAAATTTTCAATGTTGATACAACTTCAATTCGGAAAACAAAATGTTTTATTATCATAACATATCATTATGGGTGTTTAATAAATCATGAGTCTGAATTTATGACTTCAAAAACAAATTCAAATCTACCTGACTTATAAAATCAACACACATAAAGTGAAAACATAATTTCACAGTATAGAAAATAGGTTATTATCCTCACTACACTATGTAGATATTAAATACTACCACAGTTTACTCCATTTTAATAAAAAGAAAGAAACATTCCAACAAAGTAGTCTTCCTTTAAGCATTTCTAGAAACGAGCGCTTCGTTGTTGTTGTTGCTGCTACTACATGAGGCAAGAAATAAACGATCAATAAGTATAAAGGAAAACGCAAGATAAATACTGTTACATTTCTTTTGGAAGAGTTCCTGCTAACAAGATGGTTGTCGGAGCGAAACAAGCGCCAAGAGTCTTATTCATCTCGCACCTTGGCGATACGAGATTTCATATTTTTCGGTTATATCCATGAGATTCCAAATACGCTCATTATCAAAAAGGAAAACCGTGAATTTAAAATTTGCATAATATATATAATGTATTAAAATAAATATATTTGTTAATTTATTAATTAATAAAACATTGCTAAATGATTTATAGTTTATATTTTAATATCACCCACCATGAAACAACTTAAAGATATTTAATTAAGGCAAAACTTGGCTGAAAAGTCCAAGGGGAACAAAAGAAAAAATAAAGGAAAAAATAAGAAAAAATGATTAGAAGGAGAATAAATTCTCAAGCTTAACAATACTGTTTCCTAACAAATATCCTTAGTGAATAATCAAGAATGATAGATTCAAGTCAAAAGTTATCACACAGCAAATTTAGACCGCCTTTTGTAAGTTTGAGTTGTTTGAGACCGACATTTTCGACCCATTTATTCAATATTCCATTTACACAGGTTTGATGTTCTTTTGTTCACGTATCAAGGATAATTTCACGTAGGCATAGGCAGGTTTGATTATATTTCGTTCCACTTATCAACACAATCTCTTGCATTTCCCTCACCTCAAATCTTCTTATACGCGATGTCATTGCGTGTGGTGTAGAAACCTTAATAGTCCAAGAAAAATAAGGTTTGCTTCGGAACTAATTGTAAAAGAAAGTTTGATGGTTGATTCTTATAGGAAATTTTCCGTAGAAAACGATGGTGAAAAGTCTACCGAGCTACGACGTGTCCTTTAGCCAATATGGCGGATTTTCCAAAATGGCGGCCGCTTATTTTTCACATTTTTATTTTTTATGTTTTTACATGTAAATACATATTTTTTTTGCATAATATAAATTATTCTCTATTAAATTACCTATAAAATGGTATATTAACCAAGATTGTGCGATATTTAGAACCTAATAAAATAATTTTCAAAATGGCGCCCGCATATTTCAAACTTAGTGGAAAATGGATATTTTTGAATTCCTACCCACCTTTAAGAGTATTTACCCTTAAGTATCGGAAAATTATGATTATTCTGCTCATATTTTACTTAATAACATGTAAAACTTCTAATTTTTAAGAAAATACACAAATTTAAAGCAAACATATATTTTTAATCTTGACTATTTCTTCTGATTATTACAACATTTTCCAACATGTCCTTTGATTTTATGCATACAAAACATTATTTTCTTTGAACAAATAATAATATTATAATATATTTCTAAATAATATAATGAATTTTAGGTTAATGAAAATTAAATTTATTCAATTATTAAAACTTAAATTTAATTATTTTAATTTTAATATCGCTAAGTTCTTAATAAAAAGTAACCTTCTTTAAGTTTTTTTAAACGTTATAATGTCTAATTATATTTTTAAGAACTATTTTAATCATCTTCCATATCTACATGTCCAGTATTGCAGCAGCTAACACCTCTACAGTCGCTACAAGCACTTGTTCATATTGTACCTTGTTTTCTGCATATACATTGTACGGTAGCACATTGGCTAATTTTAAATCCACATTTTACAAATTTCAAAAGATGGTCTGGAGCAGGTGCGTTTTTCATCTCTATAGGTCTCAAACCTCCTTCCCGCAATTCCCAACACCAGTCACATGGGTCCATGGAAATTCCTATCCACTGCTGCTTGATGATAAACTCTTAAACAGTGAAAGTTATTAGAATCTATTGTAGGAGGCAATATTTCTGGTGTTACTTGGACTTATTTTGTAGCTTTTGTTTGAAAGTTTGCAGTCTTACGTCATTTAAAGAGTCTCCCACTCTACCCCCTAGAGAGATGTCATTGCTCTATTATCCAGCAGTCCGGGTATTTTGAAAACATCACATTTTGATTTTTGAAATTAACTTTATACAATCACTTTTTCTTAAGCCAAATGGTTGGGAGGTAGTGTCGCATCCAAGCCTAGCGTGACCAAAAAGGATATTGGAACACTCATCCTCATCAAGTTTCTCTTGAATTTCCTTTATGTTGTATATGACTGAATTCTTTGAAGTTTTTTTCGGTTCAGGTATTAAAAATAAGTCACGGGACTTAGAGTTCATATGATGGATTAGTAACACCAGAAGATCAGTATCCTCACCAATAACAGTTGTCGGTTGATTCAGTGCAGATGTGATGCCTTCAATTACAATCATGACATCTGCATCGTCTTCTGTTTGTTTCGTAATACATCCAGATTCAGCTAACTTTTTTGATGGATGATCTATGAAGGCTTGTTTATTATCACTGTTTAAAAGAAAAATGTCCTTCTTTATGGTGATTTCCATTGTAGTAACAAATCCAGACTGCTGGCCAATAGAGCAATGACATCTCTCTAGGGGGTAGAGTGGGGAGACTCTTTAAATGACGTAAGACTGCAAACTTTCAAACAAAAGCTACAAAATCAGTCCAAGTAACACCAGAAATATTGCCTCCTACAATAGATTCTAATAACTTTCACTGTTTAAGAGTTTATCATCAAGCAGCAGTGGATAGGAATTTCCATGGACCCATGTGACTGGGGTTGGGAATTACGGGAAGGAGGTTTGAGACCTATAGAGATGAAAAACGCACCTGCTCCAGACCATCTTTTGAAATTTGTAAAATGTGGATTTAAAATTAGCCAATGTGCTACCGTACAATGTATATGCAGAAAACAAGGTACAATATGAACAAGTGCTTGTAGCGACTGTAGAGGTGTTAGCTGCTGCAATACTGGACATGTAGATATGGAAGATGATTAAAATAGTTCTTAAAAATATAATTAGACATTATAACGTTTAAAAAAACTTAAAGAAGGTTACTTTTTATTAAGAACTTAGCGATATTAAAATTAAAATAATTAAATTTAAGTTTTAATAATTGAATAAATTTAATTTTCATTAACCTAAAATTCATTATATTATTTAGAAATATATTATAATATTATTATTTGTTCAAAGAAAATAATGTTTTGTATGCATAAAATCAAAGGACATGTTGGAAAATGTTGTAATAATCAGAAGAAATAGTCAAGATTAAAAATATATGTTTGCTTTAAATTTGTGTATTTTCTTAAAAATTAGAAGTTTTACATGTTATTAAGTAAAATATGAGCAGAATAATCATAATTTTCCGATACTTAAGGGTAAATACTCTTAAAGGTGGGTAGGAATTCAAAAATATCCATTTTCCACTAAGTTTGAAATATGCGGGCGCCATTTTGAAAATTATTTTATTAGGTTCTAAATATCGCACAATCTTGGTTAATATACCATTTTATAGGTAATTTAATAGAGAATAATTTATATTATGCAAAAAAAATATGTATTTACATGTAAAAACATAAAAAATAAAAATGTGAAAAATAAGCGGCCGCCATTTTGGAAAATCCGCCATATTGGCTAAAGGACACGTCGTAGCTCGGTAGACTTTTCACCATCGTTTTCTACGGAAAATTTCCTATAAGAATCAACCATCAAACTTTCTTTTACAATTAGTTCCGAAGGAAGCCCTTTTTTGAGCTAACTTTCTTGGACTATAAACCGCAACTATTTTGCTTCCACAAAATCTGTCTACATCTAACATTTACGCATGAGCATCAGTTTATTATCTTTTATTTATGGGCCTCCCTATTGGAAAAAAAATTTCCGGTATGAAAAAAAATTAAACCGGGTTATGAAACACCGGAACTAGTATGATACTAGAACCAGTATGATACTAGTTCTAGTATCATACTGGTTCTAGTATCATACTAGTTCCGGTGTTTCATAACCCGGTATTATAATGGTTCTAGTATATACTAGTTCCGTTATCATACCGGGTATGGTAACGGAACCAGTATATACTAGAACCAGTATGATACTAGTTCTAGTATCATACTGGTTCTAGTATCATACTAGTTCCGGTGTTTCATAACACGGTATCATAATGGTTCTAGTATATACTAGTTCCGTTATCATACCGGGTATGGTAACGGAACCAGTATATACTAGAACCAGTATGATGCCGGAACCAGTATCGTACAAAAACCTGTGTTTCAAAAACTACTTCTACAAACCAAAAAAAGTACAAGAATACACAATACAAAAAAGTACAAGAATACAGTCATATGTTATGTACATTTATGGGACACAGGTTTATACAAGAGAACAATACTAAATCAACAGAAACATCAGACTAAATTGTAATTAAAACCACGCACAATCACAATATATGAGGCGGAAAGCGAAAAGGGACCTCTAGTCGGCAAAGTTGATTTCGAGAAAAAGCCATAAAACCAGAAGAAGGTCAAAACTATCGAAGATGATGACAGTTTTAGTCTTCCAGAGACTTCAAGGGGGCGAAGGGTGCAGTGTCCCAAACACTGTGACCACAAGGGTATGGTGTCCCTGACACCGAAAGGAAAGGGTGGTATCCCAGATACACCTGAGGGGCTAGAGGAGACAAGGTTGTCCCAGACGAATTCATCCCTTTAACGAATGTTGGTATCCTCGAGCCTGGTTCCTTCGAGCATTGCACCCCCAGGTGATGGTGATGGTGTTGCAGTACTCTCGTTCACATACTAGGGTCGAACCGCATTTAATCTGAAACAAAACACAAATGTGTAAATTAATAAGTCACAAGATATTTGCCAAATACATCTAAAGTATATAAAGTGCAAAATTTACAAGGGTTATTGCAGCTAGAATAAAAAAGATTTTAAAAAATGTCATTCATTTTATTGTCAAGAAAATATACAACCAAGATGCTGGATGATTACATATGCTGAAATTAATATGATAATTTAATTTAAATTGAAATAAGGAAGTGTTTTGGGCCTTTTGGCCTTGGTAGTTGGATTAAAAAAAGAAAACGAGGGATGTTTCCAAGCCTTATAAGATAGTGCAGAAATTTACAGGGCTCCAATTATGATAAGGAAGAACAGGGTCAAGATTTGAAAAAAATTATCAAGGCAAATAAGGAAAAGGAATTGCAACGCAAAAAATATATATTAAATCTGCTATACCACGTTAGACTGCAGCATCGTCCAAAAATTGTGATTGCTCTTCAAATCAGCAACAATATTGAGCTATGTTGGAAATAGTTGGATTCTATATGCCTCATTCCAGTTGTTTAAATTATTACCAATAAATTAAGAACAGGTTTAATAAAAACGGTTAAAATGTTAATAAACCATTGCTTGTGAGCTTGGAACAATAATGAATTACAGAAACAATCAGATTAAAGAGATGGCAACAGAGGGTTAGCTGAATATTGCCACTGTTTATAGAATTGGCCACTTCTCATACCCTTCATTGCAAGTTTAAATACAATGTCACTTTAGCCACTTGTTTTTAACCCACCCATGTGATATCACCATCAATGTGTACCATTAATCTCAAAAACTTAGTTTTGCCTTTTCTCCTATAGAAAAAGTAAAGTACCCTTTAATTATAAAATTAAGCCTAATGAATGTATTATTACATTGATACCAAAATGACAATTATATGAAAGAAAACTATTACTAGTGCGAAACCCAAACTCGCAGGATGCACCCACATTAGATTCTTTTAATTTTTTTATGGAAAGGTTTTCTGTATAAAGAGGTTAAACCTACTTGCAGCAAAGTTCCATCTGTTTGTACTACTATCCGCAGACACAGCATCCACTTCTACAACTCTGCTGGGAGATTTCATAATCATTTCACACTGAAAGATGCCAGGCAGACCTGAAATAATCAAGAGAAACATCAGCAATGATACTTGAAGTTGAATGCAAAGGAACACAGATGTATGATCAAGTGTAAAGGAATAGGCTGATGACACTATAAAATTGTGTTAGAAATTGCACTTAAAAGTTGAAAGCGTTATTTCCTGAAAACATTTCACCTTAATTCTTAATTAAGTCGAAATGTACTTAAAAGAAACTATCAAAATATATAATTGTGCGTAATTTAAATGCTAACAAAGAACTTAAAATTTATTAGTATAGTTTGGACACGGCTTACTAGATGCTATACAGGCTAGCCAAGTTTTAAACAATGAAAACCATTTGACAACTTTTCCCGCTTGGATCGCCACAAATCCTACCTATATCACCCACCGCCTTCAACACTGTGGATATGCTTTGCCAGTTTGTCAAGTATTGCCATCTGGATTTTTAATGATTTCCGTACTCGGCTAGCCTGTATAGTATCTAGTAAGCCATGGTTTGGAAATAATATTTGTTAACCCTTATTTGTTGTGTGTTTTGGGGAAGGTAGAATGTCTAACTTTCAATCTATTAATTTCTTTAATGAAACAATGGGATGGATACTTGAGGGAGTACCACCTAGGTCCTTAGACTCACTTAGTGAGGCCATAAGCCGAGCTGTTACAGAAAGTGTGACTATGAAAGTCAGTCATCGGATTCAAAATACCCTTGTTTCTCCATCAAGTATATATTTGGTCCTCATTTTATCACCCCGGAGGAATGAAGCGTAATTCTGATGGTGGGTTAACACCACCGCGTCAAACCTGGCGAACAGTAGTCGTTTTCGAGGCTTAGAGGTTTTCTATTGCTTCTTTTGAATCGCTGTTGACCCCTATCGCCGCTTTTGACATGGTGGTGTAAATCCACCATGAGTCTGCTTTCCCCAACACGGGAATAGAACTTGGGCCTGTGGGGTGGCAGCAAGATCCACCACGCCACTTAGCTTCTCTTAACTTCTTTATGGCAGAAAAAAATTTTCACTGATAGAATGTTTTCCTACACAAAAATTAACTTATTTTATTCATTTAATAATTTTACTGCAATGAAAATACTGTTTAGTAATAAATACTAACTTACAGACCTGGAAAAAGTACCCGAACCTACGAACCTGGTTCGGGGGAAGCCCCTGCCAGCTCCATAGGAGCAATACATAAGGTTCGGGGGAAGGTTACAACTTTTTCCAGGTCCGCTAACTTATTAATAAACAATTTTTTAGTCTTAAGCATAGTATAAACATGGTGTTAAGAAGTAAAAAGTAATTAACAAGTTCACAATATAATAACTAAACATGCTGTTTCTAAATTGTTTACAAAATAAAATATTTCAGTGCTTTAAGTTAATTTAGCTTAGTCCATCATATACCTATTGACTATACGTCCATGTGTCTATTCAACACCAAATCACTCTCTACTCTCATAAAAGTATGACTAGTAGAGACCCACTCATGTAATTATATCAATTTTCATCAATGTGTAAAATTGATCTAAGTAGGAATTAGTTTTGTCTTTTCTCCCATAGAAAAAGGACCCTTTAGTTATAAAATTAAGCATAATGAATGTATTATTACATTGAAACAAAAAGGACAATTATAAGAAAGAAAACTATATATTACTAGTGCAAACCCCATCTCCCACTGAAAGATGCCGGGCAGACCTGAAATAACCAAGAGAAACATCAGCGATGATACATGCAAAGAAACACAGATGTATGATCAAGTGTAAAGGAATAGGCTGATGACACTGCAAAATTGTGTTAGAAATTGCACTTAAAAGTCAAAAACGTTATTTCCTGAAAACATTTCAACTTTATTCCTTAAAGTTGAAATGTACTTAAAACATAGTTCCCACTCTTTTGTGAGGAAAAAAATCAAGTATTTAAGGGCTTAAATTTAAAATCTTTCATGAACTCAAATAGAAAGGCGGAAAAGCCATTTACAAGTAAAAAAAACTTTTCTCCCAATTTAGTACCCTTACTTCAAAAACCTTTCTTACAGCAAAGATTAATTATAATATTACCATTACTATATTTAACAATTTCAAAACATACTACTATATTTTACTTGTTTTGGGAAAGTCAAACAGAAAAATTCAAGTAGGCAAGTTATACCTGTTCTACAATATGCTAACAGGATATTAACTATTTGATTAACTTTTCATGTTCGAACTGAAAAGAATTCCAAATTAAAATATTTCAAATAAAATAATAAATAATAAAATTCAAGGACTTTTAAGGACTTAGCACTAAATTCAAGCATACTTTCCAGGGCCCTTGAATTTAAAAATGAAATTCAAGTACTTTTCAAGGCCCGTGGGAACCCTGTAAAAGAAACTATCAAAATATAATTGTGCATAATTTACGGGTATAGTACACTTAGGATGGTAATAAATAGATCTCTTGGAATAAAACTTTGCAAAATATTTCAACAAATTAAAGACAGGGAAAGAAATAAAGAAAATAAATTATGCTACTTAAATACTGCAAATAAAATGTTACAAGACCTAAACAGAACAGAAGTCAAGTAACAAAACATTTAAAAAGGTTAAAAATTGTTACTACTTCAATATTATTTCATACGCAGTCAAGGGCGGATTTAGGTAATGAACCCTGGGGGTGCGTAGTGGAAAACATGGGGGTGCAAACTGTCCCTGATGGCTTTAAAAACATGATTTTCCCTATAAAAATTTAATTTTCTCAAAAAGTTGACACCTTTAAATCCGCCCATGCGCAGTGCTTCTGAAAATGCACAGTTAAAGTTAAAGCCCATTAAATGTGTTGCTGATACTGATGGTTAAAGGGATAGCAACTAAGAGAACTATTATGTATTGTAATGTGTGTGAACAGTTGTAATGGGGAATCATTAACATATGCATGCATTTTGATTCATATGTAATATCACACATGATCAGCAATT
Organism: Tetragnatha montana; assembly: GCA_963680715.1. NCBI lineage: Eukaryota > Metazoa > Arthropoda > Arachnida > Araneae > Tetragnathidae > Tetragnatha > Tetragnatha montana. The sequence continues at coordinate 43,149,065 of OY796680.1, read as the reverse complement.
AGCCAAAAACAATATTAAATAGACATGACATAGTACATGGGGGCCACTTTTCAAAATTTGCAAGACGGAACTTTAAAGTATCGTATTAATCATTTTCATCCAGTCTAGCAATTTTTTTTTAATTGCATGAAAATTCATAAAATATCATGAACAATTATAGTTCCTTAAATTCTAAATCAAGATAAAGCTGTATGTGAGTAAAACCATCTTACTTGTGGTCAAAATGTGCGGTTCAATTCCGTTAATGTTCCCACTAAATACCGCTTTGCTCTTTTGGATACCAAAAAAGTAGTAATGTATTCGAAGTAAAAGTTTCCGGGCTTGGTTGCCGTAGTCTCGATGTTAAAACTCTGACGTTTCACCCAAAACTGTGTTGGGCATCATCAGCTGTTTTTTCTCTCACGTAACCAACCACGTAACGTAAAAAAAACAGCTGATGATGCCCAACACAGTTTGGGGTGAAACGTCCAAGTTTTTAACATCGAGACCACTGCAACCAAGCCCGGAAACTTTAACTTCGAATACATCCGGCCGTGAAAGCCTTTCTGTTTTAATTAGTAATGTATTGCTAAAACAATTTTAGACTCAGATTAAAATGTTTATATAGATCAAAAACTATTCATATTTTCAATAAAAATTTTAAAATGTTGATATTTGAATGTATGGCATTCTCAAAAGCATGGCAATATTTAGCAGGAACGTTAACGGAATAGAACAAAATGTGCAATGTAGGTATTGGAATTTAGTACTAATTTTGCGTTTCGCAATATACCTGGGACGGAATTCCGTTCATTGAAATTTTAAAATGATGGAATTCTGTCCCGGGGATGGAAGAGTGGCACCCATGCTTAATATAAACTTTAGAAATGAAACTCATCAAGCACTTGCCTTTGGTCAAAAACACAATACATAAAAGAATAAGTTCAAGGACTGGGTATGAATGCATTGTATAGTGCTTCCAAAACCCAAACAAATCCCAAAATTTTTTATATCATGGACCACTATATTTTATTTTTCTCATTAATCCCAACTATAACTACATATTCTTAAAAAAAGGGTAAAAATATCCATCTTGTAAATTAAATTGGTAATTTTGAAAGTCAAGTAGAACCCTTTTAAAGCAAAAATTTTAAGGGCATTTTAAAATTATTTTCTTCACATCCTAATTTTCAAAATCAGAATCACACTAAGGGAATCAGCTTGACAGTATTTAACGAAATGTTAACACATTTGAACTCAAAAGCAAACTATTCTGTACTTACATTTACATATATATTATGCTAGTATAAATCTTCATTACAAAAGGATGTGCCGGGCACAATGATCCCAAATCGGACTTTGTTTGAGGTGTTCTAGAAATTACTCATGGAGACATTTAAAAAATTAAAAGCAGCCCTGTTTTTATTTTGTTGAAAAGAAAAATATTTTAATTCTAAATAAAATATATTGAACATTTCAACTTACTTGAAAAGAGGAAAAAATAGCGTGGTCATTTAACACCATGGAAGTAGGAAGATAGGGAACTGCCGTGGTCTATCTCGCTAATGTATTTCCAGCGTGCCAAAGATCGCAACGGTAGAGTTTATTATTGAGTATATAGAGAGAACTATGTGTACGAATTCTGTCGTTAGAGGGCGCCACGTGTGCATAAATTTCTTGATTGAGTTGATCAGAGAGGAGAGGAGACGATGGGTACAGACAAAACCCTCTATATACAAAGCCTGACAACTACGTCACTGTGACGTCAAAGGTGGCGGAAAATGAATTATAAAACATGGCGTCGTTTTGCATGTGACGTCAAAGGTGGCGGAAAATGTGACGTCACCCGTCCGAGTTGTGAGGCCATTATATAGAGGGTCTTGGTACAGACATATGCTTACTTACTAAAGCCACTTTGACTTAGTTAGAAATTTTGAGTTTTTAAAACAATTTTTTAAAATGTTTAATAAAGTAATTTAATTTTAGTATGCATAGTTTAATTTAAGTAATTAAGTTAATTTTTACTTAAACCTATTTCAGAAATGGGACCAATTGCCATTAAAAATTATTTTTCAAGCGAGTTGATTATTTTTTTTATAACTTTTTCTGCTGAGGAAGACGGAGCAGACGAAGCGGCTTTAGAAAGGAAGCAAATATGCCGCGCAAGTGGCTCCCCCAAACGTTGCGATCATTGGCACGGGAAATGCATATTACGGCACTTCCCTATCTTCCTACTTCCATGTTTAACACATAATAAGGTAAATATAAATAAATATCAACGTTTTACGTTGCCATTTCCAGAAATCAAATCAAATAAATCCAAATCTTTGGTGTGCCTGTGGCTAAGTATGTAGAGTAAAAATAATACATGACGATATCTGAAAACATCAAACCCTAATATAAGAGATAAATCAATGGAGTAAATAAAGTTTTCAAAAGGAATCTTGATGAAAATTTACAGTAATCAATTATCGAAAAGTCAAGAACGACAAGTATGCACAATACAGCCATTCTGTTTGTTGGTAGTTAATTGGCCTGCCCTGTCCCCCTTTATTTTTTTACCTACTTCATCAACTGATTAAATTATTCACATTATAACATTATTTTCATTGCATTTGAATATTAATGCATACATTATTTTAATCTAAAGAGGAGGGCAATTTATTATTTAGCAGGTATTTCCAGGTGAAAATGCGTTTTTGGGGCATTTAAGACATGGTTAACGCTCATTAAAAAACATTTCAGTTGAATAAACTTAAAAAGGACCTCAAAATACAATATGTATCAAATTTTTGTGCAATTTGGTGTTCAATTAGACGGATTTTCAGAGTCGGGGAAAAACAGTATTTTGAGTGAAAAACACAAGTTTGAAAAGGCCCAAAAATCGGTATTTAATGATAAGTTTGAATTTTTTTCAATTTTTATTTTTGTAGTTAAGTAATGTGGCAAACTTTTTCCAGAAATTCGGGTTGCCATGGGGATTCTGACGTCATCCAGGAATTTTCAAACACAAAAGAGGTTTACTTGTCTTTGTAAGAATCCATTGCATTTTTTGGGGGTATAGAAAAACGGGGAAAGGGGGAAAATATGAATGAACCCCCAAGTGTTTTATAACACTGTATTCCCTTTGATTAGTAGATTAAGAATATATAAAGTATGAGGGGGTGGGTCCCATATTTCGGGAGTTTTTCCGGTTTTATTGAAAAACTGAATCTGGGCGTCCCGCCCGGAGTTTTAGAACTAAAGGTATAAAATTTTAGTATTTTTAAAGTTCTTTAAGAGTTCTTCAAGAATCTGGTTACTGCTAAGCTTTCTGACAACTATTTCCAGAGAAATCTGCGAAAAACCGTCTTGGAAAACGAAACAATGAATTTAATTGTCTCTGGATCACGCAATTTTTACAATATTTGTTAGTGATTCATACTGTTCAAATTCCCACTTTAAATGCTTTCATAAAATATAAATTACTAAGCTGTGATCATAACAGATCCGCAGCTATTCAGCGTTAAAATTAGCATGTGTTAGGCTTAACGCACCACGAGGGGTCTATTCCCTCCAAACACTACGGTTTTCGCCACTTTCTAACACGGTTCTTAAAGGTCTTTAAGAGTTCTTCAAGAATCTGAATACTGATAAGCTTTCTGACAATTATTTCTAGAGAAATCTGTGAAAACACGTCTTGGAAAACGAAACAATGAATTGAATTGTCTCTGGATCACACAATTTTTACACTATTTGTTAGTGATTCATACTGTTCAAATTCCCACTTTAAATGCTTTCATAAAATATAAATCACTAAACTGTGATCATAACAGATCCGCAGCTATTCAGCGTTAAAACTAGCATGTGTTAGGCTTAACGCTTAACGCACCACGAGGGGTTTGTTTCCGCCAAACACTACGGTTTTCGCTTTCGCCACTTACTTAGCTCTAAAAGTAACGATCGAGTATATACTTTTACACAGTTTATTGCAATATATTATAAGCCAGATTATATTGTCCGAAACAAATTTCTGCACGTTTTTACATAGGTATATATCAATATTTCCAAAAATTTTCATACAGGTATCGAGTTATCAAGAAATAAAGAAATTTTGATATAAATTCCAAAAATAATGTTTTGGAATTTATATCAAAATTTCTTTATTTTTCGAGAAAATTTCAAATATTTTAAAGTTTATGACCTAAAAAAATAAAGGTTGGAATAAAAAAAAGTCAACAAATTCTATACTGGTATCTAAATTTTCAGTATGTTTTAAAATTGGTAATAAAAATTCAGTAGCCTTTGGATCGTCTGACGTGACGTCTCCCAATGAGAGCTGAAAAGTCAGTTTGTGCGCATGCTCGAACGTCAGCGTTGGCGACGAAAGATTTTGGCTTCTTTGGAGGTAATGAGCAACAATGACGTGAAGGTTTGTTTTGAAACGTGCCCCGATGGCTCACATGGTAGGGTATGGGCTTGTTAACTGAGAGATCACGGGTTCGAATCCTGGTGCCCGACAACTTAGCGACGCTGTTATTTTGACTTATTTAAAGGACATAGTTTTTATTTAATACGTTTTAATTAATATTATAATGTTTTAATTATTTTTATTAGATTTATAGATTATGAGAAAAGTTTTGTTGTTTTGATGTGAATATGTATCCGGCATTTTTACGACGCTTATGTTTTAAATTATTTAAAGTACATAGTTTTTATTATAATATTTTAATTATTTTCATTAGATTTATAGATTTTGAGAAAAGTTTTGTAGTTATGATGTGAATATTTTTAATTATTAAATTTTATAACATTATTCAATTTAATTTAAGAATTTAGTTATTATTTAATTAATATTAGTTATTATTTAATTTATGTAAGAATTTTTTTATTATATTTAACAATAACAATTTTTGTGTAGTTATGCTTATGATGTGAGTAAATAAATTTTGATGGCCGGATGTTCATAATTTTAAAATTAGGGATCGTTATGTTATAGTTTCGTGTTATTTTTCATTTAAATCCCCTATGTAAAACATGAATTATCTAGAAATGGACTCTTGGACGTTGAAAACCTAAGACCCAAACCAAAAATATACGGCATAATTTGAAACTGGGACATGAGCCTCGCCAAAGTAGTATTTTTCAACTCCCATTGGGTTCCGTCAGGCTGGATAAAGTGCACTTAAAAATTCTTGTACATTCTATACTAGTATAAAAATTTAAAGTATTCATTAAAACTGGTATCAACGTTCCCCAGTACGGTTTCAAAATTTCCAGTGTTGATCATAATGGTATTGAAATTCCCAGTATTCATTAAAACCAGTATCGAAATTCCCAGTGTTGTTCATAATGGTATTGAAATTCCCAGTATTCATTAAAACCAGTATCGAAATTTCCAGTATTGATTCATACTTGTATTGAAATTCCCAGTATTCATTAAAACTAGTATCGAAATTTCCAGTATTGATTCATACTGGTATTGAAGTTCCCAGTATCCATTAAAACCAGTATCGAAATTTCCAGTATTGTTTCATACTTGTTTTAAAGTTTCCAGTATGGTGTCATACTGGTTTTAAAATTTCCTGTATGTTTTTCCAGTATGGATACTAGTTCCAGTATGATTTATACTGGTTCTAGTATCATTTTGATACTGGTTTTGTGAACTTTTTCCAATAGGGCTTTTAGTGAATTTTTTATCATAGATGATTTTATTTATTTTAAAACATACATATCTGAACATTGATATTCAATTCAGACGGTCGAAATCTTCCTAAAAATGTAGATTTTGGAATTAAGGCAAAATTTTGAATTCCACTTAAGAGGTTCTGAAATTCCATTTAAAGAAGTTTTTGGTGCACTGGGGGTCGATACTGATTTTTTGGTTCCATTTATCAAAACATTCCACTCATTCAGGTTCCATTTGTCCAGGTTTGAGTGTAATAGTTAAGTTAATGGCCGTCATGGGATAATAAATAACTTATAACAAATCTAATTCCTCTTCAAGTTAAACTACATTATTGAAATTGATGGAATTTCATGGCATAACCTAGGTTTTAAACTAGCTATTTATTAGTCGTATATTTAATCGTCAATCCGTAGCACCACTAGCCAATCCCTTTCGGACAGTCTACTCCAGGAAATCCCCTCTCATCTGTACAACACAATACCCTGAAGATTGACAAAGGTTAATCCCCAGGAAGTGTTATTCCTCGAAATTACAATGAAGACGCCCTTCGGGTGATGCATCATCAGTAAGCGATAGTCCCAGCGACAATGGATGATGGATAGGGTATAACAAGGGATGGAGAAGAAGAAACAACGGAACATCTTTCTAATGAGATATCTGAGAGGATCTGATTTATGGAGTGATCAGTCCCTTTGGGGGTGTTTCTATCTGATAGATTTCTTTGAAAAGAAACAATAGCATTTCGAATGGAAGACGCATTTTGATAAGTTTTGTCATAATTCTACCTTATGATGGTACACTTACAGGGAATTACGAGTCTTAAATTTGAAAAGTCATGTAAGATGTAAAACTACCTACGTATAGTAAAAATTAAGGCTGCATTTTGAGGACTCAAGAAAATTTCTGATGGGAATGGTTAGTTGGTTGTTTAGTCTTATATTGCCAAGTCCAATTTCAGACGATATTTTTTTCGTGACAGTGAAATACTATTTTCTTTTGTATGTATCTTTCAAATGTGAAATCTGTCATTTCACTTTTAAGACTGCGAGTTATATGTTTTAAAGTCTTCTGATTCGCTCAGGTAGTATCCATGAAAATCACAAGTAAAAATAACCAGATCTGAACCCTTACTGACGATCAAATGAAAATTAGTTTATTTTAATTTTTATAGTTAATGCATTAGTTCTTTAGTACTTGTTCCAAGCGATAAAATATAAATATAATCCCAACTATACTTCCCTAGCTAAATAGTATTACAATTACATACACAGCAAATACTTTATTCCCTAGCTAGATAATATTACAATTAAATACAGTAATAACAAATTTATACAATGATAATTTTCACATTTTTACTTATTGAAAAAATTATTATTATTCTCCTTATTTCCTTATTATAAAGTCTTGTTACATTTCCATAAACATACTTATTTACAAAACCTTATAAGGTAAATAAACACAAAATAAAAAATAATACGACACCGGAAAAATAACTAACAAAGCAAGAAATCTAAAAGCTACCAAAACAATTTTATAGCTCTTAAAACGACGATTCGCTGTGCTTCACTGTTTTATGACCTTTTAGATGGATCATTCCAAAATATTGATCCAATATAGACCAAAGGAATCAAACTTTTAAACCTAGTTTTCAAAAATTAGATTTCTGAAACTTTTAGTTTCGGTTGTTTACTTGGAACATTTATAGAGAAAAATCGAATTAATTTACTGTCTAGTAGCTCTGTAGAGATATTGATAAAATCGGGGGACTAACGGAAGAGCAAAGTCGCAAAGCAATTTGAAATATCAAAACCCTTAAAGCCAAGTAATCTAGTTAGTATCGAGGAGGGCAAGTTTTCAAGGGGGCAAAAAACTCACTCGAGAGTTTACTTTGTCTAGAAATGAAACTTGAAAAATCGAGGAGAGAAAATAAGTTGCCTTGGAAGAGCGGAAATAAAATTAAAAATTGGACATTGGAAAAATGATTTCGATTTAGAAAATAAAACAATCATGTGAAATGGTTTTCTCATCAAAATGGAAGCTTTATATTTGCTTTCGATAAAAGGCAAGCGAAAGAATTTTTATAAAACTTTCTAGATTTAAAAAGGATGACATAAAATGGGCCTTTTGCGTGAAGCTCATCGTCAAAAACTATCTGAAGTAAGGGAGAAAACTCATTGGTATCGTACCACGATGAAAATTACTGCTTCATAGTATATTTCACACCAAATATTGAATAAATTCAGCTTCATAATCATATATTAGTATAGAACCATTAACTTCCTTATTCCCATGGTTGAAAGATTGCCTATTCGTGGTTTCCATCTTTTATCAATTCATTAGAAAAGTTCGAAACATTTAAAATACGAACTACGAAAGACTTAAAATCACGCTTTATTATACTTGTTTATTATCTTAGACACCTTAGATAGCTTTTTCATACTCTGGCCTCCTGCTTTCTTGAGTCTGGTTGAAAGATTTGAGACTTTTATTCTGTTTTCCAATTTTGTTCACAGCATAAATTTTAAGATTTTAATTCTGTTTTTTCTTTTACTTACGCATGTAAGCCTCGTGTGATACTGTGTGGTACACGAGGAGTTTTGTGTTGGTTTTTAAATAAAAAAAAAGTTATAGTAAAAACATTGATGGAAGTACTTTGCAATCGTAGGATTTCCAATAATTTTTTTACCAATAAATTCCTCCTTTCTGTATCACGCAAACTCACCTTGTAGTTTATTATATTATCAAGACACTTCTCTATAAAACGTCTGATATAACACCGAAACAAGATATTTACAGAAGCTCGGACAGTTTTTAGACCACCTCTATAGCAAAAATATTCACACAAGTAAAGCCCCCTCACTCCTGTCCTAAACCCCCTCACCTTCTTGGGCAATCCTTTTCCCTTATCGGCTCATTGTATGCGACATTCGTCGCCCCTTATCACCCCAAGGCTCCCGAATCCGAGGAGATAGGTTCCTCATTTCTCAGACACTGATAAGACGGGGCCGCAATTTCTTACAAAGCCGCTCTCGGGATGATGGAGCGGCATCAACTTTATATTAAAACCTGAGCGAGCGAATTGATTTTTAGAGCACTTTTGGGAAGGCTGGTGGTTGTATGTTTCGAGAGGATGGAGGATAAGTTTTAGAGGTAGGGCTTATCGTTTTAAAAGGCGGGATATATGGACAAGGGTTTGTTTACAATGTGTTGGGAATAGAAGTTGTATAAGCGTGAGAAATTTTTGCAATGTTTATGTAGTATGGAATAAACATAGTTATTATAAAACATAATCATTGCTTATTTGAGAATGTGAATTATAATTTATTAGATTTATTTTACCAATCAAATAAGTGATTTTAAAGATTTTATGTCACAAAGTATGATAGAAATGTTGTTTGAAAAGTATACAATGTAACAAAACTTATTCAAGCTTATTTATCTAGCAAATCCAATAAAAAATAGTTTATTTAAACAAATCTTAACTGAATAATAAAAATTATATATGTACCTAATAGCTGAAAAATAAAAATAAAATAATGCAGCAAGCTATCGAAAAACAAATTTAAAACGTCAGGATTTGCCAAAAATGAACATTAAAATAATTCTCAAAATATTGACTCACCAACTTTTTTACCTATTAAAATTTTCTAAACATACATTTTAAATATACGAACTTCTAACATGCCTAAAAGATGATGCATGTGCTTATTTTCATTTTACTGATAAAAAGCACACTGTAGTAAGAAAATCACATGTTTCTGGTTTTTATTTTGACAATGCACTCATAAAATAGATGAAAGAAAAAATAGGTGATAAAAAAACTAACAAAGCGTAAATCTAAATACAAGTTTTAAATTTAAATGAAATACACATCCTTTGCCTAAAATCTGTACTTATTTATAGCTATTCAATACAATTCAGAGTAGCATTTGTACAGATAATATAAAAGTACTTCACATTTATTGAGTCCAACAAAATCCTATTTATAAAAGCAGATATCATTTATCTAACTTGATAAACATACATGCCACAAAAAACTCGAACGTCAGTATACAAGAGATAACGATTATATTCCAATGGAATGAAACTATCGGATTTTAAAGACAAAGAAAAGCACTTAAAGCCCGAATTACTCAGCCGGAAAAGAACATAAATTTTCCATTATTATTTTAAAGAGAAATCATTTAGTCCTTAAGAAGGAGTTTCACTTATCCAAAGAAATTCGATTGGAGAATAGAAGAAATCCGAATCGCTAGACATTCTTAGAAAATTGGATTTTGAAAGTGTAATTGTGTTTGAAACAAGAGGAGATATAGTGTCTCTTATGGGGAAGAAATGAAGGAAAGTTGGTTCCGATTCGAATTAAAGACTTGCGGTTGTTGAATGTTACGGATTGGGAAAAAATAAATCAGACTGAACCTTTCATGAAAATCGGAACTTGTAAAGATTTTGAAACAGTACGAATGATGAAACAAAAAAAGGAATCAGATTAAGTTATTACAAATTAATATAAACTAAAACAAACCTTTAACATAGAACGAGTCGAGAACAAAACAATATAATACGTAGTTTTTATAGTTAATGTAGTGTTCATTGGTTTTTTTTTCATTTAAATTATTGTATGCCTTGCCAATATTAACATTATAAAAAATGTATTCGGGTTAATTTCCCTTTTAATGACACCCTGTTTGCCACTCTTGTGTTTTGTATTCTCTTAACTATTATTTGGTTGTTCTTGTGTTATTTTTTGTTCTCAAATAAATGAATAAATAAAAAAATGAGTTTGTAAAAAACATTTTAAACATTGAAATCTAGAAATTTCATATTCCCTTTAACATTCCATACTTATTATACTAAATAATTTTTAAACCACTTTTGATCTTTTAGAATTTTGTGAAGGATCTTTTTTGAATATCAGAATTTTGTGAGGACCCATTTTGTGCGGACCCATTTTCTTTTCTAGATAGAACCCCTGCCATTCAATACAAACTTTCCGACTTGTTTTTTTCTGAATGACACTATAGTCTCGACCAAGATTTAATTTATTGCAAGCAGATTTAATTCAATGGCATTGTTATTGTTATTTTTAGTAGATACGTCAGTAAAGATACTCGTATTTCATAACCCTCAGTCCATTGTTGTGATGTTATCATATCGTTTCATAAGAGAAAAAACTGGTCCCTCTGATATGCCTATTTAAATGGGAATCTTTTTAAAACTGCATTTGCTTAACAAAATAGTTTTGTGATGAGAGAGAGGAAAAGGAAGATGTTAAACTCTCGAGATTATTTTGATTAATTGCATAAAATATCACGTAGATACCGCCCACACAAAAACAAAATTATCGACTACAGAGCATTTTCAATCACATGACTCGGACCTATCAACGGCCTTAGCAACAGAAGGTTACAGTTTTTGCCCTACAAAAGGTTAAACGTTACAGAAAATGACTGGCCGTGGAATTCTTCTATTGGATCATTTGCAATCACGTGACCCTATACCTAAAAACCCCCTTAGCAACATATACCTCATTACCTAGCAACCGCCTTAGCAACAGTTAAAAGCCCTACAAAAGGTTAAAAGAAAATAGCCGGCTGTGACGTCACCTGAAAACACTCTATTACACTGCATAATGTTCCAGTTAATCTAACTTCCGAAATCACAAAACATTTCCTCTAAATCGGGAAGCGCGAAAAAGCATCGCACATCCCAACCGACGGAAAAACGTCAGACGAACGAACGAACCACAGCACATTCAACAAACAACAACAAAGGGGATTTCTCGGCATCGTCCGTTTTCCCTTCGTGCAATACCTTTCAACCCACCGGCTCTCGAAGAAACAAAGCTATCTCCTTCAGAAGCGGCGGCAATTTTTCAGCCCCGCTCTCCTCATCATTAATGCAATAGCGCATCGCCCTGAAAAATGCTTCGCGGACAAGATACGGAAAGGAAGTGTCAGCGTGACGTATGCGCGCGGATCAGCCAATCACGTTAGCCGCTAGCTACCTTGCGGAGTGACTTCTTCACAAATCTCGGCATTCTTTCCTTTTTTGTTTTTTAGGGGGGTTGGGGGTTGTTTTTTGGAATGTGATGATCCCGGAAGTGTTCCTGGTAGGATTTGAGGGGTTTGGATGCGATGTGGTTTTTTTAAAGTGGATCGTGTTCTTACATTGGTGAAAAATTGGGATTTTTTTGAAGGAGTTGCGAGTGAAAGTGTCAAGATTCATTTCCTGGTTTCATACAAATACTAGCAAGACATAATTAAAGGATTGCCAATTAAGATAAGGCTGAATTTCATATGACACGTTGCAGATAATCTGTTATTTAACACAATTCTATCAATTAAAAAGAATTCATTACTACCGGGTTAAGACATGATATTGACTGTATCTTTTAAATTCTTTTCTTTAAAATTATCAGGTGTTTTTCCCAACTTTCGTTCATAAAAAGTCATTCATAAAGGTATTAACCATTATTATTATTTTTTTTTATTTTTTTTTTTAAACCTGTGCACCACTAGAAGACATTCTTTTGAAGTATTCAGTGTCTTAAGAATACATTTGTGCACACATCATTGTTATCAACTATACGAAAGTTAATTAATTTTTATACCCATACAAACTGTTTCGCATAAGAAACAATCGTACGGAGAACAATTTATGATGCAAACCTGTATGATTATGATTACAAACCAATATTATTATTTTGAATACCATTATTCTTCTCTTTAAATATTGCTGAAGCAGTAAAATTTTAAGTAAACAAACAATGTCTCAGTATTTTAAATCTCAAAATCATATGTTAAAATATTTGAAATAGCCAATTCCATATTCGATGGTTTGGTTGTATCCTCTTTAGAAATGGTTTCTGCAAAGTTTCTCCTAATACAAATTTTAGAGTGAAAACAACCTCTATTACAATATTTATTTATTAGCATAAGTCAGATCAACTGCCAAAAAAAATGTTGTTTACATGAAATATCACAAAATTTTTCAAAAGTATCAAAAAAAAAAAAAAACATAAAACATTATTTTCTTTTGTTTTAAAGTCTTAAACTTCTTACTGAAAATAACTATTGACAAACACCACTTGACTAGACAAGCCCTCACTAAAGCATATTGCCATTGAAACTAAACCCTCATACCCCTTATTTCTCAAGAACGGCCTTTCACATCCCGTTCCACGACGAGACACCGCCTTTATATCCTAATTAATTAGGGGCAGATGCTCGCCTAATACCTCCAGCGGCCCTCCCGTGGCTTACACTTTTCTAATCCCTTTGAAGCCGGATCTTTAAAAGAGCCTCAATTTGTTGGGACGGGGACAAATTTGCTTAATCCGTCTGACACCGGTTAATGAATTTGACCCGGCACAGACGGCTTACATGTATATTTTATCAAAAGCGCGAGTATTGTGAAGTAGTATGAAACAATAATATGGAGAACGATACAGTGTTTATGAAGGGTTGCTTTTATTAATTTTATTGTTTGAATTACATTCGGTATCAAGAGAGCGATTTCAAAATCGGCATTATATGAAGCGCAACTCTCAGTAATCAACCCTTTCAACCACAATTCATTAAAATAAATCTCAAGATTATTCCTAGTATGTAAGGATAATAAAGGATCGAGAGATTATCAGGATAATCAAGATTAGACTAAATAATAACACAAATTTTTGACCAGCTTTAGTTACAATTTATTAACCAGTTTGAACTGAGCTATGGGAATCATATTAGTTTACTTTTAAAGTTCCAAACAAACAATTGTGAACACTTTCACCACGTTTTGAAGTTTCTTACTCATTCTTAAAGTATATTTAATGTGAATTGCAGTGTAATAATTTTTTCTCGTTGAATGACCGATTCTAGTTACATTATATTTTATTAAGGATATCTACAAGAAGCTTCTTTGAAATTACAACATAAGTTATCAAACCTCACTGAAAATCGGAAAAGTACCTTTCCTTAGACCCATTCACACCACATAAGACACTTCTCCGTCCACTCTTCCTCAAAACGCGCGAACACCCCCCAAAAAAGAACAAACCTCCACAGATGCGGGGAAAAAAACTCCACTTTCGCATTCCAAAGGAGCGACCAGCGACAAAAGACTCCAATCGAACACGGGGCTCGGAATCGATTCGCACCCCCGCTGTAGAAAAAAAAAAGAATCGAGTCCCCGATAAGCGGGCCGATTGAGCTAATAGCGAGCGTCCCATCGATTTTAACGATTGTCCCGCAACTGGGTCACGGTTCGACGACCGGCGCGCAACTTTTCAATGGGACGTGATTGATGACAGAGCGGCGACACTTGATTTAATTTGCTACAAATCGACTGCTTCCGAGTTGGGAGGTTTCCAATATCGGAGACCTAGGTGAGCACTGCGAAAAGTAGCGCTGCATACTTTGGTAGTTATTTAAGAGGTCGAGGAGATGATCAGTTTGATGAGAGGTGTTTCTCACTTCATAAGTTGCCTGTAGGACCGACCTGAGTTTCACCTTACAGTAGAGAATATTTTTACTCGTATACCGGTTGTGGCTGTGAGTCCACCACATTACCCTTACATAAAGAGGGGAAACAAGCCAAATGTGTGTGTAGGTAATTGCATGAAAAATAGAAGACATGATGTTTTTAGGGGCTTATTGTCAACGGTAATCAGTGTAAAGTGTATAGGGGAGTCTTAAAAAAAGTTGCTTGGAAAAATAACCAGAGAAGAAGTCGAAGTAAAAAATATCTATAAAAAAGAGAAATAAAGTTTTTGGATAAGAAATGGTAGAGACTAAAAACAACAAAAAAAGACATTTAAGTAAAAAAAAAACCACGAAAATATGTTTAAGAATTGAAATGACATTTGAATCGTAAAATGAGATTTCCTCATAAAATTCAACATGAAATGTTTGTGTTGCTTTCACCCATCAATGCTTTAATGCAAAAATAAATTTTGAAATGAACGATGTGGTTTGATAACGCTCCCTAATGAAACCTTAAAACCGATAGTCAGTCATAATCAGTATAATTATCCCCCTTAAGGTTAATCCGTAAAGGGATGTAGTCAGTCGATTTCCATAAAAAAAATTGTGAGAAAAAATAATGAAATTTATTTAAACTCAAAAATTTTAAAAAGCAAAAACTAAACACGCCCATTAGAAAATCCTTCTGTTCTTTTAAAACGAGACAAATCAAATCACACTAATAAGAAAAGAAATCCATGTCAGTTTCCCCTTGGCAACCTCACCAAGGTAACGTTTAACTGACTTGGATAGGAAACCCCTTTTGATGATCAATCAAAAATTAGTTTCACAGCATCCACAGGAAAGTTGAAAATCAATCCTTGAGAAACTTTCAAAATTCGAATGAACAAGTCGGTGATCGATGGTAGGGATTGATTAAATTTAAGTTTCTCCAGATTTGGTTCAAGGACCGCTTTGATGCATGGAACGACGAAGCTGACATTCGGTGACAAATTTTATCCCTCTGGAGTTGAGTGAGAGGGTAAGATTTTATAAAGTACAGATTTTTGAGTTTCACTTTCAATAGTAACCTTTAATGCTTTTTATAATTAAAGGCAAAATGATTGTTAGATTTAAAGTAGAAGATGAACTCTCTACTTAAAAAAAACAGGAGCAGATTAATGTGTTTATTAAAATAACTTACATCAAATTAAAATCGTGAAAAACAGAAAATATCGGCAAGATCAGTGTACTTCACACACAGTATATATGTTATGGGCAAAGTGATTAATCGGGCATTATTAATAATGCCCGAAGTGGAGGCGGGCAAAGTGATAAATTTCATTCATAAATTCCACTGAATTATTCACATTGCCCGGGCATTATTAATAATGCCCGTATTTATCACATTGCCCGTAACATATACAGTGGGTGGACATTGAATTAGGGACACTAGTGAAATTTTATAATTTCAGTATTAAACGATTTTTAAGCATATGTAAATTAACTTTAATTATGTTTATTTTATTTTTTATTGATTCTGACATTATTTTATAATAGTTGTATGAGTGGCAACACTAGATAATTGTTTTATTTTCGAAATTAAATGATTTTATTCGAATCTGGAATAAATTTGCTGAAACATGCAGTTAAACTTGAAAAAACTGAAATCCGAGAAGTGTCCCTAATTCAATGGCCACCCACTGTATATCACGGTGAGTGTTCGAAAAAATCTTTTCGCCTTACCTGAAAACATAATTTCCAAACATAGTTTTTCTAAGCGTTTTGGTTCTTACTCATTTTGTTACTATTCAAATGAAAAAGTCGGATTTTTTTTATAAAAATATATTTTATTCATATTTTATTCCTCAACTTTTTAAAAAGGTTGCTGAAATACTTGTAGTTTCTTTATCTAGTCATTTATGAAACTAACCTATAATCTTTTAACGCAAATCTTACTAAATAAAAATATTGAAGTCTTTTTTTTTCCACTCTAAATTTCTTTAAACTTTCTCAATTTAATCAACTGCAATACCTTTTTCACAAACAATTTTATCAGTTACCATTCCTCTAACTTCTTCGATTGTGTATAACTTCTACAAGACCTTTAATCACATTCAGAAATGTTAAAATAGAATGTACAAGGGAGATTTAACAGAGAGCCTCAACAAACTGTTTCCTAATATAAACAGGTCGTATCTCAACATTAAGGCGATCCATTACTATTACTATTAGGTGAACTAAGAGATCTATGTATCTGCCGTATGGACATACCCTTCGTCTCGGGCACGAAAAAATACGTGAACACCGTACAGCACAACGTGAAAAACCCATACGTCCAATACACGCCATACGACCCCAAAGTCCCCTTCATGTCCTCGTACACTTTCGTCACCACGAACCCGAACAGCGAACACGACACAGAAGCCGCCGCGATGACCGCCCCCCTGGTGCGGATATTCGCCAACTCGGGGGTCAGCACGAAAGGAATGGGGCCCACACCGAGCGAATAGGAGACGATGTACCCCACGAAACTGAACAGCGGCACCCAGCTGAAAGTCGAATTCGGGGCGTAGCTGTACAGCCCGAGAGTGACCAGGAACACCGTCATGAAGGAAGATGAGAGCATCAGCAGCTTTCTCCGACCGGAACGGTCGACCAGGGCGGTGCTGACCGCCGTGGCCGCGAGCTGCACGACGGCCACCACGACCGCGGCGACCTCTGGCGGGATCGACCCCCCAGTGCTCTGGAAGATCTCCACCGTGTACGCCATCAGCGGGTTGATCCCCGAGAACTGCTGGAAGAACATGAGCGAGAAGCTGATCAGGACCGGCTTGTAGAAGGCCGGATCGCGGAAGTCGTCCATTCCCAGTCCGGCCTGCTGGTCTTTGTTGGGGATGTTGTCCGCCATGTTCTGGATCTCCTTGTTGAGATCGATGTCGGGGCCGCGGAGGAACTTGACCGCCTTCCGCGCTTCTTGCGTCAAGGACCGCCTCAGGAGCCAGGGCGGGGACTCGGGCATGGGCAAGAGGGCGATGGAGGCGGCGACTACGAACATGGCCCCTGCCACGGCCAGCCAGGACCACCGGAGGACCGCCCCCAAAGACATGGCCAATAGGACTCCAGTGGCGAAGGCTAACTGGAAGCCGGAGGACAGCCTGCCTCGGTAGGCGGGCGGGGCGATCTCGGCCACGTAGGCGGGGGCAGCCACGCAAGTGATCCCGGCACAGAAGCCGCCCAGAACTCGCCCCACGTAGATGGTGGGGACGGTGTCCGAGTAGGCGATGATCAGCCAGCTCATGGTGTAGCTCACCGACACGCACATCAGGACGGCTTTGCGGCCCAGCTTCTGGATGAGGAAGCCTATTAAAGGGAAGGAAAGAGGTCACATCTTCCTTCAAGTGCATTTTAATTTAGCTATTCCACAAGATATAGGGTTATTGGTCTAATATGCCAATGCTGTCTTTAAAGTACTTATGTCTAAGCATTTTTTTGGATGACGGCAAGCACAAGAGAATTATTGCAGTAGAGAGCAAATTATTGCAGTTGTAGAGAGGTGGGTGGGGCGTAGGGTGCCAAGAAGTTTCTATACTGTCCATTTTATTACCGACTTCAAAAAGGAGGCGGTTATCAATTCGTAGAATATAAATGTCCAATCTTTGTTGAAAATTCCGTTTGAATTTCCTATTAATAAATTGTGGGCCTGTCAGTTATTCGAACCAAAACCAGACCTAATCTCCAATGAAATTGCAGGCAACCTACACTAACGTATATGGCAGTGAAAATATACAATTACAGTCAGTTTTGGAACTCTTATCCTTGACATAAAAATATTTTTTTAATGTAAAGAAAAACAATTAATTATTTTAATCACTATATTCTTGTTAGGCTGACTAACTAACCTCCAGGTCCCTTAGTCATAAAAACAAATAAGGGCATTATATTTTAGCACTTTGCATGTCTACTTGCTTACTTATTATTTTATACATTAATTCTCCAAATCTTGGATGAAAATGCTTCCAAATTTACTATCTGGGATAAAATTTGTTTAGAATAAATCTTACATTTATAATAAATTCTAAATGCTTCTTTTAACTACTTAAAACTTAATGCTATTTAACATATGAGATGACTCACCTGCCAGGGTATTTCCAACAACTCCAGAGAACAATGGCAAACTAGCTATCCAAGTGACCTCATCAGGGGTCAGTTTCCCCCTGAAACGACTCCCGGGTTGTTTCATATCAAACGTCGCGGGGGCGGAGTAAGATGTGACTACGCCCATCACCATGACGTAAAGAAAGGCGGCACCGGCAGCCAAGTACGTATTGCGAAGACGCATTACAGGAACCAGAGGTTTCTGAGGGTCCAAGCAGTCTCGCAGAGATTTGGGCGGAATAATCTGTTGCTGCTGAAGGGACATGTTTGTAGATGGGATGGGGTAAGATGCCACTAGAGATGAATAGCTGGTATTTTGATAATTGTTGACTATCAATACACAATGGGCATTTCTGAGCTGTTGACTCGTTGGTTTTCCATTATAACCGCACCAGGGAACTCTATGAAAATTTGAAAACACAGTTTTCACACATCTTGAGCTTATGTCGCTGATACTGATGAAATCAAAAGGGTTTATCAACAATGGCTGGTTTTCAGTCTTTAGCGTGCCAACATTCGAGCTGAATCCATAGAGCACAATATCCAGGAACTTTCTTTAGTAAAAGTACATCCAGATGTTCAGAATACGGGAAAAAAAACACAACTTCCGCTTTAACACAATGGAACAACCTGCATGAATCAGCCAAAACTTTAATTTATTTTACGTTGAAATAACATTACATCCACCTTCAATCATAGAAATTTTGATGTTTCAAAACTTCTATCTTCCAATTACAAATAAATAACTGTAATCACCACAAACAATACATGTTTCTATGTACACGAGAACAATCCAAAAGAAAGAGTTCCAATTCATCGATGTGAAAGAAACGATTTAATCATCCGGAAATGCGACACATCAGCCACAAAAAAAGCAACTCATGATATTTCCGGAAAAAGAAAACAATATAGTTTCGAAACAGCTTATCTGATTTGGACTCGAGGAGAATCATATCCAATCAGTGAACATGTAATCAATATTCATTTCTGCAAGTTGGAAAAATTGATAACAGATTAAGTGTGAAATCATATTTATTGTTTTGATAATGAAAACTTTATCTGGAGAACAATATCTTATTTTATCTTTACGAAAGAATTGAATATATTTTATAGATAATATGGTAATGGTATTACAAAAAAAGAGAAAAAAAAAAAACAGAAAGCGATAATGATTCTACTGAAGCTGAAGACGGTTCCACTAGGAATTAAAGTGTTTACGTTTCATTTATTTGTTTGTCGAAGGACAAAAGAGGTTCCAAAAATAGTGTAGGTAAACAAACATTCTAGTCAAGTAACGAGTCTAGCCGAATACTTTTACAACAACTTTAAAAGAGTGATAAATTTCTATTTTTAAGATTTTTCAAAAGGCTTCCCTAGTTCATTTGCACGCGTCCATAAATTACGTGAGGTGTTTTTTCCAAATTTTAGACCCCCCTCCCCCTTGGTGAGATTTAGTGATTGCGAAATTTTGATACAAAAACACGTTGAAATCGAAAATATGGTTCTAACTTGTAATTATCACGAATGACTGGCTAATGATTTGCTGTTTTGACTAATCTGAGCATTTTTTCTAAGCTTGTGCTAAAAAATATTAAAGAAAAAGCGTATATTTTCTTAACTAAAAGTTGACGTGAGATTTTAATTGACTCCCCCCTCCCACCTGGTGAGATTTTCCTGGACCCCCCTCCCCCTTTTGACCTCACGTAATTTATGGATGTCCCCTTTAGTGTAATCATGAACTCTCCGAGTATTTTTTTTCGACTGTAACATCATATTTTATTTCGTATTTATGCTAACGTAATAATTCATAAAATGATCAAATTTGTTTTAAAATTGCACAAAAAAAAATAAATTTCCTGACATGTGTTACCGAAATTTGCTGAACATAACTATATTTCATAATATTCATAACCTAAGGTCTGACGGCAATAAAAATAAACTAATGTCCCAGATTTAGCCAGCTATAGCGGACCGTACCCTTGCCAAACCATTCCCACACCATCATTTACGAAAATCTTAACCACAGGAGCACGATAGAAAAATAAGTTTCCAAAACTAACTCTAACTTTCCCTAGCAGCACAGCTCTTGCCAAATATGTCAAGTTCACATAATTGCTACTATACTAGACAGCAACTTAAGTTTACCCTACGACGTCACTACTAAACAAAGTAGTTCCCATCGCGGTGTCTGAATTTTAAGTGAAATGAAGAACGTCAATTTAAAATAATGTTTATTTTGTTAAACCCATGTATATATAGTGCTTTTCAATCACGATTTGGGTACCGAAACTCCTCCTAGCAACCCAACAGGCTTTGTGTTTACCGATTTCTCCTTCCGCATTTGTGACGTACTGGGTTCAAGAAACGTTGTTGTCGAGTATAGAAGTACACGAAATTCGGTTCCACATGACAAAAATTAGACGAATCTCGAACGTTTGTACTGCTAGGGTTTCAACTTTATACCTCACAACCCTCCAAAACAAGCGCGTATCTAAGTTTTCAATCCCATCTTCACCAGCAAAAAAAAAAAAAAAAAAAAATAATCTCAAAAATGAGTCCATAAAGGGTCCACCCCCGATAAGCATCTCCAGATGCCCGAGAGAAGGATCCTCAGAGGCAGCGGGCATCCCCTGCGAGGGGGATCGATGGGGCCGCAGTGCGTCACGTGATGCGGCGGAGGGATGACTCATCGGCAGCGATCGAACGCGGCATTCCTTCGCACCCCCTCCGCGCCCTTGAAAAAGTTCGATCCTCTTGGCCTCATTAGCATGCGGATGAGTCAGGCTGCCAAGGAGCTTATGCATGAATGGGGGACACACAACATAGGGAATAAGTAAGGGATAAGGGCTTTATATACCGTTAGTTATGGGACGGTTACTTAAAAGTTTGCTCACACTAATCAGTGTGGATGCTTTCTCTAAGACGAATATTCAATAAGGGAGAAAGTTTAAACAGTTGTTTGAAGATGACCCATATGGTTGTTCGGTAAAAGGGAAGAAGTTTCGGCTTACAGAAGAAATACATAGATAGGGGCTAGGTTTCGAGATAGCAATACTTAATTTCAAGGGGTGAAATATTTTTTGGAGACATTAAGGTTTTCGAGGTATCAAAGTTCACAAGATAACGAGGGTATACTACAGTTTGATATAAATAGTGATTGGTACACAATATTAATATGAAAAACTATAAATAAAAGGTTATTAGATAGTTTAAGAATAAAGTTTATGAAAGTAAAGTGGAAAAGGAAATATTGCTGTACTTAGTAAGTCTTAGGGTGGCATTTTTACCGTTTAAAACTACGAATGGTGAGCTGGACGAATATGTATCTTTTTCAGTACATGAAAAACGTTTGAATAAATTAAACAATCTTAATTATAAAATTATCTTACAAAAATTTAATTGAAGGGTTCAAAATAGAATAATAAAGTTTACTCAGCAAAGAAAGCTTAAAAGAAAAAAAAAGAGTAGAATGATTATTTATGGATATCTGTAATTATGCATACATCGCCTTCGAAATGGGCTTAGTAGTTTGTAAATTTCCAGTAAATTATAGTAATTTAGTAAAATTAGGGTTGCATTACCATAATTCTTTACACAAGCACGTCGCACTATTAAACAAGCAAACATATTTACCAACTACCCCAGTTTTACTTAACTAAAAACTATTTCAGTGGAGTGATTTCCAAGTGGGTTTCGCTCTTGAAAAGCTTAATCGACCCGACATTTCTTGGCAGAGTTCTGAGACGTTTGGACGAGAAAGTAAACATTAAAAGAAGAAATTACGAAGCGAAAGAAATAAATATCCGTATTCTTAAAGAGGAAGTTATGTAGATTTCGAAGATTTAGACCAAAGTAAAGTACCTAAAATTCAACTGAAACTTTCAATTATGTAGTATTTAAAAGATTTATGGCGAAAACATCGGTTTCTGGAATAGTTATGACAAGGAATAAGCATATGTTCTCCCACAGGTTTTTAACTTCTAATTGCTACATATTACTTTTTAATAAAGTTGGATTTAGAGTTGAGATAATACTTTCAAAATAGTTTTCTGAGGAATCAACAATATTTTACCTTTTAACTTCTTAATAATTTTGTTCCAAAGATAAATGTATTCATTTTATACCTAACTGCTTTAATAAATCAATTTATTTTATAACAGGGCCTATTTGAACAAAAAATTTCAGTTCAAACAAACACTGAACACATACAGCTGAGCTTATCTGAGCAATTCATTTCCTAGGTCAGCGAGGCCACCATAACAAACATCTAAAAGTATTTCAACTCCTGGGCAGTGTTTCCGGAAGGCCCTTGAAAGGTTTATCGACCAAGTCTCCGGAGTAGCTGTATGATTAGCATAGGAATGGTCGGGAAATACTCAGCAGACGGCGATTCACGCTCCATAAACGCTTATCGCGAAAGGGGCCGCCGTGATTTTTATTCACGACGACGGAATCATAAAGAGGTCTTAAGCCACAGCTTTTTTTTACAGATGGAATAAACAGCCTTTAATTCCCTATAAAACATTTAAGAACAAAACAAAATAGGGAAATACAACTAATTTAGTTGGATATTGTTTGGCATAGTTTTAATGAATAGCAACATGTAATTTTTGCTTTAAAAACGAATTCTCGCCTTTTTGGGGGTATTATATGGCATAATGCGACAGAAGAATAACAAATCACAAAGTTTAGACAAATTTTACAATATTTCTACTTGTTATGATTTAAAAATGCAGTATTTCATTTAAGCAGCTTCATTAGCTTTGTTTAAATACAAATGCAAGTTTAATATGCCAAATAAATATATACCTACGCACTTAATCATTATGCCAATAATAGGTAAGGAATTCTTCCAAATCCAAATGATAGAATTCAAAGAGTACATACCTGGAAAAAAAATTAAATATTAGTTTTCAAACATTCAGTTATTACACTTTTTTAAAAAAACTTCATTTAAATACTATAATTTTTGAAATCAAAGGGATGAGAGAGGTGGAAAAACCTCTATACTTATTTCAGCAGAAACAAAAATATATTATGAAATACCATTACTAAAACTAGTTTAAAATGTAAAATTACCCTTTTTTAATCTTCCATAATCAATATTAGATGCATATCCAGTGAGACAAACACAAAATTCTACAATATGCATACATACTTTTAAATGGATTAAAATATCCATCGATCGGATAGCATTCAGGATGTTAGTAAGTACAGCAAAGCTTAAAAACAACCCCAACCTCAAAAAGAAATTAAGAAAAACACTTTAATCTCGTACAAAAACTATCATTCTCTGAATATCGCAACCGGGAATCTTTTATCTCAAAGGAATAAAAAAAAAGTTGGAATGCAGCGATTAAATGTTTTATATCTGGTTGGATTTTTCAATAGGAAGGGCTCCAGGGAGCTAAGAAAAACATTCGTAACAAATTGAAAACGATAAAAGTAGCAAGTTAATGTCAGTTATAAAAAAAAACTAAGCTTATAAACGGAAAAGTGATTAGTGGATTTCTACAAAGAATCATTTCGATGGCACTTTACATTGTGGCACAAAAAGTGGAATCGATTAAGCTACTTTTCTTTTATTCTTCAACACGGCAAAAATGTTTTCGAAATAGATTCGAGTTGGGTTGTTTGGATATCTCTTTTTTTTTTACTTTGCTCTTAAGTTTACAAAACCAGTCTACAACTTTAAAAAATAGTACTCCGGAAACTCTCAGGGGTTTTGAAAGTTTTTTTTTTAATTTACATTATTGGAACATGTTTTATAATTGAGAGTTTTACATGAAACTTAAACAGTATCACCGTAACTTTTTGTATCTTAGGCTGAAACACTGCATTTTAAAGTTGCAAGCAAACAAAGTAGCAACTGAAACTTCATAAAAATGTTTATGCGTGACAAACTAGGTTAATACTTTTTTTTGCAAGTTTCGCAGTTGTTTGCTGACTCAACTCTTTGTTCAGCAGAATCATTCATTACTCAAAAAAGGATTCTATAAATAAATCTCTTAAGCAGGAATTCACACAAGTTTCGCAACAAGCCAAGAAACTAACGCTAATAATAGGTTAGTAACTACGACTTGCTGATGTTAATGGCATTAATATTAAATCCGAACAACGATACTTGTTCGCGCTATTTTAGAGACACATATATTAATTTAGTGTAAAGTGTTTTGAAAGATAAACTAAAGTGAATTGAGGATGGTAAAACTGTATAAATACGTCTATGTGATTGTGTATGAATTAGATGTTTGTTTTTGATTGATTGTTTTGAGATTGTTCTTTTAGAAGTAGTGTTCTTGTGTGGCTTCAAAATAAAGAAATTGTGTGTGAACTAAATTGATCCGTCGTTATTTTCAAAAAGTAGCGTTTCCCACTAACGCTACCTCTCAAGATTTTTTAAAACGAATTACGGCGTTGCAACACATTGCGAATATAAACCACCCAGAGTTCCCTTCATTAAAATACCAAATACAACGCTACGAGTGATTCTCAATACACATAAGAAAGTCAAAAGCAATGTATGAGGAAACAGAAAGATTCAACCAACAAAAAGATACGGAACATAAACGGATACTTAAAAAATACCAAAGCATCTGGTATCATATCAAAATTCCTATAGCATCACGCATTCCCTTAAAATCGGGATAAAACGGTTGAACGGGTTCGGTACATTATTACCCAGAACCTCCATTTTAAAAGCGATCCCTACAGCAATAAAGGGGGAGCCGACTCTCATACCCCTTAATACCCAGTTCCAAACTCATTGGCCACACATCAGTGTATCCTCACCCTTCTCTAAATTGCTCCCCCAGTGTACCCCTTCTGAGGCACTTAGAACCTTCAAAACGATCTGAATAACGAGTTGTTTCAGATATTCATACCCATCAAAAACAATTTCTGCACGGAAAGCCGTTTTATTACCGTTCATAAGGGATGGTTCCGCATGTCATTAAGAATAATGCTCATGTGAATGGGTTTGATGAGTTCACATGTGTTTATCGATTTGAGTTGGTCAGGTATACGCCAGGTTGTCTATGGATGGTACTTAACTATGAAACAAAAGTGTTGGTCTTGTGAACGATTTTCTTGTTTAAATTTCTTTGTATAGCTATGGATTTTATAGGGCATTCCCTTTGTTTCGTGCCAATGTGAAATAAAAATTCAGAAGGTTACCAAGATTATAATATCGGAGAAAACTTTAAAGGTGAAAGAAAATATTTTGATTCGATTTTATTTAAACTTTTCCATTCCTTTTTGTTATGTTAGAAATAGATCGAGAATAGAGATATCAGGCTAGGCCTTTTTCTTTAAGATTAGAGTATCAAGCTGTACACTTTCATAAAACCAACATTTATTTTAGAAGATTATTTCCGTAAAAAATTTTAACACAGATATGTACTTTATTTAAGCAGTTCCAAAAATACTTCATCGTTCAAAAGTTCATCTTCATAGTTCAAAATACACCATCGAAAACATTCTTCAGCTAAAATTAACTTTAGTGGAGATAGTAACAAACAGAAATCGTAAAAAAAACGTCCTTGGACTGTGCCATTGTGAGTCCAACAAAAGAAGAAAATATTACGAGTCCACAAATGATAAATTGGGACTGAACCCCTTTAAAATTCCACTTTCAAACCCATTTCACCATTCGTCTTCCCACGTGCTTGTTAAAATAAACCCACAAACGTCCGACACAACATCGCATAAGGCCTGTCCCATTGCGGGTCTCGCTTTCCTAAACGACCTTTCTAACATACGACTTTATCGCAAGCAAACGTATGTCAGCCCATACATCAAAACCAAGGAACAATTAGCCGCAATGAATTGCAGCTCACTGCAACTGTAACTAAAAAAGCCCCGAGATGAGTGGTACCCAAGGGGGACATGATGGAACTTTTCTAGGGGGTGGCAATAAAGCGTGTTGTCATAGCAACACCATTTATCGGCTGCAATGGGTTTCCTACAGGTTTTATTGGCAGGAGTAGTATATACCCAAGTAGCATGGAACCTTACGGCGAACCTTTTCCTTTTATTGTTATTGGGACATTACAAAAACCCAACAAATGGTTGGGTTGCGGAAACCATAGAAACCATTGGAAAACAAAAGAATGCCTTTCTGCGCATGCGTCATGTTCACTCGGCATGACGCGACAGAATTCACGCTGTTCTCGCCTTTCAAGATGGAGGCCAACCCAAGCTCAAGTGAGTAGTATTTTAAAACTTTTTATCTTATTTACTTTTAACCTCCATTGGGATAATTTATAATCACCGGTTCATTGCATGAATTTGATCAAGCACTCAATCCGGAAAATGTATGTAAACAAATCCAATCCAATCATTGCGTGGATTTGTTTACATCCTTAATGTTGTTAAATTCGTTTTCAGCAAAAGTATTTTGGACGAGATTTCTCTTTGTTGTTTTTCCTGAAAGTTTCTTTTCTTTCTACCTCTCATAAGCAACCGAGTTCTATGAGTGGTGGTAAGTTCAAAACGTGAATTTGAATGAGTTGGGTTGTGAAATAAATTGTAAGATCCTGACCTATGTTTCCAATACTAATCGTAGCTTTTAATGACATTATTTTAAAATTTGAGTTGAGACATTAATATTAGGTGCATGTTATGCTTTCTGTAGTTGTGTTAATGACCTATTATGTTTAAATTTCCTTCTCAAAATTTTCAAAATCTGATTAGTTTTTGTATACAGTGTATGTAAATATCATATATTTACTACACATTAGGTAACTCTTGATATCTTTAAAAATCTTTTGTGTAAACTTAATGTGAATATATCTCCCACAATGCAGAATTTTTTTTCTACCAAGCCACATGACCTAGGTTTAAATTCTCACCCCCTTAGATGGTTCATAGACTGAAAACCAAGTAGGATCTGGAATGAAAACTGTGGTCATGTGTTTTACCACTTAACTGGGACATTACCTTAAACACCCCATGATCACAAAAATATGCGAGCTTTGTAGGCCTTGGTCATTAGTGCGCTAATGAGCTTATTGTAATCTTTTCATAATTCAATGTTTTGATAAAGTTATAACATCCCTTTGACTGAAGTAGTAATCTAGGTCGACAAATGGTGAGGCATTTCATTTGCCATTCATTGTTAGCATATTGTTTTGAAAATCTATCTATCCTAAAATAGATTGATAATAACCGATTTGATACTAAAAAGTTTCAAACAGCGTAACTTGAGTGTTTGCTTTAAAATCACACTATGTAGTCCAAATTCAAAGTAGGTATTTGAAATGATTACCAAGTATTTTGAAACTTACATTCTTAAACAAAAATATGAGAATAGAACATATAAAACTAATACATTAATGACTCATTTTGTATGATAATGTTATAAATTTGGCCTTCAAATGGGATTCATGACATCACTGACAAGAAAGGTTGGAATCTAGAATAGTTGCAACGTATTCAAAACAGGTCCTCCATGGCATACAGCTACTGCCAATTTAAACAGTCGTCAAACTTTGCGACTGCTCTACAGCTCTTTAGACAATCTCCCTAATTGCCGTAAATTCCCTTTTTGAATCTTTTAGAGATAATTTATCTTCAACGACTTACATTTAATCTCGTGTTCTATTATTAATGGTACTTATCCGTTAGCTGGGCACAAATGTCGCCAATTGTGAACTAAATGCTCGCCAAGCAAAGCGAATGACAATACAGTCAAGTGAAAACGAAACAAATGCAGTAGACAACAGTTGGAACAGAGAATTTCTTAATTCATTCTAAATTTTTTCGGGATTTTTTTGCTTGCGCTCGTTTAACGGATAAGAACCATATTAATTATTCACCCCTTTATGGGAACAGATTTGATGTAGGTTGAATGGTCACCAGTGGTGGATCCAGGGGGGTGGCATTCTGGAAAGTGCCCCTCCTTGGACCCAAACATACTCATAAGTACGAAAAAAGTCTCAAAAAGAACTCAAAATGAGTTAAAACCCAACTTTTGCAGGTCAAGTTTCAAAATTTTTTCTGGGGGAGGACCCTTATAGCCCCCAGCAGTACCAAAAGGGGATCTTGAGTGATACCTTTTAGAAAATCCCCAACATTTTGACATTTTTCTCGAAAGGTAAAGGTGATAGTCTGAAAAAGTGGCCTCTTCCTTGGAGGCGTGCTGGATCCGCGCCTGATGGTCACTGCTATAGAGCATTCGCCAAGTTGGCAGTCACTGTGAAGGACCTATACCAAATCTGTTCCTATTTATGATACATATTCATTACATATTTTTATAATGTTTTGTTTTAGATTCTGCAATAGGATGAATATTATGCTCCTGAAATTTGAAGGAAGTTATGTTCCACCTCCATCTACCATTTTGCTGGTCATTGGCCATAAGTAAGTAAATCAAATTAAAACTTCTAAAAGTTATCTCATGTCACCTTAGATGTAGGTGAATCTTTTATGAACAGTTCCTTAAAAAAATTTGTGATTGGGTTTTGCTACGTTAAGATTAGAACTTTTCATTCATTGGGGGAACTAAAAACAGCTGAACACCAAGTAGTATCTGTGCTTTAAAGCAGTGGTCTCCAACCCCTGGTCTGCAGAACGATGCCGGTCCGTGGATCAAATGGTACAGGGCCGCGGGTCAACCATTTCATTGAAAATGAATTTAAATTCTTAGGGTTTACACTCCAAATTAAAAACATCTGTGTTTCATTAAATTTTATTTATTTTAAAAAGGGGCCTGAAGGTAGTGACATAAATCATGCACACCATGAGAACTATCTTATTTTCCCTAGAAAACTGAATAAAAACGCTTCATTAGAAATCCATAAATTTTTATATTCTTTTTTTGTGGCGAACTTGTTCAACCCGGAAGTAATGGTGACAGTTGTCTGAGTTTTTTGTTACAACTATAAGTTAATGAAAAGAAAATCCATAAAACAGTACATTTTTCTGCAAAACGGAAAGAAAAATAAAGAAAAAGTGTAATAATATCAATGCGCTTTGTCGATTCATCTTTTTGTAAAGAATTGAAAATTCGCGTATTCTAAACTTCCGAAAATCCCATTACATTGAAAATGAAACCAAAATCAATGCCACCCCCAGCGGGCCGCGGTAAAATTATCAAACGTTGACCGGTCCTTGGTGGTAAAAAGGTTGGGGAACACTGCTTTAAAGCACCATTTGTTTATCTGACAACCTAAAAACATAAATTATGTGCCATATCCTATTTACTTAACACATTAGTTGTTCTTGGGGTCCTACCCAGAAGTGGGTTCAATCGCCAAGCGAAGCAAGCAGTGCTAAAGATCAGTTGTCAAACCCATTGATTGCATATTTGCGAGCTTATGCGATGTGATTTTCTCATTGCCATTGTCATGTACCCCTACGCCGCTTGCTTATTGGGTGGAAAATAAAATGTTAGTTTGAAGAGAGATCGTAATTGCCGAAAATTTTATGATTGCATGTTTTTAATTTCAATTTAAAGGTTTAAGTAATTTGAATTTTTTTATACTTCCTTAAACTTTGAGTTATCAAAGAGCAATTACTGCGGACTAAGCATTAGCTTCCTGGCCTGTATACGATGTAATGGGTTTATCGTTGGGTCGTAATTTTATTATGATTCCGAAGTTGTTAAATAAATTTTTTCATCTCTATTTTCTTCTAATAATGAGGTAAGTTCGTTTATTCTACCTGTTATTTCTTGTAATTTCAAATGAATGTTAGCAAGCGTCATGATTTGGGTGGTTAACCAGGGTTTGTTTGTTGATGTTTATTCAAGTTAGTATTGGGTTAATTTTCAAAATATCCATGTTATTGATATTCATATTTGATTTAAACCACTTTTAAAAGAATAGCAGTAAGACACAGTATCATGAAAGAAGTGTTTATTTATTTTTGTAAATACACGACATTAGTCATGACATCACTTGCTTGTTTATAAACATTAATTCCATCCGTGATTGGTTCCGTATGGAATTACTTCCAGTCACGTAACCAATCACGGATGGAATCAACGTTTCTAAACAAGCAAGTGACGTCACACTAATATTGTCTATTGCATACTGTTTGTTTACACCCCACAACAGGGCCGTATCCAAAGGGGGGGGTTTAGGGGTTCAACCCCCCCCCCCCTGAAATTTTGACATCAATTTTTATACTGCTATTTTTCTTGAAAATTATGTCTCACAAGGAGCGATATCCTCTTCGGGTATAACCCAAAGGGTCTCAAAATGAGTCAAAACCCTACTTTTAAGGGTAAAATTTCCAAAATTTTTCTGGGGGAGGACCCCCAACCCCCCTCGAAATTTTGAAATCTATTAAGTATACGGTTTTTCCTTCAAACTTGGGTGATTTATAAGGATTGGTCCTCTTTAATGTAACCTAATATGTCTCAAAATGAGTTAAAATGCCACTTTTAGGGGAAAAATTCAAAAAAAATTTTCTGGAGTAGGAACCTAAAAACCCCCTTAACATTTCGCCATTTATTACAATATACCTTCTTTTTACCTTGAAAATTCGGCCGCTTACAATGAGTGGTGCTCTATGGGTGTAATCTAAAGGGTCTCAGAAATGAGCTAAAACACTCTTTTGAGGGGCAAATTTCCAAAAATTTTTAATTGTTATATTTAAGTATTTAGTATTGGGTTAATTTTCAAAATATCCATGTTATTGATATTCATATTTGATTTAAACCACTTTTTAAAAAATAGCAGTAAGACACAGTATCATGAAAGAAGTATTTATTTATTTTTGTAAATAGACGGCATTAGTCATGACGTCACTTGCTTGTTTGGAAACGTTAATTCCATCCGTGATTGGTTCCGTATGGAATTACTTCTAGTCACGTAACCAATCATGGATGGAATCAACGTTTCTAAACAAGGAAGTGACGTCACACTAATATCGTCTATTGCATACTGTTTTTTAACACCCCACAACTAGGATGTTATAATTAAGTAAATACAAGAAACTATTTAAATCAAAAGGAATTCATTGTTTTTAAAGAATTTGCTCCTTCCTAATTGCTGTGGATTCCCTTTTTGAATCTGTTAGAGATAATTAATCTTCAACAACTTACATTTCATCTTGTGTTTTATTATTAATTATTCACCCCTCTATGGGAACAGATTTGATTTAGGTTGAATGGTCACTGCTTTAGAGCATTTGCCAAGTTGGCCGTCGCTGTGGAGGACCTTTATCAAATCTGTTCCAATTAATGATATTCAAAACATTTATTACATATTTTTATAATATTTTTTTTAGATTCTGCAATATGATTAATTTGAAGGCTTAGAAGAAATGTTCTATCACCTGCCATTTGCTGGTTATGAGTAAGTATGTCAAATTAAAACTAAATTTAATGAACTATCTTTCTAAGTTGTTATTTAAAGGACTCTTTTTGTTTTAAAAGTCGTTATCTCAAAGTGACAGGGGAGGGAGGGGGTCAGAAATGTTGGGGAGAAAGTGACATGTTTTATGGACACCCTCCTTAAAAAATTCACTGAAAATTTGTGATTGGGCTTTGCTACGTTGAGATTATAACTTTTAATTGATTGCAGAACTTAATATCTGAACACCAAGTAGCATTGTGCTTTAAAGCAACTTTTTTTCTCAGGTAGCAGCCTCCCCCGCAGCGATTACACCTACAGGTCACCGCCAGTCGCTCTAGCCAGTGCCCTATGACATCAATGCCCTGACCTCTCCTGCCACCCCAGAGTCTGTTTCCACCCAATTCCATCGTAAGTTTCTGCTTTTTGGATTACTCAATTGATACTGTTGCATAGCTGCCAAGTACTCAGATTTTATTGGAGGGTTCTTATGTATTATCCCGTTGACAGTGCCGCTGAATTCAAAAAATTGGTTAAAGTCTATCGTCTGTTCTTTACTTGTGTCGCTTAACTTAACGGCTGTCGACGGGATATACGCAAGTACCTAGTTACTGAGATTTTCATCTTTACTCTGATAATCAGATTTCCCCCTTAAAACTAGTTTTTTAAATTGCAATTAGTATTGTGTAAAAAGGAGATAAGAAAACGCAGTGCCCCACTTTTTTTTTTTATTGCTACATGTTGAAATTAAAATTTTTTATTCATTGGTGGAACTTGCATCATGCAATAAAACATCTTTTTCCCTTGGCAGCAAGAGCAGCAGCTGCCGGTATTGCGCCAGCAGACTTCTACAATAGAACCAGGCTGACTAGCCCACGAATTCCCCCACTAACTAGCAGCAGCGAGTAGCTTCTTCAGCTAGAGTATGATGTGACAGCAGGATCCAGGGATGCACTGTCAGAAAAGTAACAGCACTAAAATGTAGACTTAGTGGACAAGAAAAGCTGACGGGTGAGTTAAGATATTATTTTAGTCGCATTGCTATGATTATGACCCAGCCCAGTAAAGAATTTAAAAGACAAAAACAAACGTAGAAATTCAAACCATTTGAGTCTGAACTAGAGTCTTTGGCCAAAAAGCAAAAGTCTTCTACCACTGGGTCCAGGGGGGGGGCCCTGGGGGCCATGGCCCCCCCCGAGAAACCCTAACAAATAGCTTAAAAAACACTTTCTTAACGTTAAAATTCAAAAAATTTTCTGGGGGAGAACCCCCAAACCCCCCTTTAATATTTTGACATCCATAGGCGCCACAACTTTCATAAAATATTGGGGGGGAGGGCCAGTACAAGACATTAAAAAACATAAAATTAAAAGAAACAACCATTAAGTTTACGTGCCTAATTACCTAATTTTGTATCAGATGTATAGATTAAATTTCGTTACATGTCCCTTTAAATATCGCCAAGGTGTAATATTTTGAGGTGCATTTAATGTAAAAGTTTTGTGGAATTATTGCGAGCTCGAAATAAGATGGGGGTCTTGGGGATCTCTCCCGGAAAAATTTTAGAAATTTCTCTGTTAAAAGTAGCATTTCAGCTTAATTCGAAAGTTTGGGGTCTCTCCCCAAGAAAATTTTTAAAATTTGACCCTTAAAAGAAATTTTTAACACATTCTGAGACCTTTTGTGGGTTACCCTCTTCCCAAATAACCGCTCTTGAAGGGGATTCCAAACCAGATAATATCCAAACATCACAAAATATTGGGGGGGAGCTTAGCCCCCCTTCAGCTAACATTGGATGGGGCTCAAGCCCTCTCAAACTGGTAATACTATAGTAAAAATACGCGTATTTGCAAAAATTTTCAGGAGAGGACCCCCGGCCCTTTTCAAAATTGGGCATCTATTTATAATTTCATCCTTAAAAATTCTGTGGTTTACATGCTTTTAAAATGAGCTGAAACTTTATTTTTAGAGGCAAATTTTCAAAAATTTTCTTAGGGGCACCCCCAGACCCCCTATTAATTTCTCATGGTTACTTATTTACTGTTTTCTCCTTGAACTTGTTTCTCTCCTCTCATTTTAGGAGTGTAAGAAGTTACCCTCTTAAGGTGTTATCCAATGGATACCTAATGTACAAAAATGAGTAGAAAAACTTCTATTTGAAGCCAAATTTCACAAAAATTTCTGGGGGAGGACCCCCAGACCCCCCCCCACATTTGCTTTCGAGCTAGCATTATCTGAAGAAACCTTTATAACTTAAACAAAGTTTCGCATTTTATTTATGTTATACTCGGAAAATTGGGAGCCAAACACCTCGCGAACACAAGTATTATTATGGCCTTACAAAAATGTTTCACCCCCCCCCCCCCACTTTCTAAAACAATGGCACGGGCCCTGGATATCCTCTAAGTTACTATAAACCCCTAAAAAGCTGCTTAAAAGCAAGCATTCTTCAAAAAAATTTCTGAGGCACTGAAAATTTCGAATGTAATACCCTCCGACTTTGACATGGCCCCCCCCCCCGAAAATCTGGTCTGGAACCGCCCTTGACTGGGTCAACTCTTAGTGAGCGCGGCTCTCAAGGGTGTCTTATCGGTGTTTGTAAATTTCATATTTACTCCTATAATTAGATTTCCCCCTTAAAATTGCCATCAGTATTATGTACAGGAAATTGGGGTTAGAAATTTTAGCATACTTTAATCGGATTATAGTTATGAGAAAAGATAGAAAACGAAAATCAAGGTTCTTTGCAGCCATGAGGTTGGCAACTATGCTGTCATATGTGACCCAGTGAACAGTTAAACCATTTTACATAGCTTTATTTCTTGTATGATATTAAAAACTAAAATGCAGCGTTAGAAAATGGAAAAATAACTCACTGGTTCTGCAAACTATTACTTTGCAAATCTTACTGGTCCTCAACCAAAATGACTTGTCTGGCAAATTAAAAAGAAAAGGTTCCAAACTTCCAATTTATTTAAAGTAGTTACTGCAGTTAAAGTGAATACCAAATATTAATTCTAAAAAACTAAAAATATCTATTTATTAAGTACACTTTTCTTGCTGAAATGTTTGTATTTCTCTAATTGATATAAAATTTCTAATTAGTTATGCAGCAAAAAAAAAAAAGAGACTAGAACTGGAGAGTGAGATATTTTTCCCCCACTGGTCTGCTGGACTAGTGATTTTCTGAGTAGTGGCCAGAGCCTATTTTCAGTCGTCTCGGACCAGTGTTAATTTTGATCACTGCTGATATGCTATCTCTCAAATGTATATATTATATGTAATTATAGTCGTTTCACAGTTTGGGGAAATGGTTACAATCTGTACTATTTTTTTCATTGAGGGCTTATTCCCACTTATAAGAAATTTTAAAATTATATTTTTTAATCTGCAAATGGATCAAAGAGTATAATGAAACTCATGTTTGTTTTAATTTTTTATAATTTATGATACTTACTAATATTTTGCAGTTAATGTTTTCCAGAAGTTTTTAACACATTTAAAAAGCTTGTAAAATGTCTTATTTAAAAAATGTGCATTTTACCTTGGTTAAAATATAAATATTGATTTGTCAATAGTACATAAACATCAAACCTTGTTTTTCCCATTTTCCCCACCTGGCTCTACAAATTATATTTCAAATTGAAAATTTTGGCAACCAAGGAATTTACATAAATTGTTTGGACTTCAGTCCACCAGTTGCTAACCATTGGTCTATAATTTTCTGCATTGTATTGAATATTATTTAGAATTAATTTTTTGAATGGGTTAATGCGAAAGTACTTTTTTTAATAGTTAAAAATAAAATTGCTAAATTTTTTTTGCAGGAGCTGTCAGTTGCATTTGATGTCCCCTGAAATAGTATTATTTGAATCATTTTTTTAAACAAATTTTAATTATATTACATTTTTAAGTTTAGTTATTACCTTCACAGTTTATATTTAATGTATATTTTTTTATATGAACACTTTAACCTTGATCCCTGTGATGCTAGAAAGCTGTTTGTAAAATTTGTCCTGTTTGTATCAGTTGTTCAATAAACTTGATTTTTCTTACATTTAATGTGTTGAAATAAGTTTTTTAAATAAAAATGTGTCCATCTTGAATTATACTTCTATTTAAAGGTGAGTTTTTTCATTAGTGCTTTAAGAGCCTAAATTAAACAAAATTTTTGTAGAAATTAAAATATATATGTATATTTTGTTTTTATGAATTTTAAAAACTTAATTTTAAATTTATTTTATTACTTCATTTTACTGTATTTACTTAATAATTACTTTGAAGTATTCTGTAATCATACAGCATAAAATTCGAGTTACTTTTTGTTAAAAGTGGTGTGTTGACCTAGCTAAAAAGTTGTGATAAATTATTTTTATTTCCAGAGTTATAAGTTTAGTATCGCATTTTTTATTTTTTCGGTGTTTCTTTATTGAATTATGATACAAAATTTTCCCTGAAAATATGTATTATATACTGTGCAATATTTCGGGAAAAATTTTGCGACATCATATAATTCAACAAAGAAACTCCGAAAAAAATAAAAAATGCGATATTAAACCTAAACATCAATATAGAATGAAGATATTTTGGAAACCTTACAAAAACCAATGACCGCAATAGTGAACGAAGGTTTTTTGGCATTGGTTGCCGCAGTCTACATGAAAAAACATTTTTCTAAGGTTGCTATGAAATCTTTCAACAACCTGGCTCAAGAATATTGAAACAAGGTTTTTTTTTCTTAATCTTGTAAAAACCTGTACCTCTAACCTTTACACAAGGTTCTTCAGCAAGGTTACAAAAAAGGTTGGAAATGTTGACTGGCGTACCTTTTTTTGAGGTTGTTGTAAGGTTTTTTTGGGGTTTTTGGGTTGTAAATAAAAACCCAAAAAAACCTTTTTTTGGGTTGCAATGCAAGGATGAAAAAACCTTAAAAAAACCCAAAAATGCTACATGGGTACGCTTCTTAATGATCGCAAAACGGGGTATTGTGCACTTTCGAGGATAAGTTCGGATCCGTTATTGGACTTTTTGATCGGTTGTAAGGTGTGTATTAGGTCTGTAACTGTGACTGAGCGAGGGCCAGTTGAAATTGATCGAGTCGGTCACAAGTGACAAGTAAAAATGGTTGTAAGAGGAAAAGCAAACTTAAAAAAGAAAAGTAAACTTGAACATACAGTATCACGGACTACCGTAAAAAATTTATTCAGCTTACACTTGTGGTAAAATAGGGGTTTCTGAACTTTTAAACTGGTAGGCTAGAGAGTTGGGTAAAAACCCTGGAGCTGACTGAAAAGAAGCGGCAAACTTTCTTACAAGGAAACGTTCTCAGGGTGAACTCACAGAATTGGATGAAAATTTTACAGCCATAAGAAGATGGCTAAAAAAACTTACTGTGAAAAAATTAGCTGCTAAATTTCATTAGGAAAGGAATACATTAACTTTGAAAATTGGGTTCTGAGATGCCAACCACATTCAGTTAACACCACTTGGCGACTTGGCGAATTTTCTATCAGATGGGATGATTAAACTTGTATTTAACGTGAAATTGAGATATTTTGTTAAAAGTTCTTCAGAATATCCATTAAAACAACAGTTTTTTAATTAATTTCCTTTCCTTTAATTTAATTTTCCTCCTTTAATTCATTTTTAATCCTTTTTTGCATTTGATGAACCTTTTTTTTTATTCGCTCATTTAAACTACTTCAGAGAAAACGCGGCCAGTTAATTCTAACATTTCGCACACATCGCTAACACATCCTCGCCTAGTAGGGTTACATTTGGCGTTAAATATGATAATTTTTAATAATTTTTTACAGCTTTTCTACTGTAATTTAGCAGCTAGTTTTTTTACAGAAGGTGTTTTGAGTCATATACTAACCCCTGTAAAATTTTCGTCCAATTCTGTGAGTTCACCCTAGAGAATGTTTCCTTGTTAGCAGAACAAATAAATTTACACCTATTCGTTTAAAAAAAAGTGTATAGAGCTGAGTGAAGTCTTAGTGAGTTTTATAAATATTTTAAATGGCATACCTATCTTACGAGAAATTAGGGACTCAGGTAATCGATGGAATAGTTTATTTTGTTTCAAGAATATCAGATGATTACTACAATGCGGAAATATTTTCAAAAGCATTTAATGAAAACGATTAGCTATATGGAAATTAATTGCGTAAAAGGGTTATTTCAATAATTATTATCCATACAATCCCGCAATACTTTAAAATTAAAATGAAATAACTTAAAACAAACATCTCTAATATTTTTTTTCTTAAAAAAACTGATAAGTACGCGAACCGGATAAAATCGTTTATGGGCCATTGTTTAAAAAAGATACTCTTCAAGGAGACGAAACAGCTTCCGTTATAGAAATCCAACCGTGGAAAAAGTTTCATACAACAGCTGAGTTTATACGCAAATTCAAAAAACCAAAACTTTTTCTTGCATAAAAGAATGCCCTTATTCCATCTCATTTCATCACCAAACCGTTATTACATCGAGAAGTTTTTACGTAAACTTTTATCCGACAAAGAACCCCACTTTTTGGGAATGATTCCTTTTTATGCCACTCGTTAATAAAAGCCCGAACGTTTTTCCTCGGCTCTGCCGGAATTGCTTCCGTTCAGACAGAAAAACAATGCACTGAAATCGCGCGTAAAAACTGCCTCGGATCTGCTACATCGAGAAGAAGCCTTTTTCTTAAAACGAGAAATTCAGCGGCATTAGAGGTAAAAAGCCCGTTTTTTGATAAGATGGCTTTATCCTTTACGTTTTATGTATCTTATCACGCACTATTAGAATTTTTCTTGCGTTGTTCTGTGTGTAGTTCGTTTTCCTTTCGGAGCGATTTGCCGCTTGAAGGGGTTTTCCTCTCTTTTGAGGTTGAAGGCAAGGAATTGGGGACGAATAACTTTTTTGCTTTACCGAAAGGTTCAAACATCTATCTTTTAAATAAGAAAAAAGGAGTTGAGAAAATTGGTTTCAATCCGCAATACTTTCTTTTGGTTTATTTACAGAGAGAATTGCGGATAGCTAAATAAAGATTCAACAAAAACTAAATTTATTTATACAGCTTCCAATGGAGGTCTATCTATGCCTAGGTTGACCCTATTAGTTTAAATAAGGATTATTGTTACATTTTTTAATATGATTAAACGAATCAACACACAGGAAATGGCGTGTCGATATTTATTAAAATTCATCTCGCGGTAGTTAAATAGTTTAACTTGCTCGGTTAAAAAGTTTTACTTCATAGTTTTTTTTTAGTTAATTATTTTTTTATAAAGCGAATTATAAAGGGAAACTTGGTTCAACCTTAAAATAAAACATCGTTTTTTTTTTATGGCACTACATCCATCATGTAATAGAAGCTTTAATGTAAGCAGTAATGAAATATCCTTAATATCCTTTACATTATTTGAAACAAAAGAGTCAACAACAATTAAAATACCTCTTTTTTTTCGCCATTTTCTAATTATAATTCTCAAGACTTTTTTAAAACGGTCATTCTATTTGAAACATCCAAACATTGTATTTACTAATACAAACTGTTTAAATTTAATAGAAATATACCTTAAACACATTTACTTTCCTACCCACATGAAATAAACACTACATCCTTACTGAATGAAAATAAAGCAAGCCACAAAGATGAATGAGCGCTAACCAGTCGGCCGCAGAGGGCG
Organism: Tetragnatha montana; assembly: GCA_963680715.1. NCBI lineage: Eukaryota > Metazoa > Arthropoda > Arachnida > Araneae > Tetragnathidae > Tetragnatha > Tetragnatha montana. The sequence continues at coordinate 43,109,824 of OY796680.1, read as the reverse complement.
CTTATTCAAATGCGAGTTCCCAGAAAATGAATGCAAATCGAATAAAGGCCTCCGTTCGAACCGCTTCAAATACATTTATCCTCCATCCAATCGGAAGCGACGCCACTTCATCAGCACTTCGCTTCATTTTAATCGAGTTGCTTAACTCGCACAATTGATGAAATTAATTTCAGACGATTTGTCAAAACGAATGGAAACATTTAAATGCGTGGGATCATTAATTCGATGAGTCCTTTATTGGATGTGTCGAAGCTACTGAAAATTGAATTCCAAATCCTTAGAGAAAATTGTGAATGGAATTTTTAAATTAGTGAGTGACATGTTAAAATATTTGCTTGATGAGAATAATAGATATTACAGCTTAAACATTGGAGCATTGAATCCACACACGCTGGAAATGTTTCGATTATCATGAAAATCTTATTCCACAATAGTACCTATTTATTTACTTATTGGATGAATAGCAAAACTTATATTAAAAGGAAATGTACGAAATCTTAATAATATTACGAAACAAATATACTATATACATGAAATATAATATAGATAAAACAAAAACTTATTTTTGAATTATTTCAAAATTACTTTTTACTCCACTCTTTTAAAATTTCGCTTGAGTACAGAATTAATATGCAAATTCAAAATAAAATGGATGATCCTAACTCATCTAAAACAAAATTCTATATTATATAAAACTATTTACAAACAAAACATGCCACAATAATACAACCACACATATTTTGCACCACTGATTTTTTTTTTAAGTTTTATACCTTGAAAATGTCTTCCCTCAACGTATAACTCAAAACATTACCAAAGCATTTCAATCCCCCAAACTCGCGATTTAAACCACGAAAGTGGCTTGCAAAGGGAAAGAATAACTCCCATCTGGAGGGACAGAGAATAAAAGAAAAGCTGTAAATCTCATCCACGGGTGCGAGAAAAACATTCCTTTCTCTTAGGGAAGTGCACAGATAACTTTCCCCAGGCCATAAAGGAGGGGGTGTAAATTACCAGTCCGACCCCTTTAGAACCCCAGCTGGAGACGAATGGATCGGCCAAAGAATGGGAGGGTTCCACTCAAACTCAGGAAGAAAGTGGATTACCCGATAAAAAAAACATCCAATAATACTATAAGGTAGCTTTATAGTATGGTATTAAATAGTCAAATGCTAAAAGATGTAGAATATAAAGCGTATTAAATTAATTATAAAGATACATCTAATTGGTTCCAATGATCATCTAAATTGATTGTTATTTACTTATTAAAAAGAATTTTATTTGCAGATCAGTAATCTAATAATTTTAAAAATATTCCAAGTAGTACTTCAGGAGATCTATTAGTACTAGGTACTATAAGAAGTTCATATTCAAATTTAAAAAAAAAAAACATTATTAACATATTATCAGTAACTCATATAAGTTAATAATTTTGATAAGAAGCTGATTTTCTAACTGTTAGAAAATCCGCTTGTGTTCAAGGAAACAAATAGAATAGATTCATAAATTATTTCAACGCTATATTAAAATTTCCAACCCAATACAGTCCTGTAGAATTGTTTTTCCCTTCAGTACTTTTTATATGCAGCAAAACAAACCTAGAACTACATTTCTAATGGGAATAAAGTATGAAAAAAAATAACCTTCTATTCCGAAAATCGTCTCACGAATAAATAATAATGATGAGCTAATATGTTAAACGTCACTACAAAAGGAAAGTTTAGCCGGAGCATTTAATGTAGGCTGAAAAGGCGATATCAAAATAAATAACAATTTCTTCGTAACGTGTCCTTACTTTCGGTATCTATTTACGGTAAGAAAGAAGAATAAAAAAAACACACTGAGTTTCAACAACGAGACCGTTTCTATTAGCAAGCCGATAAACAGCAAGCACACACAGCTCCAACCAAATCCCCACAGAGGAATAACCACATTCAGCGCTTAACGCTGCTTAAATCGAAATTAAGTATCCTTTCCTCACACAATAAAGGCAACTCCAATCCTCAGCAAAACAACCTCCATACATCACTCGGCGCACCAAGAAACAATCTTTTCCATTTAATAAAGCGAGGGGAAATCATATTTCCGCCGAGGCGCAAGGGTAAACAATGGAAACCAATAACCCAAAAACAAGCAAGGCCGCCAGCTTTTAGCGAAACTATAAAAGTCATCATTAATTTGCTTCCAACACTAGTCCATTAGGCTTTTTCTTCTTTCCGCGCCGTTTTTGCTCCCGTATCCCGTGGGGTCAAAAAAAATTTTTTTTTGCTAGGGGAAAAGTCGGGTTTTTAATAACCACTGCGCGTTGATAAGGGGACGAGGAGTATTTTGTTCAAGGCAAAGGAGAAAAGCAGCAAAATTTTAAAAACCTAGTTGTTTTTATGGAAAGTTATTTAAATTCTAACACTTTGACGTCCAACTTTCACGTTTACTCAATAAACCAAAGAGCTAATTCGGGTTTGTTTAACGAATGCAGTTATTTTAACTAGTAATTTTCCTGTTTAAGCATACATAAGAACATTTAGTGACTTGTTTAAGAGCTTCAAACCTAAAATTATCATCAAGGCACGCTAGGTATGAGTTTATCTGCTTACATTTCAACACATCAGGCTAAATTAAATATTTTCAAAAACTATGAGGTGAACTTTTTTTTAAAATCAGAAAACATCCCAATTACTACTTTAAATGTATTATCTTAGATGGGGCAGCAAGTACAGCTTTTCACATCTGGCATGGATGATTTTAGCATTATATGGAGGGCTCAGAATTAAAGTGGACCAAGTCCACTTTTTGTCATTTTTGAGTTAGCATCGCTATAACATGCACCAACTATGTAAAATTTCAGTGCAATAATGAACCAAGTCCTACTTCTGATAATATCCGCTAAAAATGTTAATTTAAAAAATGTTAACATTGATTTTGCTATGAAGCTTTAACTTTAAACCTCTATAGCTCAAAAGTAGCTAAGTGGACTTGGTTTACTTCTATTCTGAACCCTCCATATTCAGACAATATATTAAATTAATCAGGAGTGGGGAATCTTTACAAAACGCATAAAAACAAAAGAAAAGTATTACTAAGTGTTCTCATTCATGGTTATTCTTGTTTTACGTTGATACGCAAGTTTCTACATATTTTATATTTACTCGCAAAGTTAAGGTTAAAATCGCAGTTGCAAACAAACTGTAATGAGACCAACAAACTTTTCTTCCCCACACATTATATTAATCTTCAAAACGACCAACCCCCTATGCACTTCTCCATCAACCCCCACACAAAAAAAACAAATCCACCACAAAAACCTTCCCAAAACGGCGCCCCTGCTAAACGCCCCGTGCATTCATTCAGACTGGGGCGCACCGCCCCATAAACTCACAGATTTTAATGTGTCTCCCCCACTCAGGGGGTCGGGGGCCGTATTTTACAGGCTAAGTGGAGGTTTTTACGAGGCGTCGTCGGAAAAAGTCCCGTTTTTCAGTGTCTATTGCCCGCAAGGATTGCCCTGGGTTTTTCTTTTTTATGCAGAGGGCGCAAAAGGGGCTGATAAGAAGAGAGGGGCGTTCGAGTGGAAGTGTCATTTCGCACCCTGGGGGAGGTTTGTGGAAAGTGTTTTGGGGGAGCTTTGTCTTGGGGTTTGTTCGGATGTCTTTTGCATGCTAAACGCGGTTTGACGGTAGGCAGTTTGAATCTGGGGAGTTAAGACGTTGTGTAAGCTGGTGAACGGAATAAGAAAATACATACTACATCAGAAACAACACTGAGTATTAGAAAGATAGTGAATGCTTCAGTGTAATTTAAATTCCATAATTCTGCCCCATACACTGAACGGTTGGGGGATCTTTTTTCCCTCAGTTTATTAATTGTTAATTAGAACTGTTTTGCGTGTTTTAATTTGATTTAACTGTAACCCTAACTTTATAATTGTTTACTTCTTGTTGCATTGTATAATTATTGTTCTGTACTCGACGACTCGACTGCAATAACTAGTTATATTTCACCTGCTGGCCATGTATTCTACATAATCTAATTAAGAAAAGATTGCAAGCTAACTTTAAACAAAAAGAATTTTTACAGGGACATAAAATTTAAATAAAATATTTTTATGTCTGTTAGGTAACGGACATGTTCTAAAACTACGAGTAACACTTTAACATAACCAAAGGGCTGTATAAGCTTAAAATAAAAAAAAAATCATACAAAACTAAGAAAATTTGAAATGAAATAAAATTAACTGTTAGGGCGAGCGCGCACGGGCGACTTTTGTCACGGTGACAAAGAAAAAACAACGTTGCTAAGGCTGTTGTTAGGGGCGGGACATAGAAGTATCCAATAGAAGCATTCGCACATGACATCACTGGAGGATTACAACAACGTTGCTAAGGCCGTTGTTAGGTAAAGTCATGTGATTGAAAATGCTCTATTGTTTTCTAATGATATTTTTGATACTAGTAATCCTGGTCGCCGTGACTTTAGACGCTAGTGCGCGCCCAGCCTTATAATTTATTTCCAGCATGTTATATTTTATCAGTGACAAAATAAGGCTGGGCGCGCACGAGTGACTAAAGTCACGGCGACCAGGATTACTAGTATCAAAAATATCACTAGAAAACAATAGAGCATTCACACATGACGTCACTTGGAGGACAAAAACAACGTTGCTAAGGCTGTTGTTAGGGGCGGGAACTAGAAGCATCCAATAGAAGCATTCGTACATGATGTCACTGGCGGGCAAAAACAACGTTGCTAAGGCCGTTGTTAGGCCTAGTCATGTGATTGAAAATGCTCTATAGAGCATTTTCAATCACATGACTTTACCTAAAAACGGCCTTAGCAACGTTGTTTTTATCCTCCAGTGATGTCATGTGCGAATGCTTCTATTTCCCGCCCCTAACAACAGCCTTTAGCAACGTTGTTTTTGTCTTTGTCACCGTGACAAAAGTCGCCCGTGCGCGCTCGCCCTAAGACAGATCCTACTCGTCTTATCCCATCAAACCTTCACTTGTATATTTAAGCTCAAACCAGAATGTCAAGAGCACGGCATCCGGAACAAATATCGACATTATTATCAACAATCAAGCCGGCGATACATCCATTTTTTCACATGATACTTTAGACCACTCGACCCCACCCCTGCACACTGCTGCAGTCAAAGCCGATACATCCCAATTTCCCCATCCGACCGTGGCGTACAAGACAGCAGCAAATCAAAACAGGGGGACGGGACACGAGTGCCCCAATCAGGAGCGACGTGACCGACATATCGAAGACATACGTGCCTCGGATACGGCCACGCGACGATCAATGGGAATAAAAAGCGGAGATGCGGGAACGGATGTATCAAGAGAGAAGGATGGATTCAAAGGACATACGTAGCATCGCCAGTGGGAACAGGGCGTGTATCACAAGGCTCTTCTTATATCACCGTAACTATAAAGCCACAAATGTTATAGGATATTTCAACAAGTCTGCCCCAAACTCGGCACAGCAAGTATCCTTGCATCGAGAGCATAAAAATGTCATAGAACTGTACCTCTACGACTCGTTCAAATCAGACAAAAACTTGACAATTTAGTTTTAGGGCGCGGGTTAGTCCTTTAATAGGACCTTTTTAATATCTTAGTCTGCAAACATATGCAAATAACTATGTTCTTGAACTAATAGAAATCAACGTTTTTATTTGCACAATATTAAAAGAATAAACAGCATACAATTGTTTCGGGGGTCACAGGACCCCCTTCGTCAGTGCTAAAAAGAACTTATGGCTGTTTATTCTTTTAATATTGTGCAAATAAAAACGTTGATTTCTATTAGTTCATTAAATTGCACAAGTTTGATTTTCGCTAACTATGTTCTTGTTTTCATAACTTTTTTTTTGTGAATCAGATGTAACGTTAATATAAACGCTTGTTGAAAATCCCTGTATAAACGTCTTTAGATCTAAATGACTGTATACAAAGCTTTTGTTATACAAAAAGATTTCACTTAAGAAGTGTTTGGAGGAAAATGTTTTTAGAACAGGTAATGTAACAAATTAATACACCCAAACGAGAATTTCACCAGCCAGAAAAACATGTGGATGGTGCATTAAGGGAATGAGTAAAACACCTATAAGAGTGCTTTAAATAAGAGTGAACACAGTATAAATCCCAGGAAACTTACAAAGAGAAAGAGAGTGAATTGAAAAAATGCGTACAGATAGTCCAACATATAAAAAGTATACGTTCAACAGGAGGAATATTAAAATGTACATAATCAATTGAGAAGGAACTAAGTAAAATATCAAGGGAAACCTTGAACCTTTTTGTGTACCCCATTATGTAGGTCTTTTGCAGCAATTCCCCACTTCTGAACTTTAGGCAGCTCACTACAGTATATTCCCCATTAAAATATCATTAGGAGAAAATTCAGAAGGAGAGTACTAAATGTTTTAAGCATGCAAACATCTTTAAAACTTAAAATAAAAGAGACAGCACGTACCCAATAATTAAAAAGGATTAAAAGGCTAAACTCGCTAACTAAGCTTAATAAAGGTACGTGAATACGGATAAGAATAGAAGACTCAGTTACATTTGGAGGTCACAATGTGGCTATATATAAAAAGAACAAACCCTCAACCCCCGAATCAGCTACATTTTGCTTTCGCCATTGAGAAAAGAGCTCTCGCGTAACAACACATCACAAAGTTCGTACATAATCGAAGGCGAATTAAATAATTCATGCATCGAACCCCCCTCCCTCCACCCCGAGTTTGCTTTAATCTCCGAACGAAGTTTAATCATGCAAATCGCATTCGAGGAACATGGCAGCCTTTTAGCAGGAGGAGAGGCTTGAAAAACTCAGTCAAACGGAATAACAATTCGGCACGAATAATATCGAAATGAATCTCGTTAGATAAATAGAAGAGGCAAGGGTCTAAAGAGAACGCCGGAATATGTTATTTAAAACGCATTTGCCTGCTCGGGCGAACAAAGAAATTATTCAGAATTCATAGAAATAAGAAATTTTATCACGATTCAACGTTTAGAACAAAAGGTAATTGGGTTTCATTATCAAACATCGGTCATTTCAGATGACAAGGACTTTGTTCGAAGTTTTTCATTTTGTTAACTTGATTAAATTGAAGAAGGATGAATGAAAAATGAAAATTGAATTGAAGAAGCTAAGTAGTCATCTTGAGAGGTATCACAAAAAAAATTCGTGTAGAGAGAAAATTATAACAGCGTAAAGTAATGAGATTTTAATTGGATTCAAACAGAACTTGACAAATTGGTATATGCTTTCTGACAAGTTTAATAAATAACATGGAGCAACCTTTAAATTTAAGGGGGGAAACCTAAATTAGAAAATTTTAGAGTAGGTACTACTCTTATTTTATACCTAAATGCGAGACTTAAAGACATAAGCAACACAGAACGGCAGAGGAAATAATTTGTTTACTACATTTGCAGTCAAATTCATTAGGTTTTACAGAAATTTACCAAAAAATACATTAATTTATATCTTTTCTTACTCACTGTATAATCAACGTAAGAGAGAAGTAACAAAGTAAACAAAGTGCTACTAGTATAAAAAATTAAATAGAGCAATTTCAATCACATGACTCGTTACCTAACAACGGCCTTAGCAACAGTTAAAAGCCCTACAGAGGTTAACAGTTACAAAAAATAACTGGTCGTGGAATTTTTCTATTGGAGCATTTGCAATCACGTGACCCCATACCTAACAACCGCCATCACAACAGATTCCTTGTTGCCTAGCAACCGCCTTAGCAACAGTTAAATGCCCTGCAAAAGATTAACAGTTAAAAGAAAATAACCGGCTGTGACGTCACCTGAAAACACTCTACATCATTATCCCTCTTGTTTTATCGGATGATGAATACATGATGATTCCAATAATTTACCTAACATATCCAACACAGGCTTTAATGAGTAATAGAAATTCTCCGCACATCGGTCATTTCTACATTACTCATAACATGGAGTAATAACGCGAGGTGCATGCTTAGGATTATAATCGTGATTAAATTTGAAATAGAACATATCACACGAATCGGTTGTCTAATTCGATTTTGATTACCATAACACCAATCAGTCAGGGTCGGCCATTGGATTTGACGCGAGTCTGGATTCATTCTGAATTTGCTTCACATGGCTTGGATTGGAGGGATGGGATAGCATGCAGGTGAGTCCACCTGTTCTAACTAAATATCCGGGAGGGGGACATGTTAAATGTTACATTTGATTAACATCATTTCAGCGCTTAAAACAAAACTGCTGAATCAAACACAATGCGAGTGAGCTGTTTGGTGTTGAAACCTACCTCTGTAGAGATGATATCGTTTTGCAATGAATATGATACATTTTTGAATACTAAATGCTTCATTTATGAACGAAATATCGTCAAAAATACTTTACTTTAAGATGTGGTTTGGTTTGGGTTTTCAAGCTCAAGAAGTCAACAAAAACAACCCTCAAAAAGTCTATTTTTCGCGAATTGCCATCTTAAATTTCCAACTACTGAAATATTTCAACAACGAAATAAATGGTAAAGTTTTAAGATACATTATTCCCAAGCTAATTTTAAAATATCCCTTCTTTCGTAAATACCCATTTTATTAACACAGGTGATAAAGAATTTAACTATTTAAAACGCATTTGAATTTTACTTTCTTAAATTTGAACAAAAATCAATAAAAAAAAACCCACCAATCAAAGTAAACCCCTATTAAATTTCGCAGTGAAACCACTCTCTATCGTCATTATAGGGCTTAGCAAAATATAGCTATGGAAATCTCACCTGATAAAACTTTCAAGAACAGAGGGGTCAGACAAAATAAATACCCTCCTCACACACAAACACAAAGCACCGGCTAAACTTTCATCAGAACACACACTGTGAAGCTCAAATTCGATTTTCTCCAGGCTCCACAACCTTTCCACCCCCTCGGCAAAGAGGGGTCTTGGCAAATAACCTAGAGGGGTTATTTCCGGCAGCAATCCAAGTTTCATAAATGCTTAAGCAACCTGGTTGCAAGGGATACTCCATCAAGACAAGGTAGATAAACCCGCCAAGCCTGAGGGATGCGATGGGGGAGCTCGCTTTATTTTCCAGGAAATAGGAGAGAGACTGTTGTTTTAGGATTGTTGCCCTCACACGTTGGCTAGGTTGGAGAATGGAGATTTTCAAGTAAGAAGTTCAAAGTCTATGAAAGGTAACATGCATTTATGAAGATACTAACGGCCTTATTCACTGCCACTTGACCTTAAACCGATGGTTAACCGCTGGTTGCAGTAAATAAGGTCATAAGAGGGGAAAAATACACATATGGGAACACAAAACATTCAATAAGCAGACACTCTTGAATAAAAATTACTTAAGTGTGGGTAAGATATATTTTTATTTGATACATGCGATCGAAACTATAGAACGAATTATAAATTAAGTACAGCCTAAATTATTTTTGACTGTCACATTGTATTGTTTTCACTGGATATTCTTTTTTTTTTATTATTATCTTTCTGAAAGTCCAGATATTATCTTACTGCTACTTCATATCAGTAAAATAAACAACTAACGCTGATAGTTTATTTTAGGGGTAGTCAAAATTATTTAGATTTGATTGGGAAAAATTGATAGTTTTTTTCATATTAAATTCTATGGACATCAAAATTAAGCCAATAAGATAAAATATTTTATTACATAGAGCGCGCAAAATTAGAATAGGATTCAAAAACGACGAGTAGGATTAACTTCATAAAAATATAGAAAAAATATTAAAGAGCTTTATTAAATAGAGAATAATAGGTCTGTCTTTAAACTTTTCCCGTACACTCCAAAACCGTAAATCTAGTTAGTTCCTGAAATAGGAAATAAAGTCAAATTCAAAATTAAGCACTACATCTTACCCCTCAGATCGTAAAGCCAAGTTTCATAAATAAGTTAAACCCCTGACAAAACTAACAGCCCCCATAACCCCCCACCAAGGCGGGCCAGCTTGTTAATGTACTACAAGAACCCGTATTGATCTGGCCCCGGGATATCTCCATAACTGCCCCCTCCAGAACAAACAACTTCCCTCAACGTCGCTAATCGAATGGCCTAAAAGCACGTGTCAATATCCCGAACCGCCCACAGGGGCAGTGGGTATATAAGGGTATGAAGGTCGAGTGGGGGGGAAATGGCGACGAAAAGTGAAAATTTTCAGCAAACTGAGTCTCGATTCAAGTGGTTGAAACGAGTAGATGACTTAATTGAGTTAAGTGGGATATAGGAGGAGGAAAATGCCTTTAAGGTTTGAGGAAAAGTTTGTGAGAAAATCTTTAAGCCCTTTAACGATAAATCACTTGAAGACGTGTTGGTTTAGGGAAGATCGTATAGCTCCTTTTTGAAGTGTAAGCGAGGGGCATCGTATGTCAAAATTCTGAATGAATGAAATGGATAGGAAGCGAAAATTGTCGGATCTAATTAGAAAATCGGATTATATATTTTAATTTGAATTAATTGCTTAAGTTAATTAAGAATGTGCAGGGTGTCTAAAAAGATCGAATATAACAATTTTGTTTGTCATGGCATTACAGGCATGCATGTTAAGTTGGCACCGACCTTTTGAGACACCTTGTATACTTCCAAGTTTGTTATATAACATTTCTGAAGTCTGTAAATTATTCTTAATATGTCGACCAAAAGCGCCAATTTTAATTTCTTATCATATGGCAAACAGTCGGCAAAACGTATTACTGAACAGAGTATAAAAACCGAATAGGATAACTGGAAAAAAAACCACTTTGGAGACACTAAAGGGAAATTATTAGTTTCCAATTTTAAAAAAACTGTGCAGAACATAAAATAACTGTATAAAACTTCAAATTAAGTATACAACTTTTAAAAGGCAACAAGAACCTAAAATTCGTTAACTTGCTTAAACAGAAACACATTAAATTTCAACCTGTAGAAAATCCTCTAAAGATATCTGCATCAAACACATGTACTTTAAGTTTTCATCCAACACAAGGAACAATCATTCCTGTCTACCTCCCCCACACGCAACAGTACAGTTCAAATTCGTCCACACCAATCATATTGATTGATAACACCATCCATCCAGCCCACGCTCCACATCGGATCTTTTTCAAAGTCTCACAAAACGTTCCCAATATTCCTCTTTTTAATGACCGAACGTTCCAAACTTTTCACCAAACGATTAATCGCGGGCCGCTTCCTCATCTGCAGCAGCTGACAAATCCTTCCTTCCGATAACAATCGCTCTCTCCGCACCCCCCTTTTCGAACTCTTTTGTTTTTGTTGGCTTAGCGTTCGTTGGAGGTGTATTTATTTCCCTGCTGTTGTTGTTGTTGTTTTCGAACACCTCGATGGCGTGGAATGTTCATTTTTCTGTCTCTCGGGAGGGATGTTCTTAGGGGGTGTTGTTAATCTCGGGAAGGGGATCCGTTGGGGGGGGGGTTAGGAAATCTTATAAGAGGAAGACACTTGTTGTACTTGAGGTGTAAATGTAGAATTTGATGCAACTTCATAGTGTATCTTTGAGAGAATTTAATAGCGAGTAATGTCAATTGCATAGTACCCGAAATGTTTCATATAATGTTTTCGGATATTTAAGGTATCATATTGGTCCTAAACATCACATCATTCCATCAGATTAAAGGAGAAATCAGAAATGAATAATCAAAAATTTTTTGTACAAGATTACGCCAAATTTTGAGATTTCGTTAGTCTAAAAAATCGCCACTTTTGACATAACCTCTAATGCGAAACTTTGGCCATTTCCGACATATTTCTTTAAGCACTATAAAAACATTTTAAAAATCAAGTGTTAGTTAATTATTTTTTCTAAAATTTTTATGTATATAAGTATGATATATTCATTAATTTTAAATATTTTACACTTAAAAATGTTTTACACATCCCTCTATGTCAATTATCCTTCCCCTTTTTAAACAAACCAGTACGTAATTGAATGCTACTAATTTCGTGAAGAAACAATAAATTAAGAAACAAAGTTTTACACAAAATTTAAGTATTCAGTACTCAATTATAGAGCATATATTTTGCGTATTAGCCTAAAACACCCGTACATATTGGATATATAAAAGTAGAATACATATAAATCCAGATCCTTGCCCCACTATGCCTATAGCTGTAGGTAAAATCTCGGCTTATACAGCCCTAAAGGGGGAAGACATCAGAGCGGAAATAGAGCCGAGAGAGACACTTATGATTTATTTATACACTCAGATCCAACACTCTTAATCCAATAATCTGCACTCTTGAGCCAGTTTGTCGGGTGGGGGGGGGGTTCCCTCAGAACATAAGCCACGTTGGGGTACGAAATCTGGGCTAGCAGCCTTCAATCAAGTTCAGTTCTTCGATTCAGGGAAGGATTTCTTATGGTAGGATATTTTCCACTTTATTTGACGGGAAGAAAAAAAAAGTTTTTAAAAAGGATGCTCGTGGGTGGCTCGTGGGAGATTTAGTAAGAGATTGGTTTTTGAAATAAGGAGGTATTATGATCTGATCGGGAGTTTGAGGTTTTCAAAAATAAGAAGGATGGATGGAAACTTTTAGGAGCATACAGTGTAACTAAATTAAATACAGTAGGATTCAAATTACTTTTAAATTACGAAAAACTGGCGAATTTGATCAAAATACTATTGATTATGGATATATTTGTTTTGTTGTTTCAAATTCCATAATATGGAATAAGAACTCGAGGTTAGTCATAAGAATTGTATTGACGAAATAAATATAACCGAATATTAGGATATGATAGTAATTACAAGTATATTTGTCAGTTATAAAAATATTCAAATATCAAATAAACATTTATAATATAGAAAACGTTTAATTTTATAAACCTTATATCTTATAATAATCAATTGATATATAGCATATTTCTATTAATTTTAATGGAAACAATTGTGGCGAAAAATAATAAATTTGGTTAAGGAAAATAATAATTTAAAATCTATTGGCACAACGTCAGTTCCTTTATTGATGTCACTCCTTTGAAACTAAAATTAAACCAAATTTAATGTATTTCAAATCCCTGTCTTATTTTTATTAATTGAAAAAGAGTTACTTTTTCTTCAGTTAAATAAAACCTAGCATAGGGGGGAAATACCTCTTATTGGATTCTTGTAGCAATAATAAGAAAAGAAGTTTTGAAGTGTGATGTTACAATTATTTAATAGTTCCCAAATTTATGGGATCCTTCCCCCAAATGTGAATTAATTTATGAATAATCTCTACAGAATGAAACTCAAATATAAATAAAATACAACGTTTAGCTATTCGGTTAAGCATAAGCTTAATAGAATGATTCAATTAATTCTACTCTTTGAATATTTATCTTTTAAAAGAAGAAACCCAACTGGAAGATACAATGCACAGTCCCGTGCACTACAATGAAAAATTTACACACAACACACAAAATAATACCCCGAATTATTATTTAAACATTAATATTATCTTTTAAATACCATTATTATTAATTCTTGAACTCAATTCTAAAGACCCACACAAAGTAGTCACATTTTTCAAACACATCACTAAAACGCTGTTATTAAGGAAATAAAACACCAGCACACAAATCCGAGCCCTTGTTTATCATTTAGCTCAATAGCACGACTCACGAGATGCTGTCATCCCCCCTCCTCCAATCGATGCCCCTCATTCATAACCAACCTCCCCGTTCGAAGACAGCCCCTGATCGTTCGCAATAGGGGAGACAATACCCCTCATAATGCATCACCCCTGTCAAGCTTTACAAATAAGTTTCGTCCTCGCGTTACACACCTGAGAATAGAAACACTCAACGCTTTGTTGTAGACCGACCGCGTCTCTCTTTAGATTGGACGCGATGATACGTCTCGACGGTTGGCAGGTTTCGTTTAGATAGAAGGTTTTGGGTTGCTCCACGACCTAATAAGGATACATTTATCTCGAGCGTAGATAGTGCCATTTTGTGGGAGGAGGTAATGTGGGAGGTCTTTGGATAAAACGTTAAAATTGAATGGACGTCGTTCGTATCTTTTGACAGCCGCATTTTTCTTTTGTAAAGGGATGTATGTAAAAAGAATTTTATGTGAATAAAACAATACAAACACAACGCGGCGATACAATTATTATATAAATCATAATTCTACAAGAGAGGTAGGTAGGTGTAACGAAGCGAACAGTAAAAAGTAGTAATTTGGTAATTTACACGTAAGTTGGTTTTCCTGCCTACTGACTCATATCAAGGAAAAACGAGTTGTACAGAAAGCGTCGGCACTGCAGTGAAGCCGTTGTCAATGAACTTCTGCAAGCTGCGATTGGAGGGTAACACAAAGACGACAGACAGATCAAAGAGAATCTAAGCTTTAGGCCAGTGGAATACTATCGAAAAAGAACTTGCAAATCACACACAAATCCCTGTAACTTTTTAGGAGAACCATCATTTTGATTGTTATAACTACTTCTTTACTTAAAAAAGAAAGAACAGATAATAGAAAAATGCAACTAAATATTGAATGGAAGATTTTTTGAGTAATATTAAGCTATAAAATTTTCTCGTGAGGTAGGGGAAAGTCGTCCAAAACGGGGACGGCGGGTCAAATGGGGACATTCGGTTTCTCACTGATAAGTGCTGACATCTGGTGATCCAATGTACTACTATTATTCCTTTACATCAGATTGCCATTTTGAAAAGATTTGTTGACGCCATTTGCTGTTATTCTTCCTGCTACGAAGTTTTGAATTTTTAGCAAGAAAAAAGTTCGATTTTGCCCCTGCACTATATTGAGCTGTATGAATTTACATTTGAAGATTCAATTTTGGTAAGTAATCATTTTTTTCGCTCTAGTTTTAAGTTATATTCTGATATGTTTCTTCATTTTCTATCTTACATGTGTGTGAAGAGATGCCATGTTTTCTAGCGTTCGTCATGGTCGGCTCAAATGGGGACATAGAGGGTAGTCCAAAATGGGGACTCCAAAATGGGACAAAATTGACTCGAAACACAAAGAGGGATGGATTCAATGTAGCAGCTGTCGAGGTTGGGCCCATGAAGCATGTTCAAGTGTTGACGAAAGCGATGTCAATTTTATATGTGACTTTTGTATTTGATTACTTTTTGTGACATTCTAGTAACTGTTAAAAAAGGTAAAATTCCTTATCTGCATTTTGATTTTGCATTAAAGTCAATCTTTCTTTGTAAAACAAGTTTTTCTAATAAAATTTCGCAGCAGAACTTGAATTTATATGCTATTTCATATGAGTACCCCATTTTACCCACCCGGTTGTCCAAAACGGGGACTTCGAACATTATTCAGAAAAATGTTTTTTTTGCCTATACTAAGGATTTTTTTTAAAAAATCGCCTTGCCATCTCATAGTCTAAGACATGCTCTAAACGGGAAATGCTTTGCCACATTTTTCTTATTTATAGATTTTTTTTGCAGACAGAAATATGTTAGCGTCCCCATTTTGGACAACTTTCCCCTACCTTTTTCTCTTTCTATTCACTATATTTGCACATAACTCAAAGATTTTTATACGAAAAAAAGTAATAATTAAATTATCTCATTTAGCAATCAAAACTAAGTAATCAATTAGAATTCATACATATTCTCTACAAAAAAAAAAAAAATTTACCTGAGAGCAGTACCCAAAACCATATAATCTTCATCAAGGCGTTACCAAAAATTTAGTATGGAAATTTATATTTATTCTTAAAAACATCGTTAAAATTAAATCATCCTGTTAAATTAAATTAAAGTTACAGAGTTGTTATAAATGTAAGAAGAAAATGCCACGATTACTTAACAAGCCCTCTTCATTATAATCAAGTAAGTACTGGAAAGCAGGACTTATAAATTGCTATCTGAATAGAACATGGAGTTAAATAATTCCCTTTTATTCAAGATTAACCTATAAATTCTCTGTTCAACATGTTTTACCAAGAAAGTTGTTAGTTGCGAGAAAAGCAATTATAGCTTTCAGATTTAGTTCATTACAATTGGCTTAACTGCAATGCTAAGGCTTTCCTGTACAACTCGTTTTTCCTTGAGATGAGTTAGTATGCAGGAAAAGCAACTTAAGCGTAACTTTCATTGTTTCAGCTAGCCAGCCACACTTCCCTTAAAGTTCCATTAAAAATTTCCAACTCACAGTTTCATTACCCCTCAACAGACGACGGTCCCTCTCGTGGGACCACCTCGAAAAAGCGAGCTAGACTTAATCGAAATTAATCCCCGCCGTTTCCCCCCTTTCTTCCCCTAAAATCGCCCAGGGAGCAAGAACGACATAAAGCGAACGACACCGTAATGGAAAAGGACCCAATATAATCTTCACTCCTCGCAAAAACAACGCCGTAAGAAAACTTTGCTGCGGAGGAAATTTCCTCCGCAATTTAACCCCAACGTCTGCCAAGCTCGGTTTAAAACCATTTCCAAAGGCGAGTGGAATAAATTAGAAAAATCTGCGAAATATGTATCGAGTTTTTTTCTCTCCCGCCATGCGTATGAGTTAGAGGAGAATAAGTTTTTCTACTCCCTCGCTGTGTTTGTTCTTTTCTCTTCCCTTTATAAATTCAAAAGGAGGGTTGGGTAAAGTGGGAATTCTGGCACACCTGTCTTCCTATTTCCTTATTTACAGGGAGGGGAAGGTAAACAAAAAATAGAAGGGGTTCATTATCATTTCCAACTAGGCCTTTGTTCTCGGATGCAGGTGCGTTATACTTTTTTTTTCTCATTTTTCGCTTTCTCCTTTGAGACATTGTGGAACGGAGATGAAGAGAAAGGCTGAGGGTTGGTCTCTATAAAGAGTATCTGAGGAGAGCGAAAAGAGAAATAGCATAAGGAACCAATGATCACTTTTAAACTTTTTAATTGTGGAAAAGTTCTTATCATTTAGTTGCATAAATGAGAACGTTGTCCTAAGGATCTGTTAAGGATACAAATGTGTAGTCACTAAGGTGTACAATTAATGAGGTGAGGTAACAATAACAAAAAATATTTCTTATCGTTTAAACACTAAATTAAATATGATCATAATTAATGAAAAAATTAAAATTCTTTAAGATTTAGCATTTTTTAGATTTCCAAAAAAAAGTATAAAAGAAAATATTTGGAAGGGAAACAATGCGAATACTATACAATTTCCGCAAGTGAATTTTTCACCTTACTGTAATTACTAAGCATTATTAGAATCCAAAATCTGATTATAACATCGCGTGAGGTTGGAAAACATTCTTGGGACTTCAAGGAAAAGAATTAAAATAACAAGGTGTACACAATCATTCAATAGTAGCTTCAAAAAATATTTAGTAAAATACAGTTATTTCTCATGTCTTTCGAATTTAAACCCACACGTTATTACCAAATTATTAAAGGAATAGAAAAACGAGCTTTTTCCATGTTTCTAATCCATCAATATTCCATCTCTATCAAAATATATTGCAAAGAACATTTGGTTGAAAAAAAATTGTTTTCATAACCTAATCCGCTTTAGCTCCTATTAGAGTAATAGAGCAGGATAACATAAAGTGAAAAATTAGACAAGCAAAGAAAGTAAGAAACATAACTTGATAATGAAGCATCCTAATAATAGTATCTGCACCAATAATTAATTATAGTAATTTATAGTACTTTCAAGGCATTAAAACAAGATTTCTCGCCAATTCTGGATCGAGAATGCAAATTACAACAAACAAGTCCCTATTTTCAAGAATGGGGGGACTCCCCCACTATTTTCTTTTCCCCACCAAGCACACACAAACCAGAAACGGATCCTTCTCCTAGTTTTATTTGCACATGCCTAGTTTTTTCTTCTTTCATCCCATTTACAGCTTTGATAAGGAAAGCGTGCATTATTCCTTACACCCCAGATTGATTCACCTCCTCCTCCCTTTCTTATTTATTCGCAGCTCATGTTCATGCATGCCCGGCGAAATGAACACATACCACAAGGGGCGCTGGGGTTCGTTTTTCATCCTCAGCGGGAAGTGACAGGTGTGCTGCAGTGCAGACCATCCCCCTGTTATGGGAAATAAAAACGAATTTGCCTTTTTTCCCCCTGCCCCTTGTTATTATCATGACTTTTTTCTTCATTTACTTAGCGGTGTGGGAAGATGTGTTTTAATCTTACGAGGCCTGCGATGGAAAGGTATGAAATTGCTACTTTTCCTTTCTAGCTGGAGGTATCAATATTTCATAACTAGGTGCAGCGGAAAGTGTTTTCTTTCCTAGGTTTAATATTATGATGGTGATGAGAGTACTTTAAGCAAAGATTTTGTCAGGATAAAAAGACGCATGAATATGGTTTTTCGCATTTTAAAGCAGATTACCTACCTCTCAAGATAATGATATAAGCTAAGGTAGAACACTACTTAAAAAGTAACTTCAAATTTAAAATTGCGGAGGTAATGCAGAAATAGCTTTAATAAGTTTTAAACATCAAATATTTATTTGCGTTTAATATCATTACAAATTCTTATGAATTTACGAACTTGTTAACCAAAACCGAATGGAACTTGGAAAAAGCAAACAACTGAATTTCTTGACTTTAAAATTCATTTTTGTAGAAAATTTAGGAGACATGATTAAACTGAATACTTTTATTTTAGAATAAACCAATGTTTAATATCTTTCGGGTAAAAATTAACACATTTTTTAAAAACAAAGTAACTTGTTGGAGGGAAAGTTGACAGTTTCAGTTTTCCCACTTAAGAGTTATGGTATGTTTCTTTTTTTTTTACTTGTTTTCAATATTTTTCTTAGAAAACTGCAAAGTTTTTGCCATCACCCCTTAATTCATTTTTTATTTTAGGGGCAGTTAAATGGCACGGCTTATTCATAAGAGGTGGCTACAGAATGTTTAGCTTTTCAAAACAAATTAAATTTCCGAGTCATTTTACGCTTCCATTCAAGAGGATAGTTATTTACTGGCCCGACAGGTGTAATTTTTTTACTATCACATTCAAAAGAAGTCTTCTCACTGTCTCGCTCTACTTTCTTAAACTATCGCTTAAAGATACACCGATAAATTTATACGCTACTTCCAGGACAAAAATCCCATCTCCTTTTCATCCCCAGCCAAAATCAATATCTGCAAGCGACCAAATTATTACCCAACCTTCTTTCTGAATTTTAAGCCCTGTCATTGTCTTCAGTGGCCGCTATTACTGGCTTTTTGTGCTGGCCCCATAATTAGCTTTTAATGACGGACGATTCCCTTGTTTTCTCCCGCACACGAGCCTTTTTCTTATCTATACGCTACCCGCCTTAGATGGAGCAAAAAAGGCGCTTAATACCCTTACATCCATGGAGGGTTTTTTTTTCCTCCTGACCCAATGGGGTTGACGTGCAGCCTTAATTTATTACCTTGTTTAAAGTTTTTAAAAACGCCGCGTCTTTTTGGTGGGTTTTGGGTGATCATTATTTGGAGATCGGGTGTTTCCTGGATCCTTGTTTTCCTTCTTTATTTTCCCGGTAGTAATGATTTCGGAGGGCCTTTCGCTCGGAGATAAGGAGTCGGGGGTATTTTTGCACAGACACTTTATCTTTGAATAATAGAGAATTAATTTTTTTTTCAACCCATTCTGATTCGGTGGAACTGGAATGATTTGCAGTCTGATTGTTACTTTGTATAAGTTTTATTTGAATCTATTTGCCTTATTTTTTAAAAGTGTGTTGGGATCATGGGGAGTTTTTTAAATTAAGGGGTATTTCGGAAGTCATTAGATTGTTATTTTCGAAAGGGAATGTTCAAAAGATTCCTTGTTTTTAAATCGGTTTTGTTTTTAAAAAAGTATGTGGAGAATTTGAAAGGATCTTCAAGTAGTAAAACACGAACTGCAATAAAGACTCATTTGAATGCATTCAGATATGACTTTTAAGTGTCCTCAAATCCACTTCACATACACATCTTTTGCAAAAAATATCCTTAATATTGATGTTAGCAGATGATTACGAATAGCATTTTTTTTTGCATTATTATATAAAAAACTGAAAAGTTTAAATCTAGTTCATTCCCCGCTTTTTCTCTTTATATTATAATTAGTATATTAAATGTGTTAAAAACAGTTTAAGAATAAGTAGTGTTACATTATAAGTATTTGTTAACTAAAGAGGTATACATTCTTGAAGTATAAAGTTATCCTGGATTTTTTTAAGTGTCCCCCTCTACGAATTTTGAAAGGGGTTTTTTTCGACCTCTGTATCCTTTACATATTTTTATTATTCCCCTTTTTCAAAAAAACTTTAACGATCCTGGGTTTTAAAAATATGATAACCTTGGATCTTAGTATTTATGCCGATTTATGATATAAAAATATGATAACCTTGGATCTTACTTCTGTCATCTTCTTGCTAAATCCTCTTATCTGAATCAGATCTATGAGTTCGTTTAATGCTTTAAATATCCCCGCGCACTATGTCATGATGTGTATTGCTATGAATTGTAAACGCTTAAGTTATATTATACTTTTAATCACATTTCGGTATATGCAAAATATTTTAAAGTTCATTCACTCTTTCTAGATGTTTCCATACGTTTCATAAATTAGAACCCGCTCCTGCGAAATTACTTGAACATTCTCCCCATGGAGAAAAAGGAAAAGTCAAAAAACAATTAAACCGAAACTGCTCTCCGAAATGAAAGTTCCAGGTCCCTCTGTCCCGTTTTTAAATCGCTTTTGTGTTAAAGCTTACGCTCCGCTTCTCCCGCTTTTCCCGAAATCATTTTCACCTCCCGTTTTTTCCCCATCCACTCCCGCTTTTAAATGCTTTTTAAAAGAAAGAAAAACGCCTTTTTTCTCTGCCATTAATGGCGCTGTAATTACAGCACAGTTCCCAAAGAGGGTGTTGAAGTATAATACCGAAGAAAAGGCGATTTTTTCTTCTTCTCTCTCTCTCTCAGTAGGACCGACGGTAGCCTTCAAATTGATGAGACCAATGGCGGGTTGATTACGACAATACCTGCCCGAAGGCTTTGCGAAAAAATAACAACAAAGAAAGAACGGACTTTCTTTTATAAGCTGTGCCGTCCTTTCTAATTTCTTTCTTTTTCTCTTTTTTTGTTCTCCTTCTGAGGGAGAAATTAAAAAGTGGAGTGTTTTGGCGGCTTTTATCTCGAGATCAAAAGACGACGGACGGATTTTTTTTTTGTGTCGGGAGGTTTAATAGAAAAGTTCGCAGTTTGCTTCAGGTGTATTGGAGGTGCGAGAATAATTTGTGCCCGGGGCTTGTGATTGAAGTCTTAAGAACGCAGAGAAGTGTTTTGATGTCGCGTCTGTGATGGGTTTACCGGAGTTGCGTTGTTATTATAATAGGTTATTCGTATCTGAGTGATTTTAATGGTGTATGAACCGTTTTTAATATGGAATCTATTAAGGTACTATTAATCTATTGTTCGTTTATAAAAATATATATTCCAGTTCCATCAGACTTCAAGAGTTACCGGTTTCTAAAGAAGTAATCCGTGCTAAACTTAAGGTGTTTTTTTTCCTTGTGTAGTGGTTAAAAAGTCGTAAATGTGACTATTTTTCTATCTTCAAGTTCTTAAAATTCCAAGCTCTCTACGTTTTTAATGAAAAGTTTTTATTTTTGAGTTTTGTTAAAGCTATAATCTAAGTGTAAGACAAGATTGTTCTAAAAATAAAGCCACAAGTTTGTTTTGATGAACTTTAAACAAATAGTAATTAAATAAAAATAAATATATCTTTTTAGGTTAAAAACAGCTTATAAGAGTACATTTATGGAACGGATAGTTTTTATTTACAAATTTAAAAGGGTTTATATAATTTTTTAAATAGATAAAGATTAGCTATTTTATTAATTTTTTACTGGAAAAATAAAACTTGCTTACAAGATGAAGGTACGCAAGTTGCTTGAGCATCTTTCTTTTCGATTAAAAAGGAAATAAAGAAATCTCAGATGCTTTAATTTAAAAAGGTTCCATATTAATTTAATGAAATAAAACGTTAATAAAAATCACTAATCCTTTAAAAATGTACAAAAGCTTAAAAGTACTTTTTATTAAATATGATTTATTAATGCAATGTTACAAAAATATCTTTTCCTATCTCTCTCATTAAGAAAACACCTTTCTTTTTTAAGAAAAAAGTTACTTCAACAGAAATAATGACGCAGATAACGAAATTTCATCATCAATCTTCAAAAGTAAATTACTCGATTTGTTTTCCTAATTAATTCCATTTTAAAAAGCAAACATCTTTTTTAACTAAATGCCCGATTTGAAAAATTATTTTCTGAAGATCAAAGGATTTACCGGGAATCTTGATAATCACAGGGAAGGCGCAAAAACTGACGTTACACAAAACAGGAAACACTAATCCCGGCAGAAGAAAAGGCTAATGGAATGATGTTTCAAGTTTAAATTAATAGCACTGGGGATATAGAAAAGGGAAAAACTAACGAGGCTCTACTAAATCCTCCCCCGCATTTGAAGTAAGGCAGCTTTTGGGGGATATTCCATAGAAAAGAAGAAACAATCTCGCATCCATTCATCTTCGATTCCTGATATAAAAAAAAAAAAGATTCGGAACAATTTTAATGATTCGTTTCAAAATGGACGTGGATTAGGAAGAATAAGAAGAAAAAAAAACGTTTCCGGAATAAATGTATTATTTTGAATCAAAAGCTTCCAATAAAATTTTTACCAATGCAGTAAAGACGGGTTTAAAGAGGAGGAAGCGAACGAAAAATGGAACGTTATGTTTCGGTCCTTTTGAATGGGGAATAAACATCGCACGCGGCCTTCTTTATGTTTGTTCGAAGAAAATATTTAAATTTTTGAAAGGGGAAATTGGAAGGGGCATTGTTTTTCGATTTCTTTTGAAGAAATGGAATCGAACAGTTGATGCGGCAGTTCGTGAATTCTATCTCCGAGTGCAGATGGAAAAGTAGGGACTCGGGTAACAAATATGTTTTGACAAGACGACAAATTTAAAAAAGAACTTTCCTTGCATGATTTTGATTTACAAAGTCTTTAAAATAGAAAGGTGCTAAAGCAAGTATGAGAGAATTGTTTGGTGAAACAAAAGGAATTTATATTTTATTTGTT
This sequence comes from Tetragnatha montana, assembly GCA_963680715.1. Classification (NCBI taxonomy): domain Eukaryota; kingdom Metazoa; phylum Arthropoda; class Arachnida; order Araneae; family Tetragnathidae; genus Tetragnatha; species Tetragnatha montana. The sequence goes on along the minus strand of OY796680.1, from coordinate 43,086,740 downwards.
TTGCCATTTTTTAAACTTTAATATTTGATGCTTCTCAAAATGTCTAATTAATATTTAATGTTTGCCTAAAGATTGGAATCATCGTTGTACACAACTGTTGTCAAAAACACAACTAAACTAAAGAAAGTATTTGATTGATATTATATTCTTCGTTCAGTTTAATATTAAGTTACTATGAAGGGGAAACGCTTATTATACTGCATTTCTTTTTCATGAGTTTGAATAGTCACGAAAGACTACACAACAGTGTTTAATATTCTCCTTACCCAAATTCATGTTTTGCAACTCGACCTTAGGGTATATTTTTGGTATAAAAGTATATATTTTTGTGTTATAAGAGAATGATAACAAAGAAATGTAGTCTATGGTTATGAAAAAACAATGTATCAAGAACTTTTTACGGCTCTTCCTTAAAGTCTAAATATAAAATGCGAGACAGAAAAATTCTTTCACTTCACAAAATATAATTTTGAAAGATAAAAATGTTATTTACGGAACAAAGCCAAATTAATTTTAAACAAAAAAAATGTATTTCGCCCTTTCTCTGAATACATTAACCAGTTGGCAAATTTATACCACCTAAAGGGGATCTAATATTGATACTTCGTGCTTAAACATCTTCAAACATAAAACTGATTTACGTAACAGACTATCATATTTCACAAAATCTCAATTTAACTTATCGAGCAATTAACCCCCGCTGAAGATCCTCGAGTTATAAGTGCATCCAGGAGAAAACGAAACCCAGAAAACAGCTGCATTATTTCTCACTCGGCAAATGGCAACATCTGGAACAGATCACATTAGCCGCCTTTGGAATCCATTCTCAACCACTGAGAATAGAAAGATTTCGGAAACGTATAAAAAAATCTCGAGAACAAAAAAAAAAAAAAGAGAATGGGGACGCACCCACATAGAACACAAAAAACCTCGTTTGGTTTTAATCCACTTAAGTGATGTTCTTGGCAAAGAATGACTGTTTCGAAGGATTTGAAGGTTTTTTGGGAATGCGACATTTATATGCAAATCCTAAAAGAGTCGCTGTTTCGCGCGGGTGGAGTAGGTATTTGCGGATATTCTGCAATGGGATATCAACTCTAACAATGATGTTATAGAGAAAATGAAGTTACTTTGAAATGAAGCTAGGAGAAATTGAATGAGGATTTTTATCAGTTTCTTAGGAATAGATAACCTATTTTGGAAATACTTTTTAAACTCAAAGTTTAGAGAAGCTTGCCGTAAAAAGCTGCTTATTCGTATTTTTTACTAAAACAAGTAAGAAAGAATTTTTTAAACACCAAGAGACTTTCTAGAAGCATGGGAGATCCGCGATTTCGGACAAAAGCCTTATTTATTCAAGAACCGATACGGAATATTGAACAAATTCAAAACATGTCGAGTAGAGGATTTTCGAAGCATTAACACAGTTATAGTCTTTTACATATTCTTGATTTAACATTAACATCAGTATATAATTTTAGTGCTTAACTTTGAATGTCAAAGCGGAGTTTTGGTAGTATTTTCAAAAAAAAAAAAAAACCTAGTTATTCATTAAACAGAATAACAATCACTTCAAACATTTTTACAGATAACTTCATTGAGGAAGATTCAATAAGAAGTCCTCTACAAGAAACAATAGTTTATGTTCCAAAGACTTAATACTCTCCAACCATGTGCTACAACCCCTTCGCGATGCTGGTTATCCTCAACGTGTGCTTACTATACTTGGTTGCAATATTTCTTGACCCTATGACGTCACTACACGGAAGGAAAAACTGTGTAAACAGAAAGCATGTTGGGTTGCTAGAACGAATCTTGGTAAGCAAATCGTGATACATAAAAGCTATACATGGGTTTAACAAACTAATAATACTATTTCTGAATTGAAGTTCTTAATTTCACTCAAACTTCAGACACCACGCTGGGAACTACTTTCTTTGTTTGCTCTCAGCAAGGTCAAGTAAATTTGCAGTCTAGTAAAGCCACAAATACCACAGTAGCGACCCAACAAGCACCTAAAACAAAGCTTAACCTCCATTCCTTTATTATTATTATTGCTTCCCTAAACCTTCGATCGGCATCCAGCTCTACCCCCGATCAGCTAATCGAGTGCTCGGTTCTAATCAAATGAGGGGGCAGACCACCAGGGAGGAATTAGCGCTTGGCGCGGTTTTAATTGTCGGAGCGGGGGACGACATGACAGGTCGGGGAGAGGAGGGGGGACTTTGGAACAATGGAATGCAAAAAAATGCTAATGGAAACAAAGGAAGTCCGCTCTTGATGGTGATTGACTGGGAAGTATCGATTTTTTAAGAGTCACTGGGGGGTTTTAAAGGAGTAACATGGAAGTTTATTCATCCTCACATACGTATATAGATATTTTAACCCCCCACCCAAAAAAGTAAAACGTTATAAAACATATTGCAAATTATTTTTTAATTAAGTGCACGATAGTATATGGACAGAGTGCATGGGATGCACAAAGCTTTTAAGTTAAGGAAATTTATAACTATCACATATGATGGAGTTTAATGAATTTCAATTTCGCATTTCGCAATCAGTCTAACAATTGGTTAATTAATATTAATTATGCATTAAAGACGTATGTCTGCCATAGAAATGTAGAAATCTGATCCTCAAACTTGTCTTTCTTCAAGCATAGAAGCTATTTAGTTTTCTTAATCAGTGTGCTAATTATTATATTCTTGTACGGAACGTATCATAATTTTAATATCGACCTAATATTGTACAAAGCTATCCTTTGAATATTGATTGTTGTAAATTGTATTTGGGTTTGGAGTTGCCCTATCAGATATTTCATATTAAAATGTCAAAAAAAATGCCATTGATGAAATTAGAGGCTTGGTTGACTCTCTGACACAGCCCAAATCCAACATCGATCGGCAAAAGAGTCTTTTGAATTTCATTTATGATTAAATCATTCACTTTTTAAAACGTTCATTGTTACCCTTCCCTGCGTTCCCACTCCTTTATATTAACTTCTTTCCGAAAGTTAATAAACTGTTTAGATTGTCAAAATGTTTGGTACATTTCAACAAAACTTCTACCACACCTGAAGAAAATCCTAGAAATAATTCTACCCGCTTTATCATTCCTAAGATTGCAACCTCAAGCCTGTCATCCGCACGTCAATATCTCTACAACTCCAAAACACTCACTTTTTATATCCGAAAATAAACACGGGCGTCACGTCCTCGCTGTCTTCACTTCAATTCCCCTCCCGCTTCTTTAATTTCGGGCGGCTGCAGCGTTTGATCATCGCGAACTGAACCGAGTAAAAAAAAAAGCTCTGCCCTCCCGTGAGAATATATATCAGTAAATAAATAACGCCTTTCTTCAGATGACAAAGTAATAAAATAAAAACCGTTTCCTTTTGTTGTCAGGAAACTCCAATTTGGAGGCGCGTCACCCGGGTTTTATCCAATTCCCTCCAATGGACCTTTTCCTGCAGGTTGGCTCGCTTCGGACAAGTCGGGACGTGTCCAGAAGATATTTAGAAATGAAAGGTTTTGCGATATTTCTGAATGCAGAACCAAACGGAAGGTTTTGTCAGATATTTTTCAAACGGGACTTTTTAACTTTGGGTTTCGACTTTCTTTGTTTCTTTGAACGGTTTCAAAATTTTGTAATAAAAAAGCTCACGTGGAAAAGATGCTTACAGTTTTTATGGCAGAACCAACCAGTTTTTTGAGGGATGAATATTTTAAAGATTTTCTCTTTGAAGAATATGGTCTGCTGTATGATTCAGATATAATTTATAATCAGACATCTTCGGAGCGAAGTCTTGTAAAAATAATACTTTAAGCGTAATTATGTTTCCAACTACAAATTTACGTAAGCCAAATTTTACCTCACACATTTTTTCCACCTACAAGAAGCAAGGTGTCTCTGAGAGTTAATCCCTTGAAGCGGGGAATAAGGGGAAGCCATAGGTCTAGCTCAACTTTTGTTTCCCCTTTCCAACTACCAATCAGAAGTTTTGAAGTACTCAATCAATTAAAACAAAATACATTTCTACGTTACCTTAAGTTACGATCAGAAAAAAAGTTTCTAGTTTTATACCACTGCAGTACCAAAAGGTTTTGTAACCCAACATGGAAACATCTAACTAACCAATCCATACTGTCAAAGCAGCCCCACTTGCGATTCCTCTCCATTTCTTGCCCAGCATTCAATTTCACACCACACAAAACAATCACAGCCATTGTTACGAGAAAGCGAACCAAAAGGCACAGCTGCGAACGCAAGATAAAGGCGCTCGCCATTATTACAAGCCGGACTAGTGACAGTCGGAAGTTCTTGGGGCGCCCTTATCAGAGCCCCGGCCGGGGCGCAGAAAAGCCCCCTTTTTAATTAGAACTCACAAATCCTCGAAAATAATAGCCGCTTTTTTATAACGAGAGACGCGGGGCGAAGCAAAGGAAGCACTGACAATAGATTTAATCCGGATTCCGGGATTAAAAATTTTCGGAGCCACGCGGGAAATATTTTGGTGTATGATGAAGGAGGGAACAATATCTTTTCATTCGGCGTAATTTAATTATGTTTTCTTTTGAGAGAATGTATCGTTGGGGGAAAAGTTTTTGAAAGTTTTAATAAGGGCTTTTTGATGGAATAATAAGTTGGAAACTCTTAACAGATCTTTTAAATAATCTGGTCAAAAAAGAACACAGACAGGGGTGTGTATTAATAATGGGAAGTTTGTTTAAAATTTCAATTACCTCAAATTAATTGCGTGAAAATAATGATTAGAAATTGAAATAAGGAAAAATAAAACCTTTTCAAAACTAGTTTTGATAATTTTGTCCACAATAGAGCATTTTCAATCACATGACTCGGACCCCTCGGACCTAACAAGCCTTAGCAACAAAAGGTTACAGTTTTTGACCTACAGAAGGTTAACAGTTATAGAAAATGACTGGCCGTGGAATTCTTCTATTGGAGCATTTGCAATCACGTGACCCCCTACCTAAAAACCGCCTTAGCAACAGTTAAAAGCCCTACAAAAGGTTAACAGTTAAAAGAAAATAGCTGGTCGTGACGTCACCTGAAAACACTATGCAAAATAGCTTAGTTTTACGTTTATAGCGAAAAAAAAAATAATTGAATCAAAAGGCGAAGAGGTTCTACGGAGGGTAAAGTTAGCAGTAGTAATAAATAAATTTTTAGTAACAAAAAACATTACATACATGATATGTGTAGAAAAGAAAGAAAAAGAATGTGATAAATGGATTCAATTAAGCATGAGATAAAAACAACGAGAGATAACAAAATATATTCCATTCAGAGCAAAAATGAAATAAAGCCCGCGAAAGAAAATTTTCCAACGGACCGTTACTGACAAAGTTTTATCTTCTTTATCTTACCCTGTCAAACCATAAGGGAGGAGGGATATCGTAAAAATAAGACAAGACTTGTAAAGAAAGGTTTGAAATTTTGTATTTATTTTAAACAACATAACACGGGTAACCACAGGCGTAAAAGGCTTTTGAAGACGTAAAAACAAACCGATTTCATCAATTATCACAACTTTAAGTTATTCTGGTTGGAACGAATCATTGGAAATTTTAAGATTATATCCTTTTCTATTTAAAATACTTACTTGCAGGAATTTTGAACATAAAAAATAAGAAGGTTTTAAAACATTTCACAACTTATATTTTTAAGGGGAAAAAATAATACAAATGCTTATTCAATATATTTTGGGTTTTATAACTGCGGAAAAAAAACTTTTTTACTACACAAATTGTAACTAGGTTTTTATCCTTAGTTTCATCATGATGCTATCTAGTTTAATTTTAATGTATATCGTTGTACACCACATTTCAAAGGTAAAAAAATGTCAAAAAAATTCAAGCTGCCAAAAAGCATACTATCAATCGTATAAAATAAATAAGTATACAGTATAACCTCGATTTCTCGAAATCGAAGGGACGCAAAATAAATTCGAGGTATCGAGATAAAAAGGTTACTCCAAATATAAAAAAAATTAATTAGTACTTTATATTAAAGGAAACCATATTTTTTCGAGATATAAAGGTTTTCGAGGTATCAAAGTTTGAGATAACGAGGTTACACGGCATATCCTAAGCCTAAAGCCAAGATTATCAATTTCATCAGCAAAGTTTCCCAAAAGTTCTGTCAACATACACCGCTTCTCCCGACAACCCCGCGCGGCCAAACAAAACTGACATCGGGGTACACGATGTATGACAAACTCCCCTTCCCCAGGTTTAATCAAACATCGCCAGAGAAAGGAAGGGGTCCCCATAAATAAAGGAAGGGAGCGTTTTACAGATACGATGATGGCTGCAGTCAAAGCACGACGATCGGGGATACTTCTTTTAAATAAAGGGTTGCTGCTTCGATCCGGAATCATCGGAAAAGTAATTAGGAGACTGCTGCAAAGAACAATGCCGTCTTCTTGACTTTTCGGAGGGAGATAGCATTGTGAGCGAGATTGGAGACACTTTGACAAAGGGGGGCACGACAATGGAATCGGGATGGCGGAGAGAGTAGAAAAGTTATAGTTTGGAAAGTGAGTTGGTTGTTGAGAGTGATTTGAGGAGATGGGGCAGGAGGCAAAACAGTACCCTGTGTTGACTGCGAGCGTAGTTGGTTGGAGTTCGATAAGAAACTTTTTGGAAACTTCGTGGTGTAATGCAACTACAATCAACCGAAAGCATCATTGCATGGTAATAAATTGGGTATTTTTAGAGGACATTGCAGTTTATTGTGTTGCTAGAATTTCTGCAGGACTATAGCAATATAGCAGGATATATAGCAATATCGAGTAACTAAAAAATTTTAATTGTAGGGATGTCCTGATCGTCTCAACTTTACATAAAAAAATGCAATGAATTTCCAAGAATGCCCCCATGAATATTGGAAAAATTGAAATTCTTCAGAGCAAATAGAGTTAGGAATAATTTTAAGTATTTGTACATTAGCAAAGACAGGTTATTGATATGTTACATGAACGATCAAGGATGGACTGGTCGTCTCAACTTTACACCCAAGAAATTCAAACATGAATTCCTTCGTAAAATATTGGGGGGGGGGAATATTTTTTAATGGTAAATTTAGTTGGGAATAATTTTAATTATTTGTCTATTAATAAAGATAATTTAGTGTGTTACATGAAAATTCAAGATGAATGCTTCTTCCCAGCACTTTTTCCACTACGCACTACATTAAACTTAATAAAATTTCAGTTGATTTATAACATTTAACGATACAACTCAGAAACAGCTCAGAACATTTAGTTTCGGGAAATTTCCATTTGAAGGAAAGAATGCGAAATATAAGATTTTTGAAGCGCTCTAGTGAGTGAACATATAAATTATATTAGCGGTAATCCTTTCACTTATAAATATACCACCCCATTCCGCTTTAACTTTTTTAAAACCTCCGAAAAGCATTTTTTATTTCTACCATTTCTTTCCCGAAGCTAAAGATTTTTATAATAAAAAAAAGAGTTGCATGGTACATTTTAAACCGAATTTATACAAGGTAATAATTAGTTCAAGTACATATTATAACATTTTAACAAACACTCGTGTTTGCATGCAACAACAGTTTCCCAAAATAATAATAAGCCTAATTATTATACATAACAGCTCTTACAGGATGCTCTCCTCTTCCTCTCGATTGTTAAAGAGCTCGTTTTGCGGGCGTTAACACCTCATTCATATTCAAAGCTATGATAATACCAGAAGCTAATATCATTAGGATTAACCGTCATTACGGAGGTTATACGCAAATGAATGGCATCCCCTTGCCCTATTGATAGCTTTAATCTCTTCACAGCTATAATAGAAGCTTTGAAATTATCAAACTTGTTTCCAAACGCAACGTAAACTTTGACGAAGAAATTAAACATTAACTAATAACGTAAATATTAATAAGCTTGTTATGTGGCTTGCAGTGATTAAATTATTCGTACTAATTATTATTGCTTACCCTATTTTCCCTGCAAGTTTTTAAATATTTGTTTAAAATGGAAATAATCTAAAGTAACCTTCTAAAGAGGTCCAGAAATATTTATTAGTTATGATCAAATACCTTATCTTACAGTTGTTGGCAAAATAACGCAGGAGGGAAGTTTACAAAGACTAAAATTTAGTTGAAAACGTGGAATTTCATAGTTTATAAAGATCACGAGAAAGTTCAGTTTAGTTCATGCAAATACATATGTATTTGCATTATTGCCGTAGGGTTAACGGGGTTGTCCTGAAATCCCTTCGCCAAGGTTAAATGGGTTGGCGGGGTAAGGTTATGACAACATTTTTTAAACCTTACATTGCTATTTGGGATTTTACCTAAACCATTTGACCAAAAACTAAACATTCAAATAGTTCGCCTCAAAAATACTAACCTAGTTAAATTGTTTTTTAATGGCGAATTTCTGGATACATCCTTGATCCATGGCATGACGATATTAGTAACTTTTGTGTTACCAGTGGACCGAAGCCACGAAGGAGATGAATTGCTGTCTACCACGCCACACACATATTCGCATTCACAACCCCTTAATTTTTTAAGGGGGGACATTCATTCCCCACACTCTAGGGCCCGGTTTTGTAATCAGATATTCTAACTATTAAGCCCATACGCCGGCAATATCACACATTACTCACCAAGATGTGGGTATATGTGACAACTCAAAATATGTAGAAGTTAAAATTCACTGCTATTTGTGATAACTATGGTGATAACTAGATAGCAGGAAAATTTTGCAAAAAATTAGGATATTAGCTGCTAGATTTAACATCAATCCGATCTGAGGGTTGTTTAGATATCAGACATTTTCATCATTTCCTACTACTCGCATAAATGACACCAAAACCCACGTAGGATCGAATTATTACAAACACAGCAACGTGAAATTACTACTGAGTGCACCTGATATGCGACACCCAATCCTCCTTTTCCAACCGCCCGTAAAGCTGACTCCGATCATACATCCAGTCGGCCGATCGCAACCGGTCAAACGCACCTAAACAGCAGCAGCCGCTCGGCATTAAGATTCCGGGCCGACACAGACAATACCCCTTTTAATCAGAAGGACAGTCAAAGGGGCTTGTTAAGCGAGGCGCTAATGAAAGGGGGCAGCAACCCCCTCTTCGAACGGGGAGGAGGCCCCCTTTTGCTAGGGAGGGACAGCGTTGCCAAGGCATGGAATTAAATAGTAGTGCCGAAACGCGTGGGATCTTCATGCATGGACTGTGTGGGCGTACGGCAGCAAAAGGGAGGTGGAAATAAAGTAGCAGCTGTAAGGCTAGTTCGTTGTGGTCAAAATGATGGGACAATGAGGTCTTGTGTGACAAAGAGAGTTAGCCCACGCCGGCCGAAGCTGCTTTGTTCGTAAATTTATTGTTTTGAACGTAGGGAATAGGCAATTCAAACACGTCTGGACTTGAGATTGGACTCCAAAAGAGACTGGATGGCCTCTTTTGTGTTAGAGAAGCCATTCCAAAGTTTGAGACCAAACAGCAGGTGTACAAAACTATTATTGAATGTACTTTATGCCCGTAGCAGCAACTAATGTAAAATATTGACGATTTGGAGAATATTTAATATGAGACCAAAATGTAGTCAATAGGTATCAAAATATATAAACTATAGTTTGTAATTTATAAACTTCCACTAGTGGAATTTAAATAGGTTTTCAGAAAAAGTTTTCAATTGAAACTTATGGGATGCTTGCAATAGTAATACTAAGAACTACTAACCATAGTAAACGCTAATCATAACAAAAAGTCAATGGCTTTGAAATTAAAAAAACAAAATTTAAATGACAAGAGCACGAAACTACTTTCAAAACTAGTCCTACCTATCAAACAATGAAAATATCAACATTTAAGGTAAAAATCTTGGTAACCTATATAAGGGAGAGTTAAACATTTCGTTAGAATACTGGGCTTTACTGGGAACCTAAACTCTAAGCAAAATTAAGCTATAAAAAGGCTCCTCTTTCAACATAACTTCCGAAGCATATTCTTTTCTACACCATCGGCAGTCACAACTCAGCAAATCCCATCAGATCTAAAGCTTCTTTCACCTTTCTGAGAAGCGAGAGGATTTGTGTATCGCTTTACACACTTCTAAGCTTTCTCCCAGACCTTTTGCATCATAACCTTTCAGTTTTTTACAAAAGAAGATGCTTACGAAATGTCCCGTCTCGGCTTTTACGCATAAAACGACATCTTCCAAGAAAAATGCATATTTGAAACTCCCACGCTTGACTGGAGTTACAACAGAGCGTGGAGAAGCAAAAACATAAAAATATTTCGTAAACAGCACCAGCCGACACAGAAAGCTACTTTTCCCCCACAAATACATATTCAGATGCATTTTTATATCCAAAAAGGTAGAGATAAATAAAATTTGAAACGCTACACCGCACTTAAATCCACATATACCAACCCAGAAACATAAAACCAATACACTTCACGATCAAAAAGGCAAGTATTACGAATGTGGAAAAACCGACAAGAAAAAAAAGACGAAACCCCAGACCCAAGAGAAGGGAGAAATACAGCGAAATCGGCAGAAATTCCGAAACAATGCATATTCGAAACACCCCTACTTTCGAACGGAAAATAAAGGCATTAGGGGAGTGGCCGAAAAGTTCCGAGTCTCAGAACAAATACTACGTTATATCAGATAGGGTATCCATGCACGAAAACGCCTCCCATACATATAAGAAAGCCTCGGATTCCATTCTATTTCACTTTACGCGGCGAAGGACAAAAGGTAATATAAAAGCAACACTTTTCTTCGTCGTTGATAGAACAAAAATCTTGGCTTTTCGCGCGAGCCCCTTTTTCAGGAGAAACTGCTGCCAGGGCAGTTTCCGCGTCCCATCAATTGGATTTGCATTGCGCCGTAAACAAGAGCGGGATGCATAAGGCTAAAAATCCGTAGGGATGGAGAAGGGAAGTGGCCGGTCCGGTTTTTATATCGATGCGAGGGGAAGTGATACTGTATCCCTCTTTGGAGGAGGGGCAATAACGTAAATGGGGAAAGAAAAGTTTGTGTGCGTGTTGTTTTTTATACGTTGCGAGGTACCACTACATGGAGGGGAGTTCAAAACAAAAGTGTGTGCTGGGTTCCCACTCAATTTCAGAAATAAAATTATCTGACTTTTCCAGGTCAATTCCCTGACTTTTCCAGGCTATTTACGGCCTTTTTCAGATATTTCTTGCTCTTATGAACATATATTTTCAATAAATGGTCTATTTTTTTCCACTTTCTAAAGCCAAAATTGACACCAAACATTAAAAATTGTTCATTTTCCAGGTATTCTGTATGATTTTCCAGGTTTTTGGCCATAATGAGCAATTTTCCCTGGCTATATCCCCTGACCTTTTAGGTGAAATTAAAATTCCCTGACTTTTTCAGGTATTCCCTGACCAGTGGGAACCCTGTGTGTGGTGCCAAAGAAGACCAACTCATTGACGTCACAGCTAATGTGTTTTTATGAACTTGTTTATCTATTTGTACATTTTTCACATTCTGATTTGGAGTCTAGGAACATGAGTCAAACCTCCTTATACTGGTGCCCCGGACGGGATTCGGAAAAGTATTACGATAAATTATCATCGGAAATCGGTTATTATTCTTATTTCGATTTTCAACTATAATAAAATGAGTCAAACCTCCTCAAGAACATAAGACTATGACGCATACGGTCAGATATGTCTTGCGAGATAATGAGGATAAATGTAATTGAATCATGAATGCATGCAAAAGATTTTTTTAAGTTTCATTTCGACTAGAATATGAAATATATCTTTTTCATTTTAAGGAGAAAACGTTTTCCTTTACCCTAAGCCTAACCATCCACACAAACGCTTCAAACTTAATGGTCTTTAAGATTCAAAGACCACAAAGGATCACAATGTTCTATTCCGTTAAGTCACATACAAGCATTACACAATATTCAAACTAACAAACAAATCTATAGCCACTAAAACGCAATTGCAACATTGCCATTCTTCTAATATCTACATAAATGTTTCACAACTTCCTAAAGAAATCCAAAACAAGATACCCGCCATCATCCAGTCGCCATGGTTACCGTAGTTCCGTTTTCGCAGCAACAAGAGCGAATGTATCTGCTGACAGCGAGACGGACCCATAATCCATCAACACCGGCTCATATGGGAGAAGATGCTGGAGATAGATGAGCCCTGGACATTGCATCTTACTGCATTTTTTTGTTGCTGCCGGGAGGGGCAGTTTATTGCAAAATTTTTCATCGGCCTTATCAGATGACCAACCGGAATTCGTGAGGGGGAAGAACGGACGTAAAAAAGACGATTATGAATCATTTGATGGTTGTATTAAGGTTGAGTATTGATTATACGGGGCTCTTATCAATATTTTTTTATGCTATGAGAATTGATAATACGGGGAGGGGAAGCCTTATTCATTTATCAGTTTCTCGTAAGCGTAGTCTAGTAGATTTTTAAGACTTGAGAATGGATTTGAAAAGATAAAGCAATATTTGTCTCCAAAGAAGTATAGGTACGGGTGATTAAGATTTTATTTTTAATATTTTCAAAGTTGCCACAAAATTTTGCACTGTTCCATGTAAATCCTCAAATTACAAACAATAAATACATAGTGTTACTTTGGTACCACTAAAAAGTATTAATAATATGTCTTTAAACCATTCCTTGCAAATAGAAATGTTATAGTGTCGGTGGTTCAAAATAGGTAACAAGTGTTTATATTAAATTTTTCCAAAAAATTTTTTAATTTTGTAACTTTGATTTATTTTGTAGCTTACCAAATGACGAATATTTACAATATTACGCTGTGGGGTAACTTTGGCGCCTCGTTATTAGGTGAAATAGTTTTTGAGTTTGACGGGAAAATAAGAAAATGTTGAGAACATCTTTTAAAACCAGTGCTTATAAGAACTATTGTCTTCTAATCACCTCAACACCCAGCCACACACAAGGATATTATTACTAATATTTCTGCCTTGCTATCTTAAGCTGCCTTAAAACAACCTGTCTTAAGCCCAACCATCCTTCACAAGCATTTCAGGCTGCCGACTGCCCACGAAGCGATCCGTATACAACCTGTTCCCGTCAACCACGGGCGGCCATCAATGATCGGAGAAGCGGAAGAGCAGCGATAAAAAAGGACCTATCCATCCCTCGGACCCGCTGATCCGGTTTACGAGCTCGTAAAGAAGCGATCAAAGGTTTACAGCGCCAAACACAACCTGCAGCAGCCGTCATCAAAAGCCTCATGCTTGACAACGAAAGGTTTCCTATGGTAAGCGATTTCGCCCTGATGGAGGAAGCGAAATTAGCCGTGTATGGCTACTAGGACCAGGAGGACGAGATTTATAGTGCTGATTGTGTTGTTAGCAGTGATGTAAGAACAATGAGATACATTAAATACCTTGTTTTTTAGGCATCTTTTTAACGGGAATGGGCATTCCTCGCTTTAATAAATAAGATTAAACTCGCTTTAATAAATAAGATTAAAGATTTGTAAAGAAAAATAATTTAATAGTAAGCTAATGCAGTGGTATTATCTTTCAAAATTAACCATTGCATAAATTATTGTATTTACAGCGCAAATTACTGTAGGTAACGTATTTACTAAAAACAAAACATTTTAAAAAGAAAGATTAATATATCTTTTATTTTACAAATGAACTTCTCAGTGTAAATATCAATAAAGTGAAAAGCTAACATTTTTCATAACTTCTCAACAATAATTCAAATCATATTAGTCACAAGTTACTACTCACTATCACTTTTAACTAATATTTCGATGAATACTTATAGTTATTTTAAATTTAATATAAAAATTGAATGCTAAAAATTAAGGAATTTATAGGATAAAGAAAGAGGAAATTTAGTTTTTAATTTATTTTTAACAATTCCTTGGTACAGTCTAGATATTTTTGCTACATCTCCAAACTAAACACTGAACTATAAGTAAACATTTTTAAGAATGTCCCCTTATAAAAAGTTATGATTATTTCATCTTTTTAGAGAGCAAAAATCCCCAAAAATGGTTTAAGATTAATGTTGACTACAGCTTTGAAGATTAAAAAAAGTTTTACGTAGTTGGGGGGAAAAACATAAGGAAAGAGAAACCAAAAGGGGAAAGTCTGAAATGTCTCGTTCCATCGGAGGGAAAACTAGTCCCGCCTAAAGATCAAACGTTCCTCCACCTGACAGAGCACCCGGGCGTGATATTAAAAACGTCAAAGGGTAAGGAGGAAAGAAACCTATACACAAAATAGCCTTTCAAGAAACTCGCCTGGCTCAGGCTTTAGGTATGTGAAAGGAGTGAACATGTGAAACAAAGTTATTTTTAGCTGTACTTCATCTCATACTTATCTGCGCATCTACTTTCTTTCATTATCCATTTTCAAGAAATACGCCCACAAACGTTTACGCAACTAATGCAGCTTATTTTGAAGATAAAAACCCATCGCATATTTTCTGTCAAGCTTGGATTTTAGGTAAAGTAAACAGGGAGGTAAATATCAACTCTAAAAAGTATTGACTCTGTATACATTTATAAAACAAAATTGCCTTATTTTGAAGGAAAAGTTCCAATATACTAAAAATCTAATTTTTGTTAGTATTTTGGGATTTTTTTTGGTGGTTTGTAAATCATTTTCTATTTTTATGTTTACCCTAAATCTTCCCAGATAATTTTATATTTAAAAAGCTTTAAAAATTCATATGTTCAGGGTTTCTGTATAATATCTTGTTATTTACACAGCATCGCCAATAATTTTAACTCCTTAAAATTTCCAAGGTACTTAAATTTCAAATAGAATTATTAATAATTATTCAATTAAGATAAAAAAAACTTGAGTGTTTTTTTAAAGATTTAAATAATTTTTATACTCCATACATCTCTGAAGAAGAAAATTTAAAAAAAAAATTTCAATTACATCCTCTTCTGTTAAGGCTTAAGAAATGCAAAATACCACTAAAAATAGTCCTGTTAATACAGTTGAGTAGAAACCTATAATGACGAATTAACGATTTTTCCAACTTTTTTTACGGAAGTTGATCTGTATCAAGAATATTAACTTGTGGGATCCATAAGAACCGGTTCGATCAAATAGGCTAAGGCTTACATACGTCAGATTATATTGTTGACTACTTGACTAGTTAGCGTGGGTCACCGCAAACTTCATACCATTAAAGTACCGAAAAATCCTAAAAAATAACAGTGGCGGATCCAGGGGGTGGCACTCCACTCTGGACAATGCCCCCCTTGGACCCAAAAAATCACTCATAAGTACGACAAAAAGTACTCAAAATGAGTTAAAACCCTACTTTTACGGGTCAAATTTCAAAACATTTTCTGGGGGAAGACCCCCATACCACCCAGCGGATTCAAAATGGGATCTTGAGTGATACTTTTAATTTAAATTTTTTCTTATTTTAAAAAATCCCCAATATTTTGACATTTTTCTCAAAATGTAAAAGTGATGATCTGGAAAAGTGCCCCCCCCTTGGAGCCGTGCTGGATCCGCGCCTGAAAAAGAACCGCTTCATAAAAGGCATGAATGTTCTTCCCACAGTAGTAAACACTTCAAGACCAATCTACACCTCTCGACAATCTCAATCAACCTCACCCACCGCTGCAAATCGAACCTCCCGCGAAAACCTTCCAGAAAACACTCCTTCCTCCACCCCATTAGAACAATCCGAGCGATTCAATTTTTTGGGGGTGAGATTGAAGGAGATAGGGGTAGGCCAGCCAGTACACGTGGCGATGGAACGGATCGCTTCTGGAATTGGAAGGAACCCAGAGGGGGGAGTGATTGGCCCCCGGGGCGAGTCATCAGGGGATTCGCGATTGAAATCGCTTGCTGAGAAAGATGAGGTTCGGAGCCCCCTTTGGGATTGGAATGGGCGAGTGATAGGGCAGCCACAGGGTATGCCAGGGGTTTGCCTATTTCAAGGGAGATTGTAAAAAAGTGAAACTGAACGATGAACCAGAAACGACAAGAGTTGGGAACTTTCTGGGTAATATTTTTTTGTAAGTTTATTTTGCATAGTTCAATAGTAATATAATGTCCAACAAAAATCTGAAGTTAGAAATTTTTTTGCATTCATTTTTTTTCTCGCTTCTCTAAAGTCTTTCCTGCTTCAAGGGATTGTTTGAATCTCTCGAAAGGGGGAAAAAAATAACAGGAACAGTACATGAGGTTGAAGGAATAGCAATAAAAAGCAGTTTTAGGTAAAGAAGAATAAACAAAAGTTAGTTACATCTTCATTTAAAGGCACAACTCAAGAAAGAGAGCAAGAAGCTAACTATTCGGGGAAAAAGTTCTCCCTTTTTCTAAGAGCTTATTCGGCCTCTCAAGATTCGAAGAAAATTAAGCAATAGATATTTATTGAGAAGAAATTATTACTTAAAAACATCCAACAGCATCCATTTAAAAATTATTTTTGAACTCTAACTCACAAAGATTGTATAATGAATGACTCAAAGATCATACTGAAACTGGGTTTGTCAATGTCACATGTCATACATGTCAATGTTAAACATTTGAATTTTTCTCCTTCTGATTGCCTTATGGTTTACTATCACTCCCAAACCACAGTTTCCATCGATACCATTGAAAACCCTCCAACTTAATCACACCAATAAAGCCATTTCTAACACTCTTACATTAAAGCAATCTACAACTTAAAAGAAAAGCCATCGGTCCGAGCCACAAACTCAAAAAAAAAAAAAAAATAGAAGAAGCCACTATCCCATCGAAACCTCGCCCTCCCCAGGGGGTCAACCCACTCCCACTCAAACCTATCGTCACCCGAGATGGCACGTGCCACCGAGCAAACGAAGACTGCAATCGAGGTCCAAACGATTTTTACGAAGAAAAAAAAACCTCCGAGAATCACCGAAGAGAAACGAAGTGACGAATGAAAAAGAAGGGGAAGGGAGGGAGAGAAAAGATGGGAGATGGAATTAAAATCTTCCGACTCGCTTCAGAAATTGTTCGAAAAGAATCGGGTGTTCGGAAAGAGTTCGTTAAGAAGGTTCGGGTCGGGGGGCTTAGCCCCGCTGTTCCCTTAATCAATTTGAGACTGGAGTTTCGCAGTAATTGAATCGGGTTCTCTGCTTCTCGCTAATAGGGGGCAGTCAGCAGTGTGATGCGGACTATAGAGCGGCGGAGTCGTGTCGATAATAAGGGAAGGTTGAGTTAGAGTAACAGACGGGGGCTATTATAAATCAATGGCTGCCTATTCAGTGTTATGCGTCACATATTTGGTGGGATGTATTAGCTTTGATGAAAAGGGACGGTTTTGCAATATTTCAGTGAATTTTACTAACTAATTTGAAACATTGCCAATGTTTCTTGAATGAAACTTCCATTGGTTATGCAATCAAACCCAACTATTTCTTTTTGAACGCTTTGTTTTCAGATTGCATGACAACCTTTACTTCGATAACACTAAGCAACAAATTTTGACGAAGTTGATATAGACATGAATCTATGTTTTTTGTTGTAAACAGATTAAAGTATACAGTACTAAAAAATTGGCGAAAAATTTCAATTTAAATTGGATTTACATCGAGTCAATTAAAAATGTCCCATTTCACCCTTTATAAAGCCTTACCCCACCCTACCTTCCTATTTCTACTAAAGCTTTTATAGATACATTAAAAAACCAGTGTTATTCCATTCCTGCCTAAGCACAATATTGAACATGTAATGACTGGTTATAACTCTTGATGATAATAACTTGATATAAATGATCATGATAGTTAAGCAGAACGGATTTATTAATTTCTTTTGTGATTTATTTAGTTCCATTAAAGAAAATTAAAATTGTCTCAATCTAAAAGCCCTTGTGCTTAATTTAAAATGAAAGGCTTTGCAATTAGATTTATATAGCTTGTCACGCGATGAGGTTTTTGAATGAAGTATCCATTTCTTACAATAAGCTTTGTTTGCTTTTTAAATCAAAGAATGTCATAATACATTAACGACATACACGGAAGTTTCAGTGAGGAAACCAGACATGAGATAAAGTTATTATTTCTGTACTTGGCTCTTCGAAACATGTTCACTTATGTTCACACTCGAAAACACTTTTCGAACATGTTCTACATTACTACTTACTTTAAACGTAATCCTTTCGAAAAAATATACTTGTTGATGACAATAGCAGGCTATCCCATGGAATATCAGGATCAAAGTGAAGAAAACTGCAAAGACATCAAGTGCAGTAAAATCCTTAAGACCTACACTCTTCTCCTCAACATTTTGAAATCAGTTTCTTTTTTTGTGAGCATAGTTACCCTGTACCAGTTCATCCATTCGAGGTCTATGCTGATCACTGTTTATGCCCTCGCAATTGTTGGATTTGCCATGAGCTGCTTTCTGCAATCGCGAAGAACGGACATAATCAAGGTCGTACACCGTTTGTGCGTCCTGTACCGCTCCTTGAAGCGGAACGGCGACATGGGACACAAGCACCTGGATTGGCTCCTCTTGGTGTACGTCATATTAATCACTTTCTTAAGCTTGGTCATCGGCGTTTTCACGCTTCAGCACAGTTTTAACGAATTGAGCAGTACGCTAAACATACCCTCATTTTTAAAAACGCACATCGGCGATAAAGCTTGCACCTGGTTGGCGGGTTTTTCCATCACCCTCACTTACTCCATCGGCCTTTCAGCGTGCGGAATGGCGTTACTCCTCTGCGACGCCACCTTCAGGGTCGCGAGCGAGACCATCCGGGCCTACTTCGACAACTTGAGGCGGACCTTGAAGACCAGGGCTTTGGACGGGCTGTCGTCGATATCCGCGGACATCGCGACCCTGCGTTCCATCTCGGTCCGGGTCGGCGAAGCCGACCGGGTGCTCCACGTCTTCACCCTTCTCTTGTACGGGTTGTTCTTCGTCATCCTCTTCTTGATGATATCGGGCGGGGTGTCGAAAGAGGACCGCTTCAAGAACGAGATGATGGTGGTCGCCGGGGTCAGCTTGGCCGCAGCCGCGGTCTTTTTCTTCAGCATGATCACTCTGAGCGGGGCTCGAGTGCGGGAGGAAGGAGAGCGTCTCAAGACCATCGGTCTGCAGTGCACCGATGGTATCATCGCCTCGGTCGGGAACGAAGAATGCAAGGCGGTGCTGACGTTCGTGCTCTTGTTGGAGAACATCAAAGAGCTCAACTTGGTGGTGACGGGAGGCGGGATGTTTGCGATCGACAGGAAGTTGTTTTTGACGCTCGGGGGAACAATGGTGACTTATGGAGTCATTTTGTTTCAGATGAACCAAGTTTGAATCCCTGTTTAGAAAGATTGCAACGTCCTTCAATTTTTTTTTCATTAGGTGTCTCAAAATTTTAGGATATGAGAAAAAATATTGTATTCATTAAACTGAAGTCACGAGATGTGCATTAAAAAGACTCAGACGTCGACTCTTAGTTTTGGAAAAAAAGTATGAATTCATATTGTCCTTCACTGGACAAAAAAACAGATGAACACCCCATCCGTAAATTTTAAGTTGATATAAACTGTTCTTGGAAAAAGCCTTTTATATGTAGAGAAGTAAAAAAAATGATTCTCTCTCACAAGTATAAAATCTTGAGTAATGCATTAGGCAATTAACCACTATTTAAAAAATAAAAATAAAAACTTTTACCGGTGATTATTACTATGTTCTACGAAACTTTTTATTTTACATTAAAATATGAAATCACTAAATTAAGTAATTCAAATAAAATATTTGCATCCCTAATAAGTTATTGCCCTACAACCCATCTTACTTATTCACATTTTATTCAGAGGTAAGAGGTCTTCTAAAGAAAGCGAAATAAACATGCAAAGCTTTCTGGAACATGAAGTTAGTCAGTTAACTGGAAACCGTTCACCAAAAAGGTATTTTTAGAATAGAGATATTCTTGCTGATAACATTTCTTGCTTTAACATTTTGCATGATGATTTTGCTTAGTATCTTTACAGTTATTCTTCTATTATCAAAATAAAAAAAGAACTAAATGTGTTTATTTCTATTTACCATAATATTTATGTTTGTTCTTAAACAAGTGTCAAGTACGATGTGTTACAAATAAATTGGTTGTTGATTATTTTTTTTGCATAGGCTTCTGTCATAGATTTTTAAATTCTGATAACTTAAAAAGTAGTATTTTCTCAGAGTAAACAATTTATCACCACTCTGCCAAGAAAAACAATCTGGTTTTCTCAATTCTAACATTCCTATTTTAAAAACCAGACATTTTAAAAATTCCCACGCCATCTATAATTACTAAAGGTGACATGTGTTGTTATCCCTTTTGCAAATAACATGTCTCTTACAAGCCCAAACTAAAATTAAATAATACTTTAAAAGCATTTAAACTGTTTTAAAATAAGAAGTAAAACAAGGTGGTATCTAAAGTTAAAATCAATATTCAGTGTCTTTAAAAAGAGCGTTGGTTATAGATAAAGCTGGGGGAGAGAGGTTTTGTTTTATTTATTCCACATTCGCTTTTTATTCTACATTTCAAATTTAAGGCGACTGCCTATAATTGGTTAAGTTTAAAAAAAACATTATAAAGCCCGGGAGTGTTTCAAAGAGTATATAAATAAGATTTAACTAAGTAATCTGAACAAGGCATGGTAGTCTACCCTTGGAGTTGCGGACAACTGCTAGATGATTTCTAGATCAATTCTAGACGTTGAATATAATCAAAAGAGCAAAGAAACTTTTCAATTATATTTTAACAAGACTATATTTCATGTTTTCATGGTTTCAAATTAGTTCTTATGCTTCTATCATGCATAATAAAATCTCAACAAAAAAAAGGAACCAAGATGGAATTTTTATTACCATATTCATGTTTGGCAGGCTGAAATTACATATATTTGTCATTTTTATCAATTTAACATTTTTACTGTTGCTCAAGTGCAACTATGTATTCTTTGGATAAATACGAGAGATTAAAGAAATTCCTATTCAGAAAAGTAAAAAGTTAAACACTCACAGAATTTTTCGGACGTTGCGAACAACTAACCATAAATCTACGAGTAGACAGGAAAAATAAACAGCTAGACATCGTTCACACGAATGTTCAGGATGTAATGGAAACTTAGGAATTTCAATTATACGTAAGAAAGTTTCAAAGGGAGCTGAGTAAACCAATACTTTCAAAATTGAAACTTCAAAACCCATTAGTGAAGAAAATTCCATACCAAAAGTTTAACGGATCATTTTCAACAACAGAAGTTACCCCGCTGTGTCGAGTCACTATTACCTACATTTAGAAAAAAAGTCTAAATTACTTTTACAGTCCCCTTAATGCAAACATTCTCTTTAGATTACTTTGCAGAAAAGCTGTGATTTATTCATTATTCATCCCATACTTTGCCGAACTTTTAACGTAGTTGCTATAAAATATCTTTACCCAAAGTATATTCTTAAAAGTTTATGAGAAGACAGGAAATAACAGATAATGGAAGAATGAATTTAAAAAAGAAAAATTGTCAGACGCAACGCAAACTATTAGTTTACGAAGTATCTACAGCAAGAAAGACATCACTAACACGAAAAATCCCAGCTAGTTAAACTGCCAAACCATAAAAATATATTCATACCATTACCTGAAAGCATAATAAAAACCTTCTTAACTATTAAGATAGGGGAGAAGCGGCAGTAGTAGATTAAAGCATCTTTTTCCCCTTCCATAACCCAGGAAAGATTTATCTCTCTTCAAAGCTGCGGACATAATTACTTTTCCGGCGGAGTTTGAAAGTAATTAGGCCGCGGTGGACTGTTTAGAAGAGGCTGCTCCGAAACTGGATGCGCAAATTGAATTGCTGAATGAAGATTAGAGAGATGTTTTTTACTTGCTTTGGGTTAAAAATAAAAAGTTATGAAGATTCGGTGTGGTTAAATTTAAGTTTCTGAATGAAAGTATGTAGTTTCGAAAGGAATCTTGTTGTAGGAAGTAAAAGAAATATCTTTTGAAATTAAAAACTTGTTTGAGTAAAATGGGGAATCTAGTTTAATTATACGCAACTCGGTAGAAATTTTAAGATCTCACTCAGTAAAAAAGGATAAAAAATTGATGGGCAAGGTTTTAAAAATGGACTCGAATTACATGTATTACATGCCTTATATTTGGCTCTTCTTAGTCGAATTTGACTGGAAAACGCTTCACTGGGAGGGAAAAGGGGGAAAACTATAAACTATCAAACCATACGGAATGTTGCATTTCTCTAACAAATATTACTATTCATTATTCTACAATGATGTTAGATTTTTCTGCATACATGATCACAAGTCAGGCAGAAAGTGAGATACCAGGTATGTTTTATATTTATATAGGGTATAACATCATTAAAGGTGGTGTGTGATTCAATTAGTTAAGAGTAGTCTTCTTAAAGAATGAAGTTAGAATAAATTTTTCGTTAATCGTGTCTCAAAATAATATTGAATACATCAGTCTTTTTTCTAAATTAAATGCCGGCTTATTAGAAAGTTGGTTAAAAAGTAAATATAAAATCCAAAATAATCCGTCCAAAATCATTGTGCTATACAAATAGATATCCCCTATTAAACGCCAAGCAAGAAATGCCCCGAAGAAATTATTCAACAGTCATCTCACACAAAGGAGAAACCGGACCAACACAAAGCAGAGAACTCACAGAACTCATCCATTCGAAGATCCATACGGACAGGCCCAACTTCCGCGAAAGACCCCCCAAAAGCTCTTAATTAAACATTCGAACCAAAGGGGCAGTTGGGAGTTTAAAAGGTCACCCTTGGCTCACAAAGGAGCCTCCCTCATCAATGGGAAACAAAGGAAGTCCTGCGAAGACAAAAGAAGCCCCGTTTACTAAAGGGATGAGCTTCTCGAAAACAATGGAAGTTATTGGACACAAGGAATTTTCATTTCGCTAACTAGGAGTTCAATACTTGGTCCAGAATATTTTTGCATTATCTAGGAAATATATGCAGAAATAAACTAGCTATAATTTACTTGAATGGTTTTTTCTTATGTGTTGCAATGTTACACTTAATCTGAATCATCACCAATTCATAAAAAAAATTCCATCCACGCAGTCCCACTCGATATTGTTTCAATATTTGCAGACGTGTTTCGTAGGAAATAAAAAAAGATAAATAATATTTACCAAAAAAAAAAACGCATAGTAGTTAAGAGAAAATCCTGTAGTAATAATTTAAATTTTGAACAGCTCTTTAAGTTTTTATGATAATTTTTTTTATTTCCTTTCTCAATACACGAATAAAAATTGAAATACTTATTTTAATAACTTGCATTATACCTCTAGTTCTCCTATGATAGATAAGATCGCATTCTTCGTATTATAGTTCGAAATTAAATTTCGTATCTTCAAGTTTAAGAATTTAAGAGTCATTATGCCTAAGATTTAACAAAACTACGAAAAATAAAGTCATTTTTTATCAGCAATATAGGTACTCACTCCATTTTGAAACTTTCTCTCGAACAAAATTGTAACATTCAGTAATCTTAAAAGAAGCAGGATACAAAAACATACCTAAAAAAGAAATAAAATAAATTATTTAAGAAAAAATAAAAAGCATAAAGAATATAAATTTCTTAATCCTTTTCACATGTATTTTCTTAACTTAAATGTTTTACTCGCAAATAATTTCTTCACAGAAAAAATATCTTTATTAAAAGCAAAAACACGATATTTTCAACAGATTTTCCAGTCACAAAATTTACAAATTAGAATTAAACATTCAATCTATGTTTTTCACTAAAAACTCATAATGACGACTTTATTTTCCACTTAAAAACCCAAGATATGGACATAGTTCCAATAAAAAGTGCTGAATAAATTTGATAACTGCCATCAGATTATGTGAGCTGCCTCGCAGGCTACAAGCCCCACCTTGAGGCACCAGACTCGACGGATTTTATGTTTACCATCTGCTGCTTACACAACAATCTCCAAACACGGGACTTAAAACTCGAACTCTGCAAACAAGCCACAACAACACAAACCTTCTACGAAAAACCATCTATCCACCCCAACCCACCCAATCCACCATCAGAAGAGGCATTACGCGATTTTGCAAGTCAACAAGGAACGCAGGAAGAAAAAAAAACTCGAACCATTTCCATAATTTTCCATCAGAAGAGGAGATAAGATATTCCTGGAGATAAAAATCAATACTGAGGATATTAACAGAACGCTGCTTTTCTTCTTGGACGGATAAAAAAAATGGGAAATAAGTAGGGCTTAGATGGAGGAAACTTCTCAAGGGGAGATGAGCCACATGTGTACAAGATAATGGAGGCAAAAGTGATTACGAAAATTTGATAAATTAACAAGGTTTGCGTTGGGGTGGGGATAGTGGTTTGGGGATTTAAACAGTGTTACGTTGCAGTAGTTTTAAATCTGGTTCCCGTTTTGTGAAGTAAGATAATCCATCAAGTATGCTTATCGTATTAACTGTTCCTTGCCTATCATTTTTACTTGTGTTGGGTGAAAAATGAACGCTTTCAAAGCGAGTATAATGCAATAAACTCCTTCAAAGGAAAGCAATTGTTGAAGATTTTTAATTTCTATCATCATGAGTTTTAATCTTTCAAACGAATGAAATAACTTACATAGGCGTCGAGGATTATAGCTGCTGATTAGTAAAAGGAAATGAGTAATTCAAATGCAAAACGTGGGGGGTGATACTGCAAGCCTGTCGTAAATTATTATAATAATTTTGTTTTGAATTTTCATGAAGAATGAATCTCTATGAAATTACTTAAAACTGAAAATAACACTATTTTTATAAGCATAACAAATTTGTTTAACGTAAGATTACTTCTGTTGAAAATATATTTAGCTACAAGAGACTAAAGACTACATTTTATACTTAATTTTGTATCAAAACGTAATGTTTTCAAAATAACTAGAAAAAATTCATCGAAATGTTTAGATTTTTTTTATTTAGTAAAATATACAAACATTTTATGACTAAAAAAAATTAAGTAGCAAAGAACAAAATCTTTCCGCTCGAATGCGATGACGAGTCTATACATACATGAGTGGAGAAGATATTTTATTATCAGAGATGTCTCTAGCATTCTGGAACTTATATTTCAAATTGCATTACGAATTTAAAAGTTTCGGAGCTTCCTACTATGGTTGAGAATACAACATTATTTTCAAAAACTCACTCGATTTAAACATTTTCCCAGTTCTTTCCAGCATCCTATTATGAGTCTTCTCCGTTCTGCTGCATACCAATCAAAATCAATACACCTCAATCTGCTCTTCAACGGAACTCCCCCCAAAAAAGCCATACAGACGCAGAGAAAAATCCGTTTATCTTCTCTTACGGGCCTTCTCACGCCTGTTTGGCCATCGATCCTCCCCTCTACTTCGTATAAAAAATACACGAAAACGAGGAGGGAAGAAAGAATACGAGATTCGAACAAGGCAGCAGTCTAATCGGGCCTTCACCTCCCACCTTCCCCAATGCGGCGTGAAATCCCTTTTAGGTGCGAGAAGAAGATGACGCCGTATATACAGCTAAACCTAACTCCTTTTTTTTTTCGTTCTTCCACAAGGTGCGTAACAAGGGGAAGAAGAGGGAAAAAATAAAGAAGCCGTCCTCTCTAAATCTGGGGATTTCTGTCCCGGCATCTGGCAAGGGGGGCTAATCTACACCCGGGTGAGGGGTTGAGACAATGGGAGGGGGGAGTTTCGTTGTCTGGTTTCTTGCATACGACAAAAACTGTGTTCTCTGGGCGTAATTGAATTTTTTTTTATCCATCGTGCGATTTTATACCTGCTTGTTTTTTAAAGGGGAGGATATTTGTAGCTTTTTAGGGACGGTGAAGGTTTTTATGTGGGGGTGTAGCATCATGCAGACGATTTCTTTCCCTTCCGTTGGTTTTTTTTTTCGTTCGGAAGAGGAAAGGCCTAGTTTTCTGCTACTTGGCGATGTGCAGGTTTTTCGGAGCGAGGAAGATTTATGTACAGTTTTCGGCCTCGTTGGTTTTTTAGTGTAGGTGATAATGTGGAGGGTTTTTTTTTTTAATAAACTGAGCGTCGTTTATTTAGTGTTTGTCCTGAATAGTATGTTTTTTTCCCTGGGTTTAAAGTTTTATTTTCTAATAAAATGTGGGTTCCACTTTTTTTCGGACGCTTTAACATATCTTTTTTAAGACACGTTACATTATTGTATCTACCAAACATTATTTTTACCAGCTTCGGAAAAAAAATTAACGGCTAAGAAATGTCTTTTAGACTACTATTCTAAGATAAAATATACTAAGAATAGGAGCATATTTTGCGAAGTTTTGCTTATATTTTTAATGAAAATGTTGTAGAAATCTTCGTATTATGCAAAGAAGGTTATAAATGTGAGGATACCAATTGCACGGCAATCCCTAAATACCATATTCCTGTCTAATATAGAACACAAAACCGCACCCTGTCATTCACTTAATTTTGCAGTTAAAGTTTAGTCTGTATTACTTTATGATTTATGAGACGGAATTGATACAGGGTAAAAAATATTTGTATAAGCCCGTTGTGTTCATCTGTTGTGTTACGCCAATTCGGCGAGATCAATTGGTAGAATCCCACACATAACGATGTAATCACATCACCTTCTTGGTGATACAAATGATGTTTTCCATTTTTTGTAATTTTTTAATAATTATTATGTAATAAATTGATTGATATAGTCCCTCAGTAATTCGTCTATTGGCCTTGCTGGATAGCAGATCAGCAACAAATAGGATACGTAGAAATGGTGCTTAAGGGTTGATGTTGAAATGATCCAATATTAAGTGCGCAAACCACACTAATATGCTAATGTAGAATGGGATGAATAGATAACAGTAAATATTTAAACGTATGAAAAATATGCTAAAAACACTTCTTTTTTTTAATTATAAAAATTGCAAAAATATCTTGGCAAAACTTCACAGGACACCATCATTATTTTTTTAAGACTGTTCCGAGTTTTTCTTTCTTAAATGAGAGGGACACGAAAGAATGAACAAAGATACAATTTATGATACATCTAACGAAAAAAATACAGAAAATTTCTAACTAAACAATTCAACCAAAGTTTTGACGCATATATCACTACAAATATGACTTTTCTTAAAACCTAACTAAGCAACTAATAATATAAATATCCAAATATTCCAAAGAACATAAGAGCTTTTTTTATCCCAGAACAAATAAAACTAGGGCCCTCATCAAACATACAGCGCCAAGCGTCAACAAAAAAAAGTTCTAGACACCATTCCAGCTCAAAGGATCCGTCAAAGTTGACGAAGAGAAACATACAGCGACTGTCAGAAGCCAGCACCCGATGCCACAACGATAAGACAAGGAATAAAAGGAAAAAAGCAACAGAGCAGGAGCCTTTTACCTCAACTCAAGGAAATAAGCGAGGCATGATAACTCGGGGGAAAGAGTACCCTGTATTAATGAGTTAGATAAAGAGGCGGGGAAACTTCTTTTTGCTATGCAAGTATTACGGGGGATAAACTGGTATTAACCGGAGCGTCACGGGGCAATAAAGCTAGCATAAGACTTACACACGCAAGAAAAAATGAATGGTGGATTTAGGTTGGTTTCTTTGACGGAGAGCCCTTTATTAGTCATGTGGCTTATAAGCTTTTTTTATTGTTATTTAGAATAATTCCTGAAAAGCACTGATTGTACTCGTAATATTGGTATAAATTTAAGTTAACTATTCAAAAGAAATGCATAAAGCATTTCCCGAAACTGGAATTCTCCCTGTCTATTTTGTGAAATTCTTTAAGAAACTAAAATTTAATATGGAATCTTTCGAAAAAAAACAAGCTGTAGATGAATGCTACATATTTTCCTCAAGCTTTCCTCAAATAAAATCTAAAATTACCGATAAAAACAAGTTTGGGAAGTAGCAACTTTGAATTCCACTTTCATAAAGAAGCATATAATAATAAACAAGAAGTGGAACTGTTTTCAATAGATGTATGCAAAACATAAAAAGTGCCGAATATAGCTCCCGCAAACAAATTGTTTTCTACACGTTATAGTACATTTTTGTAACAACTTAAGTGCAAATAATTTCGGTAAACCCTGTCTAAAATGTTTAACAGTTAACAAATTAACTGCTTTATATTAACTGTATTGAACTGTTTAATTTTATTATTAATTTTTTTAATTAAATGGGATTAGTATCTATAAATTTACAAAATTATTTTTTATCAGAAACGTACTCGAAACATTTTTAAAAACGAGAGGAAGTCCTGCTTACAGGCATCTGTGATTCAACCACGGCAGATGCGTAATTGCTTATATTCCTATATGTATTGCTGATAAAGCTAAACACAAGGGCATGAAAAATACATGAAAATTGGACAGGAAAACTAAATTACCACAACAACCAGTGAACATTTAGAATTCTCAAACCAACACAATCAAACCAGACGACATATCATCCCAACAGTAATGTCACCCACACAATCTACGGAATTCCCTACCATATCCATAAATAAATCCACACGTATAACCCCAGAAACTTCCTACGACAAAACCAAACCCCGCCTACACATCAATAAAACCAGATCCCATAACATAAAAACCAAGTCCAGAGAGAGGTAGTAAAAAAAAAACTAGCACCATCGTCTTTTTCGATAAGTTGGTCTTCTCTCTAAGCGGACGATGATAACTACGAGCAACGAGCTCCATGCGAAGGCCTTCTCGTAAAAGCTCTCGCGGAATACCGCGCAGGAACGAGAAAAGGAGGGAATTGAATAAGGAAGCCCGTTGGAGCGGGAATTAAGGGCATCGACGGCGTAATACGAAAGTGAAGAGCCTTTTATTATATTTATGGAGGAGAGAGAAAGGCAATGTTGGGGATTAATATAAAAAGGAATCTTCTCATCAGGGGGAAAAAAAGCAGGAAGTGTTCGGTTCCGAAGTGGTTTTCGCGGGCTTAACACCTGTAAAACGAGCTTTTCTTTCGAAGTATAAGCTTGGAAACATTAGTTTTACTAAAAAAAACTAGCTCTTTTAAAGAGAAACATTTCAAAGTTTTTATGAAACCCTATAGAGTTTATTTTTGGAAGTATTTTACGAAGCTAAAATTATAATATTCTGAAATAACTTAATTATTTAAATATGCATATTTTAAAAATTAAAATATGTTGGGTCATGGCCTTCAAAAAATTGGGATTTTTTTTTTTTTTCTTAATTTGAAGAGTTGAGAGAGTATAAATTAAAACCCAGGTGGATCATCTATATAACACTATTTTTGATATTAGTATAGTTTTAGTTTAAAAATGCTAAATATGTTAAAACAAATAATAAGGATAGGTTTCTTTATAATATTTTAGAAATAACTTAATGTATACTAAAAAAACTATCGTGAACATTTCGAGAGTAGGGTGAGGGATGTTTAACAATATAAAAAAGGATTACGTAAAAAAAAACTAATAGGCAAATTTTTGTATTGAAATTGTGAAAAGTTAATTAATAACATTAATTAATAAGTTCTACGATGCCAGGGAGGACACAATACTATAACTTCAATAATTTTAACAGAAAAAAAAGAAACTCATTTCATAAAGTATATTTAAAAATAACTTTCAAAAATTGTAAGTACTAAAAAAAGAAAGTTAGGAACCTAATATCATGAGAAAATTATTAATACAAAAATAAACTTATATTAACAAATTTTTATTAAAATTCGACTCCAGTTCAACTTTACTCTTTTGGTATCACTAAAACAACTCTTTTTGGTATCACTAAAATAGTTTTCTTTGCAGGAAAAAAAATCAAATTTTAAACGTAGTAGTTGAGACTTGAGGATTAAATTTCACACATATTACATTAGAGCTACATTTCTATATTAGATCCCTTTTCTAAGACCACTCATCCTTAGGATTTTCCCCACCAGGCGAATTTTAGGAAACCTGCCAGAAAAGAACTGGACACTAACAGGGAAAACCTTTTAAATGTAGAAATAGATGGTAATGGAAGGATATTAGGAAATGATGATGCTAAAACGTTACTAATACGCTTCGAAATATCATTTTAAGTTGGCTATTTCCACGAGAGTTGCATAGTTCCAAAACACTTCCCTTCACAAATTGCAAAGCACAACGCTAAACACTAAAACCCAATTCAAAACCCATTACCATTTCCAAACCGGGAAATCATGAAACAGCCCAGCCGCATACCAGGGGTCGCCCACCCTGGCAGATAAAATCTGCTTATCGCCATTTCTGACACCAAAACGGCAAAGCCCGGCCTAATTACAATCCGCCATTGCCTGGAAACACAAGGCATTTAAAACATAGCGCATTCCCTCCTAAAACAACGTGCAACGCTAATTAAATTTGGATACGTCGCCTGGGAAAAGTTAGTGCGCTTTTGTAAGGGTAATAAATGAACGAGGAATTTGAGCTTGATTTTCATACGAGATGTAACTAGGGGGATGGGTAGACGCGGTCAAAATTCGAAGTGGTTCTTCCTCTGCCATTAGCTAATAGGAGTTAGGCGAGTGCTTGATGTTAATTGAGTTTAGTTAAAAGCGGTAATTTTGAAAATTTAATTGGAAGAGAGAAAACATGCCAAAGTGGGTAAAATGTATAAATTTCAGCGGTCAACTCTCTTTTACCTTTTAGTGCATGCAAACAGGGCAAATGTTGAAAATTAATCAAATTTAAAGCTTATTTA
Source organism: Tetragnatha montana (assembly GCA_963680715.1). Taxonomy (NCBI): domain Eukaryota; kingdom Metazoa; phylum Arthropoda; class Arachnida; order Araneae; family Tetragnathidae; genus Tetragnatha; species Tetragnatha montana. The sequence continues at coordinate 43,056,008 of OY796680.1, read as the reverse complement.
TTTCAAAGTATCTATCACTACCGATCATGACCATATATCCAAAATGGTGATAGATTTAATAAATATTTAATAAATCGAGGTTCCTAAAAACAATCTAACACCCAATACATTAAAGTCAATTACAGAAGTAGTAGTTTCCTTTTCCACTCAGGTACTTAAAATGCTAAATACAAATATTAATTTTCACGGGGAAACTAATAACATATTGTAAAATTGATTACTTACTCAACCAAAAAGAATTTATAAAAGAAAAATTAAACATAATCGTATACAGACGAAGCTAAATTTCTTAAAACAATATCTTTTAAAATGTTTGTTTTTTATACATGATTGATACTAAGCAAATAGATTCATTTTTGAAAAAATTCATAAATTTATTTTAATGAAAAGAAACCTCACTCCATTGAAAGATGTACAATAACTTAAAGACATCACAATTCATATCAAACCCTTTAGCCTAGGTAACTTAATATGGGTCTTTCAAAAGTATTAATACACGTCAAGAACAAAATTAAATATAAATTCTTTTTTTTTTTGGTAGGAGCGTATTGTTCAAAATCCACTTATTTCCCTTTGAATAAACATATTTTAAGTACTAAGATTATATCTCCGTAGTGGAAAGACTTCAATAAACGAAAGCAGATGGTAAGATTCAGGAAATATTCCACCTACTTATTTATAGCACTATGCAAATGCATAAGCTCCGGAAGGATCTAAAATGGTTCTCCGTGCAGTTTCATTAAAGAGTTTGAATAGCGGCAGAAATATGAGATTCAGGGGAAAACTAACACATGTCCAATATTTATATCTGAAGGTAAACTTATCAGAGGCATTATGCCAGAGAATTTAATTTTAGTCGTTTGTTTATCATTGTTCATTTTTAACTTGCATTACTTTCATTTTAAATTGCTCAACATCTGATGCATAAAAGAAGAAATCTTAATATATAATTCTATTTATTATTAAGGAAAAATGGAGAAACAGTCAACTAAAATGGGGTAGTACTACTGGTTTTTCCTTGCTAAGACAGACTATGCGGAGCAGCAAACTCAATGCAAGAACTCTCTGTAGAACTGGTTTTTCCGCAATGCATTACCTTCCTGTAGAACAAGTTTTTCCTTGTTAAGACGTACTATGCGGAGAAGCAAACTCAACGTGTCGCATTTCTGTAAAACAAGTTTTTCCTGGGTAAGACACGGTGTGCGAAGAAACAAACGTTACACCAATTAAATTGATCGATTCGTAATAAATTTTTGGGGGTTTTTTTTGTAATTCATCAATACAAACAAATAATGTGGAATTTTAAAAAGAGATTACACAATTATGTAGTATACCATCTGGATTTGGTACTGGATAAGCTCTAATATAATTTTACATACTTCATTATAAAGTTAATTAGCCGGGGTATTTTTTTTATTTTAAAATACGTCTTTTCACCAAATTTAGATAAAAATTTTGTTCATCTTCAAGCTTTCATCATATCGTATTTTAGTACGTATGAAATTTAGCATAGAGCTGAATAAAGAATTTTTAAACATTTGGAGTGAAATGATGCTTAAACTTAACTTTCCGCGCAATGTTTATGATTGAAATAATTAATCTAATAACACGATCTTTCTAAATGAAACAAAAAAAATATCATTGAATCCAATAAGCAAAACCAAGCAGAAACATAGCCTAGTAAGTAACAACTTCCAGCAGCTGCTCTTCCTACTTAAAAGCGTTGATTCCCAATCCCACCGTATCCCCCAGACGCTTCCAGACAATTGAAACCCCATCCTAATTCGATTTCGCCCGATATCCCCCCAACATCGCTCGCACTTACAAAGACATCGGAAGAAAAAACAACAACTATAAAAATCCTCCTCATCCAACGAAAACCAGATTAGCGCTCCTTCTCTTATTTACCTTCATTTGAAGATTCGGGCGGGGAGTTTAAATCTTGGGAGGATCATTCAGAGATCAGGGCGCATTTGTTTGCAGTTCTAATGTGAGGGGATGGGTGGGATTGGAAACGATTCGGGAAGAGAGAGAACACTGTTCGATCCTTTGGAAGGGGAGATGCTGGTTTGAGATGCTTAAGAGATCACATTATTTTGGGGAGTTTTTGCGTTTTAAAGTGTTTTGGGATATATTCTACTGGGTCATTTGGTGTGGTTAATAAATCGTCGGCTTACAGTCGAAAGGCACTAAGTCACTCTTTGCTCAAATACTCCATACGAGGTTATGCCAAATTTGGCGATCATTTTACCGTTGCCATTCTAGTTATAGTGTATGAAAAAGAAAATATTATTATAAAATCTTTGAGAAATCGAATTATAAAATCTTTTAATCCCTAAAATAACTCAATTACATGATCAAATAATTTCAATTTAATAATTTATTAATCGCAAACCAACATTTAAGCTCTTTACTGTATGAATTCTTTCTGTTTTAAAACAAACCAACCATCTATGCTAGGTTACTAGCTTTTCAGTTTGACGAGATTTTAGAGATGCGCCAAGCTTCCACCGCTTTCAAAATATCTTCCAAAAGTGACTTAGTACCTTTTGTGACGCCGCTGTCGTCACAGTTCTAAATTCATAAGTTATAAGTTTTAAATATTCGAATTTTAAGTGCAAACCAATAAGGCGTACGTGACTTCCAAAGCCTAACTCCTTTAGATTAGATTAACACTTTAAATAATGATTAACTAGTAGTGAGTGCCTTGACCTTCCAAACGTTCTATCAAGGGGTGACTGTTCATTAAACCCCTTTACTTAGCGTCACGAGGTAGAATGTTCTGGAAGGGTGGATAAGGGTGCTATAAAAACTGAGGTTAGTAACAGCGAAATGAGAGAGAATACACACTCGTCTCTTGGAGAGTTAAAAAGATAAATAACAGGGCGGAGTGCCGAAACCGGGAGGTAAGATGCTTTGTACCATCTTTCAATGTGGTCATTTCAGTAATATATAATAATGTAACTTAATGTATAAAATGTAGTTAACAGATCACGTGTCTTTGTTATAAGGGCTTAAGCCCCTATTTATACTTGGTACTGTTTACCCTTATTTACATGTTAAATAAATAGTAATTTAATTTAAAAACGAGTTATTTATTTTAGTTAGTCATTTAATACTTAAAGTAACTAACTAACTTACGTAGGCAAAAGCCAACGTAACAATTGGTGCCGTGTGGATATTTCCTGTGGGTTATTGCGGATCATTTTTTTTTGTTTGTTAGCTATGTGCATTTTCTTTTCTTTACGAAATTTATTTTTGTTCTTTTTTTGTGTAATGAAGTAAATATTTTTTTTAACTATGTTGCGTCCTTATATTTAGTGTTTAATATTGAATTTTCATTTGAGGAACCCGTATTGCAGAATAAGCGAACTTTTTAAAAATGTGTGTTAGTATATTGTATGGAAGAAGTGTGTTTAAAATATTGAATTTTCGTCATAATATTTAAAAAAAAAATTGGGAAACTGCCCAATGTTTACTGTGAACGAAGTAGCGGTTAGGAAAACTTAAAACTGCCGCATAGTAATTTCACATGAATAGCCCATATCGTCAACCCTTATTTCCTAGATAGATAAATCTTACGTGAACAGGGGACGAATAAAGCGTGTAGTTAATACCAACTAGTTCCTCTCACAATGGAATTGATAGTCAGGTTGGATTATCGTAAAGCGCGTTCGGGCAATTGAATGTAAATAGAAACACTTCTTATCACCAAGCGGGTCAATCGTTTGTACACACAATTTCAAAACACAGAAGACTTAAAACTTTCCTGGGAACTAACTGTAAATAAAAATCCTTCGATTTACTCGTGAAATGGGAATTATTGGGGAAGTTCCTGCGAGACAAAAAAAGGTTGGTTACAGTTCCTTTGAAATTTACTTACGCGTTAGGAAGCGAATTAGTTCAAAAGAACTAGAGCTCAAAGACTGAAGCTTATGCTCCTATAAAAACGTAGGAAAGTAGGAAATAACATTCTTCTGTTCCTTATCAAAAAGGTTTTTTTTTTTCCTATAAGGACGTATAAACAATAACTTATGAATTCGAACATTTTTTTTCTGTATTTAGAATTTACTATTTAATCAGATTCTATTGGTTTAAACACTATTTTGGACTTGGTTACTCGCGCCACGACTTCTTCCAAAATATTTTTGATAGTTGTTTTTGTCATCGGGACATAGTTCTCGTGCTGGCGCAAGGATGTTTTCCTTTTGGCAAAGATAACTGTTAGTGTGTGTTTAACACTAATTTAATTTAATTTTTTTTACTAATAAACTTATTTAAAATTTGGCAAAAGGAGTTCTTTAATGTTATTTCTATATAGTTAGTATTTCTATAGTTAGTATAGTTAGTTATTTCTATAGTACAAATGTAATATTTTGATGAATATTGATGCATTTATAAACAGTTAAACTTAGAGTAGTGGCATTGATAAAATTAGAAGCATAGAGATATAATTTTTCATTTATCTTATCTTGTTCTGTCTTAAAATCAATCCTACTAACTTTAATACATTTTGACCACATTTACTGATGTTGTGCATTTCTCTTGCTTCCTGGTTGTCTCGCGGTATTTCCTGCCCTACGTAGATTTTCGAGATTTTTTTTTACTGGAGATCGCAACGCTTTCCCGGACGGATTTCCAGCCCGCGACTGAAGTGTTTACCCGCACATGGAAGTGCTTGCCGGCCCGCTCGCGTTACGATGCTTGTCCACAAGGGCTACCTGGATTCAAGGTGCAGTACGCAGCCCATGAATAATAGCTACATCATGATCAGCGCCAGGGCCTCGTCCATGAGCATAGAGGGAATGAACTACTCCCCGCAGAGCTTCGGCTTCAACATGAACTCGCTCAACCAGGGCATGAACGGCATGGCCTTGGCTGCGCTGCAGCCCTCCATGCTGAAGGTCGACCTGCTTCAACCTCTACAACTACCTCTTCTTCAACAACATTATCGCCAGCGAGAACCAGGCCGACATGAAACTGTACGACATGGTGCAGTACGGCGCTTACGCCTCCCTCCAGGAACTTTGCAAGGAACTTTGGAAGGCAGTAAGTCGCTTTCTTTAAGAATTTTTTTTTGTAACTACAGTATTAACATTTAAAATTTATGTATTTTTTATTTATTTATTATTATTTATTATATATTTTTTATGTTTTCTCAAGTTTCTGTCAAGTGTTGTGTTTTATCCATTACCGAAAGTTAAATTAAGCAGCGCTAATGCAATTTTTTTTTCAATTACTGTGTTTCCAAAGAATTTATTGAGGTGACTATAAAAGTTCCTAAGTGTTTTTTTTTAATTAATTTTGAGTGACTAATTGTAAGTGAATTAAATGAAAACATTGTAGAAGTGTTTTGCTCTATGATAGTGGTTAAAAATTGAGCCAAATATCTCTTGATAGTGTAAATAACACATCCACCATAATAAATGGGGAAGATCTGGGTTAAAATCCCAGTCAAGTGTGGCCAAAATACCACAAAGGTATTAATGGAAAAGTAATAAAAATATTTGTTGAGCAAAAATAAGAAAACTGATGATTGTCACTCGGAAAATTAAGTCACATATACTATTTTGAAGTGGCTAGGAACGAAGTCACATGTATGTTTTTTAAATTTTGGAAACACAGTTCATGATTATTTTTTTATAAACATGTTTTCCACTTATATTGTCGAAGAGCAACACATATTATTTGAATGTATGTGGACTGTTTTCTTGTCTTATGCATTTTTTTTCTGTTATGCAAAGCAATTTGCGTGAAAAGTATTTAATCTTTTAAAATCACTTTTATCCCAGATGCTGTTTAAATGGTTAGCATTGGAGAAACTTAGATATTGAACATTTCAATTTAGTTAAAGTTATTGGTATTTTCAATCTTTTTATTTGCTTAAGTATATTTTTGTGTGTTAGAAGAAGGAAGCATAGGTTATTTAAAATATAACATAACTTGAGATTCAACTAAAGTTAAACTTTAGTTACAACTTTTTTCTTCTTTCCTATTTTATGCATGCAACATTTAATTTGTTAGATAATGCATAAAAAAAGCATTACTTAAATGAAACTGCATCATGCATGAAAATTCTTAACTTGGTATTTCATATTTAGTTTTTTTTATTTGTACTACATATAAGGATATTTTTTTATTAATTTTCATAAGTATTTTTTTAGGGTGTTGTGCTATTGATGTTTTCCCTAATTTTTTTTATTTGATATTTTATGTGCACACACAATGTTTTATAGTGTTTCTTTTTACATTTTTGCAAATGAATGTAAGAAATTGTGTATAATTTATGGGCAAACACCTTACCTCTCGACACTTTAGCCCCTAAGTGAAAGTTATTTTTTTTTCTTTTTTTTTCTGGCTGTAGGTGGAGATGTGACGCCGCTGTCGTCACAGTTCTAAATTCATAAGTTATAAGTTTTAAATATTCGAATTTTAAGTGCAAACCAATAAGGCGTACGTGACTTCCAAAGCCTAACTCCTTTAGATTAGATTAACACTTTAAATAATGATTAACTAGTAGTGAGTGCCTTGACCTTCCAAACGTTCTATCAAGGGGTGACTGTTCATTAAACCCCTTTACTTAGCGTCACGAGGTAGAATGTTCTGGAAGGGTGGATAAGGGTGCTATAAAAACTGAGGTTAGTAACAGCGAAATGAGAGAGAATACACACTCGTCTCTTGGAGAGTTAAAAAGATAAATAACAGGGCGGAGTGCCGAAACCGGGAGGTAAGATGCTTTGTACCATCTTTCAATGTGGTCATTTCAGTAATATATAATAATGTAACTTAATGTATAAAATGTAGTTAACAGATCACGTGTCTTTGTTATAAGGGCTTAAGCCCCTATTTATACTTGGTACTGTTTACCCTTATTTACATGTTAAATAAATAGTAATTTAATTTAAAAACGAGTTATTTATTTTAGTTAGTCATTTAATACTTAAAGTAACTAACTAACTTACGTAGGCAAAAGTCAACGTAACACTTTCGACTGTAAGCCGACGAAATTAAGAGCTTTTGAAAAGCAAAAGTTATCCCTTAAGGGGTACGTACAAATTTTTTCGCAATAGTGTTACCTTTCATCATACGGTTTGTGATGTAATAAATAGATTTTTTTTTACAGATTCAAGACAATGTATTGAGAAAGATTAAAATTAAAATAAAAAACAATAATACACACTCAAAGAATAATAGTAGATGAATCAAGTTTAAGTCAATTTCATTTTCTTTACTTAAGCCTATGAATACAACAAAATGCAACTAATATTGAAAATTTTCACATTTAAATGTTATAATTTTAATTATCATACTTAAAATTTTTTTCCTTCTTTAAATAAAATGTAAATAATATCTAATGTTAAGAATCTACCTAAATCCTACATCTATGTTCACTATTCAATAAAATTAATTCCATGCTAAATTATTATATTCAAAGTATGGAAGCACGTTTAAAAATGGAATCTACATTTATGAAATAAACTAACTGAATAAACAGTTTTAAAATATTTTAATCTAATTTTAGAATTAAAATATACTATTAAAAATATGAAAAATGGAAATCTAAATAAGTCATTAAAATATTTATATCGGAAATAAAAGCAGACTTATTTAAATGAAATCAAAATCAGACTGCAAATACCCATTAACTTATTTGACTCCATTAAAAACAAGTAAAATTCAGTCACAAATAATTAATAGATAATTAATCGAAAATACTTTAAAGAAAACGTTAATTAAAAAACCAACGTACAACCATTAGGTACCTCAAAGATAATTGAAAATGTTTAATATAAATTGAAAACCGTGTTCTACCCCTGCGAAAGAAAAAAAAATGCTTAAAGCAGCACCCTAAAAAGTAATTGAAAAACTCATTAATCCCACCAGTTTTTAATAAACTTTTAATCAAAAAAAAGAACTAACCACATAAATTTCAATAACCCTAAGTGTCTCTATAAAGACCCGTATCTAAAACAGAAAACCAAAATCTCATGAACTTGGGAAAACACTCTAATCCCAACATATCTAATTAAAAACAAGCAAATGCTGAAGGGGTTTTTTTTTCGCCGCGTAACAGTGATGAATGATGAGTTTCATCCATCTTTATTTGCGAGAAAAATCATGCCAGGGCTTAAATTGCATAAATCCTTGGCAAAGTTTTTTATTATTCGGTTGGCGTCTTTTGGAGTGGGTAAGGTTGCCACTTTGACTTCAAACAATGGAAATTACAGATATGTCCCGCTTATAAGGTCCAAATATTTCTTATATTATTCTTCACGTAGTCAATATCCTCTAACCCTATTGGAAAAAGTTCACAAAACCAGTATCAAAATGATACTAGAACCAGTATAAATCATACTGGAACTAGTATCCATACTGGAAAAACATACAGGAAATTTTAAAACCAGTATGACACCATACTGGAAACTTTAAAACAAGTATGAAACAATACTGGAAATTTCGATACTGGTTTTAATGGATACTGGGAACTTCAATACCAGTATGAATCAATACTGGAAATTTCGATACTAGTTTTAATGAATACTGGGAATTTCAATACAAGTATGAATCAATACTGGAAATTTCGATACTGGTTTTAATGAATACTGGGAATTTCAATACCATTATGAACAACACTGGGAATTTCGATACTGGTTTTAATGAATACTGGGAATTTCAATACCATTATGATCAACACTGGAAATTTTGAAACCGTACTGGGGAACGTTGATACCAGTTTTAATGAATACTTTAAATTTTTATACTAGTATAGAATGTACAAGAATTTTTAAGTGCACTTTATCCAGCCTGACGGAACCCAATGGGAGTTGAAAAATACTACTTTGGCGAGGCTCTTGTCCCAGTTTCAAATTATGCCGTATATTTTTGGTTTGGGTCTTAGGTTTTCAACGTCCAAGCGTCCATTTCTAGATAATTCATGTTTTACATAGGGGATTTAAATGAAAAATAACACGAAACTATAACATAACGATCCCTAATTTTAAAATTATGAACATCCGGCCATCAAAATTTATTTACTCACATCATAAGCATAACTACACAAAAATTGTTATTGTTAAATATAATAAAAAAATTCTTACATAAATTAAATAATAACTAATATTAATTAAATAATAACTAAATTCTTAAATTAAATTGAATAATGTTATAAAATTTAATAATTAAAAATATTCACATCATAACTACAAAACTTTTCTCAAAATCTATAAATCTAATGAAAATAATTAAAATATTATAATAAAAACTATGTACTTTAAATAATTTAAAACATAAGCGTCGTAAAAATGCCGGATACATATTCACATCAAAACAACAAAACTTTTCTCATAATCTATAAATCTAATAAAAATAATTAAAACATTATAATATTAATTAAAACGTATTAAATAAAAACTATGTCCTTTAAATAAGTCAAAATAACAGCGTCGCTAAGTTGTCGGGCACCAGGATTCGAACCCGTGATCTCTCAGTTAACAAGCCCATACCCTACCATGTGAGCCATCGGGGCACGTTTCATAACAAACCTTCACGTCATTGTTGCTCATTACCGCCAAAGAAGCCAAAATCTTTCGTCGCCAACGCTGACGTTCGAGCATGCGCACAAACTGACTTTTCAGCTCTCATTGGGAGACGTCACGTCAGACGATCCAAAGGCTACTGAATTTTTATTACCAATTTTAAAACATACTGAAAATTTAGATACCAGTATAGAATTTGTTGACTTTTTTTTATTCCAACCTTTATTTTTTTAGGTCATAAACTTAAAAATATTTGAAATTTTCTCGAAAAATAAAGAAATTTTGATATAAATTCCAAAACATTATGTTTTGGAATTTATATCAAAATTTCTTTATTTCTTGATAACTCGATACCTGTATGAAAATTTTTGGAAATATTGATATATACCTATGTAAAAACGTGCAGAAATTTGTTTCGGACAATATAATCTGGCTTATAATATATTGCAATAAACTGTGTAAAAGTATATACTCGATCGTTACTTTTAGAGCTAAGTAAGTGGCGAAAGCGAAAACCGTAGTGTTTGGCGGAAACAAACCCCTCGTGGTGCGTTAAGCGTTAAGCCTAACACATGCTAGTTTTAACGCTGAATAGCTGCGGATCTGTTATGATCACAGTTTAGTGATTTATATTTTATGAAAGCATTTAAAGTGGGAATTTGAACAGTATGAATCACTAACAAATAGTGTAAAAATTGTGTGATCCAGAGACAATTCAATTCATTGTTTCGTTTTCCAAGACGTGTTTTCACAGATTTCTCTAGAAATAATTGTCAGAAAGCTTATCAGTATTCAGATTCTTGAAGAACAGACCTTTAAGAACCGTGTTAGAAAGTGGCGAAAACCGTAGTGTTTGGAGGGAATAGACCCCTCGTGGTGCGTTAAGCCTAACACATGCTAATTTTAACGCTGAATAGCTGCGGATCTGTTATGATCACAGCTTAGTAATTTATATTTTATGAAAGCATTTAAAGTGGGAATTTGAACAGTATGAATCACTAACAAATATTGTAAAAATTGCGTGATCCAGAGACAATTAAATTCATTGTTTCGTTTTCCAAGACGGTTTTTCGCAGATTTCTCTGGAAATAGTTGTCAGAAAGCTTAGCAGTAACCAGATTCTTGAAGAACTCTTAAAGAACTTTAAAAATACTAAAATTTTATACCTTTAGTTCTAAAACTCCGGGCGGGACGCCCAGATTCAGTTTTTCAATAAAACCGGAAAAACTCCCGAAATATGGGACCCACCCCCTCATACTTTATATATTCTTAATCTACTAATCAAAGGGAATACAGTGTTATAAAACACTTGGGGGTTCATTCATATTTTCCCCCTTTCCCCGTTTTTCTATACCCCCAAAAAATGCAATGGATTCTTACAAAGACAAGTAAACCTCTTTTGTGTTTGAAAATTCCTGGATGACGTCAGAATCCCCATGGCAACCCGAATTTCTGGAAAAAGTTTGCCACATTACTTAACTACAAAAATAAAAATTGAAAAAAATTCAAACTTATCATTAAATACCGATTTTTGGGCCTTTTCAAACTTGTGTTTTTCACTCAAAATACTGTTTTTCCCCGACTCTGAAAATCCGTCTAATTGAACACCAAATTGCACAAAAATTTGATACATATTGTATTTTGAGGTCCTTTTTAAGTTTATTCAACTGAAATGTTTTTTAATGAGCGTTAACCATGTCTTAAATGCCCCAAAAACGCATTTTCACCTGGAAATACCTGCTAAATAATAAATTGCCCTCCTCTTTAGATTAAAATAATGTATGCATTAATATTCAAATGCAATGAAAATAATGTTATAATGTGAATAATTTAATCAGTTGATGAAGTAGGTAAAAAAATAAAGGGGGACAGGGCAGGCCAATTAACTACCAACAAACAGAATGGCTGTATTGTGCATACTTGTCGTTCTTGACTTTTCGATAATTAATTACTGTAAATTTTCATCAAGATTCCTTTTGAAAACTTTATTTACTCCATTGATTTATCTCTTATATTAGGGTTTGATGTTTTCAGATATCGTCATGTATTATTTTTACTCTACATACTTAGCCACAGGCACACCAAAGATTTGGATTTATTTGATTTGATTTCTGGAAATGGCAACGTAAAACGTTGATATTTATTTATCTTTTCCTCTTTTCAAGTAAGTTGAAATGTTCAATATATTTTATTTAGAATTAAAATATTTTTCTTTTCAACAAAATAAAAACAGGGCTGCTTTTAATTTTTTAAATGTCTCCATGAGTAATTTCTAGAACACCTCAAACAAAGTCCGATTTGGGATCATTGTGCCCGGCACATCCTTTTGTAATGAAGATTTATACTAGCATAATATATATGTAAATGTAAGTACAGAATAGTTTGCTTTTGAGTTCAAATGTGTTAACATTTCGTTAAATACTGTCAAGCTGATTCCCTTAGTGTGATTCTGATTTTGAAAATTAGGATGTGAAGAAAATAATTTTAAAATGCCCTTAAAATTTTTGCTTTAAAAGGGTTCTACTTGACTTTCAAAATTACCAATTTAATTTACAAGATGGATATTTTTACCCTTTTTTTAAGAATATGTAGTTATAGTTGGGATTAATGAGAAAAATAAAATATAGTGGTCCATGATATAAAAAATTTTGGGATTTGTTTGGGTTTTGGAAGCACTATACAATGCATTCATACCCAGTCCTTGAACTTATTCTTTTATGTATTGTGTTTTTGACCAAAGGCAAGTGCTTGATGAGTTTCATTTCTAAAGTTTATATTAAGCATGGGTGCCACTCTTCCATCCCCGGGACAGAATTCCATCATTTTAAAATTTCAATGAACGGAATTCCGTCCCAGGTATATTGCGAAACGCAAAATTAGTACTAAATTCCAATACCTACATTGCACATTTGGTTCTATTCCGTTAACGTTCCTGCTAAATATTGCCATGCTTTTGAGAATGCCATACATTCAAATATCAACATTTTAAAATTTTTATTGAAAATATGAATAGTTTTTGATCTATATAAACATTTTAATCTGAGTCTAAAATTGTTTTAGCAATACATTACTAATTAAAACAGAAAGGCTTTCACGGCCGGATGTATTCGAAGTTAAAGTTTCCGGGCTTGGTTGCAGTGGTCTCGATGTTTAAAACTTGGACGTTTCACCCCAAACTGTGTTGGGCATCATCAGCTGTTTTTTTTACGTTACGTGGTTGGTTACGTGAGAGAAAAAACAGCTGATGATGCCCAACACAGTTTTGGGTGAAACGTCAGAGTTTTAACATCGAGACTACGGCAACCAAGCCCGGAAACTTTTACTTCAAATACATTACTACTTTTTTGGTATCCAAAAGAGCAAAGCGGTATTTAGCGGGAACATTAACGGAATTGAACCGCACATTTTGACCACAAGTAAGATGGTTTTACTCACATACAGCTTTATCTTGATTTAGAATTTAAGGAACTATAATTGTTCATGATATTTTATGAATTTTCATGCAATTAAAAAAAAATTGCTAGACTGGATGAAAATGATTAATACGATACTTTAAAGTTCCGTCTTGCAAATTTTGAAAAGTGGCCCCCATGTACTATGTCATGTCTATTTAATATTGTTTTTGGCTAATTGCTGATCATGTGTGATATTACATATGAATCAAAATGCATGCATATGTTAATGATTCCCCATTACAACTGTTCACACACATTACAATACATAATAGTTTTCTTAGTTGCTATCCCTTGAACCATCAGTATCAGCAACACATTTAATGGGCTTTAACTTTAACTGTGCATTTTCAGAAGCACTGCGCATGGGCGGATTTAAAGGTGTCAACTTTTTGAGAAAATTAAATTTTTATAGGGAAAATCATGTTTTTAAAGCCATCAGGGACAGTTTGCACCCCCATGTTTTCCACTACGCACCCCCAGGGTTCATTACCTAAATCCGCCCTTGACTGCGTATGAAATAATATTGAAGTAGTAACAATTTTTAACCTTTTTAAATGTTTTGTTACTTGACTTCTGTTCTGTTTAGGTCTTGTAACATTTTATTTGCAGTAGTATTTAAGTAGCATAATTTATTTTCTTTATTTCTTTCCCTGTCTTTAATTTGTTGAAATATTTTGCTAAGTTTTATTCCAAGAGATCTATTTATTACCATCCTAAGTGTACTATACCCGTAAATTATGCACAATTATATTTTGATAGTTTCTTTTACAGGGTTCCCACGGGCCTTGAAAAGTACTTGAATTTCATTTTTAAATTCAAGGGCCCTGGAAAGTATGCTTGAATTTAGTGCTAAGTCCTTAAAAGTCCTTGAATTTTATTATTTATTATTTTATTTGAAATATTTTAATTTGGAATTCTTTTCAGTTCGAACATGAAAAGTTAATCAAATAGTTAATATCCTGTTAGCATATTGTAGAACAGGTATAACTTGCCTACTTGAATTTTTCTGTTTGACTTTCCCAAAACAAGTAAAATATAGTAGTATGTTTTGAAATTGTTAAATATAGTAATGGTAATATTATAATTAATCTTTGCTGTAAGAAAGGTTTTTGAAGTAAGGGTACTAAATTGGGAGAAAAGTTTTTTTTACTTGTAAATGGCTTTTCCGCCTTTCTATTTTAGTTCATGAAAGATTTTAAATTTAAGCCCTTAAATACTTGATTTTTTTCCTCACAAAAGAGTGGGAACTATGTTTTAAGTACATTTCAACTTTAAGGAATAAAGTTGAAATGTTTTCAGGAAATAACGTTTTTGACTTTTAAGTGCAATTTCTAACACAATTTTGCAGTGTCATCAGCCTATTCCTTTACACTTGATCATACATCTGTGTTTCTTTGCATTCAACTGCATGTATCATCGCTGATGTTTCTCTTGGTTATTTCAGGTCTGCCCGGCATCTTTCAGTGGGAGATGGGGTTTGCACTAGTAATATATAGTTTTCTTTCTTATAATTGTCCTTTTTGTTTCAATGTAATAATACATTCATTATGCTTAATTTTATAACTAAAGGGTCCTTTTTCTATGGGAGAAAAGACAAAACTAATTCCTACTTAGATCAATTTTACACATTGATGAAAATTGATATAATTACATGAGTGGGTCTCTACTAGTCATACTTTTATGAGAGTAGAGAGTGATTTGGTGTTGAATAGACACATGGACGTATAGTCAATAGGTATATGATGGACTAAGCTAAATTAACTTAAAGCACTGAAATATTTTACTTTGTAAACAATTTAGAAACAGCATGTTTAGTTATTATATTGTGAACTTGTTAATTACTTTTTACTTCTTAACACCATGTTTATACTATGCTTAAGACTAAAAAATTGTTTATTAATAAGTTAGCGGACCTGGAAAAAGTTGTAACCTTCCCCCGAACCTAATAAAATTTACCCGAACCTTATGTATTGCTCCTATGGAGCTGGCAGGGGCTTCCCCCGAACCAGGTTCGTAGGTTCGGGTACTTTTTCCAGGTCTGTAAGTTAGTATTTATTACTAAACAGTATTTTCATTGCAGTAAAATTATTAAATGAATAAAATAAGTTAATTTTTGCGTAGGAAAACATTCTATCAGTGAAAATTTTTTTCTGCCATAAAGAAGTTAAGAGAAGCTAAGTGGCGTGGTGGATCTTGCTGCCACCCCACAGGCCCAAGTTCTATTCCCGTGTTGGGGAAAGCAGACTCATGGTGGATTTACACCACCATGTCAAAAGCGGCGATAGGGGTCAACAGCGATTCAAAAGAAGCAATAGAAAACCTCTAAGCCTCGAAAACGACTACTGTTCGCCAGGTTTGACGCGGTGGTGTTAACCCAC
Source organism: Tetragnatha montana (assembly GCA_963680715.1). NCBI lineage: Eukaryota > Metazoa > Arthropoda > Arachnida > Araneae > Tetragnathidae > Tetragnatha > Tetragnatha montana. Next base: position 43,040,639 of record OY796680.1, on the reverse strand, counting down.
CATCAGAATTACGCTTCATTCCTCCGGGGTGATAAAATGAGGACCAAATATATACTTGATGGAGAAACAAGGGTATTTTGAATCCGATGACTGACTTTCATAGTCACACTTTCTGTAACAGCTCGGCTTATGGCCTCACTAAGTGAGTCTAAGGACCTAGGTGGTACTCCCTCAAGTATCCATCCCATTGTTTCATTAAAGAAATTAATAGATTGAAAGTTAGACATTCTACCTTCCCCAAAACACACAACAAATAAGGGTTAACAAATATTATTTCCAAACCATGGCTTACTAGATACTATACAGGCTAGCTGAGTACGGAAATCATTAAAAATCCAGATGGCAATACTTGACAAACTGGCAAAGCATATCCACAGTGTTGAAGGCGGTGGGTGATATAGGTAGGATTTGTGGCGATCCAAGCGGGAAAAGTTGTCAAATGGTTTTCATTGTTTAAAACTTGGCTAGCCTGTATAGCATCTAGTAAGCCGTGTCCAAACTATACTAATAAATTTTAAGTTCTTTGTTAGCATTTAAATTACGCACAATTATATATTTTGATAGTTTCTTTTAAGTACATTTCGACTTAATTAAGAATTAAGGTGAAATGTTTTCAGGAAATAACGCTTTCAACTTTTAAGTGCAATTTCTAACACAATTTTATAGTGTCATCAGCCTATTCCTTTACACTTGATCATACATCTGTGTTCCTTTGCATTCAACTTCAAGTATCATCGCTGATGTTTCTCTTGATTATTTCAGGTCTGCCTGGCATCTTTCAGTGTGAAATGATTATGAAATCTCCCAGCAGAGTTGTAGAAGTGGATGCTGTGTCTGCGGATAGTAGTACAAACAGATGGAACTTTGCTGCAAGTAGGTTTAACCTCTTTATACAGAAAACCTTTCCATAAAAAAATTAAAAGAATCTAATGTGGGTGCATCCTGCGAGTTTGGGTTTCGCACTAGTAATAGTTTTCTTTCATATAATTGTCATTTTGGTTTCAATGTAATAATACATTCATTAGGCTTAATTTTATAATTAAAGGGTACTTTACTTTTTCTATAGGAGAAAAGGCAAAACTAAGTTTTTGAGATTAATGGTACACATTGATGGTGATATCACATGGGTGGGTTAAAAACAAGTGGCTAAAGTGACATTGTATTTAAACTTGCAATGAAGGGTATGAGAAGTGGCCAATTCTATAAACAGTGGCAATATTCAGCTAACCCTCTGTTGCCATCTCTTTAATCTGATTGTTTCTGTAATTCATTATTGTTCCAAGCTCACAAGCAATGGTTTATTAACATTTTAACCGTTTTTATTAAACCTGTTCTTAATTTATTGGTAATAATTTAAACAACTGGAATGAGGCATATAGAATCCAACTATTTCCAACATAGCTCAATATTGTTGCTGATTTGAAGAGCAATCACAATTTTTGGACGATGCTGCAGTCTAACGTGGTATAGCAGATTTAATATATATTTTTTGCGTTGCAATTCCTTTTCCTTATTTGCCTTGATAATTTTTTTCAAATCTTGACCCTGTTCTTCCTTATAATAATTGGAGCCCTGTAAATTTCTGCACTATCTTATAAGGCTTGGAAACATCCCTCGTTTTCTTTTTTTAATCCAACTACCAAGGCCAAAAGGTCCAAAACACTTCCTTATTTCAATTTAAATTAAATTATCATATTAATTTCAGCATATGTAATCATCCAGCATCTTGGTTGTATATTTTCTTGACAATAAAATGAATGACATTTTTTAAAATCTTTTTTATTCTAGCTGCAATAACCCTTGTAAATTTTGCACTTTATATACTTTAGATGTATTTGGCAAATATCTTGTGACTTATTAATTTACACATTTGTGTTTTGTTTCAGATTAAATGCGGTTCGACCCTAGTATGTGAACGAGAGTACTGCAACACCATCACCATCACCTGGGGGTGCAATGCTCGAAGGAATCAGGCTCGAGGATACCCACATTCGTTAAAGGGATGAATTCGTCTGGGACAACCTTGTCTCCTCTAGCCCCTCAGGTGTATCTGGGATACCACCCTTTCCTTTCGGTGTCAGGGACACCATACCCTTGTGGTCACAGTGTTTGGGACACTGCACCCTTCGCCCCCTTGAAGTCTCTGGAAGACTAAAACTGTCATCATCTTCGATAGTTTTGACCTTCTTCTGGTTTTAGGGCTTTTTCTCGAAATCAACTTTGCCGACTAGAGGTCCCTTTTCGCTTTCCGCCTCATATATTGTGATTGTGCGTGGTTTTAATTACAATTTAGTCTGATGTTTCTGTTGATTTAGTATTGTTCTCTTGTATAAACCTGTGTCCCATAAATGTACATAACATATGACTGTATTCTTGTACTTTTTTGTATTGTGTATTCTTGTACTTTTTTTGGTTTGTAGAAGTAGTTTTTGAAACACAGGTTTTTGTACGATACTGGTTCCGGCATCATACTGGTTCTAGTATATACTGGTTCCGTTACCATACCCGGTATGATAACGGAACTAGTATATACTAGAACCATTATGATACCGTGTTATGAAACACCGGAACTAGTATGATACTAGAACCAGTATGATACTAGAACTAGTATCATACTGGTTCTAGTATATACTGGTTCCGTTACCATACCCGGTATGATAACGGAACTAGTATATACTAGAACCATTATAATACCGGGTTATGAAACACCGGAACTAGTATGATACTAGAACCAGTATGATACTAGAACTAGTATCATACTGGTTCTAGTATCATACTAGTTCCGGTGTTTCATAACCCGGTTTAATTTTTTTTCATACCGGAAATTTTTTTTCCAATAGGGAAGGCAGGGGTTAAGTTAAATTAAGCCAAATTAATTTTTTTTTAACTTTCTGTTTCCAAAAAATGATTGAAAACCGTATTTATGAATTACTACGTGAAAACTAGAGGGGGAGGGGGAGTCTTGACATATACTACAGGTGGTGACCAAGGGGGGAGGGGGTCAAAATTAAAAGTTAGATATTATTAAAAGTTAGGCTTTAGTTTAAATATTCAAAAGCTAGAACAGATAATTACAATACAAACGTTTTGTTGTACTTATGTGCTTAATATAAATTCAACAATAATGCTGATTTAAAGAGGCAAAAAAATTATATTTATTACAAATCAAAGGTAGTAAAAAATAAGATAAGATACGAAAAATCAGATTTCTCGTTTTTAGAATAAAATAAATTAGAGTACTGCGTAAAATTTTAAATACCATATAATTCTGTCAGTTTGCTAGATCCAAAACCCTTTATTTATTTCTAAAATTTTACCATGTCGTAACTATACTTAAATTTTCGAGAGAGATTTTACGTTAAATCTTATCGTGATCCCTATTCTTTCATTAGTCTCAATATTTATGAAATGAAAAAGGATCCTAATCTGATTAAATCAGCATTTTCTACGCCAGACGGAGAGGAAAAAGGATAGTGGTAACCCTAGCTCCCGAGAAGAAAAATCCCATATGCAAGTGATGAATGACGAAGTAGGGGAGGGGAAATATTAAAAAAAAGAACCCGTTTATCTTGGAAGAAAGTAATTTAGAGAAGCAAAACCCTTTAAGTCATCGGGGTAGGAAACTAAGCCCAGAAAATTCGCAGACGTAGTAAAGAATATTAATGTTCCGCTAACACCCGGAAAGAAAAAAAAGGATGTTTTCCTGATGCGCTCGGGATTATTCGGATCATAAGCGATGGCAACAACCCGACCTCAGAGGTTTTTCAGACGATAGGCGAACACTGTCCTTTATTTGTGCATTTATTTTCAAACTCCGCATCGGAGCAACAAGCTGTTCCCAATTAAGAAGATTAAAAGAAATGAACAGCGCCCGCATTCACATTTCCGATGGGTAATTTAGTTAATTAAAATTGGCAACGGCATCGGGATTAAGAGCGCACCTGATATGTGTGTTCAACCGTCAATTTGAATTAAGGAAACGCGATTACACGAACATTTTTTTGTCCTGTTTATTCCTACCGGGAAATCGCATTCCAGCGCAGACGATAATTGAAGCTAATTTATGAGCGCACGTCGCTGTTGGGAGTAATTGGCAGTTTTTTGTTTCCCTTTTATGGCAACGGCACAAGTCTGACGTTCCAGAGAAGGAAAATTACGAGCACTCAATTATGAAAGATTGTGAAGGAATTTTTTCTTTCGAATTTTTACGATCCCATTAGAGAATATCTACGTAACATCTGACGTATAAAACTAAGAAGAAAGACGCTTTATTCATACAATTTATTTTTCCAAAAATACTTTTTTATTCGTATTGAAACCCCCTGAGACTGGTTATTTTAGTGTCTCTGAGAAAATTAGTTATGCAGTCAGTGATATAACGTAAAGATTAAACTTGTAAAAAAACACTACAATGTTTTTTCCCCAAAAATAATGAGCTATTACGAAGGAAATCACTTAGTCTGTAGCGTAGATGATACAAGTGAATCTATAGGTATTTAAGTTTCAACAAATGCATAAAATCCAGAATGACTTCAATCAGAATGTCTTAAACTACATTCGCACTTGCTAGACGCCATTTACAGAAAATTTAGCTCGAATAATCTTCAAAACAAAATTTAGTTACACAAATTACAATTATGAAATACAGTCTTTTTAATTTTAATACCAAAAATAAAATTAACACGCAAATGTTTTACATACATGTAACAAAAGTAATAAAGAGATTAAACTATTTTTCTTTATACCAAAGGATACCATGCAGTAAAAAAATAACCACATCAGCAAATTATAACATGCCATCGGACCATCTAGCAAATAAGTTTCCCAAAGATCCAAAACAAATTATAGCCCATAAGGCTCAGTATTGCTCCAAACTCGACGCATAATTTTCCCATTTTTTTATTTACTCCAAAGTTAATTATGACCAGTTCAAACGGAGATCCAGTTAAACGAGGAATACTACTTTCCCAAGTCTATAATAGTAATGTCACCGTATTCATATTACTAGGTAAATACTAAAGGATGGATTGATATAATGTTCAAGGTAGGAAGAACCAGCTAAGACCATATTCATCAACAAGCTATACAAAACTATACTAATGGCCTTCCGAACTTGGAGGAGCACGAGCAGCAAATGTGTACTTGAGGGTTCATCCTCATGAAGAAATACTTCTCTTTCATATAGTATTCCCACTAACCTGACAAAGTGTATCGCCAACACTTGATTGGCTAAAAGCTTGTTTTCCTTCTTCAACTACCAATTACGAGTTTTGATTCCAGGTTAACCTTAGGTTAGGTTTGTGGTGGATACGGCCGTAAATCAACCAAGCAAACTAACCTGTGTTTAAGCAGGGGTCAGGCACGGGCGGGGTCGTCTCCTCTTCGTAGGGCACACAGTACATGTCCTCCTCAAGGGGAGGGGCGGAGGGTAGCTGGTGGGAGGCATCGTCCACAGGTGCCATGTACACCTCTTCCTCTTCATCGCTGCCAGCGGCTAGGGAGCGCAGGAGATCCGCCGGTTCGCTGTAGTTCTCGAACACCAGCAGCTGGAAGAGAAAACGTGCGTGATGTAGTGTGTGATGCAGATTGCAAGAAAGATCCAAGTGAAAATATGAGGAATTTCTCATCAAGTGAAGATTAAGAATGCAAAGGGGGAAAACTCCACAATTTAAGTTTTGAGAGGGGGAAAAGAGTGAAAAGTCCGCATTTGTGGGATAATTCAGTTGTTTCATACTGTTCTCTGCTTATTTTGAGAAGGAAAGAAGGGTCGATATCAACGGGGAAAATATTAAAGGTAGATTTTGTAAAGGTTGTGTTTTTTGAATGGTGAGAAAAATATTTTTATCTTATCTTGAGTTTACCGTTTGTATCCAGAAGGCAGGTATTGAAATTTTCCCTTCAAAACACACATAACATTCTCTGATAATATAAGCTAAACATAAAATCACAGATAAACATGATATTATAGATAAACAGAGAATTTTTCTAAATTATTCGTAAGATGTTTTGTTTCAAACTGTAAATATGTTTGATCTTGATAAAAAGTGTGAAGTGTACAATCAACGTTCTTAAAAGTCTCCAGTACACATTCAATATTCTATAATCTGAATTTAATTGGGTTACTGAGTAACTTTCTTAAAAGACATTAAAGATAAGAATCATATCCCCATCCTAAGCTCAAAATACAAATAAAAACACAAAATATACAAACGAAAATAAAAACTAGATTCATTACGGACAAGGTAAAACAAATCCCATCGTTAAGAATTATTTTCTCTTTTGCTGCAAAGCCCTCTGTATAAGTGTTAATTCCGCTATCATCAAAAACGAATTCGGACCCAGGAAAATTAATTGCCCGTAAACAGGACTCGATTTTCCTTATCAGGAGGGATTGAATCGTTGAAATTAATTGCAGAGGGAACGGCGTCCCTCGGGTGAGTGAATCGATCCTTTCCATGAATTCGATTTAATTAGTCGGAAAAGTTTTGAAACAGAATGGCAGTACGTGCGAACGCATCGAAGTGAATAGAAGAGAAGATAGTTGTTTGAAAAGGAAAGAGTAAATCGGAACAGTGCAAAAGATAATGAATTGGGAGCATGAAAGGGATGTTATTTTAAGATTCTTCATTCGGAAACAAGTCTCGTAAAATTTGGAGAAACGCTTCCAATGAAAAGTAAATGAAACGCACACAAAGTTGTTTCCTTTGGGATTCAACCCTAATTACTCCATCAAAAGTTTTCGAAATTCATTGAGTCGTCAGTTTTGTTTTATTACATTAGTTTATGTAAATATTTGATTATTTCTCTCGCATTTGGCTGATTTACATAGATTAGAGACGAACAAACTTGGAACCAAGACACTCTTTTCCTAAAATCTAGGCTTAAGGTTTATGGCTTTTATAGTTATTGGCTCTATGACATGGACAAAGTTAATCGATGGGGAAAATATAAACTTAACTAAAATTTAACTTAATTATATAAAATTTTAAATATCCTGAAAATAGAGCATTTTCAATCACATGACTCGGACCTAACAACGGCCTTAGCAACAGAAGATGTTACAGTTTTTTGCCCTACAGAGGTTAACAATTACAGAAAATGACTAGCTGTGGAATTCTTCTATTGGTGCATTTGCAATCACGTGATCCCATACCTAAAAACTGCCTTAGCAACAGATAAACAACGGCCTTAGCAACAGTTAAAAGCCCTACAGAAGGTACACAGTTAAAAGAAAATAACCGGTTGTGACGTCACCTGAAAACACTCTATAGCAAACTAAATTAAAACATAACCAAATGATAAAGCGAAAATTCTTTGGGGAGAAAAAGAAATAACCGACAAAGCCCGTGAATAACATCCCCCATAAATCCTCGAAATATACCCCGCAATCATTTCCTCAGGAAAACCCTTTCGGGCAAAAATACATCACCCTGGAGCAGATACTCATCCAAAAATATTAGGCACATGACCGGGTAATGCCGGCAAGCCCCGGAGTGATAAACCTCCACGCCGCAAATATACTTGCGAGTCAATTTATTTTGGGATCAACACACTCAACGCCCTCCCGGCCCCCGAGAGACGTAAATAACCGAGAAATCGGCTCAAAAAAATGCTTCTACATCTTCTCGAGGTGATATTTTTAGGGAGGGCAGTATATTCTAGGGGTCCCTCCCTGGAAGGATTAGGGGGAGGGGACGGGGTGGGGTTGCGATTACCATCACATTTTGGATGTTCTGGAAAAGTTGGAATGGTTCGAGCGACAGAAGCTTTAAGGTCGGTTTTTTTTTGCAATTTGAATGAATCTTATATAAGTAAAACTAGCGATAAATTGCCTAAACAAGGAAAATAATCGCGATTGTAGTTTCAAATTCACCGGGCGCAAGTGACAAATTTTCTGATAAATCGCAAAATATAAGCAAATATCAAAATAAGTAGCAATAAAGTAACTCAACTAGCAGTGTTGCTTAGCGTTTTTATATGTTTATATAGAGTTTTTATATAGATTTGCACCTGGTTAATCCTAAAATACCGAAAATTTAAATTTAATTGGGTATCCAGACTGGGAAAAGAAGAAATTCAGGTTTATAAAGTTACGAAGCAAATAGGTGGGTGTTTCTTAATGTCGGATTCAGGATGACAACTCTTGGTTCATGACATGCCTTCGGACCTGGAAAAAGTTGTAACCTTCCCCCGAACCTAATAAAATTTACCCGAACCTTATGTATTGCTCCTATGGAGCTGGCAGGGGCTTCCCCCGAACCAGGTTCGTAGGTTCGGGTACTTTTTCCAGGTCTGCATGCCTTCTTCTCGTTTACCAAGCGAGCACCCCTGGACCGAGCCATGGAGGTGAAGTACTGAGTAGCGAAAAAATAAATAGAGAAATCATAAATGAAAGAAGTCAAACAGAATACATCATTTTTTAATTTCACATTACAGCATTTCTTTTTGCCACAGTAACTATCATCGTAACACCACGACTTAAAATTAATTCACTACCTCCTCAGCACTGAAAACAACACACGAAACATACATTTCTCTATTTCTACTCGGTGATTTAAGTAACGGCCAAACACATCAAAAAACCCCACCAACTCCTGTATCGAAAAGTTCAAGCCCCTCGCGTCCAGACTTGATCCCTTAAACTCACCATCCCCCCCCCCTACAAACAAAAAAAAATAAAAATAAAAAATAAAAAATAAATCCTGGATTTCCCTCCGCTCCATGCGGGACTCGCGTGTCCGGATTTTCCTCCCGGACATTCCGGGAAATGCGACTCAACCCGAGAGGGAGATGTGTCTGGCCATTTTTATTTACTCCGGTTTGGTTTTGCGGTGGTTTATGTCTCCGGGGAAAGTCGCGGGAATTTATTTCCTCTTGACAGGAGGGGTATTTTCGAGGGCATTTTGGAGATGGGTTATGGCCGAACGTGTTTTTGGGGATAGCAGGGGCTTAGCGGCTCCATACCTGTAGAGAGTGAAACCGATGGTGCGAGGGGAGAGGTCGTATTTTAGAGTTTTTGATGCATCTTTTGAACGGGAGGTATACATGGACGATTAATATTCACCTGAACGTTTCGTTAGTTAGTGCCAGAGACATTGTAATAGTACATTAATAGGCAGAAATTAGATTCAATGATGTTTTTTATGAGACAAGGAGTAATGAGGTCAGACAATCAGAGGAGAATGAAACAAGAAATTCAGAGCTCAGAACAATGCAATAAATTAAAATTCGGTAAAAGTAAATATTTTAGACACTGAAAATGATGGTGAGATTTCCCAAGAAATCTATCAATCCAAGGATTCCAAGGTCAGTTTGATCAGTAAAAAGGATTCTACTAAATAGTAATTTGTGTGGTTCAATGTACAGTTTGAATCCATCTAAAGACGTTTAAAGCCCAACATCTACAATAAATGTATTAAACAAAGGAATTTAAATTTAAAATATTTAAACTATTGCACATTAAGATAACAACTAAAAAAATCCAAATGTAAATTCACTGAGAGATATAAAAAGAAATTGGGACAGAATATGCATGACACAGCTGTTTCGGACACACATGAAAACATAGTTTATGCATTTCACAAGCTGTCCAGTTACAAGCAAGCTCTTGTGCTTTCATTAACTTTTGGTATGTACAGTATACCCTCGTTATCTCGAACTTTGGTACCTCGAAAAAGTATTTTCCCCCTTGATATTTAAGTATTTACTATTTTTCCTCGTTATCTCAAAAACTCGCCATCTCGAAATTTTTTTCAGATATTGAGGTAAAACCGTATTTAATTCTTAGGAGGACTATTTATTCAGCATTAACTTAAATTAAAACCATAAATTACCATTCCAACAAGATATCCCCTAGATTTTTAAGAATGGCACAATTTCCAACCTCCAAACATGCCCCATCTCGTTGACTTAAACCAGAGTGCACCGAAACGGAATTCTCGGAGAGGCCACCATGCGAGGCGACGCGTCAAGGGGAGAGAGAACCCGTGTTCTCATGGAAGAGGAAAGAAGAAAATCCTAAAAGATTCTCGGGGAATGCAAACAAATGGGGAGAATTCCGCAACGTGAAAGGTGAATCGAACCCGGCCAATAAATTCGACAAGTCCCCCCCTACCCTCGGCAAATACCAGGGGGGTGCAGAAGATGTGGAGGTTTATCCAGAGGAATGGAATACCGAAAGAGGGGGAGGAGAATGTCCATATAAAGCAAGAATGTAAAGAGTGACTATAAGTGTATGTGACTATTAGTTTGAACAAGATAGTGACTTTTGTGAAAAGGTTTTTAGAGAGAAGGTTGTAAAAACAGATCCTAACACGATTAAAAAATTAAAAATGGAAGTTTCGTATGATAGATGTGTGGGTTACACTATTCAATATGTCAGCAGTTTAATTTAATGGGCCCACCATAACATAACTACGGAGAAAACTTTAGAATTGTGCGTAATATACAGCATTTTTTTTAAAGCTCCTTAAAAACGTTAAACTAAAATAACCCATTACATGTAAGGTTTCTTATAATATTTTTTTTTAATTTCTTAAACATAAAACAAGCGTTTCTCGTTCCTGTCCTTTAATTCTAAATTTGTTAAAATTATTGAAAAAGTGCCAACTTGAAGTAATTTAAATGTGAAAAGGTCTTATGACGGTGTTATTCTATGGCAAAATGCCACAAAAAAGATGGTTTATTTTCATGGTATGACGATGACAAATAAGATAAGTTTTACTTTCTAAAAAAGTTGGATTAAAACACGAGGACATGTTTATAAAGTTTTAACAACTTCATTGAAGGAAAAAAGAATACGTATCAAAATGCATAAAGCTCGACATGTTTTAATCTCTTGCTATAGAAAAAATTCAAATAAATCCCCGGAAAAATAACACAGTAAATTTTTTTTATCAATTTCTGAATCAGTAACGAATTAAGAAAGCAGACAAAGCAATGTTTCGTTTAAACAAGGGAAACTGAAACTTTTTGGTAATTTTTCTAACAGCTAATTTCCTTAAACATAAGGAATATAATACCCCAATTCCGAAAGGCTGTTTAAATATTTAAGGTAACTCTGCTAAAGTACTATTTATTAGAATAACGGGGATTAAGAGTCTTCCTGTTCAGAGGCAACTTCACAAGAATGTCCAGCTTTATGGCTCAGTCTGAAAAACCACACAATTTCGAAGACATGTCTAAAGCTTTTTTTTTCTTGACTACATGAATCATTGCGTTTTATAACTAATTCATGCATGCCCCATCTACAAAACAAATATCTACCCTGAAAGAGGATACACGCAAAAAACCAATGCAACACAAACCAAACATATTTGAAGTTATGCTATTTTATTAATAAAGATGTTTCCGATGATAGATCCACACAAAATGACATCAGGTGACGCTACCAAACCTATTTCAGCCGACTGAATCCCTCAGTACTTTCATCAAAGTTGTAAAAAGCTCTCCGTCACACATATATCCAACTTCGCCATTACTTCCACAGTGATGGTCCTCTCCTTTAATCCACACAGCCGGAAACTCAAAGCGGAGGACTGATGGCCGAACCTAGTACATACTACGCCCCCTCCCGCATTAGCCCGGGACTAGTAACGCGAGAAACGTGATTTCCTTCATCCCTCCTCTCTTTTTGATGTTGTTCCTTCTTCTCCGGGACTTATGTCTCCTGTTGAGTATATCCGCATTAAAACTTTTCAGCGCAGATGAACGTAATCCCGTTTTTCGGAGTTATGAAAAGAACTATCTTCTTCGAAATTCGAGAACTGTTCTTTTTCAAGGTGGGGGTGGAGAGGGAAGAAATCCCTCTTTTTTGCTCCGTCTCGTCACGTCGTTTGGTCCCCCCTCCTCCCCATTGGAAACATCCCGCGTTCGTCCGAAATTTAATTCGATTCGTGTTCGGATGTTCTTGTGGGGGGGAGGGGAGTGGGCTTAACAGGATTGGGGATCGAGAGTGCCAATTTTTTTTTTGGGGGGGGGGCGTTGGGATTCCGGAGGTGGGTTCACTTCTTTGGTTTCAACTTCTGGATTTTCTATTATAATCTCCGAGATTACTTTCAAAGGAGTAAAAAGCGTGGATATTTAAAGCATACAACTTCTACAAGCATCTAACTTCGTCTAGTTCTAAATATCTTAAGAAATCACTTATTACACGCAAAGGCTTTTTGTGTTATGCTAATTTAAATAATGGGGAGAAATGTGACATCAAAATAACTCCAAATTGACTAATTGAAGCCGTATATTAAATTTCTCACCAGTTTTCTTAGCAAGGTTTCCCTTTTCCTTGGATTACAACTGTCAGGATATAACGCGGATTGAGAGGAGCCAGGTATTTTTATGGGAACAGGGATAACTAAGAGGAGATTCCAAGGATCCTCCCTTGAACATTTTTGAGAATCCTCACACACGAAGTCGAGATTACAACTTTTATTTGACTGTGACACCACACTTTGGAAATGACAAGGACAAGGTGGAAATTCCCCTGACCCTAAAGGAGACCGCCTATTACCTCAAGATGAAATCAACCATCAAAAAGCACTTCTATCATAAACAGAAAACGAGTATCACGCATTCCCTTTACCAGAGAGGCGGTCCAGAAACCCTACCACCAGTCTCATGATTTCGAATTGATCCAAACCAAACCGGAGTCTGAGAATAACCGACCACTTAGCCACGGTAGAGCAAGTAGCTAACTCCCCCCTCCCAGGTATAATGCCTTACAAACTCCCATCAAACTCTCGCTTTAACGACAGCAACAGACACACACGCTTTAAGAACTTCCCTCGATGGCTACCTGCATCAAGAGTTTAATAGCGGCGTCATCTTTCCGTTATGACGCCCTCAGGTCGTTTGCTAAGCAAATGGCAAACGTGCGGCCGCTTAAGTCCGCCCTCGTTATGACATCGAGCGATATGGCGAGGGTGGCGGGAGAGATAGGGGGTCGTTAGGGTGGCACGCGTGACTGTCCCCCTGACGTGGGGGTCGCTCGGTCGGATATCGTTTGGGAGGATCCCTGATCGAGGTATTTACCGCTTCGCTCGAGCTTGAAATGGTGCACTAGTAAAACGCGGAGTTAAAGATTAATACCAATGGGATGCAAGGGGGAAGTGGACATATGACGAGAGTCTTTAGTGATTCAGGAGTAGATGTTTAACCCCAATTCATGATGCCTTTTGCATTTAGAATTCTGATGTGTGAGAGTCTAAGAAGAGTTTTAGAAAGTTTGAGTTTTCTGATATAATTTAATAAATATTCTTTACTCTCTCTAGAGAGTCATGTTAAGCGTTGGGATAAGGTCATTACTACGAACACACAAAAACGTGAGCCGTACTAAGTAACGATGATGAGATGAGCACAACATATAAGTATTTCCTTCCCCAAAAAATTTAGAATTATTCATTATCGCTACAAGTAACGACCAAAACAACACCAAAATCTTCAGAATTTTTTTGGTCCCGCTAAATAAATTAAAAACCTCATCGGCATTTCCAGTGGGGTTCAGATACCCTATAGTTACTAGTACTTGAAAGTGGACAAAAAGAAATGATGTTCAAATACTATTTCACCACTTCTCGGAAAATTACAATAAATAACTTATAAAAATTCCTAACTAAAACCATAATAAAACTTAGAATTCGATAAATCTGTTAAGAAGCAGAAGCATATCAACCTGAAACAGTTCCATACAAAATCCCACTATTTAATCACATCTTTAAACGTAAGATACGAGCCTGATTTCTAAATCTAATAAGATTGCACGAAAAGCCAAATACAGTTTCTTACCAATCAACTTAGTGTACAATACTTAAGACCTACTAACACCAAATGTAAAGAGAACAACCCAATAAAAGAAGGAGAAAAGCCTCCTCCAAACGTGCCAAATCGATAATCGGCCGGACACTGGCTTCCGCACCCCCGGACATGGGTCACTCTGGGGTCTGGAAAATATCCAGAGAGTTGTCATTAAAGGGACATCTGGACAGTGTTCACGTCACCAACAGAGGGAAGAGCAACGGATGGCTGCAGTTGTTGGCTGGGCGGAGAAGTGGAGAGATACATTCCTCCAAAGGGCAAAATACCAAAATATTGCTATCAAAAGCCTCGACGAGATACCTGGTATCTAGAAAACCTTCCTTAAGTTAAATCAAAGCTGATGGCAAAACTGGTGGCAGATGTTACAGAATGCAAAACAATTCTAGGGGATTGTAGTTTATTCCAAGTTATATCAAAGGTAGAGGAACCTTTTTTTTTTCTTAAAAAAATTGGGGCTCTGCTATCGATATAATTTTTACCACCTCACCGTAAACTGTCCCAGTTTATCTTCTTATTTAACTACTTCAAACTAAATCAAACAACTTCTTACATTATTTTATGCTGATACTTTAATATATATATTATCTATTATCACATATATCACTTAAATGAAACTGTTCGAAGTCGCAAACACCTGTTTAGCATAGCATTTATAAATGGTCTACCACATAATTTACTGCACTGAATAGTTTATATTTTGAAAGTATAAGAAAAGAATATTTACTCAGCACAATTGACATTTTCATTTAATTTAAAAACCTGGATTAAATTCCTAATAACCTTAGCTTTACTTCCAAAAATACTCTAAATAACAACGTTTAGTTTAGTAGTTTAGTACCAGCAAGGAAAATAATTTCATCAGATTCACAACGCAAAACGTTTTAAAAGTTAAGTACCGCTCAAAAATCATTTCGTAACGCTGACCAAAATAGCCCATACGTCAAAACCCGAATCCCGCGGCACCAGAGGTGAGAATTTCCATAGCAATTTACATACCCATAAACATGAAGAATGGACTTTCAGACACCCTGGTCCACCATTTCAATACCCGCCATGATCCGGACAAAGGCCGGCGCAACAGCCGGAGTCCGGCACACATATTAATTTATGAAGATGGATTCGGAACACTTTTCTCTCCTTAGGGAAACGAGGTGTGGAGAGGAGCGATGATGCATAGTGGCCGTTAGAAGAGCGACCCTACATCATTCCAAATTGAGGAATGGTCATCTCTTTGTCTCGCTTTATTGGAGTAGAGCACAAAGGTGAGACTGGCTTTGATAATGAATTGAAAGGAAATGTTCAAGGTATGATGTGCCGAGTTGACGCCATCTTGAAACTTGTACCTTAGGGTGAATATTTAGAACAGGTCTCATTAGTTTTTAGATTAAAAAGGAGAAAATATTTTGTCGACAGAAAAAATGTTGTGCCCTTGTGTTTTTAATTCGTATTGGTACATTTTTTTTTATTCTATAAGATTCATTAGACCATTTAAGAATAATATTTTAATGATAATGTTAACAATAGATAGTTGAGGAAGTTGATAGTGATGTCGACTGTCGAGTGTTATCAGGTTCAGTAAATGAGAAAAGATGCTGAAATAGATTTCGCATTTCATGGAAAATGACTTCAGTTTAGTAGAAAAAGTTAATATCTTTGTGAAACTACTCCAACCAGAAATAATTGGGAGAACCAGCTGATTCAAATCCTACTTATCATTCAATTAGTTTTTTTATATAAAAAAAACTCACACGACTAAAAAGCAAACTGATTTTAAGGTAAAACCCTTCATTAAATCATTACGGAAAATTACGAAACCTTTTTATTACACTAATACCACATTTTAACTCCAATTCCACCAAGCAGCAATTGTCACCACTAAAATTAATCGGATAACTCCTTTCAGAAAACCTCCTAAACTCCTTCCACCAAAGTCCTCTCGTCCATCTTCTTTAAAACCTTCCATTAAAAACGCATTTTTGAAGGAGGCAAAGGAGACATGGACCCACGAACGCCTCGATGGCGTTATCTATCATCAAGACTTCACATAACTTGCTTCATTGTTGGACAGGACTCAACGACATAGGGTTCCACGATCGAAGCATAAGATTAGCGCCCCCTTTGGTGGAACCATTAAAAAGCGATTTCTCTGGCATTTCTTCAACTTTTGGCTCCAAGAAGGTCCCGACTTCAGAGAGCAATTAAGGAAATGTCAAAGCACGAAAGCTTAATTTAATTTCCATGTTTAACTCGAAAGTAAGAGAGAGAAACTTACTCACACCTACTCGAGAAACCATTAAGATTTTAGGATAAGCCAGATCCAGAGGTTCTTTTGTAAGGGTAGTAAAAATTGCATATAAATATTATGTTTTAAATTATGTAATAAATATATAATAATATAAATTCCTTTTATCTTATAAATTTTTTTACATGTATCACACGCAGAATGTTATTTGATGTGTGTAGACTTTTGCGTAATGATTTTGATTTGTGAAATGAGAAATAAAAAATGGGAGAAATAATTAGAATTATTCTTTTTAAACACGCGCAAAAATTTTTGAAAGAAAGAAAAGTAAAATTACTATTCAGAGAATATAACTACACTATTAATTTATACATGTATCACACACAGTGTTACTTGATGTAAAAAAAAAAAGCTTTTTTAAAAAAACGCTTTTATTAAGATGTCCTAAAAATTCAAAAATAATTTTTTGGGTTTTGTGAAATAATTTATTGGGGAGTAGAAAATAACCTTCCGGTAAGTAAAAATTAACTAATTTTCTGATCACTAAAAATAAAAGCGTGGGCGCTAGTAATTTATAATTTTACATAAAAGAAAATGAGAAAAGAGAACTTAGAATAAATAGTGAATAGATAATTACTAGCACCCACGCTTTTATTTTTAGTGATCAGAAAATAAGTTAATTTTTACTTACCGGAAGGTTATTTTCTACTCCCCAATAAATTATTTCACAAAACCCAAAAAATTATTTTTGAATTTTTAGGACATCTTAATAAAAGCGTTTTTTTAAAAAAGCTTTTTTTTACTTATTTTATTTTCTACTTTTTAGTCTTAGAATTTTGCCTAAAATCTTAATTTTTATTCCAATTGTTGGTATGTAATTAGTAAAACCCCTTAGAATTTAATGCTAAAAATTTAAAACATTACCCCTCTATTTAGGTACTTATAAAATTTTTCAAAGCAAGTCATTTGTAAGAAATAAACTTTTCCAAACACCAGTGAAGAATTTACAAAAAAAAATATTCCAAATGAAAGAGATTTTATAATTTCTTTTTTACTGAAAAAGCGCAACACCCCATGCAAACATATTCAGTATTTCTTTAAGCTATAAATAATTCCATCTGAACGAAAGCGAAATCTAAAAGAAATGAATAGCAATAACTGTCATAATAAAAGCATCGAAACTCCCATTTATCCATCAAATGAAAATAAAAAGTATTTCCAAGCTTTTAGAACAAGTGGTATAGGTTTAAATTAACATTACTATCTTCGTTAATTATCTTAATTGAAAGGTAATAATTCAAGGTTTAAAGATTGAATATAGTTCAAATATATATAATACGCCGTTGTATAAGTTTTGGGGGTCATATTCCTTTTAGAGCGTCTTAAATTCGAGTTAATCGGATAATCAAAAATACTCTTTAATTACCTTAATTACGGAAGTTTTGACTAGCTGACAATTGAATATTGCATTGTCATGAATATTACACCATGCTGCAAAGTTTCAAGGCTTAATATCATTTAGAAGTACCTGAAATTTTATGTGCAAGAATCTAAATGACAACCTTAAAATTTGCATAAATTTGTCTTTAATTTCTTTAATTATTTTAAAATTGCCGTTTTGATGATTTAATATAGTAGTACTATGTCTATTACACTATTGTTCCTTTTTTTGGGAGCTAAAATATTTTTTAAGGGTCTCAAAATCGAGTTAATCGGATAATCGAAAATACTCTTTAATTACCCTAATTACGGAGATTTTGACTAGCTGACAATTGAATATTGCATTGTCATGAATATTACACTATGCTGCAAAGTTTCAAGGCTTAATATCATTTAGAAGTACCTGAAATTTTATGTGCAAGAATCTAAATGACAACCTTAAAATTTGCATAAATTTGTCTTTAATTTCTTTAATTATTTTAAAATTGCCGTTTTGATGATTGAATATAGTAGTACTATGCCTATTACACTATTGTTCCTTTTTCTGGGAGCTAAAATATTTTTTAAGGGTCTCAAAATCGAGTTAATCGGATAATCGAAAATACTCTTTAATTTCCCTAATTACGGAGATTTTGACTAGCTGACAATTGAATATTGCATTGTCATGAATATTACACTATGCTGCAAAGTTTCAAGGCTTAATAACGTTTAGAAGTATCTGAAATTTTATGTGCAAGAATCTAAATTTTTTGCGATAATTTGCCGTTAATTAATTTAATTACTTGAGAATTGTCGTTTTGATGATTGAATATAATAGTACTATGCCCATTACAGTATTGTTCTTTTTTTGGGAGCTAAAATCTCTTTGGAAGGGTCTCAAATGTCAGTTTTTCTGATAATTAAAAATACTCGATAATTAACTTAATTTTTTGGTTATTGATTAGATAATAATTGGATATTAGAGTGTCATGAGGGTTACATCGGTGTGTAAAGTTTCAGGGCCCTGACATATCAGGAAGTGCCCGAAAATCGAGTTGTAAGATTTCACCCGTGACCTTGGCCAGAGCAAGTCTAATAAAAGCGTTTAAAAATAAATTCGACTACCAAAAAAATTCAAAATTTGCTTTCACATAGGTACTAAATAAAAACAAACTTTCCCATAAAATATCGAAAAATATCAGAAAAAAAATAATAAAAAAGGGGCCAGAATTACTTCTACTTTCTAAAGTGGTGAGAAGAGAAATCAAATCCCTTAACAACTATTTCTTTTAAAATTCCGCAACAATTTTGACTCGTACAGTAATCTGTACTCTCCTACCCAACACATCAGGGGCTCTAAACTTTAAATTAAGATGACGTCAAAGGACAGAGGAAGAGAAATAAATGTGACAAAGAATGGTAAGAAAAACCGTCAATTCAAGAATCTGAAATTATAGATTTTGCTCTAAAGGTCACCAAAAAAAAAACAATCGTAGTTAGAAGAGCAGACATTTTTCTTTGCATTTTACAAAGATTTGGAATGAGAACCATCTCCAATTGGATCACGGCCGTCTTGGTCGAGGTTCTGAATCCTCCCCTCCCTGCACCATCAAAAAGCAATTTCTGGCCAAGTGGGCTGGCAAGCATTCCTCCATCTCGCCCCTCAAAGTTTCCCTCGACTTTTTTGAAAAATTGAAAAGCACACCCCCCGCACCAAAGCTTTATTTTATTTCTCTCTCTCTCTCTCTCCTCCGCAGTTTATTTATTTCCTCTCCCCTACCACGGATGTATGGGGTCGTATATACAGACGGAGAGGGGCTTTGTAAGAGGTGGTTTGGAATTGAAGTGGTCATTCGAAGGCCTTCATCAGATAACAAGGGAGTTTCTTCGGTTTTAGGAACCGTTTCTTTTATTTACAGTTCGTTCTTAATTGAAGGGTTTTTTTTTTATCTAACATGAAAACTGTTTTACTTCTTTTATTTTTCATTAAACGGAATGACCGTGCAGAATTAACGCAATATTGAGAAGTAAAATTATATGAAACCTGGCCCTTAATACGCAAAACAATGTAGTTAATCTTTACCATAACAGTGTCAATAACTGCAATACAAAGCAATAACTGCAATTTTTGAAAGGCATTTATCTGAATTTCCATTGATTTGTATTTCCTGTATGAAAAGAGCGAGGATAACACGAAATATCTTTTCCATTTAAAATTCATTTTCATTAGAATCTGCATTGTTCATAATAAATGAAAGCATATTGCATAATATTAAGTGCTGTAAAACCCAGAATGTGTAACTTTAAAAAGCAAGCAAAAACACAAAGGTTATCTCTTCAAGCGACCAATGCATTTTACAACGAATCTGTTCAATGGTAGAACTATCTTAAACTCTAACAAAAAGTGGCCAATAACTGGAAAATGTTCAACAACTTATCATTTTGGACAACCAGAAAAAAATCCATATTGACATTTTGTTCTCAAAGCATTTCTAGAAAATTGTACTTTTTTTTCTACGAATTCGACCACTCCTTGCATTAATAGAAGACTTTTCACAAGATCAAACACAACAAAATACTCTTAATGGAGCCAACTAATGGGAAACATACCCTTCCAAATGGAGGAAAAAAAACTAAGAAAGAGTTAAGTCACCAAAAACAGGATTCGATCCCCTCAGAAATAAATGAAAAGCAAACAGGCCAATCGAAACAAAGACAAAAGGGGGGGGGACGAAACGAAAACACCGTCGTCCGTTCCCAGAGTCAACAAATTAGGAAGCTCATTTGCATGGAGCAGCCCCATCACTCACATCCGCGAAACTTAATTAGTATCTTATTATGTCAACAGAGGAGAGGATTTTGCCAGACAGGTCTGCACCGAGATTCGATGCAGGAGTGGTTAGTTAGTTGTCTTAGCCCAGTTTGTGGAGGTCAGGGGGAAAAAGAGTTGTTGGTGTAAGGATTTTAACACCAGTTACGTTTGACAGCTTTTTTTGGTCCCCTGTCTACACATTGCGTCAGGTAATAAATGGTTAATAGACTAGTTCTCAAGAATCGGAATAGAAGTTTAGTGCGGGCGGGGGGGTATAACGGTATTTTAAATGAAATTTCTTGATTGACTACCGCGGTGAAAATTTCCGTAGAACAAACTTTAAGAGTTATTTAAGGAGTGATACACGTCGATTACTTTTTAAAGCAGCGGTTGAGAAAAATAATGTAGAATAAACGAAAAAATCTTCACTAAGCAGAGAACATTATTATTTACTACTAACTAAATAATAGAAACATTCAACATTAAACGCTATTTATCCTTGACGTGCATTTTTAGATAGTGCACACTAGGCACTAAGCTTGTTCCTCTTTTTGGAGAAATCCTCATAAAAAGTTTTATGGATAATCAATAATCATGTCGTCATGCTTAATTTAAAAAAGGTAATAGACAGTTTGAACATTATTCTTTAGAGCCTTTGCGAAACATTCTTGTAGGTCATAAATCAGTTTTTCAATTTAAATATATGTTTCCAGTTTGAGACTGGGCCCAATAAGCAAACGAGTCCAGAAAATAACGCGTTTCAAAACAGCCTCCGACAAGACAGCGGTAAAACAACGAAGCAAAAACAAAATCCTCATATATGAGATTACACAATTTAATTACGAGCGAAACGGCCCTCCTCATGTTCCCTTCCCTGCATTTACAAGCTATATATAATTACAGTTAAAAGCTCCATTCATCATTACTCAGAAAAACCGAACTTCGAGAAAGGACGAAGTAGGAAATTGCCGGATCGTCTCTCTCCGGTCGAATATTTAGCGCAAAAACGCCAATAATGAGGATGATTAAATACCGCTCGTTATCCCATGAAAGAAAATGAAAGGGGAGCGGGGTTTCGATTCGGTGCTTGGCGCTGACTTGAAGCATCGCCAAATGTTTTAAATCACCATGATTCTAGTTTTGAAGACCTAGATATTGTAAAATTTTTATAGTGATGAACGGGTCTAACGTTTAAATATTAATAAAAAAATTAATTAGCAACGAATGTAATTGGATTTAAATTTTAACAACATGGAAAAAGTGGAAACAGGTACTATAGCATAACAGGTACCAAGCAACATTTTGCTGCAGAACAAACGGCAGTTACCGATTATAATGGTGGTAAAAAATTACAAAATTAGTAAGGAGGAGTTAGGGACAGTTTCCACCTATTCGGATTTGTTGCGGTAAGGCAATACAGAGAGAGACCAATTAACAAGACAGAGATAAAAAGCGACGTAATATTTTTAACTGTCCCACTGATTTGTCCGACTGGTCTTGCTGTATTGTCGTACTGAAATAAATCGCATGACTGGAAACGGTCCATTATATGGTATGTTATAAGATTCTATTTGGCATCATCACCATGAAAGTGTGATGTTTTTCCCTCTGGTTCAAGAGCTTTTAGTACAGGGTTCTTCATCAGTCTATTATAGTTTACAACAAATAATGTGAAAGTATGTGAAAAGTGAGGGTTTAAATTTTAGTGAAACTTTTTTCAACAGGGGTGAGTATACGCAGGAGAGGGAGAGTCCTGACGATTTAGATGGACAATTTAGGGCAGCTGTTCTTAGTTAAGTTTTCAATAGCACTTACTGAAATAAAATTCAGAATAAGTTCAAGATCCTTTTCTGAGAATTGCAGCCTTTCAAAAGTCAACACACCCCACATTCATCAAGTTTTCACCATTTCCAAAACTTTCGACTTTTTAAAAAAAAAAATTAAAAAGCAGCTCGTCTTTAATAGGTCCGATCAATCTAAGGTAAAATGGCTTTCCTAAAGGAAAAGAAATTTAAGAGACAAAGTGATGATAATTAAAACAAGAAAGTCGATAACATATTCGGCAATTACAGCGCCAAACTTGGCGATCGGCCCTAGAGGGCAGTAAAACCGATAAATGCATTTTATTTCGTAGGGGAAAAAAAACGGATAATTAAGGCAAAAAGAAACGACGCCATTCGATCCCCGAAATATTCAATAAATAAGCGACAAGCCGCCGGATTCCAGTTTCTTTTAAGCGCATCATTAGGTCGTTTAAAAGCTTTCCAGGCCTGCATCCAACGTTTAATAATTCCCCGAGTTACGGGGCTTAATGGGGGAAAAGAAACACAACACGGCGAACATGTCTGTGCGTGTCGTAGGGAATGGCACGAAGCGGTTATCCGGTTACAGTTAAGGAAAAATGAAAGCCCTCTCGAAGAGACAGTTTGAAACATTGAAATGGGTGTGAAACTAAATATTCAAGAGGTAAAAAAACCTAACTTTCATTTTTTTGGGGAACTTTTAAAATTGTTTGCTTTTGGTAATGCCATGCCATATGAAGAATGTATAAAATTTCTTATCACAAAGGGAGGATATTTTTTTACTAAACTAAATGCTCTTAAATTTACGTGACCCATTAAAGATATAAGTAGAGTGAAGCGACAACTAATAAAAAATGTATCTGATACTATTGCTTAGTTTTTATCGTAAAGGGAGAATTTCATGGCAATAACTCAAGAATCTAAAATAAATTCTTAACGTAACTCTTAAAAGGGTTTTTAAATCACTAAGCTAGCAATACGTTTTTTCCAATTGCATCTTTTAAATTCTCCTTATAATTGGATGCATGCGTGGCTCCTTTGATAGGGATAAGTTTTTTAGTTCCTTCCTAATAGATGAATTGCAGTATAGTATAATGCAGTAAAATCAAATCTTGACCTCCTTGGAAACAGCCTAGATGTGTTGTCGCTATTTAGCTCACAGAAAGGGTTTTTCACTCCCTCGCAGGAGAGTCTAGTTAGTGTTTTAGATTCCGTGAATCCTTTACTGCCAATAGGACATTCCGTAATTTAATGGGAAAATTAGATCGTTAAGAGCGCATAATACTTGAAAAAGATTTTTCTGGAGAAATTTGCTCTGTGCATTAAGTGATATGAATGTCATGGGGCATTCTCAAGTAAAACCATAGTTCAAGGTTCCCAGTCTTGAAGAGCGATGTCTCTGACCACCAGGTCTCCCCGATCCACTCCAACTTCACACATCGAACCCTCTCAATCTCCGGTGTCCCCCTCCCACAAAGACACAAAAAGGGGACGGGTCATTTCGCACCCTCGAGTGTTCCTCGCGATCGAACGTTCGATCTCCATCCGCCGCGAAGAAACGCCGGGGGCAGAATATAGCACTTTCTATGTAAAACAGCGGACGCGCCCGGCATACAGAGTGCCCTTCCAAGGAGTTGGATAGCGGTTTTTTATTCGAAATTTTAAAGAAGAAGAAAAAATATAACTTTTTTTTTATCTGGAAGGGGGTGCGGGATACTGGGTGCGAGGGGGAACGATCGAACCATTTGTTACCGCCAGACAGACTAAAAAGTGGAAATTTCTTGCCCTGGCCTCACTTTATTGAATTTACGAGGGGGCATTTTTTATTGGAGTTTGGTCTAGAGAGGAATGAATTTAAGACTTCTACAATGGAAGCTCGAGTTCGGTTTTCCTCGAATTCGGTGCGTAATTCACTTTCCAACGGTTTTTATACTGCCGCTTTAATTTCATTGTGAGGCGTTAACGTTCGTGCGCACAATGGTCGCATATTGGGTTTTTGGAAAAATTATCTTCAGATCTTTTTTTACTCAACTGCTAAGGCTGGCAGCACGACCAAAACCATGCGCCATGATATAAGTCACTAAGGCTTATAACGGAATTTATTTCGGAGTGTCTCACGACAGTAGAAAACAAGACTAAAGAAGATTTTGGGCTTTGGTCACAAAGAAAATGTAACATACTTACACTCTAAAAAACGGTATACTCTCTCTTTACTTCAATACTAAAAATTCACTTAAGCAATGTCCAATTTAAGGACTTAATTAACAATATTCATTTAAATCATTGTCTTCTTATATACATCCCCCTTAATTAGGTCATTAAAATTTCAATTAAGCAAAACCGCAAATTAAGAAGTTAAATGGAAACGCTTGGTCAGCTTAAAACTATCCCATTTAAAAAAAATAAAGACTAAGAAATACAAATGTAAAATGAAATCAGTCTTTTTATCAGTCTTTTCAAACAAATGTATTCAATAACAATATACGAGATGAAAGAAAGTAAATTTTTTAAGTTGAGGAACTGGTGATTAAATAAACAGTACAAATACTTTTTGTCGATAAAATGTTGTCAGCCATTTTGCAGAAGAGAATTTTCAGTTTTTTTTAGATGGACATTTTAATAACAATTTTTAGCATACCTCAAATGGCTTTGTTAAGATCATGGCAATCAATGATGTTCAGTCAAAGCTTTAAAAAAGTTACCAGGATCCAAAAAATATTCAATGGAAATAATTTTTAATCAAGACAGATCCTTGTGTAAAAAAAAAATGAAGCTTCGAAACTTCGTTGTAATTAAAACAGAACCAACAAGGCGATATCAAAAGGATTTGCGGATTGTTGCACTCTGAAGCTTTCTTTTCAAAGCCGCTACCTGTCAGTACAATTAAATTTGAAAAGTTTTTAATAAACCCAAAAGAACTCCTTTTTGAAGCGATAACGAGAGGCAACCAGAAAAAATGGAACAGTAGTAGAATATAAGGCGGGAACTGACGTCTCCTTTAACACAAAACAAAGGGGAGCAACCGCCTTTGTTTTGGAGCAAAAAGAGACACAATAATTTGACACAGACACAAAAGACCTCTCGATCGGACAGAATAAAACTGGGGGAAAAAACAGGAAAAAAGGGAAGATCGAAAAAGCCACCTTGTTTAACTTGCTTACACCAGCTGACACCTCTCTTCTGGAATAAAACTCCGCTCTTTTTTTTTCGTTCTCTTCTCTCCGGTCCACCCCCCCCCACCCCTGTTTTTTCTTCTTTCAACTTTTCTTTATGGGTCCAAAAAGAAAGTAGTAACAGAAAAGGCAAAACAACAGCGAAGGGGTGAATATTTTACAGACAATGTCTCTCTCTCTCTTCAGCGCGCGCAGAAGAAGAGTAAAAAAAAAAAACGTTGCCAGTTGCGGAAAAAGAAAACGATGACGCGCCACCTTGTGTGGATAATAACAACAGCGTAAAGAGAGGGAGGGATAGGTTTGAACCTTGCAGAGGCAGAAAAAAAATTGGGAATGATCAATATTTCGAAGAAGGTTTCACCTGCTGCTACAAACGATAATATTTTTCCTTTTTAAAAGAGGTCGATTAAGAGGGGGAATTATCGAGGCTTGAGAATAGGGGTGAAAAGTTAGGAGGTAATGAAAATTTTATTATACCCCTTTCTTTGGGGAATATTGCAGACGAAAGGCATTAGGGAAGATTAACAATGGGAGTTATGAATTTAATACAACCATAGTGATTCAAATGACGCTGTATTCAATTTATCTGGGGTTGTCGATATTGAGTTACGAACACCTTTTGATCCAATACAGATATGGGGAAGATTTACATTATTCGGAAGCAATTATAAGGAAAGATGACATTAAATTATAGATGTTTAAAATATCTATATTTTTTTGTTAGTAGTCAAAAAGGCACTGATACTTTGAGTGTGACCTGCTCTACCTTTAAATATCTATCAATAGATAAAAATACTCAATACCACCTATTGGTTTTGGTGGTAATGCGTATCACAAAAGGCTATATGAGGCGAAACTTCATGGCAGACTAATTTTCCAAATGCAACTTTTAAAGTAAAAATATCCTAAATACTATGGTATCATTAGTTTGGGTGTTACCTATGCCTTACGTTGAAAATTACATACTCTTCCACAGAAAATCCAGTAATAAAGTTAAGCAGGAGCGAAAATATTTAAGTTCAAACACTGAGATTTTTGTTATGTTTCAAGATTAAGTTTGGTAACTTGCCGAAATCTTGTTAAATAGTCCCCTCTTCTTTACGTTGAACTACTTCAATCATTTTGGATTTTCATATTATCGATCTTTAAGTTAATTACTTTCAAACTTAAATAACGCTACGGGTATCATCTACAAAAATTTCCATTGAAACTGCTCATTCCATTTCCATATTACGGTTCCACATCTCTGTTAATTCAGGTAAACGGTTGAATGAAAAAGCCAATTGAATGGGGAACTTTTAAAACTTGGAGTCTCCCTCTGGGCTCGAAGTTTCCGTGGTTTCACTCGCGCCGCAAGACACAACAGCAAAAGAACATACCCCCAATTCCCACAGCTGGGTCGGTCGTTAATTAACGTTCGGGCAAGCGTTAAGAAGGATCAAGAGGAAAAGGAAGACGAATTTTAACTCCTTTTAAGGAAATCTTTCCCTACGAAAAGGGTTGTTATTACTCTTTTCAGGGGCAATTAATGCGCAGGGGTTGAAAGGATTAGAACGGCTATTAAAAATATGTAGGTTCAAATGAAGAACTGTGCAAGCTCGTTTTAGGAGCTTTCCCTGTAGAGGCATATTTTAACGAGTGTTAAGTGAGGTAAATTAATTGGAAGGGAAGAGTTTTAAGGATTTTAAACGATGAAAAGGATGGACGAATTATGTTGTGTTTCTTTCTCAAGCAAAACATAATAATTTCGATAAAGCGTTACTCTTCATTTTTAACATATCTTAGTACCTATGAAATAAATAAAAGTAGATATTTTAGTTCAGTACCAGCCGTATTCACCACTAGTCTAACCTCAAGGTAAACATGGAATCAAGCTTTTTTGACAACTCTAATTAGCTAAAAACGTGTTTCCCTTTTTCAACTACCAATTAGAAGTTTTGATTCAAATTTAACCTCAGGTTAGATTAGAGGTCAATAGGACCATTAGTTTTACACTCCAGTGAACTATATGGTGAGTAGTTATTTAATGATTCACTTATATGATTTAAAATATAACATTAGTGGAATTAGGGATCTGGAATGAGAAATTTCAGTCCTGAAAATTCCTGGTCACTCCATATTCTACTCTTACCCATTTTCAAAACACATCAACAACTCGAAAATTCACTAAATAAAAGAGTTTTTCCCACAAATACCTATAGTAAAAAAGAAAACTGAAACATGGAATACGAGCAAAACGATGATAAACCCTACATACATTCTCACACCTCTTTAACACCAGTTAATCGCAAGGCAAGCGACAAAAACACCATTCCATCATTCCCCCCAGACAATCCTCGTTCCATAAAACACCCCCTCCCCCGAACTAATACACCACCCAAGAGCCTAATAACGCAGAGGAATCACGGCCAAGCGGAAAAAATGGAGTGGTAATGAGTGACCGTCTGCCTATAAATCAGGGTGCATGAAAAAGCTGTTAAGAGAACCTAACAAGGTCTCTCTCTTCCCTTCCCTGGGTCTAGGGAGTCCCACCCCCTCTAATGGTATGTCAGCTGCCGGTGAAGGTTCGCCCACTGAATCATCGATGGGTCGATAATGGATATGGTTTTGGTGGGGGGACGGTGTATAGGAATTTGCTAGGTTGAAGTTTAATTCAATGCAGTTTTGTCAAAGAAAAGTTAGCTCTCAGCTGACACCAGACCCTGCCTTTTAATAGCAGTTTTTCCAATTTTTTAATGTCTGTGCTACATGAGTTGTATTACATGGCTACTTCGTGCTCACAAGTTTTCATTTAATCCGAAAGTCTGAGAAAATAAGCGATGTATTTATTCCCTTCTTATAACAGCGGAACAATACAGTTTATTCCTTTTTTTACAGTCAGGAAAAACTACGATTAATGGAGAGAGATCTCATTTTAGCGTTAGGGGAAAAACAATATTTTTCAGCCAAATGTCATTTTTGTAAGTAGCATCACTAGTTATACAGATTGCATTCCCATTCAAGGTACCTTGCTAAATAGATATATCCGAAATATAGCTATTAATTTTGCAATATAAGATCGAATAAGGTTTTGATAACTAATATTTACCAACCAACTCTAGGTACTTTTGCTGATTTTAACAGAGATAAATGCAACAAAACTAAATTAACAGATTTTAATTAGATGTGGTCACGACTTATCTTTGTTGGGGAGATGGTAAGAAAGCCATAAAATGCCAGACATCCTTAATGCCAACGAAATCGCATTACTATTTATTCAGTAAAATGTTTTTATACTTTTTATAATACTTCATTATGGTATTCATTTTATTTTTCAGCTCCAATGTAAACATAATTTCCAGCATAATTTTAAAATCCATATATATTAAAATCGCAAATATGACAAAAGAATAAGTACCCTAATAAACATAGAGACTTTAAGTCATTTACTATCACTTAAAAAACCCAAACATCTTTACTATTCTATAATTTTAATGATCCATCATAATCCAACTAAACTACGAGTACGTACTTTAAAAATCCAGTTAAGATTAATTACTTCCAAAATCACTTTTATCTCATTCGATCTAAAAAATTTCCCTTTAATCTTTGAATAGTCAGTGCAATTTTAATGATTAAACCAAAATGATTACAACCAGGATTAATTAACAGTTACGAAACAAGATGTTGCGGTTCCCACAAACTCAAAATCACTATAACATTTAAACCTTGTAATTAAGGATTTTGTAATTGAAAAAAGAATGCATTCAATTTTAATTAAAGCTGTAACAGTGACTTATAGCCACCTCTGTGCACTTTCACATAAGACTTCCACTAACTGTAACTGTGAGCGCGGAGTGAAAAACAATAACAGAGAGAAGGGGATTCCCCGGACTGAAACAGAGAGAGAGAGAGAGAGCGGGAACGATGGTTGCGTGTTTGCGACCCGCGGATTTTGGTAAATGTCGTATCTGTCCATAAAAGGTTTCCTTGTCAATGTATATGTGTATTTGTAACTGTCCTTTTGTCCATATTAAATGTTTTATACATAATCTTGGTAATCTTTTGGGTCTGAGCCAATTTCTAAGTCTCCCTCTCTCCCTACAAATTGGCGCCCAACGTAAACTTAAGCTGTAATGGATAATTTTCTTGTGTATTAGTTGAAATTTTGTTTTATTTCTTCTAATGTGTTTCTTCTTACCTGTTTTAGTTTCTCAAAGTAATTATTGCTCGTATATATATGAGCCTAGTGAAAACGAAAGAGAATTTTGTGTGAGAAAAAATAAAAATAAATTCCAGCAAATTGATGTCAACAAAAGGTTTGATTTTTTCTTTTGAAATGATATTTTCTGTAATAAAGTTTATCAGCTTATGGAAGTTATGCTTCAAATGTTGATATTGTTAATTTAACAATTCTTAGATTTTTTTTCTGTGTTCACCAAAGTGACACAGGGTAGGTTTAAGATTACCTGTAAAATCTTGGTTTCACTTTTGACAAAACTAGTTTTGATTTTGTTTTTCTGTGTGACAACTGTTGTTTTCAAGCTGATATTAATTACCTGTCTGAGAATTCTTAACAATTTTGCATTTAAAAAGTTGTGGTACACTGTGCTCATTACAAAAGGGTAAATTTCCTTGTAAAACTGAAAGTTGGTCAATACAGTTTGTTTTTTGCTCATTTTGAAAAAGAAAATTTTGAGTGGTGATTCTGAAAATAAAAATTATTTTTATCAAAGTTGTATACTGTGCAAAGGTAATATCTTTGATTGATGGTATTCATTTGGTATGATGATATAGTATGGGTATTTGAATATTCATGTGGTGTTTCATTAGTATTGAAATTGATTCACATTTCTTTACCATTCTTATAAATTTTGGTTCTGGTAAATTTAAGAACTGTTTGTGCACTATATATGGTGAATTCTGCTTATTCAAATTTTAATTTGATGGAATTAACAAACATTAATGATTGTTCATGCTATTAATTTAGGTTCATATGATCATCTAGATTAGTGTTTAATTTGAAACATTGAATAGTAGTGCATAATTATAGTTAATATTAATTATTGGTATTGGTAATTTTTCAGTAAGAAATTATATGAGATTATTAATTAGTGAATATATATTCTTCATATTATATTATCTATAGTGTGGGTAAAAACCGTTTTGTGGTTTATCATAATTTTAAAGATGACTTATTTAGCAAAAGGTCTTAAAATTGATCTCATTGAACTCGTTATGGAGCTTGATCTCCTGAGTGAGAACTTAACTGACAAATCAAATAGAGTAACTTTAGCTAACGCTGTAAAAAACAGTCCTGGTTATAATGAGGAATTTACTAAGGAACTCTACCTTGGTATCATAGAACAACGCCTCGCAGACGAGAAAAAAGCTGAGGATGAGAGTAAGCGACAGTTTGAGCTTGAAAAGCTTAGACTCGAAGCTCAGGCAGCTGCTAATACAGCTAATAGGGAGAATTTAACTTCCCCTCAAGTAGCAAATGATACCCCAAAATTAGAACTTCAAAAGCTCATCCCAAATTTTAACCCAAAGCATGATGATATTAGTCTGTTTCTCAATTTGTTCGAGAAACAAATGTCCTTTCTGCAAATACCTTCTTCGAAATGGGTCATTTATTTGCTGGGTCTCCTCCCCAGTGATATTGCTAAGTTGGTCGCACAGGAATCTGATACAGATGTCCAAAAATTCCCTGTTGTTAAAGACATCCTTCTAAAGCGATTCAAGATGAGTGCGGAAAAATTCCACCAACTCTTTATGCAACATAAGAAATCGCCAGAAAATACATTCCGTGATTATGTCTATGAAATAAGAAATTTCCACGATGGTTGGTTAAAAGAATTAAACATAACCACGTTCGACCAGTTAAAAAACCTACACATCGCGGAGCAGTTGAAGCGACGTGCTTCAACGGAGGCCAAAGAACATTTCTTGCATAGCTGGAGTGAACTGACGGATCCAATGGAACTTGCAGAAAAGTTAGACAGTTTTGAAGAAGTTCTCAACTTAAAATCCAAAAGTTTTGAATCAACTGCTGGATTGCATAAATGGCATAAACCCAAAGACAAAAGAAGTCCAGTAGACCATCAGCTCAGTAAACCTGCTGCAGACACTCCATTGAAAAGTGAAGTTCCATTTTCACCCACCTGTTTTGGTTGCGGTGCGCCTGGGTTTACCAAGAAAAATTGCCCGTCCTGTGCATCATTACCTCCAGAGTCTGCTAGAGAATACAAATCCTCTACAGTGTGTTATGGCTGCCATGAAAGTGGCCACACTAGAAGCAGATGTCCAAAGAATGGCAAGAAAAACTCATACCCAACCTTTGGAGCCATAGAAGTTGTACCTGGGAATGAAGGAGAGAAACCTCCACTAATTCGGATCTCCATTGAAGGCATGGTAGGACAAGCATGTGCTGACACTGGTGCAAGTCATTCGATCGCTGGAGCTACGTTAGTTCGAAAATTAAAGGAAATTGATATTCCATTCCAAGAAGTGAAACGCACGGTGACGATGGCTAATGGAGAAAACCAGATGATTCTCATGGAGGAAGGCAGAGTTGAAATAGAGGTCGAAGGAAAGAAAGTTCCGACCACACTTCTGGCCTTGCCACTGGCTGAAAACAATTCTACCCTTCTTGGTAGAGACTTTTTAACAAAGGCAGGAATAACGCTAAACATTCCAGAAAACTCATGGCATTTTAATGAGAAAAAGAACAAAGCTTTCCCTTTTGTTCCAGATGCGTTCCATAATAAAATCCACGTTCAAACCATAGAAGTTGGCGAGTTAGATCTTCGGGAAGATGAAGGTGGCGAAATCACTAAGGAACAAAAAGCTTTATTCAATTCACTTCTCAAGAAAAATTGTGACACGTTTCGTCCAGGGGGAGAACCAACTCCCAAAATCAAACATTTTATTGAAACCACTACGAGTACCCCAATTGCAGTGCCTCCTTACAGAATGGCACCAAAGAAAAAAGAGATACTTCGTCAAGAACTTGAAAAACTTCTTGAACAGGATATTATTGAAGAATGTGAAGCCTCATATGCATCACCTGTGGTTCTTGTACCGAAGCCGAATGGAAAATTCCGGCTATGCGTTGACTACAGAAAATTAAACAGCATTACGGTACCAGTGATATACCCAATTCCAAGAATGGAGGATTTACTACATGAAGCTAAATATACACAGTTTATGTCTACACTCGATCTTCAAGCAGCTTACCACCAGATAGAAGTATTTCAGGACCACATGGACAAAACTGCATTTATATGTCCCTTTGGAACCTTCAGATACAAACGCATGCCGTTTGGTTTACGGAATTCCCCATCTACCTTTCAGCGTCTCATTGACCTCTTCAGAAATTCATTACCTCAAGTCAAGATGCTTTCTTATTTGGATGACATCATTGTGATGTCGGATACCTTTGAACAGCACATTGCCGATTTGGATGCTGTGTTCGAAAAGTTGAAGGAATTCAAACTACATGCCAATCGTGAAAAATGTCACTTTATATGTAACAAAGTGAAATATCTTGGCCATTACATTACTCCTTCTGGTTTGGAAGTCGACCATGAGAAAACTGCAGCTATTCAGCAGATGGCAGCGCCAAAGACGGTAAAACAAGTCCAGTCTTTCCTTCAGACTTGTTCATGGTACAGACGTTTCATTGCAAACTTTGCGGAAATTTCACGTCCGTTGAGCAACTTGACAAAGAAAAATGCTAAGTTTAAATGGTCCTCGGTAGAAGAGACTGCTTTCCAGAAATTGAAAGAACTGTTGGTGTCACCACCAGTGTTGGGACAAAATGATCCTACTAAACCCTATGTTCTTCGCACTGATGCCAGCGGATATGCCATTGGTGCTGTTCTTTTGCAGGGTGAGGTTCCAACGGAGCATCCCATTGAATATGCCAGTCGCTTGTTGACCCCGGCAGAACGAAATTATTCCACTACAGAAAGAGAGGCATTGGCTGTGGTCTGGGCTCTTAAGAAATTTCGAGCGTATGTAGAGGGACAAGAAATAATAGTCGCCTCGGACCACCAACCACTCAAATGGCTTCTAACGTTAAAATCACCCACTGGCCGTCTTGCCAGATGGGCATTGGAAATTCAATCCTTCCATCTAAACATCCAATACATCCCTGGTAAACAGAACGTCATTGCGGATTTGTTATCCCGACCCTTTTGTAACCACATGGAAGAATCCTGTGAGCTATGCATAATAACTGTAGACATACCATCGAAAAGTTCCAAAAACATAAGAGATGAACAGCTCAAGGATGAACAGCTTGCAAAAATAATTAGATGTTTTGAAGACGAGACCAACGATAACCATGCAAATTGGACGGAAAGGGGATATCTCATGAATAATGGAATTCTATACAGATATGCTCCTGAAAGTGAATCCGAAGAAGCCCAAATAGTAGTTCCACAATATGAATGGACGAAAATTCTACAGCAGTACCACGATGCACCTACTGCGGGTCACTATGGAATTGAAAATACCTCTTACGAAGTTGTTAACAGAGACAAACCCAGTGAAGTCATCGGTGTGTATCATTCTTCGGCATTGTCACCGTTCGCACAAGATTCTTCCCAAGTACCTGTGCGACCACTTAGAAAAAGGGGCAGACCTCCTGCAGCAAAAGCTCCTGGCACAGACCCTGCTGTGCCTCCTGCCCGTCCACCACGTCTTCTCTCTGCTGACCCCTCATCGGGACGTCGTCGGGGTCAGAGGGGGAGGCTGTAACAGTGACTTATAGCCACCTCTGTGCACTTTCACATAAGACTTCCACTAACTGTAACTGTGAGCGCGGAGTGAAAAACAATAACAGAGAGAAGGGGATTCCCCGGACTGAAACAGAGAGAGAGAGAGAGAGCGGGAACGATGGTTGCGTGTTTGCGACCCGCGGATTTTGGTAAATGTCGTATCTGTCCATAAAAGGTTTCCTTGTCAATGTATATGTGTATTTGTAACTGTCCTTTTGTCCATATTAAATGTTTTATACATAATCTTGGTAATCTTTTGGGTCTGAGCCAATTTCTAAGTCTCCCTCTCTCCCTACAAAGCCCAAAATCCTATCTCCGAGAACTAGTAAAACAAAACTAAGATACTTCGCTTACTCTGAATGGATGGTTATTTTTCAGTTGCTTTCTGATTAGTCTCCGTCTCGTTGGTTTCGAAAAGAGGGAAAAAAAACAACCAGTCTTAATTATCAGACAGCATCCTCCATTATTATTTTCCATAAACCACGCTAATTAAAGTTTGCTTCTCCTGCAAGAAAGTTATTCGACGAATTTCGAAAGTCGCAGCCGCAAATGGCGGAAAGAACTCGTTTTTTATTCTTTTTTCGAACATCCAGGGCCCGTCGGAATTCCTTTTGGGGGACATTACGCGCTTTTCTTGCGGCATTATCGCCCGGGAAGGGTTGACAGGAATATTCGTTACAGAAGGGGAGGGCGTGCTTTCGAAAAGGAATTTTAATTATCCTTTTCCCCGTGTCGGCGGAATTCCGCGAATGATTTCCGGTAATTCGTTTTGATTGCTCACTTCTGCGTTTGCTTTCTTGTTTTTGAGGTTTGAATTTCTGGCTGAATTTTGATTCAGAATGTTCTCCGCACAGTACGAGCATAAAGGAGTTCTTGACAATCGTTAGAATTAGGTAGTGAATTCAGTATTCAGTGTCTCTTTGAATTTCAATTCATTCCAATAAATAAATCGCATGCCGCGTAAATAATGCAAATCAATTTCGAAAAATGTATACGTCAATGGAAAATCTTAAACTTACGTAAAGAAGATTATTCAATCCAATGTTCAAATTTGCAAATTAGTGAAAAGAGTAAAAATTGGATAAATCCGAAGTAAAAGTTGATAAAATAGAAGTGAATACGAATCTTTTTTACTGATTCGTATTCCATGACTTTCTTTGAGGATTAACACAAAAAATTCAAAATTCGGGAGTTGTCTAAGACAGTGGGGTAGCCAGAAAAAAATTTCGGAGAGGAATATTGATTTTTTCTTTGGGGGGTATGGGGTAAATTTAGTCCATTTCTATGGTCGAAAAAAGGGCTACTCCACTGGTCTAAGAAGAACTATAAACTAAGAAAATTAAAAACAATAATCTATAATATATAATACAGGCTATTATTTATTAATATTAAAGTATTAGGATTTTTACCCATTGATAGTTTCAATACAAGATCACATTATTTCTCTTCTTGTACGTGTAGATAAAACGTACGGATACATCTTTTCTTTAAACTTTATTTTCCATTTGGAAGAATCCTAACAACACCAAATATAGAAATGAAATTTCCACTCGAACATACACCGAATACTGTTATCGTTTGACCACCTATCTTTGAAAAAAAACTCTAAACATATTAGGCCCAAAAAAAATCCCTTATTCAATAGAGAGGGGCTAATGGTACCGATGCTCCATTTTCCCTAAAGATAATCCAATTCTGGAAAAAAGAGGCTTCCCTTCTAAAAAAAGAGGAGGAAAGCGAGAAAAAAAGGTGACGAATGGTTTCAATCTTCCAATTCAGTTTTATAAGCAAAGCGAAAACACGAGGGAAAACGCCCCGCCCCTGGATGCCATTATTTTCTACATTTATTACTTTTTTTGAATTATGGAGGCAGTTTCTAGTTATTATCTCGCAATCAAGAACATTCATACAAGTGGTAGGAAGAAGCGCAGAAATGCGTATTTTTTCTTGGTAGCAATTCACAGAGAAATGTTTTTAACACGGTAAATAAGGATAAAATGCGCAGTTGCAGAAAGTTGAAAAGCTGGAGATACTCCTTAATGTTACATTTGAGACTTGTAAAAAGCTTTAGTCAAACGAGAGTTTGTACCAAGAAAAAAATCTGCGATCGTTTTTAAATCGAAGAAAAAATGAGCGTTTGACATATTTTTAAAGCGTATTAAAGTATTAAGTATTTTTGAAAGGTAAACAAA
Organism: Tetragnatha montana; assembly: GCA_963680715.1. NCBI lineage: Eukaryota > Metazoa > Arthropoda > Arachnida > Araneae > Tetragnathidae > Tetragnatha > Tetragnatha montana. Next base: position 43,004,422 of record OY796680.1, on the reverse strand, counting down.
AGAAGACCTTAGAAAATACCAAATGATATAAGATGACATTTCGTTTTGTTTGAATTTTCATCTTTACAAAAAGGATTTTTGATTCGCAGAACGTTCAAAATTCTTGTCTCCTTCATGACATTTTGTCATGTAAATTATTATACGATTTCTCGTACAATTAATATTCACTACCCTACAATTATATGTAAAACAATTTCCAACCACTGTAGAAATTAGTATCAAATTTCAAATTAAACGTGTCTACAACCTATTTCATCACACAAAATAAGGGTAAAAACAAAGAGTGTATTTCCTTCTCAAAAGGTACACGATACCACAAAATAAAAAAACTTACTCAAAATAATTTGATCTAGGAAAAAAATCCAACAGAACACATACCGAAGAAAATTTTTAAAAGAAGCAAGCAAAAACCCTAACGAAAAAAAACTCCCTCTGACAATTTTTATTCCTCTAAAAAAAAGAAAACAAGGTCAAATTACCCAATAACTTTACAAGAAAAACTTACTTTCAAAACCAACTTTTCATTCCTTTCTTATCCCTCTACTTTTCCCCCATATTGTTGGGGGAAAGTTTCGCATCTGAATCTGAATCGTAGAAGAACCTTCTGCAACTGAACCGACCACAATAAAAGTATGCGCGATACATCCATCCGAAAAAGAATTCTTTCCCTCGAGCTTCTTATACATTTCGGAACAAATTCGAACTTCGAAGGGGGAACGCACGAAAAGTTTTGAATAGTTTCCCCGAAGTGTGTCGGAGTTTCCCAAAGAACAACTTTTTTATTTAATCGCTGTGAATGTGGCGGGAAATCTTCCCCCGACTCAATATCAGAACCGAGGAAAAAGAGCGGGTTGTATTGCTGCTTTTCCCTGCACGCGCGGTATTCGATCCCTTTGGTTATTGCTACTACTTCTTTGGCTTCTCTGCTGTAGGATGTAGAGTTTTCAGGACAGCATTGTGGACAGTTTCGAATGACACAATGACAGTTTCGAAAGTTGGGACGAGTCTTTGGGGTAATATACGATTTATTTATGTTACGAATTCGTAGCTCAAAACTTTTGTGCGTTTAAGGTTTATACAAACTATTGATGCAGCAAGCAGAAGGTGCAATAAGCAGAAATTTAGTTAACTTCCAATAGGGTTCGGATATTTGGGAGACATCGAAAAAAAAATTATAGCTTTCCACCAACAATAACACTTGAACATTCAAGAGAACCTATAAAACCTTACCTTTTACGATCCGACATACTATTAAGATAGTTCTAAGAGATCCCCAGTATAAACTTTTTCCTGATATACAAAATTTTCCTTTTTTACGCACAAAAATAAAAATAAACTTCGATCCCAAGAAAACCATCATAGTATTTTAAGTTATTCAGCACACATCACAAAAAAAAATATTTTCAGAAAAATACGTTTCCCCTTAACAAATTCCAATAAATTAATTTTTAACAAAAATGAGACCGACTTCAAAAATGCGCCTAAAAGTGAGAAATAATTTTTATCCAAAAAACAACATTCTACTTTTTAACATAATTTTTGAAGTCGAAACACTTTCACAATAAATTAACATTCCTCGCTAACATTAAAAAAGAACACGTTATTAGCATATAACATGAGATAAAAGAAGATTTACAATTAAAGGCACAATATATTATTTTCTGTTTGACGAATGACGAAATGAATGACGAATGACATGACAAAAAAAGGGCAGTTAAGACCTCTCTACTAGTAATATGTATTGTATTTAGAATTACTATCAAACATGTGGTTTTGTCACTTATTGTGAAAGTGTTTCGACTTCAAAAATTATGTTAAAAAGTAGTATTGTTGTTTTTTGGATAAAAATTATTTCTCACTTTTAGGCGCATTTTTGAAGTCGGTCTCTTTTTTGTTAAAAATTAATTTATTTCATTCTTTTTATATCAAGTCGCTTGCGGCTCCAGAAATTTAATACCAAAAGAAAAAAATTTTTCTTTTTAAGAAACAGATTCTTTACTTCAGTTTTGTAAGGTTCAGTCGGTATTTATTCCCCGTTTCAATAATCTGACTCTTACAGTGGCGAGTAAATTTGCCACAAGTTTTTTATTTATTTATCATAACTCCTCTGGTATCCGCTAGAGGGCGTTTAAATTTAAATGGGACCAACTTGAAAACAATTCTAATGTAATGCAACAAACCGCGTCCAAATCGGTCCAGTAGAACATACCAAAAGGGCCTGGCAAAGATTCAACATTTATATTCGACGAATTGATAACCTCCTTTTTGAAGTCGGTAAAAAACTAAGAAAATTGCACAGATTTTAAGACAAATTCTTCACAAAATTTTTACCAAACATAAAATTAGTTTAATTTTACCAATCAACAATCACGATGGAACAAAAGTCCTTAAAGAAAAAATTAATCAAACCATTAACTTAAATTGCCTTTTCGTTGGTAATTACCTCATCAGAAAGAGAACGAAACTAACCATACATCTATAACGAAAAGAGAAATTTAAAAATGCTTAACTGCAAGTCAAAAGGCCACAATATATTTTTACCTTATTCTGTCATCAAAGAAATAAAAGACCCTATATCACTTAGCATTTATGAACTAATTTAAAATAAATGTATGAATAATATAATTATGGTTTATTTATATTCAGTACCCGAAATCTCCCTCTAAACACACACAATCCTTGCCTCAACAAAGATTCACCTTATTTTTTTCTTACTCTCCCCTTCTCTTCAGATCCCCCCAGATCCCTTTCTCCCACTGTTAATCTCCCCTATTAATGATACACATCCCCATATCAATGTAAATACATCACTCAATTTTCCACAGACTCAGGAATTCAATTTGGCGGCAAGCGTGCAGAAAAATGGGAAGCGCCGACACAGAGAGCCGGACCCAAATCCCTGCTGCATTATGGGGCGCAATCGAACGCAGGGGCTAATTGATATTAATGCGCCCCTCCCACACAGGAGCGGCAACGCACCGGGGCGTAGTTACGGAGCCCCGGCATCAGAGACAAAGTGGCACATTCGTCTCCCTACACACTGTTGCAATGATAATGTGTAGTTTACTTTGAGGTATCGAATGCTCGAAATCAAAGTGTACAACATACAATTACATCAGTAGAAGGATTTCGACAGGACTGGTACTCTTAACTAAAGTGTTTGATAACTATGTAGTAACTGTAACCTGAAATTGATACTATACAAGACAGCAACTTAAGTTTACCCTATGACGTCACTAACAAACAAAGTAGTTCCCATCGCGGTGTCTGAATTTTGAGTTAAATGAAGAACGCCAATTTAAAAATATAATTATTTTGTTAAACCCATGTATATATGTGCTTTTCAATCACGATTTGCGTACCGAAACTCCGCCTAACAACCCAACAGGCCTTGTGTTTACCGATTTCTCCTTCCGCATTTGTGACGTACTGGGTTCAAGAAACGTTTCTGTCGAGTATAGGGGATATTGGGTCGTCATTTAATTTCATTGACCCCCAGAAGAGCGAATGATGCCTACTTTTTAATTGTCTCTCTTTTAGAAGATTCTCTCAATATTAGGATTTCTACATATACAGGGCGTTTCAGTAAAAACGGCTGAACTCTGCACAGTCAGATTCCTTCATTGAAAAACGTAAAAAATGGTCATAAAACAGTACCTCTCCGAACCATAGTTGCGACGAAAATGCAACGAAACGAAAAAAAAATTGCGACTGAAAAATGTATGACGTGACGACGAGTGAACAGAGTAGAAGTTGACAGCTAAGATGAAAAAAAAATAAGTGTACAAACAAACTATGAAAGAAGTTTTTATTACAATAACTGGTTTCTATTAAAAAAATATGGGCAACATATTTTTAGTAAAAGCATTATGAAAAAATAATATAAGAAGGGTTCACTTCTAAAAGCCCTAATTTAAGAGTTCAGATTTCTTAACAAAATAAAAATATTACATTGAAAAATATCAAAAACATACACAGATTACCTCTAGAAACAAAAGACGAAAAAAAAACAGTAAAGTTACGAGTAGTAACAAACTAGCCCCAACTATCCAGTTGATGGGTTAAAATTATCTTTGCTGCACACAAACGCCTTTAAAGGAAAAACGGGTTTTACAGGAATGTTTCTGCCGCATTTTATAGCTTGGAAAATCTTAGTACGGATTTTATAAAAAGTGAATGTTGATACGCTTTTCTAAACAATTGGTCGAACAATACTTTGCACACATTTTTATGGGTTTCACATTTAATTAATCGAAGGAAAAATTGGTTAAATACCCTTTAAAAGGAACTACGATTTGGTTAATTTTAAAAGTTAAGAATAAAATTAAACTTTAAAATTACTAATACCTACGATCTGCTTTATTTTAACTAAAACCCATTTTAAGATAGACAAAAAATAATAGAGCATTTTCAATCACATGACTCTGCCTAACAACGGCCTTAGCAACGTTGTTTTATTCCTCCAGTGACATCATGTGCGAATGCTGCTATTGGATACTTCTATGTCCCGCCCCTAACAACAGCCTTAGCAACGTTGATTTTGTCCTCTAATGTGCGAATGTGCGAATGCTCTATACATCTCCCAAAACAATTCATTGTATCATACATCCCCAAAATCAATCAGCTTACAAATTAACAGTTCTTATCACGAAAAATCTCTGATGTAACATAAAAGACATAAAAGGCCAAATTCTATTAGTTACTCTATTACATTATTAATGAAAAAACTACGGAATTAAGTCCCCACACATTAATATTTCACTTTCTACTACCGAACTAGACTTAGGGCGCACGCAAAAGTGACTCGTACCACTAGAGCTCCGTTCATGAATTCGCTCACATTCATTTTAATAGAGAGCATTACGGAAGACTCATTTAGGCCGCGGAATCCTCAATGGAAATCAGCTCCTAAAACTACACGCAAGCACCCATGGGATTCAATCCCCCCTCCGTTTGGAGAATTCCTCGTCAACAACTTTAAAATTTTAAGAGAAGCCTTCGTTTTACTTTTTAAAAAATACTGAACATGCAACCTCATAATTGTTTCCTGGTGATGAAAGTATGTTCTTGCTCTGGATATCTTAGGATAAGTTTTAATTATGAGTAGAAATTAAAATATTGCTTCCACACGATTGGTTCTTCCATGAAGGTAAACCAAAATTATAAAGGACTGAACTGGTCCTTCAACTACACAACCGAGAAAAATAGTGAATCAAGATTATCGATTAAAAAAAAAGAAAATAAGCCATAACTTCATTATATTACCAAATTGAATAAATTCCTTTGCGATTTTAAATTTTAAAAACGTGTCATAACATTTCGTGAAATTCTGTCTATGATATAAGGTTACAAAAAAAAGGATACTTACGGTTGGATGTTGAGATAAGTCTAAATATAACTTCAAAGCGATCTTTTTAATATCTTAAACCATTACTAACAAAATAGAGCCCGAGAAACAAGAAAGATAAAGAGAAATCCATCGGCAGTACTCGATTAACTTCATAAATCCATTAGCAAAATAGCAGAAACAATAACGATTTCAAATCATGACAAAAAAATTTATCCTCGGGTAAAAAAAAACATTTAAAAACTCAATCAAATTACTTTGCACTGAACATTACCTCCTTACGCAGAAAATATAAAAAAGCACTTAGTAAAATCTATAATAGGATTTGAAATAAAAGCACCTTTAAATTACTTGCTAATATTAAAGAGCACTCATAATTAGAAACAGATGGAAAATTTGAAGCTGCTAATCACATATAAATCTAATATCTTTAGAAATTAATACTAAATGAAAACGAATACGCTCATTCTTAATGACTATTCTAAAAAAATTAGCAACGTAGATCGTAAAAAATGGAACAAGTACTATCGATTATTTTCAGCTACGTGTTTGACTTTGCCAAGTTTGGCGCCCTATTCGTAAATACTGTCACTTACTTTTTTTAAAGGACAAAACATTTCTGAATTACAAATATATATATATAAATATATATATAAGAAAAGCAATATCTTTCCCAGATAAGATTTATTTTGAAAAAAATCAAAAATAGATAAAAACAAGTACTATATTTTTTACATACAAAAAGAATAAAAAGAATTTTTCGGAAGGTTCCTTAATTAAAAATATATTTCATATCAGTTAAAATGGTATCCGACATACATACACTCCTAATTCAAAACCGTTCATTTTATAGATATTAAATTACTCATCCATAAAATAGTATATGACCAATGATTTTCTGTAAAGAGAAAAGAGCTTAGCTAATTTTCTCATACATTTTAATGGGGATGATTTACAATATAAAATAGGGGAAAAACCTATTTATTACTAAACATAAAGTCAAGTTTTAAAAAAATTTTAAAGGATAAAACTTGGCGATATTTGGCGATAAACACATGGAACGAAGTAGCCAAATACCACCCCAGAAAAAAATCATCACCCCCGTGCTTAATTCTTCTAAAGAACTTACTTTAATGAGGAAAATTAATATTTCATCATCGAAATACAAAATCAAAGCAAGGGGAAATAATGTTTTGCCCATTTATTTTAATTCCCCATTAAAGAAGATCACTTCTAACAGCGAGTGCAGGGAGTCTTAATTGTTTTATCAGGCGTAAACAGAGATAATGGAAAAAGTAATGCCAGTCGTGTGAATGGATTGTCTTAATGGACTGATAAGGCTGTAATGAGGGTCATTAAGATAAAGGAAGGTAGGAGGAAAAAATTAGTATCTTGGAGTTGTTAATTATAAACGATGAAGTCTGAGGAAAAGAACGCCGAGAAAGAATAGAAATTAGCCCATGTAACTAAATAGACTGATAAGATTTTTTTTTGTTTGATTTCATCAAGGATTTTTTCCCTAAATACCTTTCAGATACTTTTTTGTCATCATAAAGTAGCCAGCCATGTTGGTAATTTCTAATATAAGCATGGACTAATTCAAGAACCATTTAGAGATTTTATAAAAAAACAGCTTTCTATTTTAATATTTTAACCAGTTTCACATTAAAAATCTATAATGAGAATCCAAAAAAAAAAAGTTGGGAAAAAAAATCAACAGCATTCCTCTATATTTAGTTCATTGCTAAAATTACATTTGTTTATCACCTGTGTGAACCGTGTGCGTATAATAACAGGATAAGCTAGAAGAAATTGAGAATCCAGTCCGTAACCTATCGAAAAATTCTAATGTTTTAATGATGTATTTCTCATCACGAACCATAAATACTTCACAAACAATGCGTTCGTTCAATGGTTCACATCTTTTACCTGTTTGCTCATGACAACGCCACTCATCTCGATTCGCTCGAACAAAAGAAATTGGCTCGATCGAAAAGTCACACTAAAAGTTCGATTGGAACAAAAACAAATCCCGCCGTCATACTCCCGCCCACCTAACACAACCTCGCAATTCGAATGATTGCCTCCGTTCAGAATTTTTTGGCGGGAAAATCAGCCCTCCATTTGTTTCCAGATTTGGTGAAAAGCTCGGCAAATATTGACAACCCCAATCTAGGCATGCAAACAAAGGAAACGCTTCTTTTGCCAAAAGGTCTTTCTCCTAATAATAATGGGATGGAACGAATGGCGCGAAGAGTTAGATTCGCTTCAAAGCGTCCACACGGAATTATCTGTTGCAGAGAAAAAGATTCTGGATAGAGCATTCGACGAGGTACCTTTCCACGAAAGAAATAAAGAACAAGCAAGGAACTAATCAACACGAATCTTCCGCTGAATAAGCTTGTCATCAACTTAATTTGATTTGATTTATACAGGTCGGTTGCTTTTTGAGACTTAGTTTATCTAAAAGGTACTTGAACATGGGAAGAGTTTTAGGAGTTGCCAAATTTTTGCGACAAATTGTTTCCACATGACTGGAAACCTAGCATAAAAGAAAGTAAGAAATAAATCAATCTGAAAATTTTCCCCGAAGCAAGACAAATTCATTCTTTATTTCATTCTTTCATTTCATTCATTTCATTCTTTATTCATTCTTTATTTGGAAATTCATGTGATTAATTTTTCTCCCACAATTTTCTTTGTTTTAATGAAAAAGGTGGGTGTGTATTAAAAAAATCTTAAAATAGTATAAATAAAGTTTAAAAAGCCACCTACCACCTACCATCGTATATTTTGAAACTGATTTAATCTTAAAGATAAATTAATAGATAAGATTATGATTTAAAAAGTTATCATACACTCATTTCAAATGTGTATAAAACTTTTTGGACAAGGGTATTACATACATACTTTTTTTATTCATTTTTCATCTTCAATCTTAAAGCAATGTTTTACCCCAGATATTTAGAAATTACTTTAACCATATATTAAAACTTTTATACTTTAACTTTACTACTAGCAATTACTTTCACAACTTTTTAAAAATTGAAAACTAAAATACCAAAACTATTCGTAAAAAAAAACTTTTTTTCTCACACACTAAAGATGCCCTTTTGAAAATTCTTACAAAAAATGCGTTGTTCCCATTCTAAATATTTACCAAAAAGATAACAAAAAAGTTAAACAGTTCTATCATGTCTAGAATGATCCTTCAACATGGTTTACAATGTTTTCAAGCGAAACCTATTCATTTTACTTCAATGAACTTTCAAAATCATTTTATGTAGATACATTCACAAACGGATAGCTGAACACACACAAATATTTATACAATTTTTTCAACCCTAAGTGAACAAAACAGGAATACCCAATGCATGGTATGATTCTCAAGATCACTGTTCCAATAACCAAAGTCATAGAAAACAACTCAAACAACTCCAAACACGATCTTAGAGCAATAAATAAAAAACCTAAACAGTATACAAATATTTACATTTCATACTCAAGACCAAACTTGACAGTAAAAAAACTAATAAAAAGTGCTATAAAAACAGCAATAGATGAAGCATCTTGAGAAAGGGGCCTAGCACCAGTGCAAACACCCTGTTTGCAGAAGCGATTGAAGGAACATCGATGCAGAAAAAGCAAACAGCACTTCATCAGCAAACAGAGACAGCAACTTGACGGAAAAGGACCCGAGTAGAAATTCAGTCAGTACGCTGTTTCCTTTGTGATTGATAGAATCAAGGATTTTATAGGTTTAATGCGACAATAAAATACCAAGTTACACGGATTTTTCTTGAAGTGACAGAAAAAATTACAACAGAGTGGTAGCTTTAAGAAATTTTACAGGAAATGCAAAAAAAAATTTTTCACATCCATGAAAAACTTTGCAATGTGGGATACTTTTAATAAGATGGAGCTGGTTTTCGGCCTCATATTTTACGCAAAATCGTAGAAAAGGCAGGCACACACACCATAATGCTTCATTAAACTGGAAAAACCAGATTGAATAAGCAGGGTTCTAACTCAAATTACAGAAATAAAATTTCCTGACTTTTCCAGGTCAATTTTAAAGACTTTTTGGTAAAAAACTAGCAATTCACGGCATTCATCGGATATTCCTTGCTTTTTGGAACATATATTTTCCATACATGATCTTTTTATTTTACTTTCTTGAACCAAAAAAGGAAACGCAAACAAACATTGATCATTTTCCAGGTATTCTATTTGATTTTCCAGGTTTTTGGCAAAAAGGAGTAATTTTCATTGACTTTTATAATGAAATTAAAATTCCCTGCCTTTCCCATGTCTTCCAGATATTCCCTGACCCGTGGGAACTCTGAAAAAGGCATTTCTAATGAGTTTAATTTAAATTAGTAGGTAATATACCATATACCCAAATTATTCAAACAACTTCTATCAGAAGATGTTAAAGTATTAATACAAAGAAATAACTACAACCAACTAAGAAATAATACATACAAATCCTACATTGAAAGATAACAAACCTGAGACATTGAAAGAGCATAAAATGTAATCAGAACAATTATCTCAAGACCAAATCGCAAAAGAAAGTACTATCCAATAAGGAGTAGTCAGACAGCTCTTCTCCTCCAATCGTCCTCCTTAACGTCAGTCAGCAAGCAACAAAAGAAAGAGAACAAAACCGTCAATTGAATGGGGGACGTCTTCACTCATCCGAACGAGCCCGTGGAACATCCATCAAAAGCGAAACTTCGAATGTTCTTGCAGCTCTCATCATCCAATCAAGAGCCGAGGAACCTTTCATTAGGGCGAGAAGGGACGGCTTCCGTAATTACGGGGCAAGATTCCATTTGTCACATGCGAGACCTTCACTTGAGGAACCCCCCCCCCTCAACCCGCCAATAGAGGGGTTTGAAGGAAAAGAAATGGATACATACCAATATGGGAAAGCTGGTCTTTGGATTAACGATCAGGTTTCATATTGACGTTCAAATTTTTGCTGGTTCGTTCAATGCTGCCTGCCTTTAATGGAGGTGACAAGTTTTTTTTTTAGAATGAAAATGGCGAGGGTAAAGTTTTTAGTAAAGTTCATGATTGTATGCAGCGATGGACATTTGAAAAGTGGTAATAAATTTTTGCGGTGTGATGAGAATGATGAGATTTTACATTTTTAAAGTCAATTATTTTATGCCCCTTTTCAAACACCAAAGAGCTCTTGTATAATAAAAATATATTAAACCATTTTAAGAACATTGGAGAGGCTTCTGAAATATTTCGAACCAGGCCCAAGGAAAAATATTATTTTGTTAGTAAACTTGGCCTTGCCTAGTAGAAATATCTCCTGGCTCTAAATAATTGTCATTTAGAAATAAGATTTCAGAGAAACTTTTTCGATTATAAACCAAAGTTATTTTCAAAGAGGGATGTATAAATTCCATCATGACTTCTTTTTATTCGAGGTGAATTTACAGACAATGCCACCTTTACAATTACAAAGTTAGATATTAAATTTTGGTGAACCTATCTTGAGCCAATTAGACCATGGGACGGTGCGGGTAGTCTACCTTTCATGATATTAATTTTGGACTGCCCAATTCAAGTGTCTTTTGTCTGCCCACAATACAAGGAACTCGAATTCAGGACCCATAAAAGCTGGAAAAGGCCAAAAAGAAAGGAAGTAGATATCAAAATAAAAGTTCATCAGTGGATAATACCTGCAAACTCAGCTGTTGAAACTTTCAGAAATCAAACAATCAAACAGGCTACATTTAAAATAATAGGCACAGATGTAACAGTTTGAACAAGATTAACTATAGAAGAAAGAAGAAGGTGAAATAAATGGGAAAGCGTCAAAACCCTTAAGCGAAGTCGTTGTGACGCATACATCACAAGAGCACTCACAGACGTCGCTGATCACAAACATAGCAGAGCGTCAATTTGCATAGTGCCAGATTCGGGTTGACGCAAACGCGACTCGGACGACAATTACAATAACCCCTCCCCCCTTTCAAAAGCACCCCCGAAAAAGGAGACGAACAATGCAAATTCGTACAAGCATTTCTGTTTCGTTCCAAATGGAATATGACGGAGGATGGAACGTCTATTGACTTTGTCAGGGGTTGTTGGAATCATTTTTCATTGCGACGCCTCCATTCCTGTTCTCTCTCTCTCTCAGTGAACGAAAAGGGGAGATTCGAATATTTTTATGTGCAGTTTATATGCAAACGAACGGTTTCAAATGATGTTTGTTGTGCCAGGAGGGGAGTTGAAGAAAACGTGGGAAAAATTCGACGAAGGAGGGGTTGAAGAGCTCCAAGGTTCGACGTTTTTATTCGAAACATGGTCGAACACTCTTTTGGAATTTAAATGCGTTTCTTTAATTTCGTTTCAGCATTCAGTAGCTACCTGGAATTTTAAAAAGATAGGCATCCGACAGCGACATCCCGTACTTGTACAGCAATGACTCTATACGTTCTTCAGATAACTCTCGTATCGGACGAAGCATCGCAATGTAATTGAGGCTAAGATATTTGTGTAGTTAGAAGTAAAAAATCAGAATTCACTTGAAACAAACATTATCATGCCCACAAGATAATTATTTGGGATTGGAAATTATTTTTATTCGATTACACCAAAGGGCGTACAAATAATTCCATCATCAAAAGTACTACATCTTCTAAAACAGTCAGACAATTCCATACCTGTCTAAACTAAGATTCATATACGTCCAGTACTCTGGAAAGTGCCCCCCCCCCTTGGACCCAAAAAATCACTCATAAGTACGAAAAAAAAAGTCCCAAAAAGTATTCAAAATGAGTTAAAACCCTACTTTTACAGGTCAAATTTCCAAAATTTTGGCATTTTCAAAAGATAAAAGTGATGGTCTGAAAAAGTGCCCCCCCTTGGAGCCGTGCTGGATCCGCGCCTTACGTCTGTACTTGTAAGTATGGGATGGGTGTTAATATGCTTCTAGAATATAAAATTGCTGGACAATTGTGTCTTGGTAGTAATTAATCAGCTAAATGGGTTTTTAATAAAAGACTAAATGTGTTTTAAGATAGTGCTGAAATTCTGTAAGATAAGGGTATCTTGTGCTTTTTAAGTGGCTCGATAAAGCAATTATTAGCCTGCCAATAAATAGAATACTTGATTCGACTCGACTGAAACCGTAAAAAGATAAAACTTTTAGAGAGTATCGTTCTTTAAGGGTCTCTCTTTTAATTTACTAACTTTTGTTACCCAGTGTTTGATATAGTTCCAAAAAAGAAACAAGCAACCCCGCGCATAGCTGATACGAGCCGTTAATTCAAAACTTGCCGAATATCCATCCCACCAACAAACAGCGGGCCTGCTGGAAACCTTTCAATAAACGGGCCCGATAATAGCTTCAGGCGGGCGAATAGATATTCTAAAAAAGAATACATAAATTGTTCTTTTTTCGCCATCAGGAACGCATCTTCGGAAAAGAGATTCTTCGCATAGCTCCCATCGATTCGCAAAAAGGGGGTGGTGGGTGGAGTGCTTTTTATTTATCGAACAAACTCCCCCGGAAAAAAATTTGAAATGGTGATTATGTGCTCTGCTTTTTCCCTCCTTTGAAACCCTAATTATTCACAGCCCAGGTGTTCCAGATGGTTGTTTGCTAAAGCGGGCGTCTATACCGTCTTCATGCAGTGTCTCTTTTTTGCAGAAGTAGGGGATTTTACAATAAAGGTGTTTGGAAAGCTTTTATGGAGGAGTGAGGTGAGCTAAGTTTTTCATTGTGCAAAAGAATGCACTAAGTACGTCGAATGTGTCACTTGGCCTCATGAACGAGGCCTCTTAAAAGAGTAACAATTCAGAAAAATCTAATACACAGAAATAGAAGTTTACCATATATATAATTATTTTATCTACTATTTGTTTTACATTGAGAAGAGTAGAAATTTAAAAAAGATAATAGCTTATTTGCATGCTTATGATAGTGTTTCTATGTATTAGAGGGTTTTTTTCTGGATTGTGGCTTATTGAAGAAGTCTACTTATGAGGCCGAACGACAAATGAAAAAATTTAACTAATTATAGAGTGATAGTAGATCAGACTAAAAAGAAACGTTTTTAAGTAAAAGTATACTTTGTGTTTTCAAAATTTAAACACTTGTACCCTTTTACTCCAAACCTAAGAATTTTAATTCTCGTTTCCAAATATAGGAACACTACAATGAAACATTTATTAGCCAAACTACGTATTTAACAAATATTTACAACCCCAGATGTTCATTAAAAAGATTTAAAACAATCATGAGTAGTAATAATGTGAACATGAGTTCGTGTTTATAACTGAGGTATTACAGCCCTATAATTCCAACCCCACCATCAATAAATATCAAAAAAAGATCATCCATCACTATGCCAATAGCATACATTTACCTCACCAATCGCATCATAATAGCTACCATTGAAAAAAATCAAAAAGAATGATGAAAAAAATACTGGCATAGTTAACTACCTATAGCTCCGACCATTTTACCACTATTTAGTAGCACACGCCTATATGGAGTAAAATTTACCTATGACGTCACTAAGAAACAAATTAGTTCCCATCGCGGTGTCTGAATTTTGAGTGAAATGAAGAACATCAATTTAAAAATATGATTATTTTGTTAAACTCATGTATATCTAGTGTTTTTCAATCACGATTTGCGTACCGAAACTCCTCCTAGCAATCCAAATATCTTGCTTTGGGTTGTTATAGGCTTTGGCTTTGTGTTTACCAATTTCTCCTTCCGCATTTGTGACGTACTGGGTTCAAGAAACGTTGCTGTCGAGTATAGTCAAATTCTACGAAACCTTCACCAATGATATCCCTCACAAAAGACAATAATTCGGACTATAAAGCTTCAATTTTCAAAATTAACAATCCTGAACATCAAGGAGATGCCAAAAAAAAAACGACATCGTCTCAAAAATTTCCCGTTTTTTTTTTCTCCCGCCTAATATCCGTATTCGAAATGATCGATCTCCGTTCGAAAGAACATTCCACCAGAGGCTCTTCTTCCCTCTAACTTTATCACTTGCAGGCCCGCTACACGACAGCTGAAAAGAACTCATTTTTTGCGATTAAAGAATTCGCTCCTCCCTTCTTAAAAACGGAGGATCTTCGAGAAGGGGATGAAAAAAAAAGAAAGGACCCCCTACTATCGCGTTTTTACTCCTCCATCAAGATCGAATCTGTTGTTGAGGAACATTCTTCGCATAGTATCAGAGGCACTGTCCATCGATTCGCTCAGAGAAGGAATTTTTTTTTCAGTAATTCTCTGAGAAAGGCATTTTCTCACGACTTTGCAAGGAAGAGAGCATCTTCGCTGTATTGAATTAAAAATAAAAGGTATACTACTAGTTTCTCTCAAGCAATTTGTCTTCTCAACTCCAATCTATTCCATGAGTGCTATATGCCGGTAAACACTGCAGCAAAAAGCACCAAACAACCAACTACTAGTTCCGTGGTGTATTAAAGCCTTAAAAAGTTTAAATATGCACCCTATTTGAGAATCTATTATTAATATTTTACGGAACTGGCAATTAACACTTGAATGCAGTATATTAAGGAATCACGTAAACATTAGATTCCTACACAGATGTAAATATAAAGGTACGAACAGATTGATACAGAACTTCAAACTTGAGAAATTGAGATATACTACAGCCATATTCATAATCCTTCTTTCACCAAGGATTTAACACCGACACTGATGGCTACGAATACGGCTGTAAGGATCTTAACATCTTCTAACGCATATATTTAGAAAACAGGAGGAACCAGCACATGTGTTCTACTTGTGTTAAATGTGACTTTTTAAGGGAAGCACTAGTAAGTATCGATCAATAGTGATTTATATACAAAAGAAAAGAAAACCTAAATAAATGGTCAATAAGGGCAGTATTTAAACTGGAAAAGATTTTGATCCTACACTTGTTCCCAAGGGTTTTGCAGCCACCTTTTTTAACTGATGATAAAGATAAGAGCAAGGCATAGACTGATTTCAGTCATTGAGCAATAGCATTCTTTAATCCGCATACCTCAAAAATCAAATCTTATTTTTAGGTATGTAAAAAAATAATATCCAAGGATCTAGCAAGAGTGCAATTTTTGCCCACAACGGTACCAAAATTCACAAAACAGGAAAATTTCAAAGGGACAATCTCTAAAACATATCAAACTAGCACGATTTCTTGTTTCAGAGTCGTTCAATACAAAAACATCAGTCACTTTATTCTCATGGTCTCTCCATACCCCCACATTGTTTTCGTACCTACAAGGGAAAAGACGTGCATGCACGTAAATATTCAAAACGCTTCTAAAATAACAGCGTCGGAATCGAAAATATATAGACCTTCCCCCCAGCGATTTTCAAAAAAACATCTCCGTCTCCCACTTCAAATAATGCATACGCACCAGTCCAATCCAACCCGCGTTTGTAGAGACATTATTTAAATGTACGACGCCGATTGGAATTCATCGCACACCCGCGTTACGAAAATTCGCTTAAAATGCCGCCACTAGAAAAAAAAACATAAAAGAAACAAGAATGGGACGAAGGAAAAAAAGACTGTAAAAGTAACAAAAGGGACGCCCGAGAATAAGAAACGAGGGTGAGGTAAAAGCAACATTAAAATTCTATAGCAAAAACCTCAACGGCGGCGTTCTTTAATTTCCCGCGCAATTCCAGCAGCGCGAGTTTGAATGACGTGCAATATTGACCGCCAGACTAGAATGGGATAAAAGCAGAATAAATAAATACTGCGGTTGGTGGGAAATAGAAAAAAGGGAGAGAAGAACTCACCCCCGAAGAATTAAAAAAAATAATAAGACAAAAGAACTTTTGTGGTCCCAGAGGTAGCTAGTTCTTAAATTAAGCACGCCGACACTAGAGAAGTCTCACCATGGATTCCACAGGAATGTGAAAACTGAGTTATGCAAATTAGGGTCGAAAAAAAAAGTGAGATTGGAAATTGAATTTTTTTTTTACAATGAATGTGCCCCGAAGGAGATTTTTTTTTCTTCAGCAAACTCGCAAGACGACTGTAAGAATATAATCGAATTTCAAAGAGCTGAGCTCTGAAAAGATTTAATTTCAAAATACCGGGCCTTAAATGCAGTTCCGGAAATGACATGCATTCATAAGTTTGCGGCATTATCCAAAGGCGTAGTGTTGCTAACCGAAGAAAACTGCTGAAATGAAATGTTAACAATCAATTTCGTTACATTTTAAAAGCGGGAATAATTTTTTTTTTATCTTTTTGTTACTCTCCTCATTGGATGCAAACAACTACGCTTCTATTTTTTTACTATGAAAAAAAGATAACGATTCCTATTTTTTACCAAAAACATACCTAAAATTTTTTTTAGAATTATTATTATCCAAGTAGCAATTATGTAAAGACCAGGATAAATTAAGTTTTACGCATAAAACAGATTAAAAATATTTCAGATTAACAGCATCCTTAGATTAAAATTAAAAGTGGGAAAAATGAACATAAAATGAATCAAAAATTAAATAATCTAGAATGGAAACGTTAGGTACCTATATTTATTGTCTTTTCACTTTTTATGACTTTATTTTGCGTGTAAATATATAAAATAAATATTAGTGACCAATAATTTAAGCAAAACATAAAGAACATCATTATACCATCCTGGAATCTTTTACATGACTATGATATATACGATGTATACGATTAAGAAAAAAAAGGGAATTGATTAATAGGGAATTTTAGTTTTTAAAAATCCAACTTTAAAAGTGATAAATCTGTATCAAATTTCATACAAACAAAACAAATCGCCAGAGATGATTTTCCCTGATATTATTTAAACCTAAACATTTATTAAATTCTAATAAATAAAAATTATTTAATAATTCCAAAAACTTTAGTAGAAACAACCGATAAATAAATCAATAACAAATTTATCATGTTATTTAAAAACAAAAACAGACCCTTGTGTTAAGTAGATGGTAATATCACTTAGTACAAGTTACCAGAAAAGTTAAAAAGTTTAAAATAAAAAAATTGAACAAGCGTTTTAACTGAAGATGGATTAATAAAAAGGTTGTCATTAATATTTTGGACTAAATATTTAGAAAAAAAAATACCTATTACATATGGCTTAATCATAAAAATGAAAATCATCTATGAAACTTAGATGAGAATAAGATGGAATTCTGAAATTAATTCCAAAAACATTTCAATAAAATCCCGTACCTTCATTACTATTAAATAAGCGATTACAAGTCAAATACTACTACATTTTTCTAGAAAGTTTTTTTCAGAAGGCTGGAAAGAAATTCCCATTGGCGTTGGTAAATAGTTCTGAGAAGAATGTGAGAAAGCTGAATATAATAAAGGTTATTGCTTTTTTTTTTAATTAATGAATGAAGAATCGTCATCTACGGAGTATAAAAGATAATACGCTGATTAAAGAAATTATTTCATAGTGGTTGGTTTTAATAACCCTGGACATAAAACTGGAAATGTGTATTTTAAAACCAATAGAGTTAAGGAAAGAATAAACATTGACGAGATGGAAAAATAATTAAAATTTTTAAATTTAATTTAAAACTGATGCTTAAAACACCGAAAAACACTTAAAAGAATTATTTTATCGGAATTACTTCAAAAGTCAATCATATAAAACGATGTTTATTTCAGTGTTGTCTATAACAATCAAAGAGTGTTTGTTACTTCCTCACTTTAAGTTTATTTAAAACTTAACATGATTAAAATTAAGATAATCCTTTAACAATTTATGAGACGGAATGGAAAACCATGATTCAAAATAGACAAGAGTAGTATCTCTATCCCTGAATCTTTTTCATTGCATTACCTTCCTTGTTAAACAAGTTTGATCAAAAGAAATATTAATTAAAGCTGTTTTATTAAGGTCTTTTTCCATAACTTCAGTTTTTAACCAAAATGTCGGGAAGAAAATTAAGAGTTGCAGAAACACCACCAATAAAATTTAATACTACATTTAACAAATTTATAGTGTTTCAAATATTATAATAACATAATAATTAATAAAAAAGTAAGAGTTTTAAGAATTATAATAATAACCGTTTCGAAAGAATAATGTTGCTTTTTAAGAAAGTAATTTGGAGACAAGAACAGTTTTTACAATCTTATTTCCCCTTTTTAAAAGTTATTCCATTACTATTTTTCGGTTTTATACGTCTCTGTACGTCTCATACGCCTCTGTAGAGAATAGTAACATATTTTTTATATAACTCCAGTCCAGTGATATCCATCATTCACCATCATAACCCATTCATTTCCAGAGTTCATTCCATGTTAGATCCCAAAAAGTGTCCATGTGGCGCCATCTATGTGATAAAATAAAGGATTGCCCATTGCCTAAGTTTAGGTTTGGAGAATATCTGTATTTCCCTTTGTTAAGTTGATTTTGAACTCTAAACATTTTGTACAAATATGCATTTTATGCGTTTACACATGATATTTTACAATTGTAAAACTATTGGTATTCTAATACCAATAATAATTGCGCCCAAATATTATTACTCCAATACAATAATAAATTGGGCGCTTGCCTGTAGTTGGTCGACTTAATTTGTATCTGTATTTGTAATGTTACAAAAATGAAAAAGTTATTACGTAAAACGCGTATTTCTCAAAACATGATAAACAGATTAACTTTTTATTTTTACTAATTTTATAAGAGAAAGGTATTGAAACAGGTATTAATAAAATAAAACTTTACTTTATGTATTGGTAAAAAAAAGTATTTTCTACCATGCAAGACGGTTAATTCTAATCTAAATATGCAACCAAGGGGGGTTCTGTCCAGACTTTTTGTGAAAGGTTCAGTTTTGTGAAGTTGTGAAAATCTATTATATACTTTTGTGAATTCAAAATTAGGGTTAAATTGCGTTCTTTCAGCCAGAGTCCCGTTTTGGTTATATTCTGAAGTTAAAAAAAATAATATAGTTTTTAAAATTATCATAGAGAAGTATATACAGGATCTATTTTAGAGTAAGAATTATTGTGAAGCTTCATTTTTAAGCTAAAATATTTTGTGATGGGTCTTTTTTTTTTCAGATAAAATATTTTGAGAAGGGACAATACGCGGACCCAAATTTCTTCTAAATAGATCCCTGTCAAAATTCATTCTGTTTTCAATCTATTATAGTTTTGGATAGTTCAAAGTTTTTAGGATTTAGTTGCACTGCAAAATGTCGTCATGCACAAATTACAAAGAGATGTGGCCTATTTTTTAATTATGCTATTTTCAGGTCGTATTGCTTTAGTTCAAACAAATTTAAGAGGTACAACATTAAATCATCTCATTAATTTATATTAAAAATATGTTTTCTAAAATTCCCAATTCCCACAATTCCTTAGGACAATATAGAAACGTTAGCATATTTTGTTTTTTGAAAATACAATGCAAAATTCTTCAAATATTTACAATTTCTTCCCGCATTATGAAATATTTTCGTTACTGAAAATATGCATTAGTAACAATCCGTTTTCAAATAAAATCATGAAAGAGAAAAACCATGTACCCTAACCCTACCTTACTCAAAAAATTACTATCATCCCCTAAAAATAAACGTTCTCTCTAAACTACTCCACTGCGCAAGACAAACTAACTCAAAATCGAACAAACGAAGCACGAGATGGAATATATTGACCCAATTTTCTCATCTAACGACCAAGCATCTTCGCTCGGCTGACTCCATCGTTCCTTACACATGTTGTGGGTGTCAACAGATTCTCATCATATCAAATTAGGAAATGGTCAGAGAAACGCGAGGAAATCGATGTGCATCGCGAACGAGCGATGTTCGGTGAAAGTCCATTAAAAACAGGATGTACGCAGGAGAGTGCGTACGTCCCAAGAGAAGTCGCGCGACCAACCGTACCCTTCCGCCTTATTTCAAGACACGGCTACCTAGACATGTCAAAGACGATGACCAGGGCTCTAAGGTCGATGTCACACTGATTCACCTGTTGAAGTACATTTCTTTTCGGTTTTACAAACAAAGAAAGGACGGGTTTAAAAATTAAGTATTTTTTTTTTGTAACACAATACCTACTGTTGAACCCCTATTATAACGAGTACGATGTGGGGGACCCCCGCCTTTTGTTCGCTATGTGTAAGTCCTCGCTATAACCGGGTTTTGAGAAGCTAGGGTATTTTATTTTTAAACTAATTTAAGTTAACTTCAAGATCTTGTAAACATAAGAAAGTTTTCGTTCACATATGCCATTGTTTATTACATTAATTTATTCAAAATTTCAACCTTTTCTTCAATTTTTAAGAAAAGGTAGAAATTTAGATAAATTCAAAAAAAAGTGCACACTTTGAAATAAATACTGTAGTTCTATTAATTAGACCACAAAAATTGTGAGGCATATCATTTCACTCTAGATTTCTCTTTCTTTTTTTTTTCTCAAATGAGCATCATTTGTGCTAAGTAATTTTGTTGGGCCGGAAAAGGGCGGTTCAAAAAAAAATTCCTTTTCCTTTTTAACGTTTTTTCCTCCGACCCTTTAATTCTTTAACAAATTTGAATTTTGTAGTCAAAAATATTTCAGTAAGTTAAGAAACTAAAAGACATGAAATAAAATTTTAAAAATTTAAATTAATCACTGTTCGAGTTCCAAGTCTTATGATACCAGTTTATGCAAATTATGGTCAGACAAAAAGATAAATAAGTTCATTAGATTCATTCTCATGATGATGAAATCATTCAATCATCATGAAAATTCTTTCTCTCATTAAGATTTTGATGTTTTCTAATCTGGAGCTGTCTATAATTAGACCATCGGTTGAATAAGTTTCTGCTGTTTTTTCTTGAAAATAATGCTTTATTTTGAAAAACCTAAATAAACCAAATCACATTAAAACTACTGCCCCTCGCTAGGTACTACTTTCCCCATCTTTTTGGTAGCATTAAAATTTCTTTGTCTGAAAATTAGATGGTCTTTTGAGGCTATCGAAGAATCTACCCATTTTTTTTTTGGCATGTTCATAGAAATGGAAGTGCTGCTCATCCAGACCATGTGACATCGAATGGAACAAGTGATAGACTGAAGGGGCAATGTCTAGTGAATACAGCGCGAGTAAAAAATTCCCGTTAAAGTGTCTTATGTGGGTTTTTACCGGTGTTCTGACAGGGTGTCGAGCATTGTCATGTTGCAAAATCACTTTTTTTGTTTTTGCTCATATTACGGGCTTTTTTGCTTTAAATCTCGGTTCAAACACATCCATTGCAGTCAATAGCAATCTATACTATACTTTTAGCTAGTTAAAGTATTCAGGGGCGTCATTTCAGTTTTTGGTTGGGGGGGGCAAAGATTTTTTTTAAGTGGAGCTGGGCCACGCCGTAATCAGACTTCTGTTTTTTAGGAGGTAAGACTCAACGTCATTTTTAAGGTACCCCCTAATGAGTACATTAGAGCATTAACTTTGAGACTACGTAAAAGAAGTATTTGAATGATATAACAATTTTTACGACTTGAGATCGAAGTAAAAGTAGGGGGTCTGGGGGTCACCCCCAGAAAATTTTTGAAAATTTGTCTCTTAAAATAGTGTTTCAGCTCATTTCAGGCTCTTTGGGTTACATTCGAAGAGAACAGCTCATTCTAAACCTCAGGATTTTGAAGGGAAAAGTTATAAATTTAAGTCAAAGATTCGAGGGGGGCTTGGGAGTCTTCCCCCAGAAAAATTTTTGAAATCGCCCCTTTAAACTACTGCTTTATCTCTTTTTCAAACTGTTTGGGGAACATCCAAAGAGCAAGCTACAGACTTTTCAAGGGAAAACACTGTATTACAGACATCAAAAGTTTAGAGTGGAGTTTCGAGGTTATCCCCTAGAAATTTTTTCGAAATTTCTCTCTATATTAAAAAAAAGTAACAGTGACCGCCGCCGCGGCCGCCGCCGCCGCCGCCGCCGTGGCCGCCGCTGCTTTTGAAAATTTTATTTTTGAACACTATGAACTCTCACTACGCAAAAACTATTCCACGGAAATTTGTGAAATTTTAAACATTTCTAGACAAATGTATGAGGATCGTTTTCGTTCTAAAAGCTAATAGATGAGATAATTCGTTCTAGAGTTATTTAATGTCAAAGTCGAAAATTATTTTTTTCTGCTGCGAGTTCGCCCCCAGCAAAATCTATTAGCAGCAGAAATATGATTTTTTGCAGACACATACTCTTAGATGTGCAGTTTTGCACCACGTCGCCCTTTTTTCGAATTTCGAATTAGTTTTGGAGTAATTAAGTTTTAAAGTTTCGAAAATTTTGACGATTTTTCTGTTTTTTCGTTATAAAAGCAAAACTAATCACAGTAGAACTATGATATTTTAAAGACACATAGAAATAATTTTTATAAAAATATTGGCTTTTTGTTTTTTCAAAAATTCTAATTAGTTTTAGAATTATTAAGATTCAAAGTTTCAATTTTTTCTTCTCTTTCTCGCCGTTCACTAGAGAAACAGACGAGTTTTATGCGTGTTTTATGATGAGTCTGATTTCTTTTATTTTCAACAATGCTTTTTTCTACAAAGTGATTGATGGTTATTAGTAGACTTGCTGAATATTTTTTTAACATTTCAAAAGAGGCTTAATTAAGCCAAGAAAAGGCTTCTGCTGGATTGTTGAGAAGAACTGCGAAGCAGTTAAGAGGGTTTGTGAGCGATAGCTCACTATGTGTGATTTCTTTTATTTTCAATTTAAGTTAGGAAAGTAATATTTCAGTAATAGTTTTTTTCGGGATGATTTGGATTAAATTATTTATCAGCAAGAGTGATAAGTAGTTTCGGTTGTAAAGGAGCATTAATTAAGCCGACCAGCGGGGTGATTGGTAAGATGGAACATGCGAGCTCTGCTCGCTAAGATCGCGAAGCGATCTAAAAAGAACTGCGAAGCAGTTACGGGGGTTGGTGAGCGATAGCGAGCAGGGGGCAGGCCCCCTAGTGCCTATTAAAGAAGTAGTGTTTCAGCTCATTTCGAGGCTCTTTGAGTTACATCCGAAGAGAACAGTTAATTGTAAACTTTAGGATTTTCAAGGGGAAAAAGTTATTAATGAAAGTCAAAGTTTTGAGGGGGGCTGGGGGTCCTCCCCCAGAAATTTTTTTGAAATTTGACCCTCAAAAGTAGTGTTTTAACTCCTTTTGGGACATTTTAGGTTACACCCGATGCTCCTTGTGGAACTTACAGAATTTTTATGGGATTTGCAGCTATTTTTCACATAAAAGTGGAAACCTTGGGGGGGGGGCAATTGCCCCCCCTGCCCACCCCTAAATGACGCCCATGAGTATACTTCTTCTGAAAAAGAACGTCAGAATCTGAAATCATATAATTAGGGCCTCGTGACACAATCTAGTAGAAAACAGCAGGAACTTATTCAACCTCCCATACTAGTAACAACCATCTAAAAAACTTCTCCTGCATTGTAATTTTCCAGTGTCTTACACGGTCCAACAAATTCACTGAATGGAGACCTAAAAGGCCACTGATTCTAATGCATAATGAATTAAATATTATTCAACCACCCTACAATTCCGTTTTGCACACACGAGTCTTTTTCCATAAAATAAAACATCAGTTACAAAACAGATGTGTCAAAATATACCAAATATAAAACTTCAATTCGCTCTGAAACCTTTTCTACAACACACGTTTTAAAAGAGCTATATCCTTTCTAATTTAAAGCACTTTGGAAACGGTTACCCAATCTAAAGAAAGAAAACTATAACTGGTTGTTTCAGTAACAATAGAAACCGCGAAAAATGTGCTGAGTGAAACTGCGGCTTCAGAAACAGACCGGAAAGTGTTGCACTTGGGCCATAGCAACCATTACGACGAAATTTAGCAGTTTAATTACCCAGTTGCATTGAGAGTTCGTCAACCCCTATGAGCAAAATGGGACTACTTCCAAATTACTGATACATGAGAAGATATTATGCTCTCGAACTCGATATCAAAATGGCTTTATTTACTAACCCTCGGTATCGAAAAGTTTTAGGGAACATTGTAGTTCTCATCAGAAGAAATATAGAATAAACTACAGTAGACTAGGCGTGTTTTCAATCTAAGTAGAGACGAGATAATTTTTATGTCCGAAGGTTTGAAATATTCCAGTTTAAAACACATTTTTGAACCTCTCAACTTTTCTTGGTAATAAAAACTCACAATAATTGTGTCAGTTTATAGCTACATTTTTACATTATACCAATAGGAGAAACGTTAAAAAGTTCATTTTATCTTTTAACACTCGAATTTTGACGACTTTCTACATAGTTTTGGCACACTTTACTTCGTGCTTTAATTGCTGCAGATATAAAACGGGGACGGTTAAAAGAGTGTCTAGTCTACTGTAGTTAAAATGTCAACTACAAATTTCAAGAATAAAAATATTGTTGCTTCAAAAAACTTCAGGGCGTCGAGCATGAGCTGAGTGCTTCAATTCTTTCTGAGGAGACAAGTAGGTACTATATATGCATAGCTAGCTAAGCTTTTCAATAAACGTCTCAACTCCCCATCAAGGTCTAATTAAGTCGCCTAAACCCCCCAAAAAGCTTTCAACAAGAACTTAATCCGTTCTTCCTTCTTCCACATCTGACTCAATTTCCCGTCAGATGTATACAATAAAACGCAACACGGCCGATGAAAAGTTGTTTAATATAGCAGAGAAGGATGATACAACACTCTCAAACCGTATCCCCGGCCGGCTACCGTAAGTTGGTGCCCAACCTACTTTCAACGCTGCGACGCTCAAGCGGCACTACAAAGAAAAGAAGCGAAGAAAGCTTCGGTTGCGCTACAGCGATTCCTTCTGTGGAAAAGAGTGATTGAATGATGCTTGAGAGAAAGTATAGTGAGTAATCTGGAAATTAAGTTGTGGCGAAAGCCTAATTGGGCTCTGCCCGTCAAAGCTTGATTCTGGAAGGTCAAGACAAGAGATATATTTAGAAACTGAATGGGTTTACATCGCTGGTTCCTTTATTTTATACGCAGAAATGAAGATTTTCTCGTGACGCCTAATACAAACTCAAGTAAAAAGCAATAGTTGAAGCTAACCCAAAAATGAATTCCTTCCCCGATCATCATTTTTCTAAGTACCATTAAGGGAACTCCATTCTTTGGCTAAAAGATGAATATTGCACGTTTTAAAACTCACCCCACGGTTTAGCAAGTGGTCCAATTTCTATCACATTGAGGATTTAAGTAGTACGGATATTCCTGTGCCTCATGCAATAATGTTTTTCATTTTATTATTATTTGTTTCGTCACACGGGCCTTCTAAAAACGGCCTTTTGAAACGCACTCGCACTACATTAGGTCCTAGCCCTTTAACGGCGTATCTGCGACCCCCCTTCCTATACCAATTCTTGTTCGTCTAGGTGTACTCTAACACCCCTAGAAGTTTGTACCATGAATTAAGGACCACCCTGTATAATTATAATGCAAACCACCATAACAATTAATTAGCAAAAATGATTAATTTTTTTCAGGGTAGTTATTGAATGATTTAAGTTCTTGTTTGATATAATCATAAAAGGAAAAACTACAGGACAACATGCTATCAAACTTGGTAATAGTTTAAAGTCCAGGAATTTAATTTTTCCCCTTATCAGTCTAAATTTAATTTTTACTAAAATTTTTAGTTGTTCCTTTTTTTAAGTAAGCTTAAAAATGTTTAGTCCTAAAAAATACCTTAATTTTTTAGTTCGAATGAAAATTGCAGTTGTTAGATTTAAAAAATAGTGTCCCATAATAGTCCGAGAGGGGAATTTTACTAGAAAGACATAGTGATAGTTCTTGAAATCATTTTATTTTGAAGTACCTTCTAAGGAAGTAAAATGGTGATATTTTTCAACATACATGCATTTACATGTTTTGTTGCTGAATAAATTACCTACATTTTAAACCTAAGTTTATTTATGTGGCCCCAATTAACTTCTGAGAAATTTAACTTTAAAGTTCTTGAATTCTTCAGACTTTTCTCTTAACCCATCAAAGAAACTTTACCCAAATTGCTTTGCTAAAGCCGAAAAAAGCAAAAATTTTGAAAATGAATATTTCAAAAACTATTTGAACTATTTCACTAAATTTGGGCTTAAAATGAAGGTTATTTATTAAATAAAAAACATGGAATTACATGTTTTGTTTAAAATATCACCGTTTGGTATTAACTGAACCAAATAGATTAAACAAGACTGTTAGACTGAGACACCAAACGGTGCTCCAAATGATTGAGCAAGCAAACGATGAGATTTTCGATCATATAATATGATCATTATAGTATTAAAAGTGAAAAAATTTGATTAGTCAAGTGTTTCTAAGGAAGTAATTGTTTCTCTCATGCAGATAATACCCTCCATAAAAACTAACGAAGTAAGTAAAAGTAACACAATGATTTTTTAAATTAAACAAGAAATTTATTTACAGAGATCCAATTTTCAACATTAGCTAGTTTCAAAATAAAAACATACTTTTTCCATATGAACATTTCAGAAGAAACATTAAGATGAACAGTGGCGGATCTTTAATTTTGTTAGGAAAATTTATCATGTCATGTAGAAAATCCTGATTTTTTTAATGATATTCTTGAATAAAGATAGGATTTTTCAAAATTAATTGATAAAATATTAAAAGAAAAATGCATCTACTTTAAATTTAATATGGTGCAATTTACCTACAGAACCTTTATGAAACACCAAACAAACTCCTATAAATGAGTTTCTTTTACATAAAATTCATTTTTAGACAGAAGTTGAGCCCTACCTCTGGTTCTTTCTTTTCTTGAAACTGAACTCTGCTGCCTCCTTCTGAACTAAATCTAGGAATGTTTTCATAATCATGATCTGCAAACTCATCTTTAGGAGGTCCTAAAAACATCAATTAAAACAATTTTTATTTACTTTACATTAGTAAAATATATACGAAACCAAACATACACAAGAAAATAAGCCTTAAAAATTAATACTAATAATTAAAATTAATGAAATTAATATCAGTCCATTCATTTCCAGGACTGATCTAAAAAAATATTTTTTGTACAAAACTCTAAACCAGCGGTCAGCAAGTAATTTTACGTGGGATCCAAATAATCCTGAAAATTTTTATTGAGATCCAGAGTAAAAAAGGCACTTAATTTACATTTAAATTATTTTCTTCAGATGCATATATTTTTCCTAAATGTAATTTGAGTAGTGTAGGTAATTTTTTTAATTAAATAATTAAAGTTTTTAAAAACCGGTTGTTAAGGGCTGTCAAAACAGTTTTACATTCCCAACAGCCCTATTTAAAAAATTAAAGTTACATTTAAAATATTTTTTAAAGTATAGATAGGGCTATTGTTTATACGAATGGGCATTATCAGCAAGAGAATGTGAGGGATAGCCCAAGAATTTGGGATTTATCTCCGGAAGGATTTGCAAAACTTTCATTTATTAACTACAAAGAAATAATCTTTTTGATTTCAAGCACTCCTCCAAAATTATAAGAAGCAAAACCATTGAATTAACTTTTGCTTAAAAACAAGTAAATTATCAATAGCTTTATATTAAAAAGGATAACTGACAGTTTCCTCTAGGAAATTGTTGGAAATTTTACCCAGAAAAAGGATTGACATTTAAAATATTTTAATGGTGTCTTATTTTGAAATTTGATTATTTTTAGTGATTTAGCAATTTTTCATAAAACTTGACTAAGTTAAAAGTAAATAACTACTCAGACTTTTAAAGTAAATTTTCAATCTCATTCTATCTTGTTGACGTAATTATTTTTTGTGTTTTGTTAACTCAATGATATATCCTTAATAAATGAACAGTTGAGTTAAGCTTAAAATCCATGTGTTTTTTGTAAAAACCTATTTTTGAAAAGTT
The DNA here is from genome assembly GCA_963680715.1 of Tetragnatha montana. Taxonomy (NCBI): domain Eukaryota; kingdom Metazoa; phylum Arthropoda; class Arachnida; order Araneae; family Tetragnathidae; genus Tetragnatha; species Tetragnatha montana. The sequence goes on along the minus strand of OY796680.1, from coordinate 42,976,194 downwards.
TTAGTCCTCCATTTGGTGACTCGTGTTGCGGTCGCCAAGTTGGCGGTATATCACAATTGGTTACAGTGTATAGTTTGCAGCATAGTTGGCGATCGCGACGCAATCGCCAAATGGAGGACTCTTATTCCAGCTGATCCCAAACTTGTGCTAGCAAAACTCAATTTTTTAAAAACTGTCGATTTGAAAAATGTTTTCCAAAAAAGCATGTTTGTAAAAACTGTCCCACACCCTACCCAGACATGGATAATATAGAAGCCCAGGTGTATGTATACCAAACACAGAGTTTTAGAATTTTGTAGAAAATATTTTAAAATAATTTAAATTTTTGATAAATAAATTGATTTTTTCTTACTATTGTTAAGCATTATTACAATATATAGGTGAACAATGGGGATATCATTATGTTTCAAGTCAAAATTCAAACTGGGGGCACTTAATTAGTTTGCAGAAAATATTTGAAAAAAATTTTGTGTGCAGTAAGTTTTTTGTTTCATCCAACTATGGCCCAACCCCACTCTCCCCTATGCCATGGAATTTTTAAGAAAAAAGTATATAAATAGACATAAATATTTATGTAAGGGGGGGGTGAAGCTCTAAACCCTCTCTTATATACTGTCCTGCCAAACCCCTTCAAAATAAATTTAATTTAACTAAATGCTTCAAAGAATCATATTGTCCATTTGTAATAGCTGCAAGTTCCACCTGCATTTTAGGATGTAGTAAAAATATAAAACATATTAATACCACTACTAAGTGTCTCAATAAGCAAATACACGGTTTTAATTTCAGTTAAAAATAATGAGTTTTTCGAAATATATGTTATGAAATACTTTTATCAAATATGAGATTACTTAAGACATTTTATTGCTTTAACTTTTTCAAAAAATACTTAAACTTAAAATATATACTCCTAAATTGCCACCAGCTGTTCTAAGTTTCCGTTTAAACATTCAAGTATTTTTAAAGCATGTTTTTAATATATTGCCTCAAAATTTCATCATATTCTATTCGTGAGAAAAATTTTCTACTGTTTAACATTAAAAGCATAAAATGAATCAAAAACTTATTAAGATTAAATCTTAGTAATCAAAATAATTATCTCAATTGATACTGCTTTATATTATTCTAGAAATTGTAAACTGTGTACATATTTTTTGAGTTTCTCTTAAATAAGAGTTTATATAATTCACCGAATACTCCGGCTAATTTAAAGATAAAATTTGGGCTTCTATTTAATATTTTTCTCACAACCTTAAACTACGAAATGAAATTTGAGTTTGCTTACCTTCCCCTTGATAATCTGGTCTAGGAGGGGCAGGGGGATTTTTCTTTTGACCAAAAACAAGCTGCTTTAAGATTTTGGCCATCTTTAGCGACTTCTTTGACTGTTCACCTGTCAACACTTGACCGATGAGTCATCTGGGTATTTACAAAGAAACAGTGAAAGCCGTGGGTTTTTCCGTTTGAATCCGAAACTAACTCTTTGCAAGTAACCCAAAAGTTTTAGATAGAGTTCTACAATTTCAAAGAGACAACACGTGTTTGTGAGAGAAGAGATACGCGATTTTTTACTCAAACAAACCGCAGTACTTGCATGCTCGCATCTGATCACATTGAAAATTTTGGCAAGAGTTCATTTTTCGCTCTAAGTTGCAAACCAAAACAATGCCAGTAAAGAGAGAGAAACCGAACATAGTTGTTCATATTTTAGACGACAGGTGTCCACAGTGTAGCTAATGAGCAGAATCACAAACAATCTTTTCTCTGTAGAATTACAGATCCAAAAGTAAATTTGGCAACGGTTTAACTTTATGAAATGTAAACAAACAAACGAAAGTAATAGTAATAAGAATGTTTTATAGTTTTGTCTAAGTAATTTGTGCTTGATATTATTACAAATATGGCAGCCCTTCCAGGAATTTGCACTTTACTGGAAGAAATTGACAAAAAAATACTAGTAGAACTGAAAGATGGTCGAATTTTGATCGGATTTCTTCGTAGCATTGACCAGTTTGCTAATCTGGTACTTCATAGAACAGTTGAACGTATTCATGTGGACAATCGGTATGGAGAAATACCACTTGGAGTGTTCATAGTGCGTGGTGATAACGTTGTTTTGCTTGGTGAATTTGATGACACCAAAGACCAAACTACGACGTTAGTTCGCGTGTCCCAAGAGGAAATCCTGGAGGCTCAAATACTTGAACAAAAAGAGAAGCAAGAAAAGGAAAAGACGAGGATAAAAGCATTTAAAGAAAGAGGTTTTGGTTATCAATTCGACACAAGCCATGAAGACTTTTAAAGGGGTACTTTGATGTACTCTGTATTCCCAAATCTTGTGATTTAAGTTATACCTTTTGTAATGAAAACATAAGAAAGTGTTGAAAAAATTTGGTGTTCCTTCTATTCTTTATAACTATTAGTTTAAGCTTAGCTACTATGATATACTCATTTTTGAAAGCATAGCATAAAATATGAAAGGGTGCTTGTGAAAGTAATCATCTATCCCTTGGCTTCAAAAGCATCAAAATTAAATGTTATGTGTAATGAAGTAAAGTTCCCTTAAATAGTGTTCAGTTGGATCAATTATGGACCAATCTCTTTTGGAGATTTTTTCTTGTTTCTTTTTATCAATTTTTTCAAACACTTGCATGACTTAGAAGATGGATGCTGAATATCAATTTTTTAATCATCAATGCTTTGAGATCAAATTAAGTTTTATTTCAATAGCAATTTTCTTTACATATAATTATATGTATTTAATTTTTTTTTTCTCCTTTTACTCAGGTTTAGGCAGTTTGTGAATTACTTCATTTTAATCTCAACAACCATTTATAACTTGTATTTTAAATATTTTTTGTATTAAAGTATTGTATGTGTATTGTTTTTATGCAGCATCAATAAAATTATTTTAAATGTTATCATAGACTGTATTATTATACATATACAGTAGAGTCCTGATTATCCGCAGCATTGGGTGGCAAGGGTACCATGGATAACCCGAAAAAAGACTAAAAATGAGGTGAAAACATGAACAAAATATTTCAGCATAAAAACCATGACTTGTTAAACTTTTAAAAAATGTACAGTACAGCAAAAAAACTTTGCTCTACAGTTAAATCACTAAAATAAATAATAGTAAAAACAAAATACTGTACTATTAACAAAAAGGGTTCAGATACGCCTTTTTAAAAAAAATCAGTCACTTGCCTTTTCTTGCTTTGGACACACATTTTCTCAAGGTTTGTAATAAAAAAAAATGTTCCGCTCACGGAAAATCGGGCTCTACTGTATATTTATGAAGATAATGATTTAAAACAGTGTGGTCCAACCTTTATCTACCGGAAGTTTTTACTTTTTTAATACAGGCAAGTTAACCTATTTCAATACTGGAATTAATTTTGACTATCTCGTTCAAATTTTTAATTTAGGACTTATTTAGATTAATTATATTTATGTTTATTATCTCAGTGAAATAACAATAATGAAGCCTTTTCTTTTCTGGAAGAGGAGTAATGTCATTTCCTACCAGTGCAGTTAATTAAGTTCTACATATAAAGAAACTTTTAAAGGTTTCAAAGTTTTTCATTTAAAAAGTACCTCTTTTTTAGGATAAATTTCAGGTTTGATAAGCTAGGAACAAGCATTTTGGAAGAAAAACACTTTTTTACATTAAAATCTCTGCAGAAGGCCTCATTATTGTTTTTACACCCTGACCTTTATAATTTAAAATATAAATTTAGCACCAAAGGGCATCATTAGAGAGAGTTCCTTCAAAGAAATACGGAATATAATGATATCGGTGAGTGCAAAACATACCAAAATAATACTTTTTACACTTAAGTTATAGGCGCTATATTCAAAAACGCTCAATAATGCTTCATAACGGTCTTCACACAACTTCAGTGACCGATTTTTTTTACAGTATTTTAACTACTTCTGTTTCGGCTGCCTTGTCATTGCAGAAGAAAATGCTTTCGGTGATAATTACAATAGTAACTGCTTTTAATACATTTCGTCTCGGGTGCCAGTTCTAAATGAACAGAAATAAGTCCTAAATTTCACATTTATCAAGTTTTATCACAATATAAATCTTTGAAAAAAAATTCTAATTCTGAAAATCAGTCGTTTTTTCAAATTTTTAGGGTTTACAGGCAAACCCAAGAGTTAACTTAGGGAGCTGAAACTTCTCACACACTATCTTTTGGGATCAAGAGGAATAAGAAAAGTCCTGAGGAGAAAGGTTATTTTAACAAAACCTTTTTTTGAAACACTAAGTTTACACTATGTGGTGAAGTAAGCCTTACGTGTTCGCATGGCTGCTAAACAAAGTTCTGTCAATTGTCCGTCAAAGAAAATAGTTGCCGACTCCCCAAACTGGTTGAACCTCAGTGCATGGGTCCATAATTTAAGGCTGACTGATATTGTATACCAACATTTTTAAGTAGTGTTTCATTTTATACAATTTCATCTATTAAATAGTTAAATAAAAGCATAGTTAGAAAAAGGGCTTGGATAAAAGTTTAATTAAGCTATAATAAAAAAATATCATATCATGTAATTTTTAATTAAATCAACCTATTTAGACAGATTTAATTTCAAAAGTAAAAAACTACTAAATACTTTCAATAAAACTGTAAATAATGATCAATAGTGCATTGACTCAAAATGAAAAATAGCAGAAAATGAAACTCTGACAGGAATAAAAATCTTAAGTCCAAGAAATTTAATTTCAACCCCCCAAAAATTACCCATATGGAAGATTTTGTAAGACTTTTTCTCTGATAAAACTTTCAATGTGCTTATAAATAATATTATTTACCTTAAAATTTTCAAATACCTTATTATTAGGGCAAGGATTTATATGTAATTACATATTTGTTCAGGGATCTGATATTAAAGTGTGCTTTTGAATTCTATATGTTTTAAAAGATTTGGAGTCAATTAAGACCATGTTTATTTTCACATATTTCGGTTTATTTACATATTTAACCTATAACTACATATTTTTATTACATATTTATCATTTATCCATTTTCAAGTTTTTTAAAAATAATCACACGTTTGACCGATTTTCAAATTAAAGCAACCCATAAAATGAAATACACATTCAAATTGTAGTTAAAATTAGTGCACCCAATGCTGAATTTAACTTAAGGTTGTGAAGTCGGGATCTAGCGAGATTCGTTTTCTTCCCAAAGACCATTTTTCGCAGTCAACAGGTTAAGGGTGAATTTTAATGAACTGTTAAAGCAAAAAAGCAGGTGTTATAATCTCTCATATGGAGACTGATTTTTTGTTCCAGCTGGCTGGAAAAACCACGAGCAAGAGAGACGAGAATTTGAAATATCATGTGATTGTAAACTCAAATAATTTTCTAAAATGAGTTTAAAATTCAGAGTTCAGAAAAAAATTCAGATAAATTCTGTTTGTTTTCAGAAAACATTGTAAGCTGTTCAAATATCACGTTAGCATGTAGTACATTCTTTCTTCTTTGAATATTTGAAAAGTCCCTTTAAAAAAATTACTTAACATTTTCTTTTTTTTATTACATATTTGGCATTTTTTAATACATATTTTGCTAAAATAAACACATATAAATCCTTGCCCTACCTATTATCTACAAAACATAATTATCCCTTTCTATTTGTAAATCTTAATTTGATATTAAAACTCAAGTATTTATTACTTATTTCATTATTAATTTACCATTACTTAACTCATATTTATATTACTTGGATTTAACCATTAAATTTCTATTTGCCTTCTTGAAAATAAAAAGAAATTCCTCTAATAAACCCTTTAATTTGCCTGCTAAATATTGGTCACCTTTGAACTGCAATAAATGAACATTGAACACTTTCTTAAAGCCAAGGATATTGACACCAAGTTAGAAAAAAAATAATTGCAAACTGACCATCAAGTTCTTTTTTTTTACCTTCACACTGTAAAAATGCCAACTTTACAGGCAAAGAAATGGAAGCCTGTATGATAATTTGGGATTTTTCATTGAAATTCCGGACCATTATAGAATTAACATAACCAGTTGATACCCTGAAATAACTTTGAAGGCTTATAGAAATTTAAATTAAGAATTTTCCAGGCTTTCAGAACAAAATTTCACTTCTTCAAGAAAATCAAATTTGAAATTCCAGGACTTTTCAGAGTCCTTGTACACACCACCCTGTAATAAGAGACAGCTTATCACTGCACCCCAAGACAAGAGGTTTATTTAATAAACAAAATTGTAAAACTATGATAGTATTTGTTAATGGAAATATATGTATTAATAAACACTATCCAACTAAACACTCACTTAAATTAATAGTACTTATTGCTGTCAGTGATTTAGCATGAAAATTATTTTGAACTGGCCATCAGATATGAATAACTCATTCATAACATAGATTAAGATGTTTGAAATAAAAACTGACACACATAGAAGGAATACTTAATATTTATTATTTTTAAAAGTGTAAAGCAACAAAACTATTTTCATCTATACTTCCTTTACATAGGTACTGATGACAACAAATATGAACAGTTTAATACAGAAGAACGGAAACTTGAGAAAGAAATCTTGAAAACTGCACTTGAAAGATGTAAACAAAATTTATAACGCATTGAAGGTTTTTTGGTATGTGGGTGATCATATGAATCAAACACCTACTCAACACTTGCAGGCACAAATGGAATGGTCCAATGGGCTGCAGGGATACTTCCAATGGATGAGCTAGTTCAACATATTAGGCTGGATTCACAAGAAATGTACCTTTTTCAAGCCTAGTAAGTAAAATCAGCTGAATTTTATTTGTGCAAATTTCTATCAAAACCAACCGGTTGAGAGGGGATTCTTCACACAATGGTTCATACAGTAAAAGAGCTTTACACATACATCTTATCAATTAAAATCAGATCAGACCATTATCATATCAATTATATTCAAAAAGTTTTAAAAAGAATTTATACTTTGCAATCATTATATGGTAGCAACTCATAGCATTTTCAAAATAAATTGCAACAATTAAAAAATAAATCTTGGTTTGATTATTAGTTTTTCTTCTTTTTTTATTATTATTTTTATTCCCAACAGGGAAAAAAAATCTGGAAATAAAAATCACAAATAGTTGTTGCATATATATGGCCTCATTCATTTTGTTGAAGAGAATAACCCGTTTTTCGTAAATTTGGGCATGTGAACAAAGTTTAAAATACTTGAGCTGGCACTTAAACAGAAAAATGAAAAAAGTATCCAAGTATTACTTTTTTAAATAGTTAAAATGTTAACACATTCCTTCTACATTACAACATAAAGAAACATTAATGTGGTAAAGTTCCCATTCGGTTTCTTGTGAATCCAGTATCCCGTGGATAGTCATTCAATCACAGTAGAATGCATAAAGCCATTTTATTAGTCACTAGAAAAGTCCTGCTATGCCATTTTGTTGACAATCGTCTGATGTAGAGATGACAGTTGACCAGTCCATTTATCAAGAGCAGCATATCTAGCAGCACCAACAATTTTCTTGTCAAGCTTTAGTACTTGGTTTTCCTGATCTATTCGCCCTTCGATAGTACTGTAAAAATAGTTAAAAGGTTTACATTGTCCAAACATATTTTTGTAAGAATAATCACACATTTTATAGATTCTAATTAATTTTTTTAAACCAAAAAATCTTGAAAATTTAGTACATACAACAAATATGTAAAACCAAAAATGAGTTGGTTGGTTGATCTAGGTTTTATGGTGCAAAGTCCTCATACAAAACCAAAAAGGGAAACAACAATACATAATAATAAAATGTTTCAATTAAGTTAAATATGTACGGGAGAATGGGACAACTCAATTTTTTATACCTTAACTTTAAATTTTTGATATTTCACCCAGAAGATAGCCTATTCAACAAACTGTGTTCATTAACATCAGATTCCATTTTAGTATAAATTGGACTACTATATGTGTTTTTCCATGCCAAAAGTATTTTTTTTGCTTCTATAAGAACTTATTAAAAATAATTTAACTAAACCTAAATATTTTATTGTGTTTTGAAAATATACTTGTATAGTTTGCCAATATAGTCCAATAAGTGCGAGTAGAATTAATAGAAATAACACCAAGCCTACCCATTGAACCAAGAGAAAAAAATATAATAAATAGAAATTTGAGCAAATTGAATGAGAAAGGATTGAATTATATCCATGCCGTCACCAATGGCTTTCAACTGTTTAATTTGTGGGTATAACAGTCACCACTAAATTGTCAGCAATACTTTCTAGTAATATTGATATATTAAGTGAAATCAAGGACACCCCTGAAAAAAACCAGTGACATCTTGAGGGTTCCAAAACCTTAATTATAACACAAATTACCACTTCATGGGTGAGATAAAAGTAATTTTAAAAAAAGTTTTATTTCAGATCATAAGATTTGATTCATGATTTTTTTATGCTTAACTAGAGAATATAAACTTTTGCAATTTGTGCAGTTAAAGGATTATTCAAAAGTATAAAGGGTGGTTCATAAAGGTCTAAATTTTAAATTTAGTCAGTGGACTTCAACAAATAGGGAACCACTGATCTATAGGAATAAATTATAAACTTAAAAGACCTTAACATTGCCCTCCAAGTCATGAGAAATACAATTAATATTTTGTATCAATTTGTAAAAGGTACTCACCTATCTAGAATACAAGAAACTAGTAAATTTTCTACTTCAGTCACATCAATGTTTAATTCCTAGAGTAGTGATAGGAATATTAAAGATATGTTGACAATAGCACAAAATATTTCATTTAGAAGGTCTGTATTGTTCAATTAGATTGGCACGAATCTCATAATCAAACTTTACTGATAACATTTTACAAATTACACATATCAATATAAAAACAAGAAAAACACCGCTAGAGTATTTTGATGGGTTTTGGTATTTGATTTTTTTTATTGAGTCATCAGAAAATTTAGCACTTGCACCAGCTAATCAAAAAGTACCAAGATAGAGATCTTAAAGTATTATATAATCATAAAGGTCAAGATTAACGGGGGCCAGTCGCCAGTTGGCGACCAATAAAAAATTTTGGCGATCAAAATTTCTAGATGCAGTCGCCACTCCAAGTCAAAACGAAAGCCACGCCTGCCGAGTTATTTTGTACGCCCCGCGATGCGCCCTGAAAAGCCCCCAAAAATTGCTTCAGAACACTTTTTAGCATGCTTAAATTCAAAATATTTTTGGAGGAGAGCCCCCTAGCCCCTGAGTTTATTTCGGCTGGCGAGCTAATTTTAATTTTTTCAGATAATCACTACTTTCTTACTTCCCACATTATTTCTGAGATAGATCACTAGTTATCCCGGAAAAAAGTCGTAAAATCGCGACTTCTCGCTTAGTTTCGTTTTGCTCACGGAGGGTACCGTTCCTCCCGCGTGGACGCCACGGACGTCAAGTTGAAGTCTGCTTCTCTTCTCGCGTTCTTATTGCGATGTAGAAAGAACAACTTCATTATGGTCAGAAACTAACTCCAACAAGTCTCGTGTTCCGGAAGTCGAAAAATAGCGATTTTTCACAAAAGTTCCGTTTTTTCCGAAACTGGTGGTGATATCTCTCAGAATTGCGTTTTTTTTTCTCGATTTTAGTCAGTATTTTTAATTTAATGAGGTTTCTCAAAGTTGTAAATTTTTATGAAAAGGTTGCTTTGAAACAACTTAAGTCAATAATACAGTGTTTTTAAAAAATCCTGTTAGATTATAATCGGTTTTAGATAGCTGATATGAATTTAGATTTTAAAAATACATTCTTACTTTTTTCATACAGATGATGATTACTTAAAATATGTATTCTTCTGTGTATAGCGGTATTCATTTACAATTTTACAGTAATTCAGTACAATTCTTCCATTTAACCTAACACGTGAATGTGGGCTATTTTATTTTGGCTCCCAAAAGTATAGAGTTGGCGACCAAAATTTAGGGTCCCAGGAGCCACTGGCTACCAAACCAAATTTCTAATCTAGAGCATTATATAATCATATCCCATATTTTTTCTGAACCAACGTAGCATTACACTTGTTAAAGCATGATAAAATGTGATTCCAAAGGTGAAAAGTCTCATTAATTTACAAAAGTGCACTAAACAATTTTACAGCTTAAATATTTTTCTACAGCTGATAAAATTTTGGGAAACTTAAAAACTTATTTATTATCAAGATTTTAGTTATGTTTTTCTTGCCTTTCTCAGTTTTTAGACTAACTAACTGTTTGCATTTGTAAACATTGAGTTTTATTTAAGATTAGTTCATCACATTATTTCAGATAGTTTGAAAATAATTTTCAAAAGGCTAATAAAATAAATAAAAATGTGAGAGGAATAATTTTGTCATAAATCAAAATAACTTAATTTATTAGAACATTTAGTTTACCTTTAAAAATAAGAATTTCTTCTCACACAATCTTCATATTTTTAAAACTAATTATGCAGTTGAAAAAATAAGATACAAACCCAGATTTAGATGTTTATTGTTTACAAACAAATACTCTTAGACTAAAAGTCATAAAAACTAAATGAAAAAGCAGGAAAGCTGCTTAAAATGAAGAAAATTTATATGAAATAAAGATTTAAATATATCTTATACTTTAATATCAAAAACAAGATAGATTACAGCCTATAGGCATTACTATAACCTAACAAATATAGCACCTTAAGGTCAACTAGTCTTCAATGCAATATTATTTTTGGGTCACAAGATGATCAACAAATTACTTTATAAAATCTCTATGGTATCAATAAAACAATATTCTTTAACGTATTTAATGCCCATAGGCATTAAAAAAATAAAAAGTTAAAAAATAAATAATAAAGAACAAAGTGAAATTAGTAACTAATGTTTATAGAAAAACCATCACTAACTTGATAACTGGAAAATTGTTTTAAAAACCTTTTTAAGAATTCATCAAACTTCACGCGAGTACAATAAAGGATTATATAAACAAACTACTAATTAAAAAATTTTGACATTTCAAAACCAAGCATTAAAATTTAGTACCAACCTTTGAAATAAAGGGTATATGTATCCTAGTATAAGGTGTAATGAGCTTAATTAAGACTTGAGTTCTTATATTCCTTAACAGATCTAAAAGAAAACAACAGTATTTTACAAACAAATTACAATAAACAAATCTGATTGCATACATGGGTGCTACTCTTTGAAAATTGCAAGACTAAACTTTGAACTATCTTTCTAACCATTTTCCCCAAGTTAAGCAATTTTTTTTAAATTGCAGAAAAACTAATAACGTATCCTATGAACAATTAAATTGGTCTTTAAATTTTAAGTTAAAGCTATATCTGAGTAAAACAGTCTTTTTAGTGGGCAAAATGTGCAATGTGAGTACTGATATTTAGTACAAATCACAGCCAATTGGTCCACTAATTTAGCATTTCGGAATAAACCTGGGACGGAATTCTGTTCACAGAATTTTTAGAAAGACGGAATTCCGTACCCAGGATGAAAGAGTGGCACTCGTGTGCATATGTTACGAGCAAAGGGGCAAATCAGGGCTCTATTTCTTGTTCCCAGCCATTTCAGGCAAAGTGATAGATACAGTTTATTTCTTTGGCCTGGCCTTCCCATTCTCCAGAACCAATATTCAAAAACATGTCTGGTCAAAGAGGAGAAAGCACCTAACCCTGTAGACAACATCAACTGGTACTTCATATAAACATTGACTAATCCTTTTGAATGTCCAAGTTAGAAAACTAAAATCATGTAATGTTTTGTATATTTTGCATTTACATTAGAGTATCAGGTCTGTTATGCTAAAAGAAATTGTCTAAACAATACAAACTTACCTTCAATATGCTCTCTTATAAAAGGATCATCCATAATATTTTTCCGATTCGTTTTCAGAATCTTTTCAAATTCATTTATGTCATTATTTTGATAGGCACTAGAAGATAACAAATATGAAAACATCTATAATTCAATTAAAAATCAAGCTTAGCTAAAATATTTTCTTATAACAGAACATAGCTTATTAAAATCATAATAATTACCAATAGAATAACTTCAATGTTGAGTGTTTTAAGTTTTCATAATATAACATCACACACATAATTACAGAACTCACCTCACTAAATTAGTCATTGCAAGAATTTCTGGATCATTCTTGTATGGTTTGGCTTCCTGGGAATCGAAAGGATTGATGCCAGATTTCATCAACATATTTGCTAAAACCAGATACTTAAGGCAGGTTGTTCTCCTGAAAATATATTTCAGATTTAACAGCTTAGAATATAATTATATATAGAATATAAAAATTAGAATTCATAATGGAATTGAATACATTGAAAAATTAATCACACAAAAGAGTGGTTTACATTACTGAAAGACTGAGAAGAGACAAAAGATCATTCAACTTTTAAAGTGGACCAGGTTCAAATTCTTTCATTCGGTACTAATTTTTTTTAGCATTTGTTAACTTGGGTAAATTATTGTTAGTTGTATCTTACTAAATATCAGTTTTAAAGAAGACCCATTTATATAGTTTACAAAGAGGTGACCCAAATTTATACACACTACTTGGCAAAAGAGTGACTCCATTTGTCAAAAGACAGTATTGAAAGAGAAAAAACACTAGATCATACAGCAGAAAAAAAGAATTTACCTTGGACTTCCAGATTCATCATAATTCTTAAATGCTTCAAAAAAGTCTGTGTGGGCTTTCTCATATTCTCCTTCTCTTAAGTGCATCTTACCCCCACATTCTGAAAAATGAATTTTAAAACTTTTAAAGATAACTGAATCTTTCTAATGCAACATTAATAAAATACAAACTAACAACTCTGTCTATGCCTCTTCATCAGGGGGCTTGGACACAGATAGAGGGGGTGTTTCAGAATGCCATCCGCCAAAAATTGGCAATTAACATCAAGTCCCAACACTTGACAAAAACTTTCAATACATAAGGTTTTGCTTCTATTAGGTTGTGTGGGTGTTGGGGCTTGATGTTATTTGCCGATTTTTGGCTGATGACATTCAGAAACACCCCCTCTATCTGTGTCCAAGCTCCCTGATGAAGAGGCATGGACGGAGTAGTAGATTTGTATTTTATTAATGTGTAGTACTAATGGAATTTTTTTTTACTTGCATCATTTGCACAGTTTGCTCTATTCTATACAATTTTAAAGTTTAAATTTGCTTACTTTCTAATGAGACTATTTTAGAATGTGTAGTTTTTTCTTAAAATTCAACTACATTAAAAGTTATACATTTTTAAAGAATTTTAAGATTTAGTTTTAGACTAGTATTGAAAGACTCTTTATAATGATTTTCTTCAGACAAAAGTTACAAACAAAACTTCTTTTAATTTATCTGAGTTGTTCACAATAAAAGGTAAAATAAACTTACCTCTAATAACACCCATAATAAGGGGGTGTGGAATAGCAGACTTAATATGAAGGGATTGCTCATATAGTTTCTGAAAACACAATAAAAATTTACAAATTACTATGAAAAAAGTGTGGCTATTTACTCTTTACCCAGTAACCCTATATATGTTTAGTGATAACATAAAAAAATTAATTTAATTTCGCCAAAATATTTCAGATTTTACTTTTTATAACATGCCAATAGACATACATGCTTTGATGTAAGAGGAGCAAATGGAGAATATGGTTTTGGAGCATGTACAAAAAGTACAAAACTGGAAATCCCAAAATTCAACTCAAATAAAATCCCAAAGGGGAAAAAATGCAAAAATATAGTCTATGTACAAAAGGTGTCTAGTAATAGAATATCTAGTAATAGTAAAGAAAATTAGTTGAATGAAGCTATTCAGCAAAATTAAAGCAACTAATAAAGCTTTTTAGCAATTCTGTGGCTGCAAAATCGCTCAAAATATTCATAAAACCAAAGGAAAGAACCAAGAACGTTATGTTTCATAGAACCAAAATGAAATTACTAGAGGTAGACAAGACTTCAACATGCATTAGATTCAGTCCCTTTACTTTCCCATTTTTAACCATCACTTTCCAATGCTTCATAGGCACAATCAGAAAAGTTCCAGGGATCATATTCAAAGAGTGTAAGTTTGCACAAAGGCATGGTGCCAATTCCCACCAAATGCCAGTGATCTAATCAAAAGCTGAAGAGAACAGAACTGTGTAAGGAAATATAAAGGTGAGGAAAATTACTTCATTGTGATAAATATAATAAAAGCTAAAAATGATGAGAAATTTCAAAAAAGAAGGAACTGCATATCAAAGGTAAAATCAAATCCTATCATCTTCTTTTGAATTACAAATCAACTGTGATGAACAAAAATTGACTAGTATTTCTATTTAGTTTATTAGTTTTATAACTTTTTACTAGCTGATATGCCCGGCCTATAAATAATAATTTCAGCAAAATGACCATAAAAACAGTCAAAAGAGGGTCAAGGAATAAAAAATACTTGATTTCAGTGCATAATTAAACACATAAAAGTTGTAAAAACTTAACTATGTCTATGCATACCTTTAGTTTCTTGTTATTTTTTTGTGCTGTATACATTTGAATTTCTAGAGCATATATTTCTAAGAGCTGAGTTCCTTTCTTTAAGTCATCTGATCCATCATCCGTCTAAAATAGATAAAATAAAAATATATCCAGAATGAAGAATAGTTTCTTTCCCAAGAATAAAAAAGACATTAAATATCCACAGCTGCCAACTGAGTTTGTACAAAAAACAGAAGATTAGATTGAAAACGGAAGATTTTTTTTAATAAATTGGTTTTTATGAACTGAAATAGGAAAAATTTTTATTTTTTACAACAAAATAAATGCTCAATATCAGTTATTATTCCAACTTTTCAATTTTCCTTGATTTGGTTCGTTACACTTAGATCAGTTATCTGAAGAAAATGCAGACTTTAATGAGGCAGATGAACCAACAGCTTTCACATTTTAAACGTACTTTGCTATTTTTCTGTGTGCCATAAGTGAAATTGCAACCACAAACTGAACAAAATACATGCTTTACCAAACTTTGATTTTTGAAGAAATTGAAGTTCCACAGCATAGGTATCTTTATAAGTTTGATAGTATTTTTTGGAAATTTAAATTACTAACGAAATTTATATTTTTTATTCACAAAATTAGGGATTATCCTGAAAAATGTGAAAAACCATGAGGAAACTCGTTTCCGGCCGTAAAACCGGGAAAACTCTCAGGTAAACCGGGAGGATTGGCAGCTAT